>CP136055.1:547881465-548506465 GCA_032464435.1 Aegilops umbellulata | reverse complement strand
TTCTAGAAATGTCACCTTTTCAAATTACCTATTCATGGAAAAAAAATTGAACAGGTGCTCTTCATAAAATTACCACACACCAACTATGGACAGATAATAACACAAACAAACACTTGCATTTTTCTACATATAGTTGCAGCAAATAAGAAGTAGGACTAAATGGGTCCAAGCTAAATCAGAAGTAGGACAAACTAAGCTATGCTGTAGCTTGAATGCAAAGCGCTATTTTAGAATCTTGCCTTTAACTCTTCAAATCGAAGAGAATAATTACTTGATTCCTCTCCATCAGAAACTAGCATCATATCATCACTCATTGAACCAGCCCTGAGATAAAAATTCATCTACAAGCAATTTTATAAAATATTATCAGCCAGAATGTAAAAGCATAGTAGAAGAGCTGCTGCTTGATTCTCCAGCCCTCAAGTAATAGTTCATCTACAATATATGATCATCCAAAATGTAAAAAAAAATATCAGTACATTGATGCAAGCTCTGAGATAATTAGTGTGTCAAATTACCTTCGAGATATAATTGCATTTTCCATTTTTAGACCCAGGGTAGCCTCCCCTATCACTACAGAAACAATCTGGAAAATCACTAAATGCCTGCAATGAACAGAAAATATTAGTGCAAAACAATGGGTATGTTCCATCTAAAAAGGAAACACTCTTTGAGCAAGCCAAGAATATCTGATCAGCATGATTTCATACTTCTCAATTTATTATGCGTCACATACCTCATAGTCTTGTGGTCTTAAGCTGTTATCCCTCGCTCTTTGAGCCAACTGCTTCACCTCCTCACCGATTGTAGCAAGTCCTGTCTTGTCTGCATCCTGCAACACAAGTAATGAGTTAGAAAAGAGAAAGACACAAAACGTAGATGGTTATACATTCTTTGGGCAGTAAATGTATACCCAGCCAACTTTATTCTCTTTGGCAAACCTTCCACATGAGCGACTTAAAAGACAACAATATACGTATAAGAACCGGTGATTACCTTTCTAACAAGGTCTTTAGATATCTTCTTTCCACCAGATGCTTCCTGCAATGGGTTCAGTTCCCCTCGCAACCTGTATCACAACAAAATGAAGAACTTTTCTTTATACAAAAGTTCGGTACTTAAATGGTCAATTGCATGCTTTGCAACATCAGGCCTGAAACATACTTGATAAGTTTGTCGACGGGTGTGTCAACTGTCAAGTAGTAATGTGGGATGGTTTGTTTAGAGGCTAAGAGGCGGTCTGCGGTAACCTGAAATGAACAGGACTTAAACCACTACAAGGCAGATAGGATCAACCAAAAAAATCCCATCGGCAATCTTCACAGTTGAAACATACCTTTCTTATCTGCGCATTTGGAATATCAGTGCAATCTAATCCTGAAGCTGCAAAAGACTCGCTCTTGCCACCCTTGGCTACAGAAGCTTTGTTAAGAAAAAGTAGTAATTAGATGCAAGCTGGGTTCCATTTGATTCACATGATATAAGGAAAGCATAAGCCAAATGCATGACCTAATGAGCTTAGAGGCAGGCTCAAGCTTAGTGCAGAACTTTTACTTGGATCTCACAAGAATGCTGGTAAAAATGATTATTACGGAATTCGCGCACACATTTTAAAGTAGAGAACTAACATGAAAAGAAAAGGAAGCAATAAGGAATGGCACATAAAAAAGCATGGAGTTATTTTTTTATGAGACCGGGATAGAGATCTAATTAGGATAAACAATCAAGAATGGTACATAAAAAAGCATGGAGTTATTTTTTTATGAGACTGGGATAGAGGTCTGATTAGAACAAACGATCAAGAATCGCACATAACAAGTGTTGCAACATTGAAACAAGGTTGAACTATAGTTCAAAACTGTGACCACTTATTTTGCATCGAAGGGAGTAATTCACAAGAGCTTTAGAAAATCACATTTAACAAGAACACACGACTACACAGCAAGTTAACAACAAACAGAAGTGATTTACAACCAAATCTAGTTAGGAAGAGAGTTCGGTTTGTATAATAATTAATGCTTTCACCCATATGGGGAATGCAATCAAAGAGAAAATAGCATACCCAAGTAATCTTCAATGTCTGCCTTCAGAATACCACCCTCAGGACCGGTGCCTTTTACACTTGACAGTTGGACCTCCTGTTTGACAAATCACAGACATATGTCTTAATTGACTGCGCACTGCATGCCTACAGCAACTATCTAGATAGACTAGCTCAACTAAAGACTTCCATAGTTATCCTCTGCGAAATTTCTGGAAAGGGAACACTTACATTGTTGGGCTTGGGAGGTTCTCGCGTAGCCTTTGATACATCTGCAGCCGACGGTTTGTAACCTTTGCACTTATCGATGTCACCTTCTTCTTCCAGAATCAAACAAATTACCTAATGGCATAGGCCACGCAGTACAAGCAATAGTACAATGTTAGCAAAACATGCAAGCACTAATACTACAACATGAAACAATAGGTAGAAGGTTATACGTTCTTTGGACAGTAGATGTATACCTCACCAACTTTAACCCCTTAAATGAATAGAGTTGTCCCACGTTCCCACGCCCGCCAGGTTTGTCGGATAGACGTTCCGGCTTCTCCGGATTTCAGGCAATAAGGATGACACATTTAAAACAGATTTAATGTTTGTCTCTGTATCTTCTGCTGACAAGGACGCAGAGAACATTCGACAGTTTCAATAGAATGCATATGATTTGGACAGATAGAGTTTGAGATAGGAAGCATAGATAGATTAGGGTCCGATCACATTCACTTAGTTCAAAAGATTCAACAAGAAAACATAGCTATAAGTGAATGTTGTAGAGGACAGAATACTAGTATATATATATATATATATCAAACAGCAGTCGAATCAACGTAGTGAAGATAATCATGAAGATAAAGTGAATTTGAAGACAAACTGAATGTGAGGACATTCAAATGCAACGTCATGAGTGAAACACTTCAAACAGAAAAGTTTGGTGGTGGCGTTACCCACCGTATAGGAAGTATTAGACCCAGACACGGCGCACAATTATCGTGGCGCTCCGAAGTCAAATTCCACGTTAATGTATTCACACTCAGAATGTAAGTCTTCATTGATTGAAGATATACTTTACTTCGTGTGTTGCACATCTAAGTCATCAACATGCATAAGTGTTAGGATGTGTGCCTGATCACAGGACATTTGAGGATTCCAAGATATTTAGCTCACACCGTAACTTGCAAAACCTTTTCTCGTCCAAGGGCTTTGTGAAGATATCTGCCAATTGCTCTTCAGTGTTGACGTGAATGATATCAATATCTTTCTTCATGACATGATCTCTGAGAAAGTGATGACGAATTTTAATGTGCTTTGTCTTCGAGTGCTGGACTGGGTTGTTGGCAATCTTGATGGCGCTTTCGTTGTCGCAGAAGAGAGGTACTTGTTTCAGATTGATGTCATAGTCCTTGAGAGTTTGCTTCATCCATAGAAGCTGAGCACAGCAAGATCCAGCAGCAATGTATTCAGATTCAGCAGTTGAGAGTGACACGCAGTTCTGCTTCTTTAAAGACCAACAGACAAGTGATCGTCCCATAAAGTGACATGTGCCTGATGTAGACTTGCGATCCACCTTGTCACCAGCATAATCAGCATCCGAAAATCCAACCAGATCAAACTCTGAGCCCTTTGGATACCATAATCCTAGTGTTGGGGTGTGAGCCAAATATCGAAGAATTCGCTTCACAGCTAGGTGATGCGATTCCTTTGGTGCCGCTTGGAATCGAGCACACATGCAAACACTATGCATAATATCTGGCCTAGATGCACATAGGTAAAGTAAAGAACCAATCATGGAGCGGTATACCTGTTGATCGAACTCTTTACCATTTTCGTCGAGACCCAGATGATGTTTGGCTGGCATTGGCGTCGTGTAACCTTTACAATCTTGCATTCCAAACTTCTTCAGGCAATCTTTGAGGTATTTCTCTTGAGATATGAAGATGCCATTCCTTTGCTGACGAATTTGAAGACCAAGGAAGAACTTCAGCTCACCCATCATGGACATCTGATATTGCTCTTGCATCATGTATCCAAACTCATCACTGTACTTCTGGTTGGTGCGGCCGAAGATAATGTCATCCACATAGATTTGGCACACAAACAGTTCACCATCATATGTCTTCGTGAAGAGTGTAGGATCGAGGGATCTAGGTTTGAAGCCTTTGCTCTTCAGGAAGTCTTTGATTGTATCATACCAAGCGCGAGGAGCTTGTTTGAGGCCATACAGTGCTTTGTTTAGTTTGTACACCATATCAGGATGTTTTGGATCTTCAAAGCTGAGTGGTTGTGCAACGTATACTTCTTCTTCAATCTTGCCATTAAGAAATGCACTCTGCACATCCATTTGATATAGCAGGATATTGTTGTGGTTAGCATAGGCTAGCAATATGTGAATAGCTTCAAGTATAGCCACAGGAGCAAATGTTTCATCGAAGTCAATCCCCTCAACTTGAGTATACCCTTGTGCAACGAGACGTGCTTTGTTTCTGATGACTTGGCCATGCTCATCTTGCTTGTTTCGATATATCCATTTTGTTCCAATGATGTTATGCTTGCGAGGATCAGGACGCTTGACAAGTTCCCAAACATTGTTCAGCTTGAACTGTTGAAGCTCTTCTTGCATTGCTTGAATCCATTCAGGTTCCATAAAGGCTTCAGCAACTTTCTTGGGTTCTGATATTGACACAAAAGAAAAATGCCCACAGAAATTTGCTAACTGCGTTGCTCTTGAACGAGCAAGTGGACCAGGTGCATTGATGCTATCAATTATCTTCTCAATTTGCACTTCACTTGCAACACGAGGATGAGCTGGGCGAAGAATTTGTTCTTGCTGATCATTGTCATCATTGGGAGGATTGTCTTCAGGCTGAGCATTGTCTTCAGATTGGTTGGGTGTAGAAATGATAAGTTCCTCTTCAGGCTGTGCTTCAGCAGGCATGATTTCACCAGTTCCCATTAGCTTGATAGACTCGCTGGGTGGAGCTTCTTCAAGATTACTTGGCAGGAGCTCTCTTTGTGAACCATTGGTTTCATCAAACCGCACATCTACAGTTTCGATGATTTTATAGAGATAGAGGTTGAAGACTCTGTAAGAGTGTGAATCCTTTCCGTAACCGAGCATGAAGCCTTCGTGAGCTTTTGGTGCAAATTTTGACTTGTGATGGGGATCCTTGATCCAGCACCGTGCTCCAAATACTCTGAAGTAGCTTACATTTGGCTTCTTGCCAGTGAGGAGCTCATAGGATGTTTTGTTCAGAAGCTTATGGATATAAACACGGTTGATGACGTGGCATGCTATATCAATAGCTTCAGGCCAGAACTTTCTTGGTGTTTTGTATTCGTCCAGCATCGTCTGAGCCATCTCAATGAGGGTTCTGTTCTTGCGCTCTACAATGCCATTTTGCTGAGGTGTGTAAGGAGCAGAAAACTCATGAGTGATTCCCATTGTATCCAGATAAAGATCAAGTCCGGTGTTCTTGAACTCAGTGCCGTTGTCACTTCTGATATGCTTGATCTTGACTCCATAATTGTTCATGGCTCGATTGGCAAAACGTCTGAAAACATCTTGCACTTCGGTCTTGTAGAGAATTATGTGCACCCATGTGTATCTTGAGTAATCATCAACAATGACGAAGCCATAGAGACAGGCAGTCGTAGTGAGGGTAGAGTGGTGAGTAGGGCCAAATAAGTCCATGTGTAGCAGCTCGAAGGGTTGAGACATAGTCATGATTGTCTTCGAGGGATGCTTGGCCCTAGTCATCTTTCCAGCTTCGCAGGCACCGCACAAATGATCTTTTTTGAACTTGACATCTTCAATGCCAATGACATGCTTCTTCTTGACGAGCGTATGTAAGTTCCTCATCCCAGCATGCCCCAGCCTCCGATGCCATAGCCAGCATTCTAAAGCTTTTGTAAGAAGACATCTTGCAAGCTGTGGACCTGCTGAGAAATCTACCATGTACAGATCATCTTTCCTGTACCCTTCAAAGACTAGAGATTTGTCAGATTCCATTAGTACAAGGCAACGATACTTTCCAAATATTACAACCATGTTCAGGTCGCAAAGCATTGAGACAGACATTAAGTTGAAGCCAAGGGATTCAACAAGCATCACTTTATCCATGTGTTGATCCCTTGAGATTGCAACTCTACCTAGACCCAATACCTTGCCTTTACCAGTGTCAGCAAATGTGATGTGACTCTTATCAGATGGACGTAAGGTTGAGTCCATGAGAAGACTTTGATCACCAGTCATATGATTAGTGCATCCGCTATCCATAATCCATTCTGAAGCACGAGGTGTCATACTCTGCATTACAGTTAGGAGGATAGGCTTCACCAAGAGTATTGTGAAGCATAAACATTTGACGGGCAAGAGGATTATGGAAGCTCAGATCAAGATTAGGACTGATAGGATGAATGGCAAGCGATTCAGGAACAAAATACATAGTGAGACCATTTGGGCATTTGATCTTGCGCCCTACAAGATATTTTAGGTCCCCGGCAATAGCATCAGACGCCTTTGATTTTCGGCTGGAGACCTTTCCCTGCAAAAGAAAGTTGATTCTTCTTAACCACCCACATCTTCAGGGGTGGCTTAGAAGCAATGAGTCTAAGTGCAGCATCTGAGAACTTCGGCTTTGGAGCCCTAGCAAATAGCCTTGCAGGAGATGAATGATACTCATATGAATAAGCAGAAAAGTACTTAGTTTTATGAACATAGCGGTTTGAAGATACACGCTCATATTCATAGGTTTGAGTATGGTTTCCCTGCAAAACATTGGCGTTAGGGTGACTCAGGTGAGTCCTCTGTCTGTATGAAGCCTTTGGACCATATGAAGCCTTAGGTCTGGGATTTGTCTTCTTCCCAGGTGGTGTCATGATGACATTCACTGGAAGCTTCTCAAGACAGCTTTTGGGTACCCAGATCTTCTTCATAGGTGGCTCATTCCTGCAGTTAGTACCAATATATCTGGCAAACACTTCACTATTCTGATTCTTGAAGAGTTTATAGTTTGCATCAAAGGATTCATCAATGATGACAGGGTTAGCACAGGTAAAGCCAGATAAGGTGGATGGATCCACTGAAGGTCCCTTTGCAGCAACCCAAGTGGTTTTGGGATACTGCTCAGGCTTCCAGTAGGAACCATCAACATTCATTTTCCTCTCGAACCCAACACCCTCTTTCCTAGGGTTTCGGTTCAGAATCTGCTTTTTGAGGACATCGCAAAGTGTCTGATGCCCTTTCAGGCTTTTATACACCCCTGTTTCAAGTAATGTCTTCAACCTAGCATTTTCATCAGCAATAGTAGTGGTATCCTCCGCAGAGGGGTTAGTTACCACATCAGTAGTTGAAGACAATGCAACAGCAGCAGTAGTGGAACATCCAGCAACAGAGGTAGCGTTATCACGCTCAAGGCATTTTAGACATGGTGGTTCAAATCCATCCTGAGCGGGACTGATCTATTGAGCGCGTAGTGACTCATTCTCTTTTTGAAGATCTTCATGAGCAGCTCTCAACTTCTCAAGCTCTTGCTTCCTTTGAAGATAATCATAGGAGAGCTTTTCATGAGTGGTTGTGAGCGTATCATGACGACTTTCAAGTTCTTGGTACTTAGCATGAAGATTTTTTATGTCTTCAACTAAGGACTGTGAACGAGTCATTTCCGCGTCCAACAGGTCATCGCTTTTGTCTAACAGTTTTTGAGTATGTTCCATAGCCTTTTGTTGTTCAGTTGCAATTTTAGCAAGTGTTTTGTAGCTAGGCTTGGATTCACAATTAGAGTCATCTTCACTAGATGTTTGAAAGTAAGCATCGCGTGATTTTACCTTGGCACCACGTGCCATGAAGCAGTAGGTGGGAGTAGGGTCATCCTTATCATCAGCTTCAGCGTTGGCGTGGAAGTCATTGTCTTCAGTGTTGAAGATGGACTTGGCAACATAGGCAGTGGCTAGTGTTGGGGAACGTTGCAGAAAATTAAAAATTTTCCTACGGTTTCACCAAGATCCATATATGAGTTCATCTAAGCAACGAGTCAAGGGAGAGGGATTGCATCTACATACCACTTTGTAGATCGCGAGCGGAAGCGTTCAACGAACGGGGATGAGGTAGTCATACACGATGTGATCCAAATCACCGGAGATCCTAGCACCGAAAGGACGGCACCTCCGCGTTCAACACACGTACGGTCAGCGTAACGTCTCCTTCTTCTTGATCCAGCAAGGCAAAGGAGAGGTTGGGGAAGATGGCTCCAGCAGCAGCACGACGGCGTGGTGATGGTGGAACTACAGTACTCCAGCAGGGCTTCGCCGTGCTCAACGGAGGAGGAGGAGGTGTCGGGGAGGGAGAGGGAGGCGCCAGGGCAAGGGGTGCGCAGCCTCCCCTCACCCCTCTATTTATAGGGGAAGGGGCAAGGGGGGCCGGCCCCTCTAGATGGGATCTAGAGGGGGCGGCGGCCAGGGAGGGGGGACTTGCCCCCCAAGCAAGGGGGGCGCCCCCTTTAGGGTTCCCCCCAAACCCTAGGCGCATGGGCCCTTGGGGGGGAGGCGCACCAGCCCACTTTGGGCTGGTTCCCTTCCTCATACAGCCCATGAGGCCCTCCAGGAGAGGTGGCCCCTCCCGGTGGACCCCCAGAACCCCTTCGGTGGCCCCGGTACAATACCGATATGCCCCCGAAACTTCCCGGTGTCCGTATGACAACTTCCCATATATAAATATTTACCTCCGGACCATTTCGAAACTCCTCGTGACGTCCGGGATCTCATCCGGGACTCCGAACAACATTCGGGTTACTGCATATACATATCTTCACAACCCTAGCGTCACCGAACCTTAAGTGTGTAGACCCTACGGGTTCGGGAGACATGCAGACATGACCGAGACGGCTCTCGGGCAATAACCAATAGCGGGATCTGGATACCCATGTTGGCTCCCACAAGCTCCACGATGATCTCATCGGATGAACCACGATGTCGAGGATTCAATTAATCCCGTATACGATTCCCTTTGTCAATCGGTATTTTACTTGCCCGAGATTCGATCGTCGGTATCCCAATACCTCGTTCAATCTCGTTACCAGCAAGTCACTTTTCTCGTACCGTAATGCATGATCCCGTGATCAAACACTTTGATCACATTGAGCTCATTATGATGATGCATTACCGAGAGGGCCCGGTGATACCTCTCCGTCAAGCGGAGTGACAAATCCCAGTCTCGATCCGTGTCAACCCAACAGACACTTTTAGAGATACCCGTAGTATACCTTTATAGTCACCCAGTTACGTTGTGACGTTTGGCACACCCAAAGCACTCCTACGGTATCCGGGAGTTACACGATCTCATGGTCTAAGGAAAGGATACTTGACATTGGAAAACTCTAGCAAACGAATTATGCGATCTTGTGCTATGTTTAGGATTGGGTCTTGTCCATCACATCATTCTCCTAATGATGTGATCTCGTTATCAATGACATCCAATGCCCATAGTCAGGAAACCATGACTATCTGTTGATCAACGAGCTAGTCAACTAGAGGCTTACTAGGGACACGTTGTTGTCTGTTATTCACACATGTATTACGATTTCCGGATAACACAATTATAGCACGAATAAAGACAATTATCATGAATAAGGAAATATAATAATAATGCTTTTATTATTGCCTCTAGGGCATATTTCCAACAGTCTCCCACTTGCACTAGAGTCAATAATCTAGTTACATTGTGATGAATCGAACACCCATAGAGTTCTGGTGTTGATCATGTTTTGCCTCAGGGAGAGGTTTAGTCAACGGATCTGCGACATTCAGATCCGTGTGCACTTTACAAATTTCTATGTCTCCATCTTGAACATTTTCACGAATGGAGTTGAAGCGACGCTTGATGTGCCTGGTCTTCTTGTGAAACCTGGGCTCCTTGGCAAGTGCAATAGCTCCAGTGTTGTCACAGAAGAGTTTGATTGGCCCCGACGCATTGGGTATGACTCCGAGGTCGGTGATGAACTCCTTCACCCAAATTGCTTCATGTGCTGCCTCCGAGGCTGCCATGTACTCCGCTTCACATGTAGATCCCGCCACAACGCTCTGCTTGCAACTGCACCAGCTTACTGCCCCACCATTCAAAATATACACGTATCCGGTTTGTGACTTAGAGTCATCCAGATCTGTGTCGAAGCTAGCGTCGACGTAACCCTTTACGACGAGCTCTTCGTCACCTCCATAAACGAGAAACATTTCCTTAGTCCTTTTCAGGTACTTCAGGATATTCTTGACCGCTGTCCAGTGTTCCTTGCCGGGATTACTTTGGTACCTTCCTACCAAACTTACGGCAAGGTTTACATCAGGTCTGGTACACCGCATGGCATACATAATAGAACCTATGGCTGAGGCATAGGGGATGACACTCATCTCTTCTATATCTTCTGCCGTGGTCGGACATTGAGCTGAGCTCAATTTCACACCTTGTAACACAGGTAAGAACCCCTTCTTAGATTGATCCATATTGAACTTCTTCAATTCTTATCAAGGTATGTGCTTTGTGAAAGGCCTATGAGGCGTCTCGATCTATCCCTATAGATCTTGATGCCTAATATATAAGCGGCTTCTCCAAGGTCCTTAATTGAAAAACTTTTATTCAAGTAGGCCTTAATGTTGTCCAAGAGTTCTATATCATTTCCCATCAAAAGTATGTCATGTACATATAGTATGAGAAATGCTACAGAGCTCTCACTCACTTTCTTGTAAACGCAGGCTTCTCCATAAGTCTGCGTAAACCCAAACGCTTTGATCATCTCATCAAAGCGAATGTTCCAACTCCGAGATGCTTGCACCAGCCCATAAATCGAGCGTTGGAGCTTGCACACCTTGTCAGCATTCTTAGGATCGACAAAACCTTCCGGCTGCATCATATACAATTCTTCCTTAAGGAAACCATTAAGGAATGCCGTTTTGACGTCCATTTGCCATATTTCATAATCATAGAATGCGGCAATTGCTAACATGATTCGGACGGACTTCAGCTTCGCTACCGGTGAGAAGGTCTCATCGTAGTCAATTCCTTGAACTTGTCGATAACCCTTAGTGACAAGCCGAGCTTTATAGACGGTCACATTACCATCCGCGTCTGTCTTCTTCTTAAAGATCCATTTATTTTCTATGGCTCGCCGTTCAACGGGCAAGTCAGTCAAAGTCCATACTTTGTTTTCATACATGGATCCTATCTCGGATTTCATGGCTTCTAGCCATTTGTCGGAATCCGGGCCCGCCATTGCTTCCTCATAGTTCGAAGGTTCACCGTTGTCTAACAACATGATTTCTAAGACAGGGTTGCCGTACCACTCTGGTGCGGAACGTGTCCTTGTGGACCTACGAATTTCAGTAGGAGCTTGATTAGAAGTGTCTTGATCATCATCATTAATTTCCTCTCTAGTCGGTGCCGGCACCTCAGGAACGTTTTCTTGAGTTTCGCCATTTTCCGGTTCAAGAGGTAACAGTTCATCAAGTTCTACTTTCCTCCCACTTACTTCTTTCGAGAGAAACTCTTTCTCTAGAAAGGATCCATTCTTGGCAACAAAGATCTTGCCTTCGGATCTGAGGTAGAAGGTATACCCAATAGTTTCTTTAGGGTATCCTATGAAGACGCATTTTTCCGACTTGGGTTCGAGCTTTTCAGGTTGAAGTTTCTTGACATAAGCATCGCATCCCCAAACTTTTAGAAACGACAGCTTAGGTTTCTTCCCAAACCATAATTCATACGGTGTCGTCTCAACGGATTTCGACGGAGCCCTATTTAAAGTGAATGCGGCAGTCTCTAAAGCATAGCCCCAAAAGGATAGCGGTAAATCGGTAAGAGACATCATAGATCGCACCATATCTAATAGAGTGCGATTACGACGTTCGGACACACCATTACGCTGAGGTGTTCCAGGCGGCGTGAGTTGTGAAACTATTCCACATTTTCTTAAGTGTGTGCCAAATTCGTGACTCAAGTATTCTCTTCCACGATCTGATCGTAGAAACTTGATCTTTCTATCACGTTGATTTTCAACCTCATTCTGAAATTCCTTGAACTTTTCAAAGGTCTTAGACTTGTGTTTCATTAAGTAGATATACCCATATCTACTCAAGTCATCAGTGAGGGTGAGAACATAACGATAGCCACCGCGAGCCTCAACACTCATTGGACCGCACACATCGGTATGTATGATTTCCAATAAGTTGGTTGCTCGCTCCATTGTTCCTGAGAACGGAGTCTTGGTCATTTTACCCATGAGGCATGGTTCGCACGTGTCAAATGATTCATAATCAAGAGACTCTAAAAGTCCATCTGCATGGAGCTTCTTCATGCGTTTGACACCTATGTGACCAAGGCGGCAGTGCCACAAATATGTGGGACTATTGTTATCAACTTTAACTCTTTTGGTATTCACACTATGAATATGTGTATCATCACGTACGAGATTCATTAAGAATAAACCATTAACCATCGGAGCATGACCATAAAACATATCTCTCATATAAATAGAACAACCATTATTCTCGGATTTAAATGAGTAGCCATCTCGAATTAAACGAGATCCAGATACAATGTTCATGCTCAAACTTGGCACTAAATAACAATTATTGAGGTTTAAAACTAATCCCGTAGGTAAATGTAGAGGTAGCGTGCCGACGGCGATCACATCGACCTTGGAACCATTCCCGACGCGCATCGTCACCTCGTCCTTCGCCAGTCTCCATTTATTCCGCAGCTCCTGTTTGGAGTTACAAATGTGAGCAACTGCACCGGTATCAAATACCCAAGAGCTACTACGAGTACTGGTAAGGTACACATCAATTACATGTATATCACATATACCTTTTGTTTTGCCGGCCTTCTTGTCCGCTAAGTATTTGGGGCAGTTCCGCTTCCAGTGACCACTTCCCTTGCAATAAAAACACTCAGTCTTGGGCTTGGGTCCATTCTTTGGCTTCTTCCCGGCAACTTGCTTACCGGGCGCGGCAACTTCCTTGCCGTCCTTCTTGAAGTTCTTTTTATCCTTGCCCTTTTTGAACTTAGTGGTTTTATTCACCATCAACACTTGATGTTCCTTCTTGATTTCTACCTCTGCTGATTTCAGCATAGCATATACCTCAGGAATGGTCTTTACCATCCCCTGCATATTGTAGTTCATCACAAAGCTCTTGTAGCTAGGTGGAAGCGACTGGAGGATTCTGTCAATGACCGCTTCATCCGGGAGATTAACTTCCAGTTGAGTCAAGCGGTTGTGCAACCCAGACATCTTGAGTATGTGTTCACTGACAGAGCTATTTTCCTCCATCTTACAGCTAAAGAATTTGTCGGAGACTTCATATCTCTCGACCCGGGCATGAGCTTGGAAAACCATTTTCAGCTCTTCGAACATCTCATATGCTCCATGTCTCTCAAAACGCTTTTGGAGCCCCGGCTCTAAGCTGTAAAGCATGCCGCACTGAACGAGGGAGTAATCATCGGAACGTGACTGCCAAGCGTTCATAACGTCTTGTTCAGCAGGGAGAACAGGTGCGTCACCCAGCGGTGCTCGTAGGACATAATCTTTCTTGGCAGCTATGAGGATGATCCTTAGGTTCCGGACCCAGTCCGTATAGTTGCTGCCATCGTCTTTCAGCTTGGTTTTCTCTAGGAACGCGTTGAAGTTGAGGACTATGTTGGCCATTTGATCTACAAGACATATTGTAAATATTTTAGACTAAGTTCATGATAATAAAGTTCATTTAATCAAATTATTTAATGAACTCCCACTTAGATAGACATCCCTCTTCTAGTCATCTAAGTATTACATGATCCGAGTCAACTAGGCCGTGTCCGATCATCACGTGAGACGGACTAGTCAACATCGGTGAACATCTTCATGTTGATCGTATCTTCTATACGACTCATGCTCGACCTTTCGGTCTTCTGTGTTCCGAGGCCATGTCTGTACATGCTAGGCTCGTCAAGTCAACCTAAGTGTTTGCATGTGTAAATCTGTCTTACACCCGTTGTATGTGAACGTTAGAATCTATCACACCCGATCATCACGTGGTGCTTTGAAACAACGAACTGTCGCAACGGTGCACAGTTAGGGGGAACACTTCTTGAAATTATTATGAGGGATCATCTTATTTACTACCGTCGTTCTAAGTAAACAAGATGCAAAACATGATAAACATCACATGCAATCGAATAATAAACGTGACATGATATGGCCAATATCACATAGCTCCTTTGATCTCCATCTTGGGGCTCCATGATCATCTTGTCACCGGCTTGACACCATGATCTCCATCATCATGATCTCCATCATCGTGTCTCCATGAAGTTGCTCGCCAACTATTACTTCTACTACTATGGCTAACGCGTTTAGCAATAAAGTAAAGTAATTTACATGGCGTTTCTCAATGACACGCAGGTCATACAAAAAATAAAGACAACTCCTATGGCTCCTGCCGGTTGTCATACTCATCGACATGCAAGTCGTGATTCCTATTACAATAGCATGAACATCTCATACATCACATATAGATCATTCATAATTCATCACAACTTTGGCCATATCATATCACAAAGCACTTGCTGCAAAAACAAGTTAGACGTCCTCTAATTGTTGTTGCAAGTTTTACGTGGCTGAATTAGGGTTCTAGCAAGAACGTTTTCTTACCTATGTAAAAGCCACAACGTGATTTGTCAACTTCTATTTACCCTTCATAAGGACCCTTTTCATCGAATCCGCTCCAACTAAAGTGGGAGAGACAGACACCCGCCAGCCACCTTATGCAACTAGTGCATGTTAGTCGGTGGAACCGGTCTCACGTAAGAGTACGTGTAAGGTTGGTCCGGGCCGCTTCATCCCACAATACCGCTGAAGCAAGATAAGACTAGTAGCGGCAAGAAAGTTGACAACATCTACGCCCACAACAAATTGTGTTCTACTCGTGCAATAGAGAACTACGCATAGACCTAGCTCATGATGCCACTGTTGGGGAACGTTGCAGAAAATTAAAATTTTTCCTACGGTTTCACCAAGATCCATCTATGAGTTCATCTAAGCAACGAGTCAAGAGAGAGGGATTTCATCTACATACCACTTTGTAGATCGCGAGCGGAAGCGTTCAACGAACGGGGATGAGGTAGTCGTACACGACGTGATCCAAATCACCGGAGATCCTAGCACCGAAAGGACGGCACCTCCGCGTTCAACACACGTACGGTCAGCGTAACGTCTCCTTCTTCTTGATCCAGCAAGGCAAAGGAGAGGTTGGGGAAGATGGCTCCAGCAGCAGCACGACGGCGTGGTGATGGTGGAACTACAATACTCCAGCAGGGCTTCGCCGTGCTCAACGGAGGAGGAGGAGGTGTCGGGGAGGGAGAGGGAGGCACCAGGGCAAGGGGTGCGCAGCCCTCCCCTCACCCCTCTATTTATAGGGGAAGGGGCAAGGGGGGCCGGCCCCTCTAGATGGGATCTAGAGGGGGCGGCGGCCAGGGAGGAGGGACTTACCCCCCAAGCAAGGGGGGCGCCCCCTTTAGGGTCCCCCCAAAACCCTAGGCGCATGGGCCCTTGGGGGGGAGGCGCACCAGCCCACTTTGGGCTGGTTCCCTTCCTCATACAGCCCATGAGGCCCTCCGGGAGAGGTGGCCCCTCCCGGTGGACCCCCAGAACCCCTCCGGTGGCCCCGGTACAATACCGATATGCCCCCGAAACTTCCCGGTGTCCGTATGACAACTTCCCATATATAAATCTTTACCTCCGGACCATTCCGAAACTCCTCGTGACGTCCGGGATCTCATCCGGTACTCCGAACAACATTCGGGTTACTGCATATACATATCTTCACAACCCTAGCGTCACCGAACCTTAAGTGTGTAGACCCTACGGGTTCGGGAGACATGCAGACATGACCGAGACGGCTCTCGGGCAATAACCAACAGCGGGATCTGGATACCCATGTTGGCTCCCACAAGCTCCACGATGATCTCATCGGATGAACCACGATGTCGAGGATTCAATTAATCCCGTATACGATTCCCTTTGTCAATCGGTATTTTACTTGCCCGAGATTCGATCGTCGGTATCCCAATACCTCGTTCAATCTCGTTACCGGCAAGTCACTTTTCTCGTACCGTAATGCATGATCCCGTGATCAAACACTTTGATAACATTGAGCTCATTATGATGATGCATTACCGAGAGGGCCCGGTGATACCTCTCCGTCAAGTGGAGTGACAAATCCCAGTCTCGATCCGTGTCAACCCAACAGACACTTTCAGAGATACCCGTAGTATACCTTTATAGTCACCCAGTTACGTTGTGACGTTTGGCACACCCAAAGCACTCCTACGGTATCCGGGAGTTACACGATCTCATGGTCTAAGGAAAGGATACTTGACATTGGAAAACTCTAGCAAACAAATTATGCGATCTTGTGCTATGTTTAGGATTGGGTCTTGTCCATCACATCATTCTCCTAATGATGTGATCTCGTTATCAATGACATCCAATGCCCATAGTCAAGAAACCATGACTATCTGTTGATCAACGAGCTAGTCAACTAGAGGCTTACTAGGGACACGTTGTTGTCTGTTATTCACACATGTATTACGATTTCCGGAGAACACAATTATAGCACGAATAAAGACAATTATCATGAATAAGGAAATATAATAATAATGCTTTTATTATTGCCTCTAGGGCATATTTCCAACAGCTAGAGCCAGACTTGCAACACCAGGGTCGGACTCCTCCTCAGACTCCACCTCCGCCTCCTCAGAAGCAGACTCCTCCTCTGAATCCATTTCCTTCCCAACAAAAGCACGAGCCTTGCCAGATGAGCTCTTCTTGTGAGATGAAGACTTTGATGAGGACTTGGAAGAAGACTTTGAAGATTTCTTCTTTTTCTTGTCATCAGAATCATATTCCTTGCTCTTCTTCTTCTTCTTCTCGATGTCCCACAGTTGACACTCAGAGATGTAGTGTCCAGGTTTCTTGCACTTGTGACATGTTCTCTTCTTGTAGTCATGAGTAGAAGCTTCATCATTTCTTGAGGTGGATCGTGAAGACTTTCTGAAGCCTTTCTTCTTAGTGAACTTTTGGAACTTCTTCACAAGCATAGCAAGTTCCTTTCCAATGTCTTCAGGATCATCAGAACTGCAGTCAGATTCTTCTTCAGATGAGGGAACAACTTTTGCCTTCAAAGCGCGAGTTCGGCCATAGTTGGGACCATAGATATCTCTTTTCTCAGATAGCTAGAACTCATGTGTGTTGAGCCTCTCAAGTATATCAGACGGATCGAGTGTCTTGAAGTCAGGACGTTCTTGTATCATGAGGGCAAGGGTGTCAAAGGAGCTGTCAAGTGATCTCAGTAGCGTCTTGACGATTTCATGCTTGGTAATCTCAGTGGCGCCGAGAGCACGAAGCTCATTTGTGATGTCAGTGAGGCGATCAAACGTGAGCTGGACATTCTCATTGTCGTTTCTCTTGAAGCGGTTGAAGAGGTTGCGAAGAACACCGATCCTTTGATCTCTCTGGGTTGAGACGCCTTCGTTGACCTTGGATAGCCAGTCCCAGACTAGCTTTGACGTCTCCAGAGCACTCACACGGCCATACTGTCCTTTGGTCAGATGACCACAGATGATGTTCTTGGCAGTAGAGTCCAGTTGAATGAACTTCTTGACATCAGCAGGGGTGACACCTTCACCAGTCTTGGGAACGCCGTTCTTGACAACATACCAGAGGTCGACATCAATGGCTTCAAGATGCATGCGCATCTTATTCTTCCAGTAGGGATATTCAGTTCCATCGAACACGGGGCAAGCAGCGGAGACTTTGATTATCCCTGCAGACAACATAACTAAAACTCCAGGTGGTTAAACCGAATCACACAGAACAAGGGAGTACCTTGCTCTGATACCAATTGAAAGTGCTTGTTATCGACTAGAGGGGGGGTGAATAGGCGATTTTTATGAAAGTCTTCAAAACATAAAAGTTTCGAAGACAAACATTAGAAATGAACCTATTGATATGCAGCGGAAGATAAACTACACAAGGCAAGCCATAGTCAAGTATGCAATAATGTGAGTGTACGATGACTAATGGCAACTAGGTAGTAAGGATCAGGGTGGAAGATAGTATGAAACCAAACAGCAATAGTAGTCAAGCAATGAAGTCAAACAGGTATGGCAAGCAGGCAATGACTTCACGAAGACAAACTGTAAGTAAAGGGAAGAGAGAATAGAACCAGTCACTCGATGAAGACACATGATTTGTTTGACCAGTTCCAGTTGCTGTGACAACTGTACATCTGGTTAGGGAGGCTGAGATTCAACTCAGAAGACTGCGTCTTCACCTTATTCCACTTGAGCTAAGGACACACAGTCCTCGCCCAATCACTCTGGTAAGTCTTCAAGGTAGACTTCCAAACCTTCACAGACTTCGTTCACCGGCGATCCACAATGGCTCTTGGATGCTCAGAACGCGACGCCTAACCGGCTGGAGGATTCACAGTCCTCAAGTGTAATAAGTCTTCAGGTCACACAGACAGAAAGACTTCAGTGATGCCTAACACTCTTTGGCTCTGGGTGTTTGGGCTTTGTCCTCGCAAGGATTTCTCTCTCTCAAAGGCTTCGAGGTGGGTTGCTCTCAAACGACAGTCGTGCACTAACACTGAGCAGCCACCAATTTATGGTGTAGGGGGGGGCCTATTTATAGCCACTAGGCAACCCGACCTGATATGTCCGAAATGACCCTGAGTCACTAAGGAACTGACACGTGTTCCAACGGTCAGATTTCAAACACACGCGGCAAGTTTACTTGGGCTACAAGCAAAGCTGACTTATCCAGCTCTGGATAAGATTTGCTCTCATTGTCTTCGCTCGAAGACATAGGATTGAGTTGAGCATCACTTCAGTCACTCTGACTGTATTCACTTGGACCCCACTTAACAGTACGGTGGTTCCTATGACTCAACAAAGAAGAAAAGGAAACAACGAAACAACTAAGTCTTCGCGCTCCATAGTCTTCACAGAATGTCTTCTCATATCATAGTCTTCAATATGAATATCTTCATGTACCACCATTGTCGTCAATGTCTTCATACATTTTTAGGGGCCATCTCCGGTAGGTAAACCGAATCAATGAGGGACACTACCTGTGTTATCCTGCAATTCACACAAACACATTAGTCCCTCAACCAAATTTATCGTCAATACTCCAAAACCAACTAGGGATGGCACTAGATGCACTTACAGTTGTTCATCTACGTTCGTGTGTCTTTGGGTTGTATCCTTCTGATCTACGTTATTCTTCATCGGCGACGGTTGTTGTTTTGGTACGCTGGTCCTATGGGGCCTTAGCACAACGACTTTTTGACTGTCTAGTACAAAAAGTTGTGCCTGGCTCTGGCGATGGAGGGGCGATGACGGCTCACTTCAGTCCTCGTAGTCGTCGCTAGATGGTCTATGAGTTTGGATGTAATTTTTATTATTTTTGATATTCGTTGTAGTACCATGGTTGGAGATGAACAGATTGAAAGTTTTTCTCAAAAAAAAATACACCATAACTTTCTTTCCTGACTTGCATTTATATATATATATATATATATATATATATATATATATATATATATATATATATATATATATATATATATAGGAAAATGGGTTAGTACTCTCAGGAGTACATACTCCTATGCCACGATTACCGCCCAATGCTTATTGGATCCCGGACGGGGCTTGCCTGCTCCCACCGGCGTGCTCCCATCGGTGCTCCCGGCTGCCCATTTTATATCCAACGGCCGCTACAATTCTTCTCCTTAATATATTTTTCCGGTCAAAAGAAAACACAGAAACTTTCCGTATTTCCGTCGGTCCCAGCAGTAAAACAACTAGTACTACTGTATTTCCTCCTTCCTGTGTAGGCATTGGCCCTCGACGTGCACAGCGGTGTGGCCGGCACCGCCGCTTCTCGGACTGATGCCCAAGATGACTCTAGCTGATGCGTCAGGAAGACAACGTCCGCACTGGCAACCGCGTTGTGCACAGCCAGAGCGCCATGGCTAGCACAGCTAGCGGCGTCACTGTTCCGCGCGTCGATGCTGGAAGCTGCACCGCGGCAACCTGAACCACGTTCGACGCAGTTCTACCGCTCGACGGTCAACCAAGCGGCGTCCTTGGTGAAGCGAACAGGGCCGAACCTGAAGTGCACGAGGACGGAGTACGCGTCGACGACCACGACAACGTAGTAGCGTGGCTGACATAGATAGCGGCACCGGCGGTCCCAGCGTCGATGTCCGATCTGACTACGACCGCCGTGCATGTTATTGGAGGCTGCACCGAGCTCAACATGGATCGTGTCACCTATACCAAAGCACCCCGTGCAGCACCACTGCTCACCGGCGTTCCAGGCGGGGGCGGACAGTGATCCCTCCGGCGGCGGGGGCGGCAGGGCTTCCCGGTGCAAGGCTACGGTTCAGCGGCAACGGAGGACCGGCCGGGAGAGAGAGGGGTGGTGGTGGGAGGAGATCGGGCCGGCGGCTCGATGGGCGCTAGGTGAGGAGAAAATACGGACGGGCTGGACGAGAATAACGTGACCGTTGGATTAGAAAAAGGCGGACGGGAGCATGGATGGGAGCACGCCGAGGGAGCAGGCAAGCCCCGTCCTTGGATCCCCACCGTACGTAAACCCGTGTAAAGCACAGAGGTAACGTGGACTTTCAAAAAGTTGTTCCGTATCAAAAGGGATAAGCCATACACTGATTGAAATCTCGTTGGCCGTGTTAATATGCTTCTCTTTTATTTCCTTTAAACTGACCCACGAAAAAACTGGATCAAACATCGCTGGCTGCTATGACGATGGGACAGGGGCTACTTTCTTCCGATCTAGTATTCGTGGCCGTGACGACGGCAAGTATGGCAGCACACGTTTGGATCTGCGGGCCGCGGCGGCCTTCATGAGGGCGACGAGGATGACGACTGAGTGACACGGCGGCATGGGCTGATCCACAGCGGCGACGGCGACGAGACACGGCTGCGTATTGTCGGATCTAGCATCAGTATGAACACAGTCCAATCTATCTAGGCATGTGACGGTGATCTGCATGGAGGGATGAGCCGCCTGGTAGCTCCTTCGCCGTCAAGCTCGCAACGATGTGGCTGGAACACGAGCGCGGCTAGTAGCACTACTGAATGGCGTTTCTTGCCGACGTCCAAGATGCAGCAACACGTGAGATTACTCCAGATGGTTTAAACAGGAGACAGGACATGCCAATCGAACAACATGGCTCGAAAGCACATGTACATGCAGAGATCATATGAGTAGGGGTCCAATTTTGGAACAATGATGATGTGTCGTTATGTACTCTTGGACGAGTATACCTTTTCGAGTTGAATATACCTACTTTTATTAACAAATGTGCTCATATGATTTATTTTGCAAGAAAGTGATGTATATGCATCTTAAATAACTTCAGCTAGTTACTTCGGATCTATATACTTCATTAGAAGAAAAAAGTATGCACCCGATAGAAAGGCAGTATATACTACCTGTAAAAACATGATATACCCATTGAAAGCTTGTAAACACTATTTGAAAAAAAAAATATACATGGCCCTAAAAAGCATTATATCCCACTTGAAATAACAGTTTATATTCCATACAACTACAATATGTTAAATTATCTGTAGTTTGTTCTGTACAAGTTGGCTGTCATCTATGTGAACGATTATACTTCTTTTTCCGAGTGTAATTGTATGGCTTCAATTTTTTACTTCTATCTGAATAAATTATACTCTATTTTATTGAACATACTTCTTTCAATTTGTGTGTTTTTTCTAAGGGGTACACTCCTTTTTTACCGTATATACTATCACAAAAATACAGCGGTAACTCGGTCACAAATAAACTGGCATATACCACCGGCCAGATACCGACTCCCAAAAAAAAATATTATATACTAACTCATAAAATAAAGTATATACTGGCCCACCAAAAAATATTTATATGCTCACTCACTGAAAATGTATATTTATTTAGTCAGAAAAAGAGTATACTCATTCAGAAAAGAAAAATGGTATACACTCTTTCAATTTTTAATTAGTCCTGGTATATACTCGTATATCTGCTCATTTCAAAGTAGTATAAATACACCACGGTTTTTATATGTGAGCTAAGTCCCCGGCCACACAAAAATATATAATGTATCCTCCTTGGTTGCAAGTAGTATATGCTCGTCACCAAAAAAAACATTAGTATATGTTCAAGGTTTCAGACATGTGACATGTAATTTTTTTGTTATACTACTCCTGATGGAAGCATATATACTGCATGGAGGGAGGCAAACGTGAAGTAGTACTACAAATCATGGATAACATCTAAGCATTTCCTAACTTCAAGGAAGTGCTCCGAAAAAAAAACTTTTAGGAAGTAGGTACGCACATGCAGGAATTAGTTAGACTATTACTAATTTGCAGCGTTGGTTAGTTGCCATCTTATTGGATAAATCCACCCCGCCCGCTACAGCACATTCTATTGGATATATATGGTATGCCAATGATTTTTTGAGTCCCCCATCGTGATGAGTGTGAAAAAGCGAAGCGCCGAACCGCAGCCCTCCTCGTGCGTTTGCTGGGATATCGTATCCACCATTGGCTGGTCGATCCAACGGTCCAAGTGAGTCCCCTCTTACCCTTGACGCCGGTTTCCCTGCTACGTACTACCTCCGTTTCTAAATATTTGTCTTTCTAGACATTTTAAATGACTACCACATACGGATGTATGTAGACATATTTTAGAGTGTAGATTCACTTATTTTACTCCGTATGTAGTCACTTGTTGAAATGCCTAAAAAGACAAGTATTTAGGAACGGAGGGAGTAGTATTTTAGATCTGGGCAAAGCCCAACCCGGCTTCTCCTTCCTCGCTCGATCCCCAAATCAAATCGCTGCCTGCTGCTTCCTCCACCCAACCCTAACCCTAACCCTAGCCGCGCCGCCGCCATCGATCCCCAAATCCCTTCTCCCTCCACCCTCCACCCAACCCTAATCCCTACCTCAGCTAGCTAGCCGCCATGGCCCGTTCCACGGCTATGCTCCACCGCGAGATTTACTTCTCCGACGACGCGGCGTTATCCGGCCGAGTGTCGTCAATCCGCTGCCCGTGGGAAGGACGAGACGATCCACCAAGCCGCCAAGAGATCAGTGACGCAGTCACCGATTACCTGCGGACCTTCAAGGCGCACGCAGTCGTCGCCGATCCGCCGGAGCTCTCCTTCCTCCACATACTGCGGCCGCCGGCATCCGTCGGGCTCCCGATGCAGTTCCACAGCCTCACCTTGGCCACTATCTCCAGCGCGGACAAGAACCTGGTCGCCATGTACGCCGGAGGGTACCGCCCTGGCAACCGTTTGCCGGGAGGCTACCTCATCTACGATGCCAGGAACGACTCTATCTCTGGGATCCCCGAACTCCCCTCCGACCACTCACATAGAGCCATCGGGTGCGAGTCGGCCGTCGTCATGCGCGAAGCCGCCGGGAACGACTACTTTCTTGCCGAGCTCGTCAGGGTCTGGCCAGAAGGCTCCCAAGCTGCGCTCTGGCTGTGGAAGTCGTCCGTCCAAAAATGGGACTTGCATCCCACTCGCCTGCCCCTTCCATCCAGCACCACCAGCCACTTCTCCCCTGACTTGTGCTTCTCTTGTCGGGGCTCTGTCCTCTGCTGGGTGGATCTGCTCAAAGGCATGGTGCTCTGTGATCTGAAGCAAAACTGCAAGTTCAGCTTTATTCAGTTGCCCAAAGATTGTCCAACCTATGATGCCGACAGCAACAAGTTTACATACGCCTGTGCCGAGGAGTTCCGTTCCATGGCCTGTGTTGGTGGCGAAATCAAGTTCGTTGCCCTGGATGAATGTGATGAACACCAGCCGGAAAAAGGATTGGAACTGACCATCTGGACTCTCTCGCATGACCTCTCAGGGTGGAAGGAAAGCCGCAAGTACAATGTTGAAAACATCTGGGCAAACGAGGCCTACAAGCCTGCTGGTATAAGAAATCTTCCTCCGTCGTTCCCTGTTCTGAGCATCCATGAAGACGGCGTCGTCTACCTAGTCTTAGATGATCTCAGGGAGTTGGAGGATGGACTAGAGTACATGGGCCAGTGGATGCTTCGTGTTGACATAGGCAATGACAAGGTCCAGTTCTATCCAAAGGGTGAAAAGAGTTCTGTTAATTCCCAGCTCTTTGCCAGTGAGTTCAGTGCGCACAGATAGCATTTACAGGATCACCAGGTATTACTACCACCACTAAGCACCCTTTCATGCTTTCATTTGCATAAAAATGTAATTATGCTTAGGTTTTTAAATGATAAATATTCCAATGCATGTTTATCACATCCAGTTTGCTTCATTACTTGCTAAAAAAATCAAGATATTTGGCCACCTCCCCATGTTAAACAGTAGATGTCTGATATTGATGCTCATCCGCAATCATGACTCTGTAATCAATTGTCACTACCTAATTACTCTGCCCCCTTGTCATATTAGGACCCAACTTCTTGCACATCATGATGACACTTATTCAGGTTTTAGGGCTGTTTTTTCTTCCTTTTTTGCTTGATGGAGATAGTGTTATCATTAGCTTCACATCTCCACTTTAACATTTGAAGACATGGGCATTCGGTGAATATAGTAGTGTATGTGTTATTTTAGTAGTTGTTTCTGAACTTGGAATTTGTATGAGCCATGGCCGTTCAAAGATGCACATAGCAGATGAAGCATAATTTCAAACTATAGATGAACAGTGGCAAGTGTCTGAATGAAATATGTCAATATAAAGTCAAAAAAATGTACTCTCTCTGGCCCATAATATAAGAGCGTTTTTTATACTAGTGTAGTGTCAAAAACGCTCTTATATCATAGGATGGAGAGAGTACCTTTGACACATACATCTGTTTCCACAATTTTTTTTTAGTAAGGTCATGTTGGACTAACGGTAGACATTGTGTTGGAGTTGCCCAATTTATTAATATCAGTAACACATTTGATAGGAAATGGCAAATGTGGTCACATTAAAAGTACTGTATTTGACAGGCATCTTTATTTATTTTTGCAGAGAGAGGTAAGAGCAAGCCAGTTTGTTTTAAGAGGAAAGAGGATGAGATCTTGTGATCTTGGCAACATATCATGAGGAAATTTGGACCGATGGCGGCCACTTGATTTTGCTTAGGCCCAATGAAGACATTTAATGTCATCTGTATCGATTAGTTGTAGTTATAAACTTATCAGTCATGGCATTATGCCTATTGAGTGGCTCCTTTTGGATTGTAACTGGGCATGGTTTAAACTTATCAGTCCTGACTTTATGCCTATTGGAGTGCTTCTTTTGGATTGCACTAGCTGGTTGTGGCCGTTTACGGTGTATTATTTTTTATTGTGTTGATTCTGGCTTCATACTTACCGTATAAAGTGTGTGTGATTGTGTCTTCTACTGTTTTAGTACGTCTAATTTGTCTTAAGTGAACGTTGTTTTGAAAGCCAGACTTATATATGTCATGTAAATTGGGTTATCAGCACATAGCCAGGCATCTTGATGTTTGCTTTGCTTGACCATCATACTGACTTGTCACAAACCAAACATGACATATAAGTCTGGCTTTCAAAACAAGATAGGCATTTAATAAGTTTTGGTTCTTTTGTTTGGTTTGGTTTGGACTGGTGGTTAAGTAATCTTGGTACGATAACCTCACATAATCTCATTTCCAGATGCGAGTGACTAATTCAAAGCCTAATATTAAGAGGGCATTTGCAGGTGTTTCTTGCTTGCTATCAATTCAGTGCAATTTTGTTTTCCTTGTTAAGTATTAGACAAGGGTAATTCCAACGTGTATCATCAAAGCACACCCAAATGTTCGCATCATGCAATTCGGACACTTCCAACGTCTGCGGTAGGTCCGGATATCTGAAATCCAGCATATTAGAAAACAACTCATGGGAGGTTTGGAGGAGTCAGGACGCCCGCCATGTCGGACTCCAAAACACCAGGTCCACCCAAACCCCCTCTCCTGAAGAAACATCAAGACCGACATTTGGTTCAGTTTTATGCTTTAAAAAAGAAATGGGGCGGACATTTTCTCATTCATGAATCTGCAGATGCTGTGCGGATTACAGCAGAAACGTGAACCTGATGTAAATTGGGTTATCAGCACATAGGGCAGCTTGTTTTTTCTTCTTTAGGCGTGCACAATCCTGAAAGGTTGTACATGGCCATGAGAAAGAAAATGAAGCTCCCTCGCCAATCACCCATCTACTTGTACTTTGATCACAACTGAATAAATGAGGGATGTTGTATCAAAAAAAGAAAAACGAAGCTCCAACGTACGCCACAGGTCCACCAAACCGACACAAGAAACAAATGGCAACAACAGGGAGACAACCCTACATGCGCTTGATGCGTCTTCTCCATTCAAAAAGATCACCTTTCTTCGGCTCAGAAAACTCAACCCTTGGTACAACCAATTGTGTTCTTTCCGAGCCTGCGGATAATTAACAGAAGTATCAGCTACAGTTCTCATATTATGTGAAATTATAAACTACAAGCTCGTAACTTACATCGCAATAACTTGGTCCACAAATTCCTGGACCTTGGCAGTGCAGGGTTTCTGTGCATCTTTAAAAGTTACTAGAGCATCGTACACCAGCTGCGGTATGAAACTCTCCGATTCCATGACTAAAGAGAACGCAGCCTCTAGTTCCTCTGGAGAGAACTGCATCAAGACAGGTCATAAGCATTGTTGTATCTACTAGTTATCCCAAGTATATGAGCGATTGTATCCAAAGAAGAAGATTAACGTACACTTGGGGAATGCTTGAAGAAGTTTGTAGAAAAACGGAGTAAACTGACTCTGTTATCCTTGTACGGGACACATTTTTTCCCTTTCCTAATATATTTAAAGTGGTTGTAAGTGGTGCTCATTGCTGGAACCCATGGCACCCTAACAGTCCATTTAACAAACACCAGGTAAGTTTTGAACAGCTTCTTATCTTCCTTATCAAGTCTTTCAAACAAGAGATCCAGAAGAGCGCTGATAGCAATACGCTCGGTGTGGGACAGGAGTGCCATGTGATTGGTCAAGTATGCGATGATGGACTCGCTTTGGGGGTCAATTCCAGGAGGAGGACCTTGCAGAAAACTAAGCAAATTTAAGGTATGCATAGGGTATCTGTTGCCTTCATCTTTAAACGCTTTGTCAAATATGTCATATAGTCTGTTGTAGTCAAGAACAGCCAATCTTTTGGTGTATGGATGCCGGGTAGCATTGATTCGGGCATTCCCGTCCTCATCAAACACAATTTGCTCTGAAGTAAATTGTCCTCCAAAGCATATCCCACTAAAATGCCTTCTGCATAAATAGATCAAGACCTTTCGAGAACGGAATTGCAGAACTTCTCCCAAGTACTTCACCTCTACTACTGGACCTAGCTTGGCCAGGGACGGGAGAACTAGCGCTCGTCGTAAAGACACGGTGTGCAAGCGGAAGAGACCCAAACCACTAATTATTGCATCCCAGTTTGAGGAACTGTGAAAAACAAACATAATCAGTCTTTTCCAATACAAGAAATAAAGGCTTAGAACTGTCACAAAAATGTTTTAAATGTGAAATGGCACAGCGCAGTCAAGGTAAAAATAACAGAAGCATGGTTTGTCCATGACCAGAAATGATTGATGGCTAGAATCATACAGAACCAAATAGTGTTCCTTTTAGCAAATTAATCTTTTACGATCAATGATGGCTAGTTGACACTGTGCTAGTACAAATTATATATAGTTTAGCCACATCAAACTGACACTTCACCTTAACTTATTTACACCATAACCACTAAATATTCAAATAGATCTAACATGATTCTAAAAAACAACAAGTTATGCACCTCTACACATGAACCCTGCAAATAATAATCACATCACTATTATATAAAATCATAGTTAAATTAGCAATTTAGGGCTAAATCAACTAATGGAGTGATGCCAATCAATAATTATCATAACTAAGCTAGATTGGTGAACTCGGACAGCACCTTCAGAGTTGAGGCTCACACACTAGCTAAATGAAGTCTCTACCTTTAT
Source organism: Aegilops umbellulata (assembly GCA_032464435.1). NCBI lineage: Eukaryota > Viridiplantae > Streptophyta > Magnoliopsida > Poales > Poaceae > Aegilops > Aegilops umbellulata. Next base: position 548,478,308 of record CP136055.1, on the reverse strand, counting down.
TAGGGTTAAAAGACAACAATGCACATCAATTTCCAATCAGCACAGACCCCTAAAAAAGTGTACTACAACAGCACAGACCCCTAAATCATGTTGAACTTAACATATGCTATGAAGGAATTCAAAGATAACAGCCCATTGCATAAATCAACCAGTACTATCGATATCATCCAATATTTCCAAATAGGAAGACCTCTTTCTGGGTAACAATCGTAAAATAAACAGTACTGTCCATGTTGGCCTGACAAAAATGAAGTAAAAGCATACTGAGGTTAAACAGAGACCTAATCAGCCAGTTTTACTAGATATTAGATGGCAAACAAATAAATTGACTAGTTGACAAACGAAACTCAGAGAAATGTTGTTGAATATTCCGCAAGCAAATTGACAGGCTGACCCATGAAAGCTATAGAGGAAAGTATGTAACTCAGCAAGTCTAGTCAATGCATGTTCTAACATCACCATCTAGAATACAAAGCTTGGATTACACAGATTCAAAAGTCAAGATAAGCTCAACTTTCAGGAAGGTTGGTGGATATTTCGATGTGCGTCTATAAGAAATTTAACAATTTAGTGATGCCAACGTTCTATGGATACAAATAAACTCACAGACAAGAAAACAGCAGAAACATGGTACAGTTGACTACAGGAATTGAACAAAATAACAATGTGGAACCTATCCACCAATGGAATGGAATGCACACTTGCAAGAAAAAATAACATCTTAAAGACAGAAAGCGGCTGTGAGGAATAGTAAGTTCAAGAAGCTGGTAATAAACCTCTACCAATAAAAATAATTTCTGAAATTTAGTCTAGCGCAATTTATTACATACCAGCCACCTCTGAGTCTTGGATTAATTATGATTTTTGAATCCTTGTTTATCTGATAATAGGATAGAAGTTGCTCGGGATCCAACACTTTTCCACAATAAATTGAGTAAAAATCCTTGGATTTTACACCCACTTTATCACATGCCACCTTCATTAACATATTCACATTTGAAGTGTACAGATTTTCCTGATGAGAAATGGTTGTGCCACAGAGATGTAGAAACACCTGAGAAACTCCCTGCAAATAATTGTTGGATAGAATGTTAGATAAACTGGAAGTTACAATTAAGGCAGAGAGAAAGTTACACAAATATAAGGCAAAATAAGCAGATAACATAATTATGTTCAGTTTAAATCTAGATTTGACATTCATTTAAAACTAATGTAATATCCACCGAAAAACAATCTATGGCTATTTTCTTCGATATGATGATACCTACAATCATCAATACCCATAACAAATTCAGAGAGCTAGAATTCACTAGATTTAACGGTTATGCTTGTTGGAGACATAAAGGTAGCATGCTTCTCAATAAATCAAATTAGTAAAAACCTTGGAGCCATTGTAGTTGCATGCACAAATGGCAACCATAGAATGGATGGATATGACCCTGATAATCTATATAGAGCTGACGGTTTGGTGACAAGATCGCATTGTTCCAGATCAAGTTGAACCCACTGCCCACATTTACAACAAACATTCGATTCAACATCCAACATCCAAAATACTACCATGAAGCATTGCAACGCAAAATTACCTCAGTATAATAGTCGCAGTCTATCTTCTGCCCTAGGCCCTTTGAGCTGTTGGAGGAATTCTTAAAACCCTGACATAACATAAGCAATTGATGAAACCATGTAACAACTCATTGAAATAAACAGACAAACATACAATTGAATAAGTATGAAGAATCATAACCCACCCAATGTCATTTAAGGTATTGTTTCTAGAAATATCACCTTTATAATCACATATTTATTGAAAAATAATTGAAAGGTGCTGCTAGTCTACCACACATGGACAGATAATAACACAGCATTTTCCAACATATAGCAACAGCAAGTTCCTATAAAATTTTATCTTTCAGCAATGATCAGGAAATTGTAACATATGCACGGGTCCGAAGAAAATCAGAATTAGCGACAAGCTAGACTATATCTTGAAGTAGGACTAAATGGGTCCAAACAAAATCAGAAATAGGACAAACTAAGCTATGCTGTAGCTTGAATGCAAAGCGCTATTTTAGAATCTTGCCTTTAACTCCTCAAATCGAAGAGAATAATTACTTGATTCCTCTCCATCAGAAACTAGTATCACATCATCATTCACGCAACCAGGCCTGAGATAAAAATTCATCTACAAGCAATTTTACAAAATATTATCAGCCAGAATGTAAAAGCATAGTAGAAGAGCTGCTGCTTGATTCTCCAGCCCTCAAGTAATAGTTCATATACAATATATGATCATCCAAAATGTAAAAAAAAAAAAATCAGTACATTGATGCAAGCTCTGAGATAATTAGTGTGTCAAATTACCTTCGAGATATAATTGCATTTTCTATTATTAGACCCAGGGTAGCCTCCCCTATCACCACAGAAACAATCTGGAAAATCACTAAATGCCTGCAATGAACAGAAAGTATTAGTGCAAAACAATGGGTATGTTCCATCTAAAAAGGGAACACTCTTTGAGCAAGCCAAGAATATCTGATCAGCATGATTTCATACTTCTCAATTTATTATGCGTCACATACCTCATAGTCTTGTGGTCTTAAGCTGTTATCCCTCGCTCTTTGAGCCAACTGCTTCACCTCCTCACCGATTGTAGCAAGTCCTGTCTTGTCTGCATCCTGCAACACAAGTAATGAGTTAGAAAAGAGAAAGACACAAAACGTAGATGGTTATACATTCTTTGGGCAGTAAATGTATACCCAGCCAACTTTATTCTCTTTGGCAAACCTTCCACATGAGCAACGGCGGAGCTATGTTATGACCTGAGGGGGCCGTGCCCCCCCCCCAGCCCAAACGATTTTATTTCATTACTAGGTAGCAGTGGCCCCTTCTGGCTGCAGCTCGGCTTAATCCATCTTCACGCACAGTGCAGCAACGAACTAACCCTTCTTCAGGCACGTGCTTCTCAGCTCATGTGTGTAGAGAGAGAGGGAGAGTGACGAAAATCAGCCCAAGTGTTCCCGACACTTTTTTCAAGTCGATGCATGACTATGTATCCACCGTGCAAGTTCATGCTTCATAGGTGCAATTACTCTTTTGAGCCTTCCTTCCACTTCTCACCGAGGTAGTTGTCGGCCTGGTCCTTGCTCTCACGGTGCGGAAAATTGGTGGCCTACATTGTCTCTAATGCCTTGTTCTTTGCCGCATGTGTCGTTAGTGACATCTCATCCTTAGTTGTCTCTGCCATCTGGGACGTCTTGTCCATATCCTCGCCATTTTTAAGTTCTTTTTTTTGCGATGCCATTTGTAAGTTTGTTGGCATGGCGGTGATGGCAGCTCCCCTTCGCAATTTGGCCATTCAGATTCCTCTTCGTCACATCGGTGAGGGCTCTGGTGTTATCATGAGGCGTGTGAACTTATTTTCAAAGGTTGTGATCTTGGATGTGTGGATCTTTCGGCGGCGAATGCTTCGACGTTTGTTTTATCGAAAGCATTGGTCATGTAGGCCTTGATGGCTTACCGCACGCAATCTACAACGACGAGCTGGCTCTGCCGATGGAGAGGCATCAGGGGTGGCGCGCCATCAGCCTGTTCTCGAGGAAGAAGAGAATCAAACCCTAGGGACATTGGTGTATTTTTTGTTTATTTTAGAGGGGTGTGATGCCTCTTTCGCAAAAGAAAGTAAAGAAAAACAAAAATACAAACCTGGGTCCCTCTCCGCTGACTTTGTTACAAAGAAATATATTTTTCACATTGTACGTCTTTTTAACAAAGAAAAACTAGTGCAATGCAAAAGGAATAACATAAACTTTCGAAAAACACAGTAAGTACTCCATATTAACCGTGCTAATTCGAAGCCTTTAACGGAAAACAAAACAATGTAGGCTAGTTTTAAAAATACATACTTTAAATATATTTTTGTGTAATCTTCGGCTTTCATTTCTTTTTTGCATAAGAAAACGATGTCCAGTTAATGTAATGCAAAAAAGAATCATGCATGTAAACTTTCTAAAACTATAGTAAGCACTACAGATTAGTCACCTTTGAAGGCTTAATGAAAGAGCAAAATAACTTTGGTTAGCTTTCGAGATACATACTTGTATTTCTTTTTTATCAAATACTCCCCCCGTCCCATAATATACGGGCATTTAGTAAATCTTACTTTTTCAGAGTTTTTTAACTCCAATTTTCTCATTTGCTCAAAGGAGAAAATGGATATATAAGCAAAGAAACGCTTATCATATGTGCACCCGTGATACAAAAAAAAAAGAGCGCGCCCGTGACACACTGCACAGAGGGGTCACACACACAGACGTACGCGGTCATCCCGGTCAAAAGTGGGAACGGGTCCTAGATGGTGAGGGGGTACGCATGTTTACCGGAGCGGTAGAACTCCTGCCTGTCTCAAACCGGCAAACGAGAAGTCAGCTAGCCCCTCCTCTCTCTCTCTCTCTCTACACATTTTCCTCGAATCTCGGCCTGGCTTTTCCTCTCCTCCCCACAGCGGGCCTCTCTCTCCATCCCCAACTCCCATGATCTCCTCGGTCCGCTTCTTGCTTGTGTTCTCTTGATTGATTGGTTGCCTGGCACTACATGGCACAGAGCTGGAGGCCGCGTGACGTACGTACGTCCGCCCGGCAGGACGACTCGGCTCGGACGCAGCCAATGCAAGCAGCACCGCACCGCACCGCACCGCGGCGGCCGATGAACGTCGCCGTACGTACGTACGTAGGCGAGACACCGGCCGGCTCCACTCCCGGCGGGGGCGTCGATCGCCGTGAGCGCCTCGTCGGCGCTCGGCCGGAAGGAGGAAGCCCGGCGTGTCCGTGCGTGCGTGCTCGTGTACGCGACGGCAAGGGAGCGGCGTGCGTGCGTGCATGCAAGGACGGACCGGGCGGCGGCCGAGGCGCAACGCACAGGAGCTCCCAGGCTTTGGCGCGCAGTCTGCGTGCGTGCCAGCCTACTGGCCGGCCGGCCATCGCAGGTGTTCAGACCTGGCCCCGTCGCGATGTGCAGCGCAGCGCACCTGACAAGGCCGCCCCGTGAGGGAGGGAGCCAGCAACGCGTGCCCGGGCTTCCCGGAGCTCAAAGTGAACGTTTGCAAGTTGCAACCAAGTGTGCCCTTTCGTGCGTGCGTGCCTCTTCGGTAAGTACATGCCCTGCCTCCACACATGGAAAGTCCGGCTACACACAGACACACTCAACAATGCCCTCCAGTGAAAGATGACGACTTGCTTAGTGCAAGTTTTAAAAAAAGGAGGCATCCTCTACTTGGAAAAGCATCGTGGCATATATATTAGCAAAAAGAAAACATTGTGGCATTCCAACACCGAAATTCCGTTTGGGCACCCACACACCCCTCTAAAAAAAGTTTTCATATTTCGATGCAGGTTAAAGATGAAGATTACAAGTTGCCCCTTCAAAAAAAATCAGATTATTCTAATATCTGGTTTCGGTCCATTGGGAGAACCAGGATCAACTAGAAGGGATACGTTGGTGCTATAATCCTTGATCATAACGGGAAGTTTATAGCGGCAACCGATGAGATGAGCTTCTGTTTCGATGCTTTCACCGCAAAGGCGACAACGGTTAGATTTCGGCTAAACTTGACTAGAACAGTCGGACGAAACAAGCTAGAGTTGGAATCTGATAATGCCAAGCTGGTTTCGGCCTTTCAACCGGTGATGGGACCTATCTTTTTTTTTTCTAAACGGAGGCAAAAGTTTTGCCTCGTCTATTAGTTAAGCAAAAGAGAGTTGTCCGGTTAATTAACAGGAAGCCAGGCTAAAGCCATCACAACCGCCGAGTGGCACACACAAGATACCCCACACATGCCACTTCAAAGAGTGCCTCGTCGAGACAACACATGTGCATCATCGTCATCATTCCTCCCCTAGAGGCGTCATCGCCAACCCTAAACCCTGAGCAAACGACTCCAATTCCGTTGCAGACGATCGTTGACTCAACCCACACCGTAGAGGCCGAGTGAAGTTGTATGAAGATCCACGCCAAACTCAGCCACCTACGATCAGACAACACAGCTCCGACTCTGCTGCAGAACAATGAATGGCAAAACAAGGCACGGCTGGCGCCACGGAAGATCACCGAACGGTCCACCTGCACCATTTATCATATACCACAAGGCCCCACCGCCGCAGTTTCGACTTCACAACAACAAAATAAACCGAGAAAAATCTCGTGGACACGCCAAAGAAGAGTCGACTGCCTCAACCATTGCCGCGTCGCGCGATGTCGTTCCCACCATCATCGTTGCCACGGAAATCTGAACCCCAAGACCACCGCCATCCACTGGCCCCACTCACCGATGCCGAGCTCCAAAGACGAAGCTCCCAAGAGGGAATACGACACCAAGGCGCCGCCATCGTCCAATCATACAAGATCAAGGGATGCGAACACTGAAATTCCGTTTCGGTACCAACACATCCCTCTAAAAAAAGTTTACATATTTCGATGCAGGTTAAAGGTGAAGATTATAAGTTACCCCTTCAATAAAAATAAATAGAATGTTTTGATCTCTTATACGGTCCATTGGGAGAACGAGGGTCAACTAGAAGGGATTGTTGGTGTTATAATCCGTGATGATGATAACGGAAAGTTTATATCGGCAACCAATGAGAAGATGAGCTTTTGTTTCGATGCTTTCACCGCAAAGGCGACAACGGTTAGATTCCGGCTAAACTTGGCTAGAATAGTCGGATGTAACAAGGTAGAGCTGGAATCTGATAACGCCGAGGTGGTTTCGGCCTTGCAAGAGGGAAGATTGAGTTTAGTGACGTGACCTATCTTTGACGATAGCTACTACATGACCCAGGACTTTAAGCATGTTTTGTTCACTCGTTGTAACATGGAGAGCAATCAAGTTGCCCATGAAATGGCGAAGTTAGGTGGATTTTCTACCCCCGGTACCTGGATGGAGTCACCTCTAGTTGAGGTGGTCTCGTTTATTGTATCTGATACGCTGGTTCTCACAAATAATTAAATAAAAAATCATTTGTCAAAAAAAAAGAATTAGAATTAGTTGATTGTGAATGTCCGAGAGTACCCTTTGAAATAACTTTATGATTCGAGTAAACTTTTAACTTGGTGTACCGAGGCAAAACAAGTGAAATGCAAGAAACCAACACATTTGCGCCATCACTAAAAGAGAAGATGTGTTTAAGGGGTTTTGTAGAAACAATCGTAATCCCCTGAACTAACAGACCGGGCCCGCTTGCAGATGTCGACGTGGCAAAATAATAATATCAATTGCATGTATATGGATCTAAGTTTCTATTGCAGAAAGACTCCTTCTCAAAAGAAAAAAAAGAAAAAAAAAGGTGATCAGGTCCCTCCCTCCAACTACAACCCGTGAGCCTTCATCTTCCCCGGCACGCCTCCAACTACATGCTCCGTCATGGGGAAGGAGCCCCGCGGTATTTTACAGAGCATCTCCAACAGGCGCCCCAAAAAAGCTCCGCGCACTAAAAAATTATTCTTTTGGGCGCCGAACAGCTCCAGCAGATGTTGTAGCGCTAAAAGATTTAGGGCGGGCGCTGAAAAACGCTATCGCGCGCAACATGTTTTGGGCTCCGGATTGCGCGTGCTTCACAATTTGCACTGTCTGCTTTTTGAGTGCGCGTCTTTGGGCGTCTGCTAAAGCAATGTTGGTCCGACGCATTAAAAGTGCTACAGTGGCGCGCTAAAAGTTTTATTGGGCAATTTTTATGCGGCCGTTGGAGATGCTCTCAAGAAGAGGGTGTGTACTCCCCTGATGATCTAAAAGAAGGAGGGTGTGCGTGAGGCACTGAATGCTAGAGAAGCACACTTGTTTAACAATGACCACACATGCATGCATGTGATTCCATTAGAGCAACTCCAACGCACGGACCCAACCGGACACGGGTTTTGTCCCTTTTTTGGCCATATGGGTCATCTGTCCGCCTAGCGGACATGAGGCGGGCACGCGATGCACCCAACGCAGGGACCCAAACGGACAACAGAACACAGAGGCAAGCGCACAACAGCAGCAGAACCAAGCGAGCCGGACGACGGGCAGTGCCCCGGCCCCGCGCCGCCGCCGCCGGCCCTAGGGCGCGGGCTCGCCGACGTCACCGCCCCCTCCTCCTCCCTTCTTCTCCCTCACCGGATCTAGCGCAGAGGAGTTGCTCCGCCATGGGCGACATCCCAAGGTGAGCGGCGGTTCTGGGCGGAGCCGGGTCAAGGAGGAGTGGGCGCACCAGCTGGCATGGGGATGGGCCTCGACGCCGGTGAGGGGTGGGACGGCGCGTGTGGGCGACGCTGGATTAGGTGGGGATCTCGCCCCGTCGAGTGGCACGTGATGTGTCACTGATACGTGGGTCCAGGGGCGGACACGAGAGGGCAGCAGCGGACGACGAGAGCGCTCGTTTTGTCCGCCGCAGACTCATTCGTGGTCCATTTTTGCGTTCAATTTGGGTCAGGGCGGAGAACAAATGGACAGCAGGCGGATACGAACGTCCGTTTGGGTCGCTCCGTTGGGCTAGCTTTTATGTTCGGATGGCCCAAACGGACGAAATATTGGAGTTGCTCTTATTATTTACGTTTGCCATGCCATGACACACGATGCATGTTATCAAACGGAGCTTTGCTACGTAGGAAACGGTTGCCTGTGCTGTGAGTCCCTGCATATAACTGGAAGTTAAAATATTCAAGCGACCGGAAGGTTTGTGCCCATGCATGGAGGAAGCTAGAGGCGAAGCAGGAGTAGGCGCACAAGTCAACCGACGACACAAGAAGAAGAGCCTCAACACTCCATCCATCCAACAGGCCAAGAGGATGTCGGAACACACACACTCCACTGTTGGACTTGGACAAGCCGAGCCCCACATGGATGAGACGACCTGGGTCTTGCCATGCTGCATCCCCGAGCCGAAAACAAGACAAAGATGCCAACACATGGGTGGGCTGTGTACAATATACTGTACTACTACGTAGGTTTAGACGCAGCAGTCAACCGCCCATCCCATCCCATCCCGATTGACCTGTCTCGTCTCGTCCCCCGGCCCCTCGCTCGCCTCCCTAGCTGCTGCCCGTGGCGTGGCGTGGCGTGGCGTGGCGTGCGACCCGGCCGGCCGGCCATACCGCATTACCGCTGACTCTCTCTCTCCATCTTGCTTGCCTTGCCTGTGGACTGACTCATCATACTGGACTGGATAGACACATGAGGAGAGTGACACACGAGACGCATCCTGTGATGGCGCGCTCGATCCCCGCGCTCCACAAAGCCAGCCGATTTTAATTTTTCTTTTTTTTTGAGAAGAAGCCAGCCGATTTTAATGAGCCTCGGACCTACTATCTCGGGCCGTCCCTGCGCCCAGTCCATGCGCCGCCCCTCTCTGCGACTGGGCCACGCCCCACCCGCCCTAGGCCTGGCGCTCACGTCGTGCCTGCATGCTGGTCTTGCATGCACTCGAGTGCTCCTCACCCATGCACGCCTTGCCGCAGGCTAGCTAGCTAGCTACAACCGGCCGGAGAAAGCCTATCCACCTATCCTCTGCCCTACCCCGGCGTCTCGTCTCGACACCGCTGCTGCCTCGTCTCTCGTGCCTCGTGCGTGAGGTGAGGTGAGGTGAGGAGGTTGCCAACCCCATCCCAGCACACTGGATACACCCGTGCCGTGACGCTCTACCCACGCACCGTGTCAGCCCGCCCGTCGCGCGCGGTGACATTTCCCCTCTCCTCTGCTCGTTGGGCACGCCGGCGACTGGTTCGGCGCCTCGGCCTACTACGCTGATGCACGTCGGCAGCGTCGGGCACGCTCATTTCGTCTCCGTCCGCGCGCGTCCTCCTACTCCGCCTGCCCGACCACTGCCGGCTCACCGGAGCTCCTGTCCGCCGCGATGACCTCCTGCTCCCTCAAAACCGATTATAGGAGTAAAAAAATTGGTTTTAAGGGGTTAAACCGACCTAGTGATCCCCGACTGAACTTTTCTTACTCGCGTCGGCCCCCGCTTATATTTACTTGGCCGAGGCATGCTCACTGGAAAAAAAATCTCCTTCCCAACACCCCCGCTCACGCTTCCAATCGGTTTGCACAACGAGGAGTACATGGTCGAGCTATGCCGGATGCATTCGGAGCTCGTCGCCGAGGAGCATCGGTGGCTCAACCTGCACAAGAAGGGGGCTACCGACAAGGACGAGGTCAGGCCGTCCTACGGGGAGGATGGACCGAAAGTGATCGATCTTTTGTACATCGACTCCAACCCCGACCACGGCGGTGTGACCGTGTGAATTGGAAGATATCCTGGCGTAAAAAGACTACAACTAGTTTTCTTAGTTTTTTTCATTCGAATCGACTAGTTTTAAATCTGTGTTATGTAATGTAGTTTGAACCGAATTATGTTATCTATGTTTATATTCTCTCTTGAGCGAACTCTATGTTCATATCGTGGTATGCAATGTAGTGTGAACCTAATTGTGCTATCTATGTTTATATTTGTGTTATGCAATGTAGTTTGAACCGAATTGTGTTATCTATGTTTATATTCTTTTCTGAGCGAACTCTATGTTCATATCGTGGTATGCAATGCAGTGTGAACCTAATTGTGCTATCTATGTGTTATATTCGTGTTATGCAAAGTTGTTTGAATCAGATTGGGTTAGCGATGTTTAATTTGTGTGATTTTGTAGGGAGTTAAATTCAAGAGCCCAACACCATCCACAACATTTGGGCCATACCTCAGGTCACCGGCCTAGACATCCACTTGTGTCCCCATCCATCCTATATATTGAGAATTTGGAACTCTCAAAATGTGCATGTCTTCCGCAATGATTTGCATGCTTCAAATGTAACGATCCAAAACATTATTCGAGACATCTCCTTGTGGACCTTCAGATGTAATGCTCCCTCAGATCCAAAACATTATTCGAGACAACTTGCCTTTTAGACACTTTGAGTAATGATTCAGGTGGCGGCCCTCTCCCCTCGGCGATTGTTGAAAAAACAGGCATGAAAAAATTGCATTAGCTATGACACAACTTATAAAAGCAATTCTCTATTGTGTTAAAAAAAGAAGCAATTCTCTATTCGGTATCTCCCCTATATCATCAACTATCATACATCACAGAATTAAGAGAGACTTTTTTTTTTGAAGTTGAATTAAGAGACATTTTGATATAATCATCAAAATGTGTCCACGAAATTTGGAGCCATCTTGCCTCGACGCTGGCCCAACTTCTTGTCCCGCTGACGCGTGGGGCCTCCCAGCCAACAAAAAGTTTGCAGCAACCATTTCCGTTCGCCGTGGGACCCACTCGTCAGTAATCCCCAAACCACGACCACGAGGCTCCTCCGCCCCTCTAGGCCGCCGGCAGCCGCGCCGCCGCGCGGCACGTAGCATCCCCGCCGCGCCTCGTGCGGAGCCACGTCGGTCGCCGACCTCAATTGAGGGGAATGGAGGGAGGCGAGGCGCCTGGCTAGGACAACTGCGGTCGAGCACCCCAGCTAGGGGCTGGCCGACGGCGACGTGCGCCGCCGCGATGCCCTGCGAGCTCTTCGGAATCTTCGGTAATTTGATTCTAAACCCGCCCCGTTTCCCGAAATCACGCTAAACTTACCGATTTCGCGGGAGGCGCCTCGCGGACAGACAGACCTCTTAATCTGAACTTTACTGACTGCAACTGTAATCCGGTCTGATCCAAGTCTTTAATTGCGGCATCCACCACGCAGCAGCACGACACACCGCACAGCTTCAGTCTTCTTGCATATAGCATTGTCGGCTTGACGGGATGGTGCCATGGAGTTACCTACTATAGCAAAATGCTAGCCAGAAGTTTTTTCTTTTCTTTTGAATTGTTTGCTAGTCAGAAGTTCAGAACCATGCCATGATGATGATCATGCTTGTTAGTTTATTTAATTTCTGTTTCTTTAGTGACCCACTTTGCTGTGACTAGCCAGAGGTAGTACTGAGTAGTAGTAGCAGGAAATTCAACTTGAATCATGTTCTTGCTTATCTAAGAAGCGCAGGAGGGGTTGGTAGGTCTGATTAAACATACAAGTTTGCTGTACTGATGTAAAGCAATGCCCGTTATGTCCACTGGATGGCATTTGCCACAACACGTTGCCGCGGCCATCGCCGGACGTGAGCAGAGGATACAAGTTGCTGTGGAGAGCAGCCACACCAAGGAAGAAGAGGCAAGCAGGATATGTAGAAAGTTTCTTCAGTTCAGTTCGATGATTTTCCTTGGCAGCTGCTGAGCCGATCTCATCGTCACCAAGCCGAACCACAAGTCCAGCGCGTTAGCCTACGGTCCATGTCCGCTGAGCCCAGTGTACCTCTACTCATGGATATGACAGCTTTGTTCCATATGCATGGTTGGGTGCACGCCATATATGTAGAGGATCTTTTAGCCATTCTTATCGCCTTGTCCAAAATATGCAATGCCAGAACTGAACATTGAGTCTGCTTCTCAACCCATCCATGAACATATTTGTTGTGACAAGTGAGTTAGGCTACAGTCTCGCAGAGAGATGGAACAACATAGATCCCCAGTCCTTGATCAGGTTCTTATTCCGATCATCACCACACACATGAGCAACCGAAGTTTTCTTCCCAACTGCGACACCACCTATGAGCGAAGAACGTCCAATACATGATCACTTGGAGGATCGTTCTGCTCCAGCAAGAAGCTCAAGAGCCTTTTCTTTTCAGCGTGTTGGCTGAACGTAAAGTTGTCAGGTGTAAAGATAAGCTCGAGGTAACAAGCAGACGGTGTCCTCTGAGCATCTTGAGCTGCATCATCATCCCGGAGTTGCTCATGTATTGACTGTCCGCCTCCTTGACCATGGTGCCAACTCTTATCAGGATTCAGGAGATGCTGCAACAACCTCTCCACCACCTTCTCCTCTGATTGTGCATGGCTGGAGGAGTGGTACTTGCTCACCAGGAAGGAGATGAATAGGCTCACAAGTTAACTTGCAACTGCAGATATGGTAACCTCCATGGCCGGATTGATGAGGCAAGCTGCTGGTAGGTCTGTGGACAAATTTAACTAGGCTGGCCTCTGCGAAGTCTTGAAGAGACTATTGTTACAATTGAAAATGCTCCAGGGATGACTAAACATTGACTGCGAAGAGTGAGTGGGTGGGTCAGTGGGAGGCACAGATTTTTTTTAAATGCCCAAACACATGACAAGAACAAGCCAAGTTTCCATGTAGCATACAAAAAGTTGGCCGACCAGTATTTGTAATATTCACGGTAGGTCCAAATTGATCATTATCCCACTGCAAAATGTATATTTAATCATCTTTGCATTTGTCTTTCTTTGGAATCCCTGCGTTTTACATACGAGGGGATGACATCCCATATATGTGCAGTCTACTATTGCAATGTTTGACCATGGAAATTGTTTGGGTTTTTCCAGATGAACTTCAGTAGAGAGAAGCAGCGGACAACTCATTGACAAAGAAATGACATGCACACTTTTATCTTGGTCAGTGTTGAGAATCACAATTCTATACTTTTATCTTTCAGAGCACATTTATACTTTGTTTCTACATTTGTTCCTTTGGTTTTGTCAGAATCCAATCAATCTGTCCGTGGCATATTTTTTTACTAGTTCAGTCTTTAATCGGAAGTTGTCACACTGTTTGCATTCTTAGAGTCCAGGCTTGACCTGATGTTGATCTCCAGAATGGCAATACAAATGTAAAAGCAAGTAGTGTGACCCAACTTGGTTTTGTTTCTTATTAAAATACCAAAAGTAGTCTTCCTACAAGAAATTTCTCCATAGAAGTTTCGGAGACCATGCTGATAACGTATTTCAGAACCATTGAGAGTCTACCGAGAGTGGACTTTCTAATGATCCCATATTTGCCTCAAACTAATCAGTGGGTATTAATACAGAAGGTCAAGAGGTTTAACTACTACTTTGGTATATGTATGTACAGAAACAGAAAGTCTTAAAAGCTACTGGAATGAAAGGCCACCATCGTCAATTAGTAGTAAAACTGGAATCAAAGGTGTCATAATCACTATTGACGAAATGGGGATACATACGTGCACTGTTCTGTACGCTAGAGCCTTATACAGAAAATATATCTAGATACCATGATTCCTCTTGACTTCTATTCTTGATAACAGGACATGGCAAACAGGGAGCTGAGATAATGAGCTGGGCGCTGTAGAACAGAAGATGATGGTTTCATCATTAACCTTCCTATGCAGCCAGGGATACCAAATCATCAACCGTAACCTCCTTTGCAATACAGGTGATCATTATTACCAGTACTTATTATAGTAACTTTTGCTAGGAAAATCTGCTATAATATTTGATGATGAATCATTACAATTCTGATGTCCTATACTAGAGTACAGTTCTATATTATTTTTCAAGAAAAAAGTACTGGTCTGAACATGAGAAATGTTTTGCAACGAGAAATGCTGGATGATAAGAGGTAGAGATGAATAACATATTTCGAAGACATGCGAAATGTTTTCAACCATTGACTGATGAGTTCAAGGATGTGTGATTTCACACAGTTAATTATTTAAATGTCCAAACCCGTGACAAGGACAAGCCAACTTGTCCAAGCATTTTAATGAAAAAACCGACTGGCAATTTTAATATTTGTTTGTGGTAGTTATGTCCAATTTAATTGTTTGTTTCATTTATATTTAATCATCTTCAGATTTGTCTTTCATTGGACTCCTACATTTTACATATGAAGGAATGGCAAGACCGGGACCTCTCCAATATACTCTGTTTGGACATCCAGAGGATCACTCATGGAGACTAATGGATGTTCATCTTCCAGAACAAGCAGACAGGTGACTTATCTATTTCTGCCTATAGGAATCTCATACCTTTTGACTGTTTGCTGTCTCAGTTTGTTGTTTTATTTTCTGATTCATTGTGTCTGCACCTATTAGTCCATGCATGCTTTGAATCTTTTCAATGACATTTCCTTAGCACATATACGTACAAACAATTCAAGGCTAACATTTAGCACACAGTGTTTTAAGAGGTTATGCATTTTCCGAGCAAGACGTTGACTACATACAACAATATCATCAACTCATCATCGATGTACAGTTAGTTGTTTATCAGAAGTTTAATTCTGGCCTTGTTATTATTTGTAACTACTAGCTGGATACCCATGTGTTGCTAAGAAATAAGGAAAGATGTATACGTGTGATTCCAAACAACAATAAACACCTCTCTCCCCCCCCTAGACTGCCATACACCCGTCCGGGCGTCTTCCTCCTTGTTGTGCATCCCCTTCTCCACCCTTATCCTTGCTAACTGATTGTGTGTTTGGTTCCTGCACGAACTTGGTCCGTTCCGTCAGATACAGTATCTTTATCTTTTTTGTGTTTGATTACGTACACAAGTTCTCCAGTCAAGCCTGAAAGTTGGCCGTGGAGAAACGCTTAAATCGTCTGTTTCTCCAGGGCCAGCCGCGCATGCCCTATGGGGCAGGCTACCTCTCGTCCTCTCTTCACTCATGCAGAACGTAGCCAAACCAAGCAGCAGGCATTTTTGGAGGTTACAACAGATATGACTGTTACCAAAGTGATGTTGGCAACCAAACATTTCTTAAGTGTATTTTTCATCCTGCGTCCCTTTCCACCTGCCTCTCAGGCTTGGCGCAACTATAATTTGGATATGGTCTTCACATTTACTTCCATACATGTCAATGTAATTGACAAGCTACATCCAAAGAATGCCATTGCCAGCCCTGTTGAAGAAATTCAGGACCTTTTTCGGACTACAAAATATCCAGATTTGCACAGTTAAAATTATACAGCTGGATGTGCAAGACTAAATAAAAGACAATGCTGGCATAGCTTTGCATTTCAAAAGAATCAGCGTAGGGAAACATATATTTGTGTAGAGGCCTATAAGGATCTTCTACTACCCAAAATAGAGGATACAGACTAAAATAAGTACATGTATATACTCCTTGCGGAAAATGTACATATATATACAAAATCACGTGACTCCTATGTTCATTGATCCAGGCTGGCCATAACAGGGCTTCCGACTTCTTCTTTGAGAAAGGCTTTCTACTGTTCTTAATGATGCCTTAAACAGTAATCTCTGAAATATCCTATGGCATTACTGGGTATACAGATTCTTGCACCTTCAACCTTATGTTGTTATTACCATAGTAGAAGCGGACAGCAAGAATAAGTGTGCAATTCACAAAATGAAAACAGTCATGATTCAACAATAAGTGTGCTTCCAAATTTTCTGTTACTTTCTTGAACACATCCATGCCTAGCAATCCAACAAGACTTAGCAATGCATGCTATATAATCACATGTTGACATATGTTAGCCATTTGTCCCAAATAACCTGAATACCATATGACAAGTTCAACAATAATATTGGAGGACACAAATATGTGACTAATTTGACTGAGTAGTATCAGACACCAAGCTGTGGTATAACGCCTGCTTAATCATGAAAACCAAAGATCTTTGTATGGAATAGCCAAAAAGGACCTTCTTCTGTTTGTTTGCAACAAATCTCTGCATATATGAAGCATTTATTAGGCCTACAATGGCACATTTGCACACTGCATCCATACAGAGAACCGAGTCAATCATATATATGCATTAGTTTGGTTGTGTAAATCTATAATTTGGCGGCGCAAAAATAGGTCAGCAGAAAAGGGACAAACAGCATACAGAACCCATACACATAATAAGGTAGTGAAAACGTAGCTGTTGTTTCTATGTATATGAATTACTTAGCCTGGTTGGAGTTCTGTATGGATGCCATTCAGAGCGTTCTCATGCATCCATGCCTCTTCGCACTTTGAAATCCAGCCGGGAACCACAGAATCTGAAATGTTCAATTTAGATATACAATAATAGGTTGCAGAATTAACAAGAGCAAAGATTCTGACCTTTTAGTCTATTTATTTATTCCGGAAAATTTGATTTGGCAGGCAAAACATTCTCAGAAAGATGAGCCAGTTATCTGTGGTGAACGAAATGAACTCTTCATTTTTACTTTTACATTTACTGATTGAAACATTTGGTCAGTGTTGATTACCCATGCAAGTGCCTGACCGGGCACATCAAACTTTCTGGTCCACACATGATTGCTTACACATGAGATTTTGCAGCCTCATTTGCAGCAGCATCCTTGATGGTTCCAATGAGATTTTGCTTTCTTCTGGCTGCATAAGAAATGTATTTGCTTCTGCATGAAGACAATTATGGTTTCTGGAAATTCATCATATCCAAGTAACCAAACATCCAGAGCTGTGGATTTCAAATGACGGAGATCCTCAGAAGGAGGCGGAGTCGCAATTGCAATGGCATCAGAAGAAGCCCAAAGATCAGACTTATTTTCGTTCCAATGGTCATAAAACACGTTAAGCCGCCTACTGAAGGTCTCTAGATTGATTGTATGGGCTGCTCCTGAGCCTAATTTTTCTTTACTATTATCTGCCATCTGTACCATGAAGCCAACTGCAGGAAAATTGAT
Source organism: Aegilops umbellulata (assembly GCA_032464435.1). Classification (NCBI taxonomy): domain Eukaryota; kingdom Viridiplantae; phylum Streptophyta; class Magnoliopsida; order Poales; family Poaceae; genus Aegilops; species Aegilops umbellulata. The sequence continues at coordinate 548,460,827 of CP136055.1, read as the reverse complement.
GATAATTAGCTAGTGCAATCGTCTGAAAAATACCAGTTACAGGCTTTGGTATGCATGTAGCTAAAACTTTTTATAAGCTAGCTAGTAGTAAAATGAGAATCAGCGGCATCAAATTCATAGCACTGACAAAACGGGTGACATTTACGTACGTGGTCTAGAGCCTTATACAAATGCTTTTGCTTAGATATTATGATGATTTTTTCGTGGCTTGTGTTCTCGATGACAAGACACAGCAAGCAGATGTAGGCCAGAAGATGATGATGGTTTAACCTTTGTATGCAGCCTGCCAGGGATACCAAAATCACCGAGCTTTACCTGCTTTGCAATCGAGGTGACCATTTTGTGGAGAGAGAGAGAGGAAAAAGAAAAGTAATGTGAAGATGAGAAAAGTTTTGGAGTGGAGAAATGCTTGATGGATGCTAGAGATGGAGATGAACACCATAGTCTATTTTGAACAGTTTGATGTGTCAGCTTGTTATTTTGATTTTTCTGATTCAATTTTGTCTGCATATATGTATTCTAGGTCCATGCATGCGATAAAAATAAAAATGTAGATAGCTCTATTACATTCAGAAGTGCAATAAAAATACAAAGGGATGGGGAAAATAGAGACTGATGAATGAATACAAATTAGGACTTTGGCAAAAATGAATGGAATTCCAGTGCGAACATTCTGATAATTAAATTGAGAAAAATAAGCTCACTCACGAGAGTGCAGCACTACATATATAGATTTGTAACTCTATATATTGATCTATAGCGACAAGAAGAAATAAAAGATACTGCTGCTGCTTGTTCACTCCATCAAAAATCTAATCTTCTTGGAGTGTGCAGCAGCTCTGAAGCTTGACCGGTTTGAAGCAAAAGTTCTGTATATCCTCCAGGGATCACTGGAATAAAAATGGTTGAGGGGTCCCCGTTAAACATATTATTTGCAAGGATAGGCATTGTAGAATTAGAACCTGTGCCTGCCTCCGAATATCCCTGCTTCACAATAAGACGGAAACTATTTATAACTGTTGTGGTAGAACTAAATTGCCCGAAATATGCTCAAGAATTTCAATATTTGTTCCCTTCTATTCAAAAAAATGTTCGCAATTTAAAAACCAATTATCGATTACAATTCTTAGTTTAGAATTTCAAATTTAAAAATCTTTACCTTTATTTTACAAATTCAGAAACTATTAGTGAATTTCAAAAAATGTTCCCACTTTTAAAATTGGTTCCCAAATTCGGAAAATGTTCATGTTTTCAGAAAATTCGAAAATGGAATTTTTTTTGGCAATTGCAGAAATTTTCCCACTTTAAAAATTTGTTCACAGTCCGAAAAGTTCTCAAAATTTGTTCAAAAATTCAAATAATGTTTGGGAATTTTAATTTTAAATTTTGTTACAAATTCGATTTTTTCATGTTTTCAAGATTTAGAATTTTTTGTCGAAAATTTCAGAAAATGTTTGCATTTTGAATTTTTGTCACAAATTCAGACAATATTCGTGAATTTTTAAAATGTTCTTGCTTTCCATTGTTCATAAAAAATTCAATAAATGTCCATATTTTCAAAATTTGTTTGCTAAATAAAATAATGTTCATGTTTTGAAAATGTTCGTAAATCCGAAAATTGAGGGTTTTTCATTTTTTTCTGGTTTTAAAATATTTATTCATAATTTTAAAAAATGTTTGTGTTTATAAATTTGTTTAGTTTTTGAGAAAATCTTTGAGATTCCCAAGAAATGTTATGCTTTCACAAAATGAAGATTTTGATTTTTTTCAGAAATCTAAAAAATAAAACCACATTTGAAATTTCAAAAAAGTTCATATAAACCGGGTTGCCATTTTGGATATCAAATCTTTAGAAATTACGGTGGCTAGCGATGTTGATCACGTGCAGTCGTGGGAGCAAATCACACGAGCACGGTCCTATCTTTGCCTTTTTTCAACTCTCGAAGAGTCGAACGTGATGGCTCCGCCTGCCACTGCAAATGGACCGGCCCAGGTTAGCCGTCTCTGTGCGAAACGCCGACCTTTTGCCGCAGCGAGCGGCATATAGGAGGTCCCCGGTTTTTTTTTTGAGAAGATGGAGGAGGTCCCAGAAATGAGATGCAACTAACTGACTGGTGGGCCTGCGAGAAACCTGTGTGGGATCTCGGCCCAACTAAACAAACTCCAGAGTCACAGGCTACTCTCTCCTTGCCTCAAAAAGGGAAAAAGAAAAAAGAAAAAGAAAAAAAAGCAGACCAATCTCTCCGCTCCACTCGCCACCCACAAATCCCCAAACCCTCGCCGCCTCATCGTCCGGCGACCATGGCCGGCCGGCCGCCGTTCACCAACGTGGACCCCTTGACGGAGGCCGATTTGCGGCGCAGGGGGCTCGACCCGCACGAGGTGGACGGATCCACGGAGCAGCTGCTCTCCCACATCTGCACCGAGCTCGTCCCCGCCCTGCCGGCCTCCGACCCCCGGCGGCACACGCCCCTGCACAAGATCCTCTCCCGCCTCGCCGTCACGGACCCCAAGCGCAACCCCGCCCTCCCCGCGCCCGACGGCGTCGACCGCATCAGCCTCCTCCACGACGCGCTCCTGCGCGAAATCCTCTGCCGCCTCCCCGTCAAGGACGGCGCGCGCACCTCCGTCCTCGCCTCGCGCTGGCGCCGCGTCTGGCTCTCCACGCCCCAGGTCCTGGCCGACGCCCACCTCCGCCCCAAAGGCTGCCGCTTGCCCCCCACGCCCGCGGACTCGCCGGCCATCGTCGCCGCCGTCTCCAGCATCCTCGAAGCGCACACCGGCGCCATCCCCACCGTCCACCTCACCTGCAGCCACACGAGCGCGTACCAGGCCCAGCTCGCGCGCTGGCTCCACCTCCTCACCACCAAGGGCGTCCAGGAGCTCGTCCTCGTCAACCGCCCGTGGCCGCTGGACGTGCCCCTCCCGCCCGCGCTCTTCAGCATCACCACCCTCGCTTGCCTCTACATCGGCCTCTGGAAGTTCCCGGACGTGGCCAGGTTACCGCTCGGCACCTCCTTCCCCCATCTCCGTGAGCTCGGCATCTGCAGCGTCGTCATGGAGGACGGGGACATCGACTTTGTCGTCGCCAAGAGCCCCGTCCTGGAGACCCTCAACATCCATGGATGCAACAAGGGGCTACGCCTTCGCCTCGTCAGCTAGAGCCTCCGATGCGTCCAAGTTTGCAGCTCTTTTCTGGAGGACATTGCCGTGGTGAAGGCTCCTCGCCTCGAGCGGCTCATCCTGGAGGGCTTTCGGAGCAACGCCGGTGGCTTGTGCACCAGAGTCAGGATTGGCGATGCTCCCAAGCTACACGCGTTAGGAATCTTGGAGCCAGGGAGCACCATGCTAGAGATCCGAGACACCATCGTCGTGGTACATACATCTTCTGTCTGCAGTTTGTTCAGTTAGCAAAATGTCTAGTTGATGGAGGTCCATGACTAAATGTGTGACTTTTTTTTGTTCAATCGGGTTCGTTTCAGGCCGGGATAAAGGCGAGCCCAAGCACCATGGCCACCGGCATCAAGGTCCTTAGTCTGAATGTGCGTTTCGGAAACCATACGGATGCCAAGATGGTTCCCTCCTTCCTCGGCTGCTTTCCCAATTTGGAGGCACTGCACATTATTGTAAGTTCTTTCCATTTCATGTTTTAGTTGCGATCGACAATGATAATCAAGCACATGAATAGTTGAGTGAGATCTCTGGTGATACTAACAAATATGGGGAACTGCATAGTGCATACATGGTATCCGTTTCTGATCTTTCACGTGTGGGCTACTTGGTAGTTGTTACTTTCTGCTAATTTCACGTGTGAAAATATTGATTGCTGATTTGCATAGCTCTGTCTGAGTCAATGATCATAAATGTCAAGCATTCCATTTATTATCAGCCATCAGGTTTTCTCTTCTTACACCCACTAACTTTTGGAAAGCAACCTTCACCTTTAGGGCCTGTATTTCAGCTGTCAAGTTTGCAACTTATATATAATCATCTTGCTCATTCCTGCCTACAGTTTTCTGGTGATCTGTGTGATATTACCACAGTGCCATGTTAGTTCTTTGGTACTAGACCGTATCATGACATGAGTTATGTCTACTTAACTAATTGCACAGTTCTTTTCAGGCTAACATTTATTCTTAGCCACCAGGTCTTCTCTGCACATACTAAACAGTGACTAGAGTACAAAATGATAATTCTGGGGGTTGCACATTGCTGCCTACTATTTGTTGGAGGTCCATGTAGCATGCCATAATGCCATATTGATGCTGGTAAATTGTGCACTTGTTAGGAGAGCTAATCTGCAGCTCAAATGTGTAGCCTAACTTCTTAATTTGTTATACATGAACTGTGATCATGAGGCCACCGTAGTTGCTGTTCTATCTGCACTACTAGGATAGTTGGTACTTTGTCTAGCTTCATTCATGGGAAGCATTGGCATCTCATATCTCTCTCATATATCAGAACCCACATTTAGGTATGCATGCTGTTTTTTTCACGGGACAATAACTGCCGCTTTTCAATTAATATGAAGCGCTGTGTGGTATTAATTTGCACCGTGTTTGTGTGTACCAGCATTATATACTCAGCATGATTCATCATAGCTGAACTGTGAGTGATTTAATTGTTTTTTTTCTTGCAGTCTGAAAAATGTGATCATCAAGCTGGCAGTGCCAGGATGAACTGCAGCTTCTGGAAGCAGGCCAAGCCCACTGAAAGTGTCAAGTCGTGTATCAAGGTGTTCTCTTACAGAGAATACCGAGGGGAGCTTGGGGAGGTTGCCTTCCTCAAGTTCTGCTTTCGGAACGCGAGGGCGCTGAGGACTGCGTCCATCTCCATGGCTAACCAGAGCTTCATGACATTCTCGATGGATGAGGCGACTCGTAAAGCGCAGGAAGCTTCTAACAACATGGCCAGCAGGTCCTGCGAAATGGTGCTTCTCGGGAGCACAGGTCCTGAAGGAGGTAGCCCCTGGAGCTTCAAGAGAGGGACGGATTACTCCTTTGATGACCCTTTCTCAGCGGTGCAGATCCGCAACATAGCTTAATATCTGTATCTGCTTCTTTTGGTACCTGACTTTGGTGGTACTTACATTGCAGACTTTGTGTTAAATTCGTTGTCTGATCTTTGACGAGAATCAGAAATACTATGGACTGATGATAGCTTGCTTGCCTCTTTCCTGTAGTATATGCTCCTTGCAACTTTTTGATTGTGGCAGCATGTTGTAACTGTATTCTGTGGATCATGTCGTCCTGATCGCCATGCAGATCAATTATCATCAGAACTCTATGGTCTTTAGGCATGTATTGTTTTGATTATATATGTCGTTGAACTTCAAGAGGTACCATTTTATTTCGGGCGTTACCTGCATGTCCGATTGAGCTTGTCAATATTATTTGATTTCTAATTTCACATTGCATTGATTCTGGACATGCCAAAGAGGAAGCGTACTGATGTGCTGTGTAACTTTTTTTGGCCTCAAGGATCTATTAATTTGCATATGAATCATTTGACTTCGTCTAGGTACATATGAACGACCTGCATGATTTTGTAAACCAGCATGTGCTAGTTTATTATCTTCATACATGCTCTGCTAGGTACACGCGAGAAAATCACAAATTCAGGCCTCAAAAGTCTGGATCCCACAATAGTGCTATAAGGAATGAGTTCATCTCATTTTTGGCCACTAGGCATTTTTGGCCACAACTGTGCGTGCAAGTGCCACAGTTGCGGGATTGATGGCCACTAGGCCATGCAAGGACAGGAGTGCAAGGCACGCAATCTAGCAAAGCACACACTTTCTTTTGGGGCTGGCCGCCATGTTTAGTTAGGTCAGCCCGGTGAACTTATCTTCGTCCCTGTAAACATTATGACGGATGAATAAAAGCTTTGTGTGATTGCCTCAAAAGAAAAGTTGAAACGGCGGCCATGGCAGTGATTCCTATGGTAGAGGAGCGAGAGTGTTCCTGAACGAGGAGGAGCGCGTCATCCCTGTGTCGTCCGTTAACGATCGGTCCTACCTCGACTCCGGCGCTAGCAATCATATGGGAATGGGACAGGATCACGGTCTATGTTCACCACCCTTGACGAGCATGTGAAAGGTACTCCATATATATATATATATATATATATATATATATATATATATATATATATGGTGAAATTGGTGATGGCTCTGTCCTTGAGATTTAATTCAGGGGCGCGGATTTGTTCTCTTCTTCGTCTGCAAGAAGGACGAGCACATGGTGCCGACTGAGGTGTGCTCCATGCATACCGCGGCTCGAAGCAACATTATCAGCATTGGCGAGCTGTATGGGATCAGCGTGAAGACAGTGGCCGGAGAGGATGCCATGAGCCTGTGCCATCATTTTTTCTCCGAAACGGAGACAAAAGATTTGCCTCATCGATTAATTAAGCACAAGAGAATTGCCCAGTTAATTAACAAAAAACCGGGCGGAAACCGCCGACGACTTCTCACCATGTAACCTGTCCAACATCAACATGGTGCCGCTGAACCAGCAACTCATCTAATTCAACGCGACGTCGTTCGCCGGCAACCCGCGACTGTGCTTGATCGATGGCGGTCGTGTCATCCAACCCCTGCACCGTGACGACGGAGGTGTGAATGCTGGGCTGAATCTGGCGCCGACCAATGTTTTAAATAGCGGGCTATTGCCAAATAGCGGCGGACCTCAAAATTAGCTATATCGAAGCTATAGCGGGCTATTTGTACATGAGACCATTTAGCGGCACCATGCTGAAAAGACTATATAGCGGGCTATAGCGGAGCTATAGCCGGCTATTTAAAACATTGGCACCGACACATCATGCAGCAGCTGGCCTTCTCCTCCTCCGGCAACGCCGTGATTGCCAGTTGCCACCGCCACCGACCACGATGATGTTGGCAGTAACGTGTCGCCACCGTGCATGCGCACACAGGGAAGAATGCCGAGCTGCTGCTCGCCAGCGCCAGCGCTCAAATTCACATACACGTACAAGGGCGCCTACATCAACAGGTACGACACCCACGTCGTCCTCGGCGACAAGTGGACGTCGTCGGGCTCAACCTGCTCAGGGGCTCCGGCGGTCCGCTCTGGCGCTGTGCCGACATGCAGGCCTGCCTAAAGAGCTCGCCGACGACACCTTCTCCCAGGACAACCGGCAGAGTTGGCTCTGGGGCCGCGGGTCATCGTCGCGGAGGGCTCCTGGCCTAGTTCCACTCGGTCGCCGGTCATCTCCAACAAGGACCGTCGCGTTGGTGTCTGGGCAAGTCAGTCGTCGTGTCGTTCTTGTGTGGGAGCTACGGAGGGCCGGATGTGTGCGTGCTCGTGGAGTGTAATGTGTGCTGCGTGGTGTGTGCGTGCTCCAGTCTGTGTGTACGTGCTGCGTCCCCGGTTTTGGTGCAGAAGCTGGATGACAAAGTCAGAATGCCGGTGTAGCACATCAAGGTTCTTTCATTTCATCCAACACCTTGTAGGCGTCTATGGTGGCGTTTTTGCAAGAAAAAACCCATATAAAAAGTTTAGGGGCTTTGCTGTAAAAATAACTAACGGAGTGGTTAGTTATTTAGTTTTGACCAATGTGCACCCAAAACGCAAGTTCTGTGACCAGTTTTTCCGGTTTGCGAGTAGTGTGACTAAAGTGCATTCACCGCACAAGTTCTATGACCGCTAATGCCATTTACTCATAAGATGGTGCACGCGTGCGAGGCGGATGCCCAACCGCCTCTACTCCGTACGTCTTCCTCGTCCTGTCAGAGTCGTCGGTCTGCTGCTGCAAATAGGGGACACGGCCTGCACGACCTCGCCGCCAAGGCCATGGCCGTCGACATCCCTGCGATCGATCGCATCGAGCAGTTTACCGAGCGGTGCCCCCTTCGGAAGCAGCACCGGGCTCCGTTCCTTCTCGCGCGCCATGGATTACCGCACGGAGGAGCGGCTGAGGCACACACACGGTCACACGGACACCTGTGCGGACCAATCACCCCGGCCCGACGACGTCAGCAAGTAACAAGTACTTCCTCCTCATTGTTGATGACGCTATTGGATACATGTGGATGGAAAGTGTTCAGGTCCAAGGACAAGAAGCTTAAATTCTTCACGAAGGTGAGAGATAATTGCATCTATCATCCTTATACTTGCTGGCTAGGTCTAAAATAGTCCTCATACTCAGAAAGTGCTTCAGTACGATCCTCATACTTGAAAATACGTTGTGTATACGGTCCTCAAACTTGGGAGAGCAGTCCTGAGCTTCGTCGCCCTGTACGTATCGTGTATAGCCAGAGCAACTCTCTCTCTCTCTCTCTCTCTCTCTCTCTTTGAGCGGGGCCCACTTGTCAGTGGGTGGCTGAAAATAAATAAAAAGGCTGCTATAGCGTGGAGGTTTGGTAGAGCACGAGCATGCTAGTCAACTGTGCTATTGTACATGGTTGCCACAGGTGAGATGCACGGTTTTATATTTGGACGGACAGACAAACGAAATTCATTTATATTATTGCATGTACTGTTATTTTGTTGGACTAATTACTTTAGCTTGTCACAGTTTATCTTATGCATGAAAAATCTTTACTTAGATGTCAGAAACTCGGAAAAATGGTCACTTGCAAAATAAAAAACTTTTTATAAATATGTTCTGGTAAGAGACATTTCATTATTTATTAAGTGAAGTCACACTTTGGACTATTTCTTGCCGTTTCATATTTATTTTAATTCTGTGGGTGGACTAATTTTAGTAGATTTTCTCTTGCAAATATGCAAAGATGTAATAAATTAATCTCTTGCAAAAACGTAATAAGGTATAGCTTATTGTGTCTAGTATAACTCGGTTTTCCTTTTAGTTGAGCGAATATATTTCAAATATGAACCATGTGCATTTTTTGTCTTCGACTTACAAATTTCGTTTGCACAAAAAAAATATTTGAATGAATATTTTACATTGCCAAGGAGTAAACAATATGAACCATTTGCATTTCAAATATAAATTCTGAATTCAAGTAGTACAACATTATGCATTTCCCCTTCTAGTTATCAGTGCGCGAACGAACATGAAACGCCCACATCCAAGCAGTAACCAAAAATGCACGCAGGCGCTCGAGGTACTCCAGAAATATGGACATGCATGCTCTATTTGAACGAACATGTTTGCTCGAGGTTCGAACAGTCAGGACGCTTGCCCATTTTTTATTGTCCTGCTCATTTCTCCCTCTGGCTAACAGCTGGGCCCTGCTCAAACGGAGTGAGACTTGACCATGCTGGCAGGTCGCGCTGTACACCATAGGTACATGGCGACGAAGCTCAGGACTGCTCTCCCAAGTTCGAGGACCGTATACACAACATATTTTCAAGTATGAGGATCGTATTGAAACACTTCCTGAGTATGAGGACTGTTCTGGACATAGCCACCAAGTATGAGGATCATAGATGCACTGGCGGAGCTACGTGCAGGCAAAAGCGTGCCGTGGCCCGCCCTGCCCATAAGCAAAAAAGTAAACTACATATGCCTAGTGCACTCCGTCCGTGAGGCGTCAGCAGCCTGGTTGCTCACGAGAGGCTTTCCTCTGGTTAGCTTGCGTGTGAATGCCCAGCCCAATGCAGGTCTGCAGCCAAGTCCACCAGCTGACCAGATTCAGAGACATCCAGCACTGCTTCGCTCGTACATTCATTCCCGATTCAGCCGAGCTAGGACGGCCACGCCATGGCTCAGCTGCACGGTTGCACATGCATTGTGCACCTAATAATTTCCTTTATGTCTTCTAATTGTAGTTCATGGCATCAACTCAAATTCCCAAGACCAATTTTCCTATAGGCTCCTTTCAAAAAAGAAAGCTATATTTGTCTGAAATTCTCAGTTATCCATTTGGTAGCATGAATTATTCAATTGTTTTCAAAGTTTCACAGATTGTAATTTATGTAGTAAATACTAACTGGCCATGGGTAAGGTTAGTCAGCGAAGAATTTGTTTAGTTTTCAAAGGAAATGAGATGGTTCAGATGTTTTTAAGATAACGAATAATGCCTAGTACTAGTAATTGTAGTATGGTTCAGAATTCGTTTTTTTTTCTTCTATAACTGGCCCGCCCAACAATTTCTTTGTAGCTCCGCCACTGCATAGATGCTATTATCTCCGAAGGTGAAGGTCCTCGCGGAGAATTAGCTCGGTCTGAAGATGAAGGTGAAGGGGATTTTTCAATTTATTTTTTTCTTCCTTTCGTTAGCCATAATCCCGTTGCAAACTTTGGTACCTAGTTACTTTTCAGTTAGCAAAATAAATGCGACTTATATTTAGGCACGGAGGGAGTACATGCACACGCTTTTTTTCCCCATTTGGTCATTTGAGTATAAATAAGCCACTTACCCTTTGTTATAACTCTAAACACAACAACTGATGAGATCTCACCGTATACCTTCATAAAAAAATAGGATGATATCTTTTTAAGGGGCATGCTGCGCGTCGGTCGGCGGATCTTTTAAAATGATCCGCCGCCTCGCCAGCCATATGTCAGTTTCTCTTCTATAATTTCCCGCAACGATACTTTTGTTGTGGAACCTCCGCTTCTCTAATTTCTCACAACAAGACCTTTGTTGTGAAACCTCCTCTTCTCTAATTTTTTGTAGCAAGTCCCATGTTGCAAAACCTCTTTTTCTCTACACATGTTGAAAAAAATTAAAAACACATCTCCCGGCGCGTCTAACTTTCTGCAACAAGACCCTTGCTACAAAAATTGCAACTTCTCCAGCCACATCGCGCACTAACACAGTCATCTTTCGTTGTCACCGTTCTGCAATAAGATGTAGACGTATGGTCTTGTGATGTGGTTGTTGCTAGTGCAGAAACTTGGAGTGGACGTGGACGTACGGTGTTGTGATGTGGCTGTTGCTAGTGCTGGTGGTGTCAGGACGGGGGTGAGGTTGATGGTGCTCCACGCCAGCGCGGTGCATCTCGCCGGATCCGTCGATCTGATCGACGGGAGGCGTTTGGTGGCGGAGATCCATCACGGATGCGCTCGCGACGGCGACCTATAGACGGCGGCGCTCGACAACGACGAACTACAGGCGGTGGAGCCTACAGGCAACGGCGCTCGGTGGCGACGACCTACATGCATGGGCTCCCCTCTTGCTAGTCGTGAGTTCTTAGTCTACAACAAACCATTTGTTTCTGTCAGGCTAATTGAAACAACGGCAAGTTGCAAATACTGTATTAGGATAGAGATTGCTTATGAGTCGTTTGATCCAAATCAAATCCGGCGCCAATAGAGGAGGTCGACGCGCGCACAAACATCCGCCGGTTGAGTGATAGCGTTTTCCTTTTTTAATACATCGCCCGATGTACTTTTTTCTCTTTCTTTTTAATCTTCAAATAAACTGCGCCATGGGAGTTTCGAATTTAACCCTCAAGGTTTACTTCTAGTTTTAGTAACCAACCGGGACAGGTTACTTGTTGTGCCCACTTGCTTTCTTTTTGCTTCTTATGTGACAAATGTAACTTTGTGAACTTTCAGGCCGGGGTTTCTCGTGTTTTTTAAAATCGGGGTTTGTTTTTTCCCTTTTCCTTTTTATTTTTCATTTCAAAGTATTTTTCATTTTTATGTTTTTTAAATGTGTGAAAATTTTAAAATAAAGGAAATTCAAATTCGTGAACTTTTTTTGAACTGTTTTAGCAAAAAATTTGAAAATCTAAGAAATTTTCAAATTTGTAAATATTTGTCAAAATTGATGAACTTTTTTCAAATCCGTGAACGCTTGGGCTGGCCCAACAGGCGCACGATGGAATCAATTTTTAAAATAAATATTTTCCATTTACTTTTGACATCTTTCATTCAGACAATTGTCAGTGTTCAGCTCTAGTTTGAATGGACTTGGCTCATACCAATTCCGAGTTCAGAAACATACTACTGAAATTCAACACGTAACCTGCTATATATATATATATATATATATATATATATATATATATATATATATATATATATATATATATATATATATATTCATTGAATGCCCAGTTCATCAAGTCTTAAAGTGTAGAGGTGAAGCTAATGACAACACTATCAGCAAAGAGGAAAAGAAAAAACAGCCTTAAAACATGCAAAAGAGTGTCATCGTGATGTGCAAGAAGTTGGGTACTGATATGACAAGAGGGCAGAGTAATTTGGTAGTAAAAATTGATTCCCGAATCATGATTGCGGATGAGCATCAATGTCAGACTTCTACTATTCAATTCAACATTGGGGGGAGGGGGGGGGTGGCCAAATATCTTGATTCCTGTTAGCAAATACATGAAGCAAACCAGATGCGGTGGACAAGCATTGGAATTTTAATCGTTTTATTAAAGACCTAAGCAAAATTACAGTAGCATGCCTGCCTGCCTGCAAATGAAAGCATGCATGCTGAGTGATGGTGAACATATATTAACCCTAAATGAAATGACAGCAGTATGCAAATGAAACTATAGAATCAAATGCCAGGGTGAGATGCTGTAAACGCTGTCTGTCGGTGCGCACTGAGCTCGCTGGCAAAGAGTTGGGAACAAATACGCCTTGTAGGCTGTGGAGAGACGTGGACCTCGTCGTTCTCCATGTCGATGCGAAGCAAATACTGGCCTTTGTGCACCAGTCGACGGTCCACGATGCTTTCGTCATTTACGACTAAGTAGACGACGCCGTCTTGGTGGATGCCGAGGACAGGGAGCGACGGAGCAAGCTGTCTCAAACCAGCAGGCTGGTAGCTCACGTTTGCCCAGATTTTTCCGACATTGTACTTGCAGGTCATGGTCCAGCCTGAGAGGTCGGGCGACAGCGTTCAGACGATGAGTTCCAATCCACATTCATCCAAGGCGATGAGCTTGATGTGTGCAGCACAAACACAGGCCATGGGCCGGAACTCGTCTGGGCGGACGATGTCTGGATACTCGGGGTTTACATCATAGCTAGGTTGGACAGTCTTGTGGCAGGTTGATAAAGCTGAACTTGTTGTCTGCTTGGTTGAGAAGATCACAGAGGAACATGCCTTTGAGCGAAGATAGCCACCCAACAAAGGATAGGATAGAGCCCTAGTAAGAGAAGCACAAATCAACGGAGAATCTGCAAGACCCATTCTTTGGCAGACGAGTTCCAGAGCCAGACCCCGGCCTGGGAGAATCCTGGCATGACGAGCTCGGCAAGAAGGTAGCCCTCCCCTTGGGCGTCGCACATGACTGGTGCCCCATGACTCCATGCAAGTCGTCGTCGTCGTCGTCGGGGAGACGGGGGATGACGGAGAGGGAGTCGTTGCTGGCGTCGTAGATGAGGTAGCCTCCCCGCAAACTAGAGCCAGGGCGGTACCCGCCGGCGTAGAGGGCGACCAGGTTCTTGTCCGGGCTGGAGACGCGGCCCGAGTCCAGGCCCATGTATGGCGGCGGGAGCGGGAGGGATTGCGGCGGCATGAGTATGTGGAGGAAGGAGAGTTCCGGCGGGTTGCCGACGATTGCCCGGGCCTTGAAGGTCCGCAGGTACTTGATGACTTGATCACTTATGGCTTTGCGGTTTGGTGGTCCACTTCCTTCCCAGAATCCCCACGGGTAGGGGACTGACTCTCCGCCGTATGCCGCCTCGTCGGGAGAGAAATCAATCTCGCGGTCGAGCAGAACCATGGAACGGGCCATGGCGGCTAGCTAGCTAGCGAGCTAGGGATTAGGGTTGGGTGGAGGGAGAAGGGATTTGGGGATCGATGGTGGCGGCTCGGCCTGGGTTACAACAACTCTTTCCTGCAAAAACTTGTTCTGTACTAAAATATAGGCGAGTAATAGGCGCCGGCGGACCGGCTGGAGGTTCGGCCGGTCGATTACGAGCCCTAGGATTAAATTGATGTCAGACGTTGGATCCGTCACTTAACCCCCACGGAAACGCATCTTCTCCAAACCGCACACCTCTTATCCATCCAGTGCACGCGCTTGCCGTGGGGAAAAAAACCTCCGCGAGAAGAAATCAGGCCACCGGCCGACGTTACTCGGCAGCAGCGCCGCCCCTTGCTCATTGGCCAGCGCAACTTGCACCAGCGCCGCGGAGATTAGCAGCATCTACTGGCGTCGCGTAGCAGCGGTCCTCGTTGCCGGTTGCATCGCCCCTCGCGTCGGAGCACCGTGTCCCCGGTTGAGGCACCGGCGAACGCCTCCGCTGTCTTTGCAGCTCGCTGCAACGCTCGCTACCGGTGTCGCATGTAGGTCTATGCCGTTTTGTTTGCTGTCGGCTCGCCCGCAGCTTGTTCTGCCAGTTTATGGTTGAAGCTTTTTTCATCTATGGTTGAATCTTTTCTGTCAATGGTTGTAACTGTTTTGGTTGTGCGGTACTGATTGAAAGCTTTCTATCTATGGTTGAAGCTCTTTCTCTATCTATGGTTGTAGCTTCTTTCATCTATTGTTGAAGCTTTTCTGTCAATGTTTTTGGGTTGCCGATACCCATAGAGAACTCTATCTATGATTGAAGCTTTTTTCATCTACGGTTGAAACTTTTCTTATCAATGCTTGCATCTTTTTTGGTTGTGCGGTGCCGTTTGAAGCTTTCTCAATATGTGTTTGAAGCTTTTTTCATCTACCTTTGAAGCTTTTCTATCAATGGTTGCAACCTCCATTAGTTGGGTGATGGCGATTGAAATTCTCTATTTATTGTTAAAGCGTTTTCATCTAGAGTCGAAGCATATTGTGTCACCTTTCGTACCCCCGTGTGTTGCGGGTTGTAGCAATTGGCTGCCGGCATGGTCGTGGTTGCAAATCTCTGCAGTCAACGCTCGCACAGTCGCACCCCCATGGACGCACAAAAAGCAGGATGGAGGAGGTCGTTCGAGGGAAAGGGAGAGAGAGAAGGATGGAGGAGGTCGCCGGTACAATGGGGAGATGGAGTCATGGTAACCAGCGCCGGGTAGATGCACCATGGGCGAGATACACATGAACTCCAGCAGACGAAGAAGATGACTCAGCATTCTTGGAAGAAGATAAATATAGTATAAGAAAGGAGATGAGGTGTGTGGGCCTCATGGCACGTGGGCCTGCAGGGAATACTTGCGGCAGCTGCGTAGGCAATCTGAGCGCGTGACCGGCGCAACGCTTAGCCGGTCGTCCGGCCGCAAATGTTTCCCTAAAAGAAACCCTTCGATCTTCCCCCACTCAGAAAAGCTTTCTTCTAAAAACGACGCCAAGTAAAGCTCCGCCTCCATCGGGGGGCGACGTGCAGCTCCTGCTCGCGAGGCACGAGCGGTAACCCTGCCGGCCGATGAGGGACCTCCGGCAGCATCCTGGCATCGCCCCCAATAACTGCAACAACTCAGGTCCCTGTATCTTCCAAAAAATCGGCTGCAGCTCTTGCGCCACAAGATGAAGATCCCGTCCCGTTCGATGATTGCAGCTCCGCCGTCGTCCCCCGTTTACAGCTTAGCTCCTCGTCGACATTGCTCGGCCATTCGCGGTCACCCTTCCCGATCCAGAACCCGATGCACCTCCATGATCATCCCGAGGAAGAAAGCCGGTTCCAGCAAACGTGGACACCGGTTCCAGCAATCCCCACAGCTGGTTGCAACATTCCGTCACGCCGGTACACCGATTCCAGCATCAATGGTCGTGTTCCAGCAAACAAAACCTCCATTAACCGGTTGAAGCAAAAAAAATAGTTGGTTCCAACAAAATTTAACGCCCGTTCCAGCAAAAAGTCTCTAAACTAGCAAAAACTTCAGTAAGTTGATCGTAGCAAAAGAAATAGCGAGTTCCAACAAAAAATGTTGGTTGCGAAACATTTCCCCTTATTGTGCAATGGTGGCCGAAGATTTCTTGAATCTCTGGTTGAAGCTTTTTCAATCTGCCGTTGAAGCTTTTCTTTCAACAGTTCCAACTTTTCCAGTTTGCCAATGTTCAGTTGAAGCTTTTTTGTCTACTGCATGTAGCTTTTTACGGCAACAGATGTACTAGCTCGGGGCAGCCGTGGTTACAACTTAGTCTTCCCGAGGTCCCAGATCCACCACAAGCTGGTTCCAGCAAAAAATGGACGCCGGTCGCGGCTCTTTTGGCCGCTGGTTGTAGCTCGCTTACCTGCCCCCACAAACTGCGCCCGCCTACTCTCGCAGGAGCGGTGAGCGCTCAAATTTGCAGTGATGTGACCTCCCGTGCCAATGGAGATAGAAGTGTGGCAGCGGTGGTGCGCCTCGCCATGCCCCACAGGAGAGAGAAGAAGGAACGAGAGGAAGAAAGAAAACCAGAGGAAAGAGATGACAGTGCCATCGCAAGAGAAAAAAGTAAAATAGAAGGGGAAGGGATCGTGGCAGGCCCAGGTGACTAGTCAACTTACCTGAGCGCAACGCGGGCCGCTGGATGGCACAGGATCGCATGGACGCGCGCGCGACCGGCGCAGTTTTTGGCCGGCTCGCCGTATACAAACATTTCCCTAAAATATAGGGTTCGCACTAAAACGGATAGGCTGTACCGCGGGGTGTCGCAAATCCGTTACGGCAAACCAAGTTGTAGAGTGAGGTGGTGTTTGGTTCTCTAGCCCTAGGACTTTTTGAAAAAGACTCTTAAGGAGGTGTTTTTAAGGACTTTTAGCAAAAAGTCCCAAAAAAATTCCCCCTGTTTGGTTTGCTAGGTACTACTTTTAGGGACTTTTTTTTAGTCCCAACACAAAAAAGTCTCTGGAACCAAACACCCCCTAAGTTGGAAACAGTTAAAGGTTCCGGTCCAAATTTTGTGATGTGGGTTTGCCGTATTTGTTTCGCCCGATGTCGTGCGGTACCGCAAATCTATTTTAGGGGAATATGCAAAATCATGATTTCAAACAACAGTCTTGCTAAGTCTAAGTCGACTAAGACTTAACAAAGTCTCGGTCGACACTATATCCGTGAGATCTTACATTGAGATTCGTGTAATTTTTTTTAGTTCTTTCATTTTCGCTCTTGCACGTTATGTCACTTGACTAATACTTGGTTAAATCTTAGTCGGCTGAGACCTAGCCACACCCTTCAATATCTCTACTCTTATAAAAAATAGAGTTGGTGATGATGGTGTGCCTGCCATCCTATAATATAGGCCCTCCAATTTATATCTGACGGATTAGAAGGAAACTATGACAATTTTGCAAAAAGATACCCACATCCCTCTCCACATTTGCAAATAAGGTCTTCCCTCATTTATCCTTTTCTCCCATAAGGTAAACTACCCATACAAATGCATCTTGATGTTCCGTGCAATGCACGGGCATCTTGCTAGTAATCTTAAAATAACAATAATATAAATCAAACTTAATAATGTTTTAGCATCATACAACACAACAATTAAAAAAATATTCAAATCCAAATAATTATTACAATAACAAATGGTCCGGAATTAAAAGAATTGTTCAAATCACACATGAATACAAATGAAATCAAATGACTAAAATGAGAGTTTATCTCCCAAACAGTTGTCACTAGTGCTCAATGAGACCATCACAAAGCTGGCTGTATGTCGCATTGTCCTAGATCTTTCTATAGGTCGCAAGAAATACAATGATCTCATCTGGGTCCCTGTCATGCTTGACACGGCTACCAATATAGTAAAACTCTAAGTTTAATCTCATCCGCGACGATCATATTGTGAAAAATTATACATGCAGTCATAATATATGAGAGGAATTTCTTATCCCAGTAGCGAGCGAGGCTTTGAACAATGGCAAACCGAGCTTGCAACACACCAAATGTCCTCTCAATCTTCTTTCAGCAAGCTTCTTGAGCTTTGGCAAAAATAGTGTGTTTATTAGTCTCTGGCTTACTGATGGTCTTCACAAATGCTGCCCACGAAAGGATAGATACCATCGGCGAGATAATACCTCTAGGGAAACACAGTAGTCAAGAACCACTATGAAGATGCATACAAGGTTTGATCTGATCATTAAACTCATAGCAGCGGAAGGAGAGTCGGTGAATATCATTTGTGCAGATCCCCGTTGTTAGGAATTTACAACCTCCTAATCGTGAGGATTTTCTCCCTCGGGCAGTTCTTCGGACAACCCCTCAGATAGTCCCTTGAACAGAAGATCGAACATATTATCTCTCTACCGGGTTGCGCGCATACGGTGTCACATATCCAGTGGCGCTTCGCCGTCCAGAACTAATCGCTAACAGAGAACAGACAATCTTCCAACGCTACGAAACTATTTCGTGCAGCAGCTAGAGAGGGAGAGAAGGTAGATCATTGCATACCATTTGATGAGAGTTCAAAGGCTCAAGTTGAAGTGAGTTTGGAGAGCTCCTCTCCTCTATTTCTAGGAGAAGGAGGTGGAGGAGGCAAGAAAATGGCTGCCCAAAAGCCCCCCCCCCCCACCGCCACCAACATAGCTCCACAAAAGGAGGGAGCATGTCCCCAAAGGGGGCCCCCACCTTGGAAGAAATTCCATGGAGGAGGCTGCCCCAAGGGGGGCCCCCTCCCAACACTCCTCCACCATTAGGGGGGGCTCCCCTCCCCCAATATGTTCCCACCAAAAAGGGGGGCGTCTCTTAAGCACTAGCCCACAAAAAGGGGGAGGTTGTCCCCCAGTGGGAACACCTCCCAACACTTGGTTCTTTTGTGTTTGCTACCCCTTGGGGCTGTCCAGAAAATTGCGGGACATCCCACAAACATTTTCGGAACCCTCCGAAAATTTCTAGACATATATCGAAACATTTCCGGCTGGATGGTATTTTGGTTTTCTCCAAAACTTACGCGTTACTGCGAAACACTTCCAGTTTTCTCTCTGAAACTTTTCCAGTGACTTTCTCTCAAGCTCCTAACCTCCTAGTAGTCAGCGTATGTATGACCCTTAAGCGTGTGACACTGTGGATTCAGTGAAATATAGACAGGACCGAAACTCTTTCCGATCAATGATCAATAGCGGAACGGTAAACATCCTTATTGACCCCTATACCCACACGAATGAATATTCGAGTGAACCTTTAGTTACTGTGTGTTGTTCTTGTTGCTTTGCTATATGTTACAAAAACCTGAGGTGAGATTTATCGGCATCCCCGTGAATCAACAACTTGTTCACTATGCTAGTTTGCTCGTTGCAAGTTTTGTTCACTTTTCTCATCCTCATGTTCTGGCATCCCTGTGATCAAATCACACTATGTCTGACCAGACGATGATGGATACCATCAAACCAAGAGGGCCCCGAGAATATGTCTCCATCATCGGAGGAGCAAATCCTGATCTAGAGCTATCTAGTCCCTTGTCATACTTTTTCGTGAACCCATAAGTTGCCGTAATAGCCACCCTATTACAGATTAACAAACACCAAAGTTCACAAAGCAAGTATGAAGGAACTCGATATTCTCATGGTATAATGAATTATGCAAACGTTTAACTTTCTCTTTGTTATAAACCATTAAATTGTGACAGAATGTATTTCATAGCGTAACATCAATTGGGTTAGTTGAAGACAAGTGTTCTTCTAACATTGTGTCCTCAAATTTGCCGCCATAGTCATGCCCATGATCAGGAAAATAGAACCATCATGCAACACTTGAGTTAGTATTAAAGGCGGGACTAGGAATCTATTTATCCATTAATTATTTCACACATGCACATGAGATTCCTTACGAGTCTCGTAGTTATTGTAGACTCGTGAATCATTGCATTTATAGCATAGAACATTAACATCAATTACAATGTGGGGGATAAATAATAATAATAATAATAACAATAATAATAATAATAATAATAATAATAATAATAATAA
Source organism: Aegilops umbellulata (assembly GCA_032464435.1). NCBI lineage: Eukaryota > Viridiplantae > Streptophyta > Magnoliopsida > Poales > Poaceae > Aegilops > Aegilops umbellulata. The sequence continues at coordinate 548,441,126 of CP136055.1, read as the reverse complement.
CATTTGGGGCATTTCTCCTACAAACTTCCACTTACATTAGAGTCAATAATCCAGTTACATAGCTTCTTTAACACCAATGGCTATCTGGTGTTGCTGATGCTTTGCTTGTGGTAAAGGACGTGAACATGATTTACGTCACTCACATCCCCAAACCGGAGAAAAAATGGGTACTTCGGGATGTTTACGCCTTAGAGCCCGTCGCCCCGAAGTATAACCCATGGTCTGCCTACCCCATCACGTTCGACAAGCGCGACCATCCGACCAGCATACGACACGAAGGATTGGCAGCCTTAGTCTTGGATCACATTGTTGACGGATTCCATTTAACACGCGCCCTCATGGATGGAGGCAGCAGCCTCAAATCGATTTATGCGGATACGGTCAGAAAGATGGGAAATGACTCATATTGGATCAAGCCCATCACAACCACCTTTAAAGCTATCATACCTGGTGTCGAAGCTCGCTGCATGGCAACAATCACGCTGAAAGTAGTCTTCGGCTCACCCGAAAACTTCCGGAGCGAAGAGATATCGTCCCCTTTCGAAGCGGCTACCACACACTGCTAGGGCGCACCGCATTCGCTCGCTTTAACGCAGTCCTGCACTACACATATTTAAAGCTAAAAATGTCGGGACCAAACAGTGTTATCATAGTGAATGGTAACACCGAACGCTCCCTCCACATAGAGGAGCAAACCGCGGCTTTCGCAATCGAGGTCCAGGCAACCGAGGAGGCGGCCCGTGCAACCACGCCTGGCTCGTTGAAGCATACACGGGCCACACTGGCCGACCTTGGACAGCCATCCACCCACCCCAAATAGGGGTACGGGCTCCTCCTTCGCCTCCCTCTGGAAGGGCACTACATCCCTAGGGTGCATAATTTTGCACTCAAAATCCCATGGGAGGCCGAGGAGCCGAAACACATGACACGTCGTTCTCGGCTCAACCAAGCAACGGCAAATTAAAGACTCGCACACCAATAAGGCATTGTAAAAGGCCTAAACGGGAGCGACATGACTACATTGCTTCAACCATCAAGCGGCAGCTGCAGGCCTTTTTGAAGGACCCGGCCGTCAACAGCATCAAGAAAATGAATGGACGAGGTGGCAGACCGCACACACCAGCCTCGCCTTAAACGAGGTTAAGCTGGTCAACAGCAAGGAGGCGCAGACGTGCGGCAGAGAAGGATCCGGACTAACTAACCCGGCAGCGTCCACCCTATTCTTACTCCATTTCTTTTTTATCTCCTTTTCTCACCACATTGTATCTTTTATAAGTCTGTTTTGATAAAGCTCGCCATGTACGCTTGACCATATGAAATAAAGGAGAATAGACCCTTCCAGGTCACCATGCATATTCTTATGTTCCTTCCATTGACTTCCTTTGAGTTAAGATACTACCTTATGGGGTCAACTTTAACACTAGTCCCAAATTACAAGTCCGAAGTGTCTATTCGTCGTCTCAGATGTTGTGTTATATGAATCAGTTTTGGTCCTTGATTTTGGTCAATAGTTGGGTTGCCCGACTCCTGTGCTTACCTCTTATGTTCCCAATCTATTCGGCTAAGAGTGTAAAGGGAAAACCACTGCGATTGCGCTTCCAACTCTTATGGAAAAGCGCCTCAGTGGAGAAAAGCTGAAAACTGACTGTTGTGTAAGCGTAAACTAGTCTGCTAGCCGATGACAATGTCAAAGAAATGATCGTTAGAGATCCCCTATGACAAACGAAGGGCTTTTTTATTAAAATAAGCCAAAGTGACTAGTGGTGTAAACTCTAACAACCACCGAGCACTTCATACACCGGGGGCTTGTCACCGGCCCCCACAATTAAGCTTCTATGACTAAGTGAAAGCTATACAACCAATATAGTATGATTGCCTGTTTCATATGCACAAACGGCCTTCGGAAACAGAGACATCAGCCAAGGGTCAAGACTGCATATGAGACACCCTTCGTATCTTGTAAAAAGGGGCCAAAGCCGACGACTGGTCGCTTTCAGTTTTAAATCGATCACACGGGAGTAAAAATATATATAATACACACTAACATGTCGGAATTTAAAGCCGCATTCATTCTAAACGAAAGCATGTCTTTACATCTTGCAAATTCGGCATTCCGAAGTATAATCTAAAAATACAAAGAGTTCTTGGGACATTAGTCCTCGGTGATCCGAGCTCCCTCTCCATCACCCTAGCCAAGAACTGCTCCGCCGTCCGGTCCTTCCCTTCGGGGGGGGGGGGGGGGAGGGGGGGTCCCGAGGCCACGAGTGTCGCATCAAGACGCGGATAGTGCGTCTTCATGCAAGCATACACCCGTTGGACGCCCTCCAAGCACGTGGACCGCTTCCAGCATCACTTGAGGGTCCGCCTCTTCCAGACGGGCCACCAGTCTGAAGAAACTGGTCTGCATAGCCTCTGTGGGCCATGCTACTTCTTTAGTTTGCATTGGTTTTTCCCTTGAAAAGGAAATGGTGATGCAGCAAAATAGAGATAAGTATTTCCGTCAGTTAGAGAACCAAGGTATCAATTCAGTAGGAGGCACAAGCAAGTCTCCATTCTATGCACCTACACAAACAATCAAACACTTGCACCTAACGCGATAAAGGGGTTGTCAATCCCTTCACGGTCAATTGCAATGGTGAGATCTGATAGAGATGGAAATAAAAGATTACTAAAACATAAAATAAAATAAATGTAAATAAATTGCAGCAAAGTATTTTTGGGTTTATAGGTCTGAAAAATATATAATGGAAAATAGACCCGGGGGCCATAGGTTTCACTAGAGGCTTCTATCTTGAAGGAAAATAATACGGTGGGTGAACAAATTACTGCCGAGCAATTGATAGAAAAACGCAAAGTTATGATGATATCCAAGGCAATGATTATGCATATAGGCATCACGTCCGTGTCAAGTAGACCGAAATGATTTTGCATCTACTACTATTACTTCACACATTGACCGCTATCCAGCATGCATCTAGAGTATTAAGTTCATAAGAACGGAGTAACGTCTTAAGTAAGATGACATGATGTAGATGGATAAACTCAAGCAATATGATGAAACCCCCATTTTTTATCCTTTATGGCAACAATATAAATACGTGCCTCGCTACCCCTACTTTGTCACTCGGTGAGGACACCGTAAGATTGAACCCAAAACTAAGAACATCTCCCATTGCAAGAAATACCAATCTAGTTGGCCAAACCAAACCGATAATTCAAAGAGAAATACAAAGATATCAAATCATGCATATACGAATTCATAGAAGATTCAAATAATATTCAGAGATAATCTTATCATAAATCCACAATTGTTGGGATCTCGAGGAACACACTGCAAAAGAATATTACATCAGATAGAACTCCAAGAACATCGAGGAGAACATGATATTGAAGATCATAGAGAGTGAAGAAGCCATATAGCTACTAGCTATGGACCCATAGGTCTGAGGTAAACTACTCACGCTTCATCAAAAGGGTAATAGGGTTGATGTAGATGCCCTCCGATCGAATCCCCCTTCGGCAGATCGCCGGAAAAGGCCCCAAGATGGGATCTCACGTGAACACAGGCTTGTGACGGTGGAAAAGTATTTCGTGGATGCCTCTGGTGGTTTGGGAATATTTGGGAATTTATAGGCCGAAGATTAGGGTTAGGGGAGCTCCGAGGGACCCACAAGGCAGGGGGCGCGCCTAGTGACCCCACCTGCTGACGTGACATTGAAGTCACCCATGCATTTCCATTTTTTCCCGTACATTTTTGTTTTCCTTTTTTGCATTTTTATTTTATTTTTTATATTTCGAAATGTTTATATTTTGTACCATAAAAATGTTTTGAACCAATTATGTACATTTTGAAGAAAAATTCCGGGGATTAAAAAATGTTTGTGACATTTCAAAAATATTTATACAATGTAAAAAAGGTTTCCATAGGTTAAAAAATGTTTATTTCCATTAAAAATGCACAAATTGCATTTGTAAAAAATGTTACTGTGCATTCAAAAAAATGTTTACAAACATGCATTTGTAAAAAATGTACATCATGCATTTGAAATATTTCCAAAGTGTATCATATTTTTTTTTCATGTGTGCTCTAAATATGTACATTGTATACTGAGGAAAAAGAGGACATTTGTGGAAACAAAGTGAACCAACAAAAAATGAGAAAGAAACAAAAATAAAAGCAAAAGGATCATACAAAACAAAGAAAACCAAGAAATAAAGAAAGAAAGCCAAAGTATAACGAAGAAAGAAAAACCATAGCAAAATAAAGAAAATGAAGGAAATCTGAAGAAAACCGATGATAAAACAAAAAGAAGAAAAAAAAGAAATAGGAAACCCTACAAGAACCTACAGCACACAACGAAGGGAACCTCGCTACTGGTCGGCCGCTAGACGTCGCCCGTAGGCAATTCCTATTAGGAATCGGTATGGGCAACTTATAGCCATAGCGTGATGTATCACCGTCTTGCCTCAACATTAGTAGGTCAACTCATTAGAACGTTTTCGTGAAGGTTTTATAGATCAGCATGGATTGGTTTTAGAACATTTCGTGCACTATATTTTTCTTATTCTGCTTTTTAACAGTTTCCTTCTGTTTTTAGTTTTTTATATGTTTCTATTGTTACTTTTCATTGCTATTTTCAATTTTAATTTAAATTCTATTCATTTTTTCAGTTCTTTTATTATTTTTGAATACGCTAATTCTTTGTATACACGGTGCACACATTTCAAATACATGGCGAACATTTTCTGAAATACATGTTTGAACATTATTTTGATTACATGTTAAACATTTCTCAGATACACATTAAACATTTTTTGAATACACGTTGAACATTTTTTGAATACATGTTAAAAAATTCAGGTACACATTGAACATTTAAAAAAATACATGATTGCTTTCTCAAAAACTCGTTTATTTTATTTTGAATAGACACTACTTTTTTATACACGTAGGAATTTTTCAGAAACCCGATGAACAATTTGTTAATACATGTTAAACGTATTCAAATGCATGTTGAAAATTTTCTGGATATATGTTGAATATTTTTTGATACATGTGAACCATTTTTTTAATGGTGCGGACATTTTTACTTGCGCCAATAATTGTTTACACTGCATGAAAGTTTAATTAAATGCAATGAATTTTTTTGGAATGAGATTAATATTTTTTACAAATTACATGATCTGTGAACAGTTCAGAAAAGAATGAAATATTGCATTTTTTGCGGGTACGAAATATTACAGTTAACGTGAACAAAAACAAACCTTGCATTTTGTATGAGCTAGGAGGGTCCGAGACTTGTACTAGCCCAACATCGAAGTTTGTGGAATTCATTCCCCGACCCACCGCCGGTGATCCCTCCAGACTTCGGCTGCCACATCGCCAAAGCCCGCCAATGTAGTGCAGTGTCAGTTATTTTTTTGAGAGAGAAGTGCATTGTCAGTTCGGCAGCAGAAAAACTGCTGGGGCGATGGCTGGTGTTTTACCATGAAAATTGCAGTATCAAGTTAGATGCATGGCTGGATGCATTCCTTCCAAATTGTCAGCTTTTCAGGAGTCTCGCATTGCCCCTTCCCTGACATTTGTGGAAATTGACCTGAGTTGCACGTTTCTGGAAACAACGTCCACAGACTTTCCCTCCAGACACGGTGCTTCCATATCCTAGAAACAGTCGAACGACACAAGTCGTCGCCTGTGTTACTTGTGCCCTTAGATATATTATACTCAAGTAACGAGCTGTTGTTACTACTTTCCCAAGACAAGAGTCTCTGCAAGACTTGGCAGAAGCCGCACAGGTAATTATTTCTCCAGACGGCCTGACCAGCAGCTTTACCTAATCAATCCTGGCCATGGAGGTTGTCATATCTGCAGTTGCAGGTGAACTTGCAAGCCGTTTCATCTCCTTCCTGCTGAACAAGTACCACCCGAAGCCTTCACGCTAGGAGGCAGAAGAGCTGATAGAGAGGTTGCAGCACCTCTTGATGAGAGTAAGCATGGTCGTTGAGGAGGCGGATGCGCGGTACATAACCAACTCCGGGATGTTGTTGCAGCTCAAGATGCTCTCAGAGGCCATGTACAGAGGATACCGCGTCTTGGACACCTCGAGGTACCGAACCCTCCAAGACAGTGCATGCTTCGATGAGGTTAGCATCAAAGACTCATCTAGCAGCAACATGTGTTTAGCAATTCCCCTCAAGCGTTCTCGAACAACAACCGAGAAGGATGGCAAGGCCATGTGCCTCGAGTCACTAGGTGCCTTGGAAAGCTTAGAAGTCGCTATTGCTAACATGACAGAATTTGTTCTGCTTCTGGGTGGATGCGAGCGCATGTCTCGTAGGCCATACAACATCTATCTTTACACCGACACTTTTATGTTCGGCCGGCATGCTGAAAAGCAAAAACTCTTGAGCTTCTTGTTGCAGCACAGACCTGCTGGTGATGCACCAGCCATTCTTCCGATCATAGGCGGTACCAAAGTTGGGAAGAAAACTTTGGTTGCTCATGTGTGTGGTGACTAAAGGGTTCGCTCGTGCTTCTCTTCTGTTTTGCACTTGAGTGGCGATAGTTTTTTGAGGCATGGAAGGACCATGTCTGGGATGAAGATGCTTGTAGTTATTGAGTTTTCTTCTGATGTAAGTGATGATGACTGGAAAAACTTCCACTCATTTCTCTTAACAATGGGCAGAGGAAGCCATATCATCATCATAAGTAGAATTCAAAGATTAGCCCGATTTGGATGCGTGAAACCGATTTTTCTTAGTGTCCTGTCTTATGACGAGTGGAGGTACCTATTCAAGACACTAGCATTCGGGAGCGTAGACCCGGCAGGACATCCACGTCTACTCAAAATAGCAGCTGAAGTTGCCAGGCAGTTGCACACACAAGGTTCACTTGTAGCAACAAATGCTTACGCAGATTTGTTGAGAAGAAATCTCAATGCCCAGTTTTGGCATTGCCTATTGGACAAGGGGATAAGAATGATTAAAAGAAACATCGCCATGTATGGTGTGCATCCAAGCATGCTTATAGAACAAGGGCACCCGGTGGACATGACGGACTTTGCTATGCATCGACTTAGCATGATACCTTATACGACTAATGTTTCAATCAATAAGGAATCACCAAGTGTGACATTTGGGGAGTTGCTAGCGGATCCTAGTGTTAGACCGAAAGAAGACTTCATTCTTATTTCCTAAGAATCAAGGATACCCCCTCATAATTTATTTTCTAATTTTGTTATAAGTCGTGCTCAGGACACAGATGAAGGGAGTGCCTTGCCAGGGAGGAAGTGACGAGGTGTGCCAATTTAATTGTGCTTCAGCAACTTGAATAATGTAGCACTTTGATGTATTTTCAAACATATGTGTTTATGTGTCCACGGACATACAAATTTAAGGAGTGATAATACATTCAATTAAATGTATTGGAGATCAGAACTTTATATCCGCCCCCCCCCTCGCGTGCGGGGCACTGTCTAGATAACAAATACCATCATCTTGCACAATTGCATTAATCCTTGAATGAAATAAGAAAAAGAATATTTGTTTAAGTATTTTCTATTAAGGACTCCGAAACTTCTGAGCATTCCGAACATACTAAAAAAATATGAAGCTTGCCAAAACAGGAGAAACACATTATTTTCTTTGCCCCTTTCACTCTACCGGCCAACAGTGACCATGTGCATCGGGCGGCATGATTCCACTCATCATTTATCCTTTCCTTCTTGCATATTTTTTTGAGAAACACCTGTAACTTTATTGATAGACATAACAATTACAGGTACACCGATTCAGTATTTAGTTAGCTATTTAAGCCTCAAATCTTAAGTGACAGGGCAGTCTCTAGAAATTCAGGGGCCCATTGCGAAAAGCAAATGGGGTCACAAAATTTGTCATCCTTTTTACTCAAGCATTATTTTGTATAATTTCTAAAATTTATCAAATATCAACGCAAAAGATTAAAAGTATAACTAAGTCAATAAATTGATGTTCGACCGAAAAGTGTCTTTCTTCTTGTGTTCCTTGAAATGAAATCTTCAACTATATCTTATATTTACTAATTGGAGGCATCATTGAAGCCTCTACGTTAATTCTAGAAAATGCCTAATAATAGCTTTTGGATAATAATTATGCAGCTGAGATAACATGACAGAAAAAGAGTTCTATTTCTATACGGAAGTGGTAGAAAAGGAGTCCTATTTCCCTACTTATGTGACAGAAAAAGAGTCCTAGCTATTTCCATATGTACGTCCGAGACACCCTTCCAACAACCCCACGTGATCTGAACATCCTATAAACTGTTCGGCCTCTACCTTTAAACAGCCTTACGTGATTATTCTAAAAAAAATCTGCATGTGATATAAAAAAACACAGCCATATGTAATATCCACAAGTTGTGTTTGGTGTAACTAGGAACCAAAATAAAATACAAAGATGTCACTTAGAACACACAAAAAAGATACTTCATTTAGAATGTTAAATATAGTTTATATTTAATTAGACCACACAAAATTAGGATAATGCATATTTTAGTCAAACAGTCACCAAAAATATTGTAGGTCAATCTAATAACAATAAATACATGAAAAGTCTAATAAAAAATAACTGAAATGTCAGAAGTAAACCAAGGCAAACAATATATTTTCTAATCTACCATAATATATCGTAATCGATATACAAGGCCACTTTGGAACACATTTTTCTAACTGGCAGACTGAATTACAATTACATGGCCAGTCGAACAATACTAGAATATCAAACGCATGCATTGCTTTGAAATTAGTGTTTAAATTTTGCGTAAAAGTCCAAAAAAATTTATACACGCTTAATATTCTCCATACAGATATGACATTGTTAAATATGATTAACACTTTTTTAAATATATGTTTTTTATGTCTATTGTTTTCATACACATTGTACATTCTTGGTATACATGAAAACGTTTTAATATATATTGTATACTACATGATTATAAAATTGGAAATATATGTTTCAAAGTCTACTTTCTTACGATCAAAACGTACATTTTTCTTATACATCTGAAGCATTTTTTATTTCATTTCTTTGGAATTACACGGACATTTTTGTACATTGTATAAGCATCCCATGTACATTTTTTGGTACATTTTTTAAAATGTAGGAAGCATAAGTTTTGAAAGCTATCAACATTTCTTTTAACGTTTGCTAACTAAAACAATTACATTGGGTTCAAAAAATTCTGTTTCTTGATCATATATTTTTTGAAGTAATGCATGTTTTAGAAAACATTTATATTAAATATTTTCAACTTTTTTTAGAAAAAGTAAAACAAAAGAATGAAGCAACCTTAAAAAGGAAAACACCAGAAAGTTGGACCATCCAGTAATTCCAAGTGGCATTACAGGACCGGCCCACCGGTACATCCTTGACGCGAGGTGAGCCGGTCCTACCATAAGCCGGTCCTACCATAAGCCTCTTGGAATCTAGCATATGGCGAGTGCACCTACCATCTCGCCTGAAGCCTTTTCACCGTGGTTTAGCTACTGGGCCGGCCTATTGTTTCTGATTTTTTTATTAGCTCGGTTTCCTTCCCTATATATTTTCTGTTTTCTTCTTTCTTTTTATTTTTTCGAGTTTTCCTTGTTTCCTTGCTAGTTATGTTCATTTGTTTTCTCCCTTTTTGTGTTTTTTCTTTTATTTTCACAAGTTTCCCCGGTTTTTCAGTTTTTCTCATAGGGTTTCTTCGTTTGTTTCTGGGTTTTCACTGTATTTTTCTGACTTTTCTCATTGGTTTTCTCTCTCCTTTCTTTGTTTTCACTGGTATTTTATTTATTTCTTTCTATTATTCATTTTTATTGTTTTTCTTTGTCGGTTTTCAATGGTTTTCTCTGCTTTAACACAAATCTATTTTTATCAATACACAATATAATTTTTAGTGTGCACATGAAACATTTTTTGATACACAGTGAACATTCTTCAAATAAATGATGCACATTTATCATTTACGTGGTGACAAACATTTCTTCAAATGCATGAATATTTCTCTAAAATATAACATCCATTTTTTAATTGCAGTACACATTTTTTAAACTAAAGAATCATTATTTTTACATCGTTTAAACATATTTTTAGATGCCACAATTATTTTTGGAAACGCAAGAATATTTATTTAAAATATCATTTACATTTCATTAATGGTACAAAATAGTTTTTTATACTAAAAATATCTTTTTCGTTGTATGAACTTATCTGCAAATTTATTACACGTTGTTTATAAAGCATTTGAACATTTTTTCATCTCCTGAACATTTTTGAATTGTACTAATATATTTATATATTGTATAGCATATTTCAAATTCATGGTTTTATAAAATTAATAACTATTTGTTTTGAAATATATACATTTAAAATATATAAAAAATTAAAAACAATAATAAGAAAATATAAATTGGGGTGATGCCAGCATGGCCAACCCTCTTCGTCCTCGCACGCGTGGGTGAGTGAAGGTGCTCTGCTCCAGTGTGCGCCGGGCTGGTCTTGTATGTAATCACTGGTAATGCTGGCATTTGTCTCGCGTCAAGCGGGAGATAGGTGCCCCGTTAGTGAGATATAGTCACGCCCGATCTTATATACCGTCTGCAGCGATAAATAGGAGTGGCTTCAATCGAACCGCCCACAGGTGGGCCGGCCCAGTTTGTGGCAGCGTGTTGCTTGTTTGCTATTTTGTTTTTCCGTTCCTTTTTTGTTTATTTTTGTTTGTCTTTTCTTTCTGATTCTTTGTCGTTTGGTTTACTCTTCCTATTTGTCCTGAGTTTTCTTTCGTTTTTCATTTTTTGCATTTATTTTATTAATTATGGTTAACGTTTCAACTACATGTTGACCAATTTGTTAATATACGTTGAACATTTGTTTTTTTGGGATTTTTAACACACGATGAACAATTTATTATTGGTCATTTCATATTAATAAATATTTAACAGTATAATAGAAAAAAGTTCAGTGTGTTTCTTCAAAAAGAGTTCAGCGTTTATTAAAAAAAGTTCACTATGTTTTGTAAAAAGGTTCATGGTGTATTATTAAAATGTCGATTATATAGTAGAGAATTTCTAGTTAAATATTATTAAAAGGTTCAATTTATATTTAAAAAATCCAACTTGTATTTAAAAACAGTTCATATGATGAATGTTCACGTTAATAAAAATATATTCGACATATATTAAAACAATATTCTGTGTGTATGTTAAATAATAGTCGCCTTATATTATAAAAGGTGTATAGTACAGGAAATTATAAAAGAGAAAAGTTTCAAAAAGAGAAAACCCATGAGAAAAACTAAATCAGGAAGGCAAATAAAAAAAGCTGACAGAAAAAAAAAACTGGGTCTCTACAGTGAACTGACCGCTGCTGTACACCTGGCGGCTACTGTAACCCGTCTTCTAAAGTACGCCATCAGCTACAGTACACTTACTGGGCAGGCCCAATGCCCCTGTGAGTCGCCTCGCCTGTTTGTCGCCTGCGGGCGTCGAACAGGATGACTCGGTTACGCAGGCTCAAAACTAAAACATACACAGTTGGATAAGTATGGCCGTGTTTGGTAGACTGCACTAGCAGTGACAGAGCTATAGGCATCAGGGTCAAAAGGAAATTAGTTACATCGAAATTAACAAGTGCGTCAGGTAAATTTATGAGGGGTGCATCAGGTACATAAAAAAAGTGTTACTTAAGACATGCAATCCGGGCCGATGAAGCGTTAGCGTGGCTGTGTTGCCTATTTCAATCCTTAGCATGTTGTTCCTGCTACCTTTTCTGCGTGAAGTAACTCTAAATTTTGGACGCGGCTAGGGAGCGGCCGGGTGCTCCCTAGTATTCCCTGGCAGCCGGCCATAAAAGGAAGGTTTTGGCCCCCCTGACGAAAAAGGAAACTCACATGTCCGCACTGTATCACGCGAATTGCATGCCCACCCTCACCCGCAACCCAACTCCCCATGGTCCCCCCGTCACGTGACTCCCAGCCATTCCCTTCTCCTAAGCAAACCAGCCCCGAATCCCCATCTTCTTCTCCCCCAAGCCTCGTTCCCAGATCTACAGACCTCGGCTCACCCTGCAATGGCGACATAGGAGGGGTGTCAGTCAAAGGAAATTGACAAAAACTGAAAGAAAATACAAAGCAAGGACGCACATGGAGATCAGGTTTGCCCAACTCTTCCATATAATTTGCCTGGATTTGCCAAAGTACCTACTCCTGTTCCTGTTGATTCTTCCTGCAATTTTTGGGTTATTTTGTTCAGGTTTGTACAAAAAAGACTGTATATACTCATCTAAATTGTGCTACAACTTCTTTTTTATGAGTGCTAGTAAAAAAAAGAGATCTTTGTGTGGTTATTTTTATCCCAAAAATTACTAGGATAAAGTCCTCTGTGAGCAAATTTTGTTGATTTTGAGAGCAAATTGTGATGTTATTTCAAGCAATGAAAAACTGTGATTGAGAAACAGGGCTATGATAGCTTTGTCTGCAACATTAGTGAAACCCCTTATTCTGAGCAACTACATTACTTACTTTAGGCAAAAGCTATGTTCCTTGTAAGAAAATGCTATGGTTTTTAAGGCAAAAAAGAACTCTGTTGGTTTCAAGAAGATAAACTGTACGTATTGTTGATCCAAATCTTCTGTGAGCAAATTATGTTGATTTCGAGAGCAAATTGTGATGTTATTTCAAGCAATGAAAAACTGTGATTGAGAAACAGGGCTAGGATAGCTTTGTCTGCAACATTAGTGAAACGCCTTGTACTGAGGAACTACATTACTTACTTTAGGCAAAAGCTATGTTCCTTGTAAGCAAATGCTATGGTTTTTAAGGAAAAAAAGAACTATGTTGGTTTCAAGAAGATAAACTGTAGGTATTGTTGATCTACTGTGCTTATTTTTGCCCTTATGTTTATCCCAAGAATTCCTAGAATTTATAAACAGATGTTTACGCAAATTCTGTTGATTTTGAGAGCAAATTGTGATGTTATTTCAAGTAACGAAAAACTGTGATTGACAAAACAGAGTCAGCATAGCTTTGTTTCATGAAACCTTTTATGTGGTCTCCAACATTAGTGAAACCCGCTGGTCCTAAGCAACTACCTTACTTACTTTAGGCAAAAGCTATGTTTCTTTTAAGCAAATCCTATGGTTTTTAAGGCAAAAAAGTACTCTGCTGGTCTCAAGAGTATAATCTGTAACTACAGTTGATCTACTATGGTTATTTTTATCCCAACAATTTCTAGAGTTTATAAACACATCTTTAAGCAAAATTCTGTTGATTTTGAGAGTGAATTGTGATATTATTTCAAGCAACGAAAAAACTGGGATTGACAAAACAGAGTTAGGATAGCTTTGTTTCATGAACCCTTTTATGTGGTCTCCAACATTAGTGAAACCCCCTGGTCCATAGCAACTACCTGACTTATTTTAGGCAAAAGCTATGTTCCTTTTAAGCAAATCCTATGGTTTTTAAGGCAAAAAAAGTACTCTGTTGGTTTCAAGGAGATAAACTGCTGATAATGTCATCGGATAAAAAGTTGCTGGGGGGAGATATTAAAACCCTTCTTATTGGGATTCTTATTTCAAGCAACTACTGTTGGTTATCTGAAGCAACTAACATGATAATTTCAAAAAAAGAACTAACATGATTGTTGTCAACTACTATACTTAAAGCAATACTATTTTCAGCATCTACTGAATATGCTAAGCAACTTATACGAGATACTGCATATTACTACAACAAGAAAAAAATGAATAAAATAAAAGTGCCTAGTAGTGAATATTACCTTCAAGGTAAAACGGTTGAACACCGTTTCCTGCTTTAAAACATGGACATGTTATGAATAGTAGGATGCTCCAGTTGCATTCTGAAAAAGTATGTTATTTTGAAATGACCATACTAACTGCCTAATAATGATTCTCCAAAGAAGGATCATATAGAAACAGAAAGACAATAGGAAAAATAGCAAATGAAAACGGTCTTGTGCATACAAGATAAATGTTATGTTCCTCCCAAAACAAAGCAACTGAAAACTTATTTGAACACAAAGAGTGCATCACCCTTGGCTACTCCTAAAAAATTGAACATATAACAATCTACTCTCGATATCAGTCTTGTTGACACAAGTTTCGCAAAAGCTAAAAAGATGCACTTTGATGAAGAAATAATCTTCTCCATGCGCCTTGCTTCACCAAAACCTTGATTCACATGGTGAACTGTTGCTCTTCTGTGAACATTAGAAAACAAAAGAAATTACATGACGGAAAAAATACATATGTTGTAGGAAACTACTGTTGATATATTGTGCCAAGATAAATGAAAATATGTGTAGAGAAAGAAGCAACTTGTGTTTGGTTTTTCATGCATGTATGCTTACTGTATTTTCTAGCAACGCTCTGGTAAAAAAAGAAAATCGCATCAAGCTGAATGTTGTCTCTTATTAATTTTCTTGCCTACACTTTGTGTTTTGGATGCTTGCTTGATTCACCTGACTTGCTTCGTCAACTTGGTGTGTGCAGGGTGGAGATGATTGACCTAAATGAGTTGCCAGCAGAAATTGACCCTAAAATGGAAAATCCTGACAGCAGTAATCTTGGAGAACACGTATTCTGCACACAGCACAGCAACCCCCGTGGTGGTTCCCAGTCTCCTAATCCTATGCTTACACAAATTGTTGCAACACCTGTGACGGGCACAATGGACAAGGCTGAGCACTCCACTGACGCTGGGGGGACAGCAAGAGGTGCAACTATCCCTGGAGAAGAAGCAACGGATACAGATGCACACACCCTTGATGTCACAGCGACTGCAGATGAAACTGGAGGCACTATTGGAAATGGTTTGGCAGGCTTGGAAGGTGAAAACGGTGATGAAGCTTGGTCACAGCCTAAGGAGCCATATGTTGGAATGAGGTTTGACATTGTGGAGGGCGCCAAAGAACACTACAACGCATATGCTTTGCAACTTGGGTTTTCTGTCAAGAAGAACACTTCAAGGAAGTCTGTTAAAACTGCTGAGCTGATAAAGCAGCAATTTGTGTGCAATAAGTTTCGCAAACCTAAAGTTGATGATGGAGGAGCAGAAACAATTCCTTCCCTAGACAAGATTGCAGAACAAGGTGAAGATATTGATGAAGAGGATGAAATTGTCTTTCTTGATGATGAAAGCAAACTAAAAAAGAAAACCAAGAAGCAGAAGCAGGATACAATAGTGCAAACAGGTTGTAGAGCCAAGATGGTGGTGAAGTTCTTAGATAGCCGTTGGGAGGTCATTTACTTTGTTGCTGAGCACAACCACCCGTTGGTTGACAAACCATCTTTTACTAAGTACCTGAGATCACACCAAGGGATACCACCAGAAGAAAGGGCTTTCCTCACACATCTCCATAATTGCAACTTGACACCAGATTTGGTTCCTCTCCTAAACTATGAGTAGGAAAAATCAAGAACTATCCTTGGCTTCCTGTGTTAGTTGGTCATACCTTATGCAAGTACTTCTTGTTTTCTCTTGATGGTGGAAAACTAACTTTGTTCCAAAGACTGACCTTGGTTTGAGATGCTCACACCCCACCTTGTGTTATTATTAACACCAAAAATGATGGGGACAAATAGGGTTGTTCCATGATTTGCCTTTGTATGCTCTGTAAGTTGCTCAAACCCTACAAACCTGCTTGCCTGTATTGTTTTTTAAACCCTTAAAATGGTGGAAATCTGTTTTCTTCCTACAATTCCCTTGGTTTCTGTGTGAGTTGCTTGCACCCTACTTGTATGCATTATTATTTAAAGCCTGAAAAATGATGGAAATTTGTTTGTTTTTTCGTGTACTCCACCTATCTTGTTGCGTGAGTTGCTCATACCCTACCCGCCTACTTGCCTGGTTTATTATTAAAAAAGCGGGATTTTGGTTTCCTCCTAGACTTGCCTTGTCCTGCTGCGTAAGTTGCTCAGACCCTGGCCAAGTGTTTCCTGTAGTACACTTCCTTGTCCCTTGGTTTCAGTGTGTCAGTTATTCATACCTTAGGTGAAAAAAACTCTATACTTCACTTCGAGACTCCATTTAAACTTGTATGCCTTTAGTTGCTTGCAAACGATGTATTAGTTTGTTGAAGATCTTGTGGTACTGTCCAACTACCTCTACATACAAATGCACTAAACTAACTAGCCACTACGTTTTTGCTTAGCCACTTATAAAAAAGACTTACCCACAGTTTGCCATATTGACCCGAGCCCTTCTTATCCTTCTTCACAACTTTTGCAATTAGAGCAGAATTCCAAACCGAAACTCTTGGTGTAGAACTTGGTATAGGTTCATCCACATCCAGCGAGTCTAGGTACAAGAGCTGCAAATGAAAAAGATGACATTGAAGACAGAAAACATATAAGTTTGCAATATAACAAACAAGATGGAGGATAGTGTTGAGAATGAGAGATAATCGTTTGAGTTTAATGCACTTACTACGAGATGGAAAACACAACAGCATTGTAAGTGCATCTAGTGCCACCCCTGGTTGGTTTTGGAGTATTTGCGACAAACCTGGTTGAGGGACTAATGTGTTTGTGAGAATTGCAGGATAACACATGTAGTAGTCCCTCTTTGATTCGGTTTACCTACCAGAGATGACCCCTAAAAATGTATGAAGACATTGACGACAATGGTGGTATGTGAAGATATTCATATTGAAGACTATGACATGAGAAGACATTGAGTGAAGACTATGGAGAGCGAAGACTCAGACGTTTTGTTGTTTCCTTTTCTTCTTTGTTGAGTCATAGGAACCACCGTACTGTTAAGTAGGGTCCAAGTGAACAAAGTCAGAGTGACTGAAGTGATGCTCAACCAAAATCCTATGTCTTCGAGCGAAGACAATGAGAGCAAATCTTATCCAGAGCTGGATGAGTCAGCTTTGCTTGTAGCCCAAGTAAAGTTGCCGTGTGTGTGTTTGAAATCTGACCGTCGGAACACGTGTCAGTTCCTTAGTGACCCAGGGTCACTTCGGACATATCAGGTCGGGTTGCCTAGTGTAAGTGCATCTAGTGCCACCCCTAGTTGGTTTTGGAGTATTGACGACAAATTTGGTTGAGGGAGTAATGTGTTTGTGAGAATTGCAGGATAACATAGGTAGTGTCCCTCATTGATTCGGTTTACCTACCGGAGATGACCCCTAAAAATGTATGAAGACATTGACGACAATGGTGGTACATGAAGATATTCATATTGAAGACTATGACATGAGAAGACATTCTGTGAAGACTATGGAGCGCGAAGACTTAGTTGTTTCGTTGTTTCCTTTTCTTCTTTGTTGAGTCATAGGAACCACCGTACTGTTAAGTGGGGTCCAAGTGAACACAGTCAGAGTGACTGAAGTGATGCTCAACACAAATCCTATGTCTTCGAGCGAAGACAATGAGAGCAAATCTTATCTAGAGCTGGATAAGTCAGCCTTGCTTGTAGCCCAAGTAAAGTTGCCGTGTGTGTTTGAAATCTGACCGTTGGTACACGTGTCAGTTCCTTAGTGACCCAGGGTCATTTCAGACATATCAGGTCGGGTTGCCCAGTGGCTATAAATAGACCACCCCCTACACCATAAATTGGTGGCTGCTCAGAGTTATTGCATGGCTTTTATCGTTTGAGAGCAACCCACCTCGAAGCCTTTGAGAGAGAGAAATCCTTGCGAGGACAAAGCCCAAACACCCAGAGCCAAAGAGTGTTAGGCATCACTGAAGTCTTTCTGTCTGTGTGACCTGAAGACTTATTACACTTGAGGACTGTGAATCCTCCAGCCGGTTAGGCGTCGCGTTCTGAGCATCCAAGAGTCATTGTGGATCGCCGGTGAACGAAGTCTGTGAAGGTTCGGAAGTCTACCTTGAAGACTTACCAGAGTGATTGGGCGAGGACTGTGTGTCCTTAGCTCAAGGGGAATAAGGTGAAGACGCGGTCTTCTGAGTTGAATCTCAGCCTCCCTAACTAGATGTACAGTTGTCACAGCAACTGGAACTGGTCCAACAAATCCTGTGTCTTCAACAAGTGACTGGTTTTATCCTTTCCTTCTCATTACTTAGTGTTTGTCTTCGTGAAGTCATTGCCTGCTTGCCATACCTGTTTGACGTCATTCTTGACTACTATTGCTGTTTGGCTTCATACCATCTTCCTTCCCGATCCTTACTACCTAGCTGCTATTAGTCTTCGCACTCTCTCATTATTGCATACCTGACTATGGCTTGCTTAGTGTAGTTTATCTTCCGCTGCATATCAATAGGTTCATTTCTACTGTTTGTCTTTGAAACTTCCATGTTTTGAAGACTTTGATAAAAATCGCCTATTCGCCCCCCCTCTAGTCGATAACAAGCACTTTCACCTAGTGGCTATAAATAGCCCACCCCCTACACCATAAATTGGTGGCTGCTCAGAGTTAATGCACGACTTTACTCGTTTTGAGAGCAACCCACCTCGAAGCTTTTGGGAGAGAGAAATCCTTGTGAGGACAAAGCCCAAACACCCAGAGCCAAAGAGTGTTAGGCATCACTGAAGTCTTTATGTTTGAGTGACCTGAAGACTTATTACACTTGAGGACTGTGAATCCTCCAGCCGGTTAGGCGTCGCGTTCTGAGCATCCAAGAGTCATTGTGGATCGCCGGTAAACGAAGTCTGTGAAGGTTTGGGAGTCTACCTTGAAGACTTACCAGAGTAATTGGGCGAGGACTGGGTGTCCTTAGCTCAAGGGGAATAAGGTGAAGACGCGGTCTTCTGAGTTGAATCTCAGCCTCCCCAACCAGACGTACAGTTGTCATAGCAACTGGAACTGGTCCAACAAATCCTGTGTCCTCAACAAGTGACTGGTTCTATCCTCTCCCTCTTTTTACTTAGAGTTTGTCTTCGTGAAGTCATTGGCTGTTTGCTTTACCTATTTGTCTTCACTGTTTGACTATTATCATTGTTTGGCTTCATACCATCTTCCATCCTGATCCTTACTACCTAGCTGCTATTAGTCTTCGTACTCTCACCTTATTGCATACTTGACTATGGCTTGCTCAGTGTAGTTTATCTTCCGCTGCATATTAATAGAGTAATTTCTATTGTTTGTCTTCGAAACTTCCATGTTTTGAAGACTTTCATAAAAATCGCCTATTCACCCCCTCTAGTCGATAACTAGCACTTTCAATTGGTATCAGAGCAAGGTACTGCCTTGTTCTGTGTGATTCGGTTTAACCACCTGGAGTTTTAGCTATGTCGACTGCAGGGATAATCAAAGTCTCCGCTGCTTGCCCCATCTTTGATGGAACTGAATATCCCTACTGGAAGAATAATATGCGCATGCATCTTGAAGCCATTGATGTCGACCTCTGGTATGTCATCAAGAATGGCGTTCCCAAGACTGGTGAAGGTGTCACCCCTGCTGATGTCAAGAAGTTCATTCAACTGGACTCTACTGCCAAGAACATCATCTGTGGTCATCTGACCAAAGGACAGTATGGCCACGTGAGTGCTCTGGAAACGTCGAAGCTAGTCTGGGACTGGCTGTCCAAGGTCAACGAAGGCGTCTCAACCTAGAGAGATCAAAGGATCAGTGTTCTTCGCAACCTCTTCAACCGTTTCAAGAGAAACGACAATGAAAATGTCCAGCTCACGTTTGATCGCCTCACCGACATCACAAATGAGCTTCGTGCTCTCGGCGCCACTGAGATTACCAAACATGAAATCGTCAAGACACTACTGAGATCACTTGACATCTCCTTTGACACCCTTGCCCTCATGATACAAGAACGCCCTGACTTCAAGACACTCGATCCGACTGATATACTTGAGAGGCTCAACACACATGATTTCCAGCTATCTGAGAAAAGAGATATCTATGGTCCCAACTATGGCCGAACTCGTGCTTTGAAGTCAAAAGCTGTTTCCTCATCTGAAGAAGAATCTGACTGCAGTTCTGATGATCCTGAAGACATTGGAAAGGAACTTGCTATGCTTGTGAAGAAGTTCTAGAAGTTCACTTAGAAGAAGGGATTCAGAAAGTCTTCACGATCCAGCTCAAGAAATGATGAAGCTTCCACTCATGACTACAAGAAGAGAACATGTCACAAGTGCAAGAAACCTGGACACTATATCTCTAAGTGTCCACAGTGGGACAATGAGAAGAAGAAGAGCAAGGAATATGATTCTGATGACAAGAAGAAGAAATCTTCAAAGTCTTCTTCCAAGTCCTCATCCAAGTCTTCATCTCATAAGAAGAGCTCATCTGGCAAGGCTCGTGCTTTTGTTGGCAAGGAGATGGATTCAGAGGAGGAGTCTGCTTCTGAGGAGGCGGAGGTGGAGTCTGACGAGGAGTCCGACCCTGGCGTTGCAAGTCTGGCTCTAGCCACAGCCTACGTTGCCAAGTCCATCTTCAACACTGAAGACAATGACTTCCACACCAACACTGAAGCTAATGAAAAGGACGACCCTGCTCCCACCTACTGCTTCATGGCACATGGTGCCAAGGTAAAATCATGTGATGCTTACTTTCAAACATCAAGTGAAGATGACTCTGATTGTGAATCCAAACCCAGCTATAAAACACTTGCTAAAATTGCAACTGAACAACAAAAAGCTATGGAACATACTAAAAAGTTGTTAGACAAAAGCGATGACCTGTTGGATGCGGAAATGACCCGTTCACAGTCCTTAGTGGAAGACATTAAAAATCTTCATGCTAAGTACCAGGAACTTGAAAGTCGTCATGAAACGCTCTCAACCACTCATGAAAAGCTCTCCTATGATTATCTTCAAAGGAAGCAAGAGCTTGAGAAATTGAGAGCTGCTCATGAAGATCTTCAAAAAGAGAATGAGTCACTTCGCGCTCAACAGATCAGTCCCGCTCAGGATGGATTTGAACCACCATGTCAAAAATGCCTTGAGCGTGACAACACTACCTCTGTTGCTGAATGTTCTACTACTGCTACTGTTGCATTGTCTTCAACTACTGATGTGGTGACTAACCCCTCTGCTGAGGATACCACTACTATTGATGAAAATGCTAGGTTGAAGCCATTGATGTTGACCTCTGGTATGTCGTCAAGAACGGCGTTCCCAAGACTGGTGAAGGTGTCACCCCTGCTGATGTCAAGAAGTTCATTCAACTGGACTCTACTGCCAAGAACATCATCTGTGGTCATCTGACCAAAGGACAGTATGGTCGTGTGAGTGCTCTGGAGACGTCAAAGCTAGTCTGGGACTGGCTATCCAAGGTCAACGAAGGCGTCTCAACCTAGAGAGATCAAAGGATCAGTGTTCTTCGCAACCTCTTCAACCGCTTCAAGAGAAACGACAATGAGAATGTCCAGCTCACGTTCGATCGCCTCACTGACATCACAAATGAGCTTCGTGCTCTTGGTGCAACTGAGATTACCAAGCATGAAATCGTCAAGACACTACTGAGATCACTTGACAGCTCCTTTGACACCCTTGCCCTCATGATACAAGAACGTCCTGACTTCAAGACACTCGATCCGTCTGATATACTTGAGAGGCTCAACACACATGAGTTCTAGCTTTCTGAGAAAAGAGATATCTACGGTCCCAACTATGGCCGAACTCGTGCTTTGAAGGCAAAAGTTGTTTCCTCATCTGAAGAAGAATCTGACTGCAGTTCTGATGATCCTGAAGATATTGGAAAGGAACTTGCTATGCTTGTGAAGAAGTTCCAGAAGTTCACCAAGAAGAATAACTTCAGAAAGTCGTCACGATCCAGCTCAAGAAATGATGAAGCTTCCACTCATGACTACAAGAAGAGAACATGTCACAAGTGCAAGAAACCTGGACACTACTGTTGGGGAACGTTGCAGAAAACAAAAATTTTCCTACGGTTTCACCAAGATCCATCTATGAGTTCATCCAGCAACGAGAGAGGGGAGTGCATCTACATACCCTTGTAGATCGCGAGTGGAAGCGTTCAAGAGAACGGGGTTGAGGTAGTCGTACACGTCGTGATCCAATCACCGGAGATCCTAGCGCCGAACCGACGGCACCTCCGCGTTCAACACAGGTACGGTCAGCGTGACGTCTCCTCCTTCTTGATCCAGCAAGGGGGAAGGAGAGGTTGATAAAGATCCAGCAGCATGATGGCGTGGTGGTGGATGCAGCAGGGATCCGGCAGGGCTTCGCCAAGCGTCTGCTGGAGGAGGAGGTGTAGCAAGGGGGAAGGGAGGCGCCAAGATGCAGGGTGCGGCTGCCCTTCCTCCCCTCCACTATATATAGGGGCTAGGGGGGGCGCATGCCCCCTTGGAGATCCCACCTAGAGGGGGGGGGGGGCGGCGCCCCCCTGGGGCAACGACCCCCTTAGGGTTTCCAACTAGGGGGGCGACGGCCCCCGGGGCAACGGCCCCCTTAGGGTTTCCAACCAGGGGGGGCACATGCCCCCTCGGGGGGCAACGCCCCCCTTGGGTGGGGCGCACCAGCCCACCAGTGGCTGGTTACCATGCCACTTCAGCCCATGGGGCCCTCCGGGATAGGTGGCCCCACCCGGTGGACCCCCAGGACCCTTCCGGTGGTCCCAGTACAATACCGGTGACCCCCGAAACTCTCCCGATGGCCGAAACAGCACTTCCTATATATATTTCTTCACCTCCAGACCATTCCGGAACTCCTCGTGACGTCCGGGATCTCATCCGAGACTCCGAACAACTTTCGGTTTGCTGCATACTAATGTCTCTACAACCCTAGCGTCACCGAACCTTAAGTGTGTAGACCCTACGGGTTCGGGAGATATGCAGACATGACCGAGACGCCTCTCCGGTCAATAACCAACAGTGGGATCTGGATACCCATGTTGGCTCCCACATACTCCTCGATGATCTCATCGGATGAACCATGATGTCGAGGATTCAATTAACCCCGTATTCAATTCCCTTTGTAAATCGGTACGTTACTTGCCCGAGACTCGATCGTCGGTATCCCAATACCTCGTTTAGTCTCGTTACCGGCAAGTCACTTTACTCGTACCGTAATGCATGATCCCATGACCAGACACTTGGTCACATTGAGCTCATTATGATGATGCATTACCGAGTGGGCCCAGAGATACCTCTCCGTCATACGGAGTGACAAATCCCAGTCTCGATCCGTGTCAACCCAACAGACACTTTCGGAGATACCCGTAGTATACCTTTATTGTCACCCAGTTACGTTGTGACGTTTGGTACACCCAAAGCACTCCTACGATATCCGGGAGTTACACGATCTCATGGTCTAAGGAAAAGATACTTGACATTGGAAAAGCTCTAGCAAACGAACTATACGATCTTGTGCTATGCTTAGGATTGGGTCTTGTCCATCACATCATTCTCCTAATGATGTGATCTCGTTATCAATGACATCCAATGTCCATAGTCAGGAAACCATGACTATCTGTTGATCAACGAGCTAGTCAACTAGAGGCTTACTAGGGACATGTTGGTGTCTATGTATTCACACATGTATTACGATTTCCGGATAACACAATTATAGTATGAATAAAAGACAATTATCATGAAAAAGGAAATATAATAATAATCCTTTTATTATTGCCTCTAGGGCATATTTCTAACAGTCTCCCACTTGCACTAGAGTCAATAATCTAGTTACATTGTGATGAATCGAACACCCATAGAGTTCTGGTGTTGATCATGTTTTGCTCTAGGGAGATGTTTAGTCAACGGATCTGCGACATTCAGATCCGTATGCACTTTACAAATTTCTATGTCTCCATCTTGAACATTTTCACGAATGGAGTTGAAGCGACGCTTGATGTGCCTGGTCTTCTTGTGAAATCTGGGCTCCTTGGCAAGTGCAATAGCTCCAGTGTTGTCACAGAAGAGTTTGATCGGCCCCGACGCATTGGGTATGACTCCTAGGTCGGTGATGAACTCCTTCACCCAAATTGCTTCATGCCCTGCCTCCGAGGCTGCCATGTACTCCGCTTCACACGTAGATCCGGCCACGACGCTCTGCTTGCAGCTGCACCAGCTTACTGCTCCACCATTCAACATATACACGTATCCGGTTTGTGACTTAGAGTCATCTAGATCTGTGTCGAAGCTAGCGTCGACGTAACCCTTTACGACGAGCTCTTCGTCACCTCCATAAATGAGAAACATGTCCTTAGTCCTTTTCAGGTACTTCAGGATATTCTTGACCGCTGTCCAGTGTTCCTTGCCGAGATTACTTTGGTACCTTCCTACCAAACTTACGGCAAGGTTTACATCAGGTCTGGTACACAGCATGGCATACATAATAGACCCTATGGCTGAGGCATAGGGGATGGCACTCATCTCTTCTATATCTTCTGCCGTGGTCGGGCATTGAGCTGAGCTCAATTTCACACCTTGCAACACAGGCAAGAACCCCTTCTTGGACTAATCCATATTGAACTTCTTCAATATCTTTTCAAGGTATGTGCTTTGTGAAAGACCTATGAGGCGTCTTGATCTATCTCTATAGATCTTGATGCCCAATATATAAGCAGCTTCTCCAAGGTCCTTCATTGAAAAACTCTTATTCAAGTAGGACTTAATGTTGTCCAAAAGTTCTATATCATTTCCCATCAAAAGTATGTCATCTACATATAATATGAGAAATGCTACAGAGCTCCCACTCACTTTCTTGTAAACGCAGGCTTCTCCATAAATAAGTCTGCACAAACCCAAACGCCTTGATCATCTCATCAAAGCGAATGTTCCAACTCCGAGATGCTTGCACCAGCCCATAAATGGATCGCTGGAGCTTGCACACCTTGTTAGCATTCTTAGAGTCGACAAAACCTTCCGGCTGCATCATATACAGTTCTTCCTTAAGATAACCGTTAAGGAATGCCGTTTTGACGTCCATCTGCCATATCTCATAATCATAGTATGCGACAATTGCTAACATGATTCAGACGGACTTCAGCTTCGCTACGGGAGAGAAAGTCCCATCATAGTCAACCCCTTGAACTTGTCGATAACCCTTAGCGACAAGTTGAGCTTTATAGATGGTAACATTACCATCCGCGTCCGTCTTCTTCTTAAAGATCCATTTGTTTTCTATCGCTCGCCGATCATCGGGCAAGTCT
The DNA here is from genome assembly GCA_032464435.1 of Aegilops umbellulata. Lineage (NCBI taxonomy): Eukaryota > Viridiplantae > Streptophyta > Magnoliopsida > Poales > Poaceae > Aegilops > Aegilops umbellulata. The sequence goes on along the minus strand of CP136055.1, from coordinate 548,416,059 downwards.
GTCAAAGTCCATACTTTGTTTTCATACATGGATCCTATCCTGGATTGCATGGCCTCTAACCATTTGTTGCAATCTGGGCCCGCCATCGCTTCTTCATAGTTCGAAGGTTCACGTTGTCTAACAACATGATTTCCGGACAGGGTTGCCGTACCACTCTGGTGCGGAATGTGTCCTTGTGGACCTACGAAGTTTAGTAGTAACTTGATCCGAAGTTTCATGATCATCATCATTAACCTCCTCTCTAACCGGTGGAGGCACCACAGAAACATTTTCTTGAGCTGCGCTACTCTCCGGTTCAAGAGGTAATACTTCATCAAGTTCCACTTTCCTCCCACTTACTTCTTTCGAGAGAAACTCTTTCTCCAGAAAGGATCCGTTCTTGGCAACAAAGATCTTGCCTTTGGATCTAAGGTAGAAGGTATACCCAATGGTTTCCTTAGGGTATCCTATGAAGACGCATTTTTCCGACTTGGGTTCGAGCTTTTCAGGTTGAAATTTCTTGACATAAGCATCGCATCCCCAAACTTTTAGAAACAACAGCTTAGGTTTCTTCCCAAACCATAATTCATACGGTGTCGTCTCAACGGATTTAGACGGTGCCCTATTTAAAGTGAATGTAGGTGTCTCTAGAGCGTATCCCCAAAATGATAGCGGTAAATCTGTAAGAGACATCATAGATCGCACCATATCCAATAGAGTGCGATTATGACGTTCGGACACACCATTACGTTGAGGTGTTCCAGGCGGCGTGAGTTGTGAAACGATTCCACATTTCCTTAAGTGTGTGCCAAATTCGTGACTTAAATATTCTCCTCCACGATCTGATCGTAAGAACTTTATTTTTCGGTCACGTTGATTCTCTACCTCATTCTGAAATTCCTTGAACTTTTCAAAGGTCTCAGACTTGTGTTTCATCAAATAGACATACGCATATCTACTCAAGTCGTCCGTGAGAGTGAGAACATAACGATATCCTCCGCGAGCCTCAACACTCATTGGACCGCACACATCAGTATGTATGATTTCCAATAAGTTGGTTGCTCGCTCCATTGTTCCGGAGAACGGAGTCTTGGTCATTTTGCCCATGAGGCATGGCTCGCATGTGTCAAATGATTCATAATCGAGAGACTCTAAAAGTCCATCAGTATGGAGCTTCTTCATGCGCTTGACACCAATGTGACCAAGGCGGCAGTGCCACAAGTATGTGGGACTATCGTTATCAACTTTACACCTTTTGGTATTCACACTATGAATATGTGTATTATCACGCACGAGATTCATTAAGAATAAACCATTGACCATCGGAGCATGACCATAAAACGTATCACTCATATAAATAGAACAACCATTATTCTCGGATTTAAATGAGTAGCCATCTCGCATTAAACGAGATCCAGATACAATGTTCATGCTCAAACTTGGCACTAAATAACAATTATTGAGGTTTAAAACTAATCCCGTAGGTAAATGTAGAGGTAGCATGCCGACGACGATCACATCGACCTTGGAACCATTCCCGACGCGCATCGTCACCTCGTCCTTCGCCAGTCTCCGCTTATTCCGCAGCTCCTGTTTTGAGTTACAAATATGAGCAACGGCACCGGTATCAAATACCCAGGAGCTACTACGAGCACTGGTAAGGTACACATCAATTACATGTATATCACATATACCTTTAGTGTTGCCGGCCTTCTTGTCCGCTAAGTATTTGGGGCAGTTCCGCTTCCAGTGACCCTTCCCTTTGCAATAAAAGCACTCAGTCTCAGGCTTGGGTCCATGCTTTGACTTCTTCCCGGCAACTGGCTTACCGGGCGCGGCAACATCCTTGCCGTCCTTCTTGAAGTTCTTCTTACCCTTGCCTTTCTTGAACTTAGTGGTTTTATTGACCATCAACACTTGATGTTCCTTTTTGATTTCAACCTCTGCTGATTTTAGCATAGCAAATACCTCAGGAATGGTCTTTACCATCCCCTGCATGTTGTAGTTCATCACAAAGCTCTTGTAGCTAGGTGGGAGCGACTGAAGGATTCTGTCAATGACCACCTCGTCTGGGAGGTTAATCTCCAGCTGAGTCAAGCGGTTGTGCAACCCAGACATCTTGAGTATGTGTTCACTGGCAGAACTATTTTCCTCCATCTTACAACTGTAGAACTTGTCGGAGACTTCATATCTCTCGACCCGGGCATGATCTTGGAAAACTAGTTTCAGCTCCTCGAACATCTCATATGCTCCGTGATGCTCAAAACGCTTTTGGAGCCCCGGTTCTAAGCTGTAAAGCATGCCGCACTGAACGCGGGAGTAATCATCAGCACGAGACTGCCAAGCATTCATAATGTCTTGGTTCTCTGGGATGGGTGCTTCACCTAGCGGTGCTTCTAGGACATATTGTTTCCTGGCAGCTATGAGGATGATCCTCAGGTTCCGGACCCAGTCCGTATAGTTGCTGCCATCGTCTTTCAGCTTGGTTTTCTCTAGGAACGCGTTGAAGTTCATGTTGACATTGGCTTGGGCCATTTGATCTACAAGACATATTGCAAAGTTTATTTAGACTAAGTTCATGATAATTAAGTTCATCGAATCAAATTATTTAATGAACTCCCACTCAGATTAGACATCCCTCTAGTCATCTAAGTGTAACATGATCCGACTCGACTAGGCCATGTCCGATCATCACGTGAGACGGACTAGTCATCATCGGTGAACATCTCCATGTTGATCGTATCTTCCATACGACTCATGTTCGACCTTTCGGTCTCTTGTGTTCCGAGGCCATGTCTGTACATGCTAGGCTCGTCAAGTCAACCTAAGTGTTTGCATGTGTAAATCTGTCTTACACCCGTTGTATGTGAACGTTGGAATCTATCACACCCGATCATCACGTGGTGCTTCGAAACAACGAACTGTCGCAATGACGCACAGTTAGGGGGAACACTTTCTTGAAATTGTTATGAGGGATCATCTTATTTACTACCGTCGTTCTAAGTAAACAAGATGCAAAAACATCACATGCAATCAAATAATAATAGTGACATGATATGGCCAATATCATATAGCTCCTTTGATCTCCATCTTGGGGATCCATGATCATCTTGTCACCGGCATGACACCATGATCTCCATCATCATGATCTCCATCATCGTGTCTCCATGAGGTTGCTCGCCAACTATTACTTCTACTACTAAGGCTAACACGTTTAGCAATAAAGTAATGTAATTTACATGGCGTTTCCATTGACACGCAGGTCATAAAAAATAATGACAACTCCTATGGCTCCTGCCGGTTGTCATACTCATCGACATGCAAGTCGTGATTCCTATTACATGAACATGATCTCATACATCACATATATATGATTCATCATTCATCACAACTTTGGCCATATCATATCACAAAGCACTTGCTGCAAAAACAAGTTAGACGTCCTCTAATTGTTGTTGGAAGTTTTACGTGGCTGCAATAGGGTTCTAGCAAGAACGTTTTCTTACCTACGTAAAAGCCACAACGTGATTTGTCAACTTCTATTTACCCTTCATAAGGACCCTTTTCGTCGAATCCGCTCCAACTAAAGTGGGAGAGACAGACACCCGCCAGCCACCTTATGCAACTAGTGCATGTCAGTCGGTGGAACCGGTCTCACGTAAGGTACGTGTAAGGTTGGTCCGGGCCGCTTCATCCCACAATACCGCTGGAGCAAAATAAGACTAGTAGCAGCAAGAAAGTTGACAACATCTACGCCCACAACAATTGTGTTCTTCTCGTGCAAAGAGAACTACGCATAAACCTGGCTCATGATGCCACTGTTGGGGAACGTTGCAGAAAACAAAAAATTTCCTACGGTTTCACCAAGATCCATCTATGAGTTCATCCAGCAACGAGAGAGGGGAGTGCATCTACATACCCTTGTAGATCGCGAGTGGAAGCGTTCAAGAGAACGGGGTTGAGGTAGTCGTACACGTCGTGATCCAATCACCGGAGATCCTAGCGCCGAACGGACGGCACCTCCGCGTTCAACACACGTACGGTCAGCGTGACGTCTCCTCCTTCTTGATCCAGCAAGGGGGAATGAGAGGTTGATGAAGATCCAGCAGCATGACGGCGTGGTGGTGGATGCAGCAGGGATCCGGCAGGGCTTCGCCAAGCGTCTGCGGGAGGAGGAGGTGTAGCAAGGGGGAAGGGCGGCGCCAAGATGCAGGGTGCGGCTACCCTTCCTCCCGTCCACTATATATAGGGGCTAGGGGGGCGCATGCTCCCTTGGAGATCCCATCTAGAGGGGGGGCGGCACCCCCCCTGGGGCAACGGCCCCCTTAGGGTTTCCAACCACGTGGGGGGGGGGCCCGGGGCAGCGGCCCCCTTAGGGTTTCCAACCAGGGGGGGCGCATGCCCCCTCGGGGTGCAACGGCCCCCTTGAGTGGGGCGCACCAGCCCACCAGGGGCTGGTTCCCACGCCACTTCAGCCCATGGGGCCCTCCGGGATAGGTGGACCCCAGGACCCTTCCGGTGGTCCCGGTACAATACCGGTGACCCCCGAAACTCTCCCGATGGCCGAAACAACACTTCCTATATATATTTCTTCACCTTCGGACCATTACGGAACTCCTCGTGACGTCCGGGATCTCATCCGAGACTCCGAACAACTTTCGGTTTGCTGCATACTAATATCTCTACAACCCTAGCGTCACCGAACCTTAAGTGTGTAGACCCTACGGGTTCGGGAGATATGCAGACATGACCGAGACGCCTCTCCGGTCAATAACCAACAGCGGGATCTGGATACCCATGTTGGCTCCCACATACTCCTCGATGGTCTCATCGGATGAACCACGATGTCGAGGATTCAATTAACCCCGTATTCAATTCCCTTTGTCAATCGGTACGTTACTTGCCCGAGGCTCGATCGTCGGTATCCCAATACCTCGTTTAGTCTCGTTACCGGCAAGTCACTTTACTCGTACCGTAATGCATGATCCCGTGACCAGACACTTGGTCACATTGAGTTCATTATGATGATGCATTACCGAGTGGGCCCAGAGATACCTCTCCGTCATACGGAGTGACAAATCCCAGTCTCGATCCGTGTCAACCCAACAAACACTTTCGGAGATACCCGTAGTATACCTTTATAGTCACCCAGTTACGTTGTGACGTTTGGTACACCCAAAGCACTCCTACGGTATCCGGGAGTTACACGATCTCATGGTCTAAGGAAAAGATACTTGACATTGGAAAAGCTCTAGCAAACGAACTATATGATCTTGTGCTATGCTTAGGATTGGGTCTTGTCCATCACATCATTCTCCTAATGATGTGATCTCGTTATCAATGACATCCAATGTCCATAGTCAAGAAACCATGACTATCTGTTGATCAACGAGCTAGTCAACTAGAGGCTTACTAGGGACATGTTGGTGTCTATGTATTCACACATGTATTACGATTTCCGGATAACACAATTATAGCATGAATAAAAGACAATTATCATGAACAAGGAAATATAATAATAATCCTTTTATTATTGCCTCTAGGGCATATTTCCAACAACTACATCTCTGAGTGTCCACTGTGGGACAACGAGAAGAAGAAGAAGAAGAGCAAGGAATATGATTCTGATGACAAGAAGAAGAAGAAATCTTCAAAGTCTTCTTCCAAGTCCAAATCAAAGTCTTCATCTCATAAGAAGAGCTCATGTGGCAAGGATCGTGCTTTTGTTGGGAAGGAAATGGATTTAGAGGAGGAGTCTGCTTCTGAGGAGGCGGAGGTGGAGTCTGAGGAGGAGTCCGATCCTGGTGTTGCAAGTCTGGCTTTAGCCACTGCTTATGTTGCCAAGTCCATCTTCAACACTGAAGATAATGACTTCCACACCAACGCTGAAGCTGATGACAAGGACGAGCCAACTCCTACCTACTGCTTCATGGCACGTGGTGCCAAGGTAAAATCACGTGATGCTTACTTTCAAACATCAAGTGAAGATGACTCTGATTGTGAATCCAAACCCAGCTACAAAACACTTGCTAAAAGTGCAACTGAACAACAAAAGGCTATGGAACATACTAAAAAACCGTTAGACAAAAGCGATGACCTGTTGGACGCGAAAATGACTCATTCACAGTCCTTAGTAGAAGATATAAAAAATCTTCATGCTAAGTACCAAGAACTTGAAAGTCGTCATGATACTCTCACAACCACTCATCAAAAGCTCTCCTATGATTATCTTCAAAGGAATCAAGAGCTTGAGAAGTTGAGAGCGGCTCATGAAGATCTTCAAAAAGAGAATGAGTCACTTCGCGCTCAACAGCTCAGTCCCGCTCAGGATGGATTTGAACCACCATGTCTAAAATGCCTTGAGCGTGATAACGCTACCTCTATTGCTGGATGTTCCACTACTGATACTGTTGCAATATCTTCAACTACTGATGTGGTAACTAACCCCTCTGCGGAGGATACCACTACTATTGCTGATGAAAATGCTAGGTTGAAGACATTACTTGAAACAGGGATGTATAAAAGCCTGAAAGGCATCCGACACTTTGCGATGTCCTCAAAAAGCAGATTTTGAACCGAAACCCTAGGAAAGAGGGTGTTGGGTTCGAAAGGAAAAAAATGTTGATGGATCTTACTGGAAGCCTGAGCAGTATCCCCAAACCACATGGGTTGCTGCAAAGGGACCTTCAGTAGATCCATCCAACTTATCTGGCTTTACCGGTGCTAATCCTGTTGTCATTGATGAATCCTTTGATGCAAACTATAAACTGTTTAAGAATCAGAATGGTGAAGTGTTTGCTAGATATATTGGTACTAACTGTAGGAATGGGCCACCTATGAAGAAGATCTGGGTTCCCAAAAGCTGTCTTGAGAAGCTTCCAATGAATGTCATCATGACACCACCTGGGAAGAAGACAAACCCCAGACCTAAGGCTTCATATGGTCCAAAGGCTTCATACAGACAGAGGACTCACCTGAGTCACCCTAACGCCAATGTTTTGCAGGGAAACTGATGGGAACGGACTAGCGAGATGCTAAATTGTGCAAGTCACGGCCCGGTCTTTCACGGTATTTGCGAGACAGCAATAAACGGCAGCAGCAACCGTCGCAGAATAAAACAAACAGATGACGAAGAAGAAACACCTTTGGATCAAAACGATATAGCAAGAAGCCAAAGGAGAAGACTTGTACCAAATATTGATACGAGATCAACAAAGGAACAGCAACAACGAAACCCTAGAAATCGCAAGAACGCATCTTTGGTGCCCCTCGCCGTGAGGCGTTTTCTGGTATTTTTCTATTCCACTCAAAACTAATCTGCGTACAAGACTCAGGACGCTATCTTTTATATCCTAGTCACACCAGCCGTAAGGGCCTAAACTACTAACCAACTCAAAGTCTCAAACTAACACAGAGATCCTCTCCTTTTACATCTCGGAGAGAGAGAGAAAAAACAAGCTAACTAGCACAACTTGTACGTGACCCTTGTATTCTAGTATTTCTTAATTAGGAACCTAATTAATCATCCGGCCACGCTGATCACACATGACTCATTTAAAACAAAGAAACAACTTATTTACTTGCACGCTTGAAACTACTTCGCAGGACATGAAATACTACCAGTATTAGTGCACTTTGGAGGGGTTCTGAAGTTTGGCTTCACCGTGTCCTTCTTTGGCTCCATCGGCGAAACCTCAAAGTGGAAAGATCCAAGCCGTAACATAGTCGGAAGATTATAATGTGAAGCCTCTGGTATACTTGCATCAGAACAAATGGATGTGCTTGTTTTCTGTTCAACACTTGGAGTCGCCCCAAGTAAACCTACGGCATTGATGCACACATCATCCTCTCCCTCTTGAATCGAAGCCGTCCTCGGCTTTAAAGCAACCTTTGCGATCTTCTGTTGTAGAGAAACATTAGCATCTATATTGATGGCATTGGCAAACATTGGTCTCAACACATTCCGTTTTCCATTATCCCAAAATGAATAAGTGTTAGACCTCCCATCATGTGTGGCTCCATGATCATATTGCCATGGTCTTCCTAACAATATATGGCATGCATCCATTGGCAAAACATCACAAATTACCATATCAGTATAATCTCCAACAGAAAAATTCACACGGACCTTATGAGTAACCTTCAACTTCCCTGTATGATACATCCACTCAACACGGTGTGGCTGAGGGTGCTTCCATGCAGGTAACCCCAAAGCTTCCACCAATCCCTTGCTGACTGCGTTGGTGTAGCTTCCTCCATCTATAATCAACTTACAATTGGTGTTATTGACTTTGCACTGAGTCTGAAAAATATTCCAACGTTGTCCCTTATTCTCAATGCGATCCTCTTGCACTCGTTGCACCATTAGTGAAGGATATGATTCAGCAGCTTCAAAACTCGCAACCACATTTTCAGCATCCTTAGATTTTTCACTAGAAGTGTCAGAAACTGCCTCTTCATCACTAGCGGATGCATAGCCATCTCTCGTGAGCAACACTCTTTTCTCATTAGGACATTCACGCTTCATATGTCCCCTTCCTCCACACTTGAAACACTCTATATCACTAGTGCGTCCGATCGACTGTGCACTAGAATCAACCATCGACAGTCCTGATTTTGAAGCATCCTTTTGCACGGAACCATGAGAGCGATTTGATGACGTCACCCTGGAGCTAGGACCGACATCCTCATTCTTATGCTGCGAGCGTCGCCATGTGTTCAAAGTGGTACTGGGAACTGTATTGACTTGGCGTCGCTTAATCTGCTGTTCCGCACGCACAGCTTGGTGCACAAGATCTTGTATGTTGTAGTAGACCACCATCTCAACACGATCTTGTACCACGATATTCAACCCGTTAAAGAAACGTGCCATGGTCGCCTCTGGATCCTCTGTTGTCCCTGTACGTATCATAAGCAATTCCATCTCCTTGTAATATTCATCAACACTCATATTACCTTGAGAGAGCTGTTGCTACTTGTTGTACATATCTCTTTTATAGTGCTCAGGAACAAAACGACGCCTCATGAATTCTTTCATACCTCACCAAGTCGTCGGGCGATGTCTTGAACGACAAATTTGATTCCACCAAATTAGCGCGTAACCGGTGAACTCAATTCCAGCAAGTTGAACTTTCTTCTCCTCGCTATAATGATGGGCATCAAATATTTGATCAACACGCATCTCCCACTCCAAATAGCCTTCTGGTTCACACTTGCCGGAGAACGAAGGGATTGAAATTTTTATGCGCCCAATTCCATCATCCAAAGGCACACGCATAGCTTGACCAACTCGGTCATGCACTCCACCACGAACGGAAGTTTCAGGACGAGGCTCATAGTGTCGTGGTCGTGGCGCGTACCCCGCCTGGTCAGCGCCATCATCGAAACCATCATCTCCAGCATGAGGTTGTGCCGCCAAACGATGATCATGCACGCCTGCATGTCCGTCATGAGCTGGTGGTGCATAATGCAATGGAGCGGCCGGAGCAGTCTGTGGTTGGGCAAAATTCGTCGCCGACATATTGATGATGTCTGCCAAACCATCGAACCGAGTGATCAGGACATCTATCCTTTTGCCGAGTGCATCATGACATTGCTTGATGTAGTTGCATGTGTGGTCAAAACCATCCCGGATATTTGGAGGGATATCATCCGCATACAGTGGACGTACAACTTCCTCAGAACCAGCAGCAGCCTCGCCATCCTTGTTGACCGAGGTTGACATCTTGATCAACGCCGTACCGTGAACAACCTTAGCTCTGAATACCACTTGATGGGCACGGACTAGCGAGATGCTAAATTGTGCAAGTCATGGCCCGATCTTTCACGGTATTTGCGAGACAGCAATAAACAGCAGCAGCAACCGTCGCAGAATAAAACAAACAGATGACGAAGAAGAAAAACCTTTGGATCAAAACGATATAGCAAGAAGACAAAGGAGTAGACTTGTACCAAATATTGATACGAGATCAACAAAGGAACAGCAACAACGAAACCCTAGAAATCGCAAGAACGCATCTTTGGTGCCCCTCGCCGTGAGGCGTTTTCTGGTATTTTTCTATTCCACTCAAAACTAATCTCCGTACAAGACTCAGGACACTATCTTTTATATCCTAGTCACACCAGCCGTAAGGGCCTAAACTACTAACCAACTCAAAGTCTCAAACTAACACGGAGATCCTCTCCTTTTACATCTCGGAGAGAGAGAGAGAAAAAGCAAGCTAACTAGCACAACTTGTACGTGACCCTTGTATTCTAGTATTCCTTAATTAGGAACCTAATTAATCATCCGGCCACGCTGATCACACATGACTCATTTAAAACAAAGAAACGACTTATTTACTTGCACGCTTGAAACTACTTTGCCGGACATGAAATACTACCAGTATTAGTGCACTTTGGAGGGGTTCTGAAGTTTGGCTTCACCGTGTCCTTCTTTGGCTCCATCGGCGAAACCTCAAAGTGGAAAGATCCAAGCCGTAACATAGTCGGAAGATTATAATGTGAAGCCTCTGGTATACTTGCATCAGAACAAATGGATGTGCTTGTTTTCTGTTCAACACTTGGAGTCGCCCCAAGTAAACCTACGACATTGATGCACACATCAGAAACCGTACTCAAACATATGAATATGAGCGTGTGTCATCAAACTGCTATGTTGATAAAACTAGGAACTTTTCTGCTTATTCATATGAGTATCATTCATCTGCTGCAAGGCTATTTGCTAGGGCTCCAAAGCCGAAGTTCTCAGATGCTGCACTTAGACTCATTGCTTCTAAGCCACCCCTGAAGATGTGGGTGGTTAAGAAGAATTAACTTTCTTTTGCAGGGAAAGGTCTCCAGCCGAAAATCAAAGGCGTCTGATGCTATTGCTGGGGACCTAAAATATCTTGTAGGGCGCAAGATCAAATGCCCAAATGGTGTCACTATGTATTTTGTTCCTGAATCGCTTGCCATTCATCCTATCAGCCCTAATCTTGATCTGAGCTTCCATAATCCTCTTGCCCGTCAAATGTTTATGCTTCACAATACTCTTGGTGAAGCCTATCCTCCTAACTATAATGCACAGTATGACACTTCGTGCTTCAGAATGGATTATGGATAGTGGATGCACTAATCATATGACTGGTGATCGAAGTCTTCTCATGGACTCAACCTTACGTCCATCTGATAAGAGTCACATCACATTTGCTGACACTGGTAAAAGCAAGGTATTGGGTCTAGGTAGAGTTGCAATCTCAAGGGATCAGCACATGGATAAAGTGATGCTTGTTGAATCCCTTGGCTTCAACTTAATGTCTGTCTTGATGCTTTGTGACCTGAACATGGTTGTAATATTTGGAAAGTATTGTTGCCTTGTACTAATGGAATCTGACAAATCTCTAGTCTTTGAAGGGTACAGGAAAGATGATCTGTACATGGTAGATTTCTCAGCAGGACCACAGCTTGCAAGATGTCTTCTTACAAAAGCTTCAGAATGCTGGCTATGGCATCGGAGGCTGGGGCATGCTGGGATGAGGAACTTACATACACTCGCCAAGAAGAAGCATGTCATTGGCATTGAGGACGTCAAGTTCAAGAAAGATCATTTGTGCGGTGCCTGCGAAGCTGGAAAGATGACAAGGGCCAAGCATCCTTCGAAGACAATCATGACTACTTCTAAACCCTTCGAGCTGCTACACATGGACTTATTTGGCCCTACTCACTACTCTACCCTCACTACGACTGCCTGTCTCTATGGCTTCGTCATTGTTGATGATTACTCAAGATACACATGGGTGCACATAATTCTCTACAAGACCGAAGTGCAAGATGTTTTCAGACGCTTCGCCAATCGTGCCATGAACAATTATGGCATCAAGATCAAGCATATCAGAAGTGACAACGACACTGAGTTCAAGAACACCGGACTTGATCTTTATCTGGATACAATGGGAATCACTCATGAGTTCTCTGCTCCTTACACACCTCAGCAAAATGGCATCGTAGAGCGCAAGAACAGAACCCTCATTGAGATGGCTCGGACGATGCTTGACGAATACAAGACACAAAGAAAGTTCTGGCCTGAAGCTATTGATACGGCATGGCACGCCATCAACCGTGTTTACATCCATAAGCTTCTGAACAAAACATCCTATGAGCTCCTCACTGGCAAGAAGCCAAATGTCAGATACTTCAGAGTATTTGGAGCAAGGTGCTGGATCAAGGATCCCCATCACAAGTCAAAATTTGCACCAAAAGCTCACGAAGGCTTCACGCTCGGTTACGGAAAGGATTCACACTCTTACAGAGTCTTCAACCTCTATCTCTATAGAATTGTCGAAACTGTAGATGTGCGGTTTGATGAAACCAATGGTTCACAAAGAGAGCTCCTGCCAAGTACTCTTGAAGAAGCTCCACCCAGCGAGTCTATCAAGCTAATGGGAACTGGTGAAATCATGCCTGCTGAAGCACAGCCTGAAGAGGAACTTATCATTTCTGCACCAAACCAACTTGAAGACAATGCTCAGCCTGAAGACAATCCTCCCAATGATGACAATGGTCAGCAAGAGCAAAGTCTTCGCCCAGTTCATCCTCGTGTTGCAAGTGAAGTACAAATTGAGAAGATAATTGATAGCATCAATGCACCTGGTCCACTTACTCGCTCAAGAGCAACACAGTTAGCAAATTTCTGTGGGCACTTTTCTTTTGTGTCAATATCCGAACCCAAGAAAGTTGCTAAAGCCTTCATGGAACCTGAATGGATTCAAGCTATGCAAGAAGAGCTTCAACTGTTCAAGCTGAACAACGTTTGGGAACTTGTCAAGCGTCCTGACCTCGCAAGCATAACATTATTGGCACAAAATGGATATATCGCAACAAGCAAGATGAGCATGGCCAAGTAGTCAGAAACAAAGCACGTCTTGTTGCACAAGGATATACTCAAGTTGAAGGGATTGACTTCGATGAAACATTTGCTCCTGTGGCTAGGCTTGAAGCTATTCGCATATTGCTAGCCTATGCTAACCACAACAACATCTTGCTATATCAAATGGATGTGAAGAGTGCATTTCTCAACGGCAAGATTGAAGAAGAAGTATACGTCGCACAACCACCTAGCTTTGAAGATCCAAAACATCCTGATATGGTGTACAAACTAAACAAAGCACTGTATGGCCTCAAACAAGCTCCTCGCGCTTGGTATGATACGATCAAAGACTTCCTGAAGAGCAAAGGCTTCAAACCTGGATCCCTCGATCCCACAGTCTTCACGAAGACATATGATGGTGAACTGTTTGTGTGCCAAATATATGTGGATGACATTATCTTCGGCTGCACCAACCAGAAGTATAGTGATGAGTTTGGATACATGATGCAGGAGCAATATCAGATGTCCAGGATGGGTGAGCTGAAGTTCTTCCTTGGTCTTCAAATTCGTCAGCAAAGGAATGTCATATTCATATCTCAAGAGAAATACCTCAAAGACTACCTAAAGAAGTTTGGAATGCAAGATTGCAAAGGTTACACGACGCCAATGCCAGCCAAACATCATCTGGGTCCTGATGAAAATGGTAAAGAGTTCGATCAACAGGTATACCGCTCCATGATTGGTTCCTTACTTTACCTATGTGCATCTAGGCCAGATATTATGCTTAGTGTTTGCATGTGTGCTCGATTCCAAGCGACACCAAAGGAATCGCATCACTTAGCTGTGAAGCGAATTCTTCGATATTTGGCTCACACCCCAACACTAGGATTATGGTATCCAAAGGGCTCCGAGTTTGATCTGGTTGGATTTTTTTATGCTGATTATGCTGGTGACAAGGTGGATCGCAAGTTCACATCAGGCACATGTCACTTTCTGGGACGATCACTTGTCTGTTGGTCTTCAAAGAAGCAGAACTGTGTTACACTCTCAACTGCTGAATCTAAATACATTGCTGCTGGATCTTGCTGTGCTCAGCTTCTATGGATGAAGCAAACTCTCAAGGACTATGGCATCAATCTGAAACAAGCACCTCTCTTCCGCGACAACGAAAGCGCCATCAAGATTGCCAATAACCCAGTCCAGCACTCGAAGACAAAGCACATTGAAATTCGTCATCACCTTCTCAGAGATCATGTCATGAAGAAAGATATTGATATTATTCACGTCAACATTGAAGAGCAATTGGCAGATATCTTCACAAAGCCCTTGGACGAGAAAAGGTTTTGCAAGTTACGGTGTGAGCTAAATATCTTGGAATCCTCAAATGTCCTGTGATCAGGCACACATCCTAACACTTATGCATGTTGATGACTTAGATGTGCAACACACGAAGTAAGGTATATCTTCAGTCAATGAAGACTTACATTCTGAGTGTGAATACATTAACGTGGAATTTGACTTCGGAGCGCCACGATAATTGTGCGTCGTGTCTGGGTCTAATACTTCCTATACGGTGGGTAACGCCACCACCAAACTTTTCTGTTTGAAGTGTTTCACGCATGGCGTTGCATTTGATATGTCTTCACATTTGGCTTGTCTTCAGCTTCAATTTATCTTCATGATTATCTTCACTATGTTGATTTGGTTGCTGTTTGATATATATGCCAGTGTTCTGTCCTCTACAGCATTCACTTATAGCTATGTTTTCTTGTTGAATCTTTTGAACTAAGTGAATGTGATCGGACCCTAATCTATCTATGCTACCTATCTCAAACTCTATCTGTCAAAATCATATGCATTCTATTGAAACTGTCAAATGTCTTCTCTGCGTCCTTGTCAACAGAAGATACAGAGACAAACTTTAAGTCTGTTTTAAATGATTCATCCTTATTGCCTGAAATCCGAAGAAGCCGGAACGTCTATCCGACAAACCTGGCGGGCGTGGGAACGTGGGACAACTTTGGGTATGTTGCATGTTTGCCACGTGCCCGTCAGATGTGAACCGCCAGGGGCACCTGCGTAATTGCGCTGTGCCGCCCACTTCCTTATAAATACCTGTCCCCTGCGGTAAAGGAAACATCTTCCACCTCTCCACCTCGTAAAAACCCTAGCGCCACCGCTAGCTCTCCACGACGCCGGCGACGAAGCGCTTAGCTGCCGCGACTTCTCTGACGCCGTCCTCACACCGGCCGCAGACATCGTCCTCTCCGTCGCCGCCGTAGGTGTCCTCCGTCGCCAAGTTAGGGCACGGTGGATTGAACTGCTCGGTCTCCTACTCTTCCCGTCTAGCAGTTCTTCGTGTGGTAAATAAAACTCTCTTTTTACCATATTTTTGATCCTCATAGATTCATCCTGTCTACCAAAATAGGTTTCTGCCTATACAAGTTAGATCCATTCTGTCTGCATCTCATACTGCCTAGCATATTCACTTAAGCTTCATAACAAGTTAGATTCCTCACTTGTACTTATTCGTGGATTCGTACAAATCTGGAACCAACTCTCAACATATAAGTGAATGTCTTCGCATCATGAGGTCAATGTCTTCAAACTGATTTATCTTCAAAATCTTCTGAAAATGCATATGACCTCTTCCCCTTCCCTCGCATCTCTAATGCTGTCACAGGTACATGTCCGTGGGAGAATCCCTTGGTTCTCATAGTCTGCATTCGTTTGCAGAGTTTTTACAGTGTCACATTAATTCTCCCGAAGCTAGTTCCTGTTTGTCCAGCAAGCGGAAGCCTTTGGATCCTTTGAACGTATTGAAACCTTTCAGTTTGAAGTTCATGGCTGCAGAGAAATCAGTCAGAAAGGGTGGCAAACAGCGTCGAGGAGGAACATCTCAGAGCTTTATAAGACAGATCCTGAGGAGGATTACAATCAGCGCAAGACACGAATCCAATGGATTCGAAGATATTGGGCTGAACAATGGTTCAAGTACAACTTTGTCACCCAGAAATATGCAGAGAAAAATGCCATCAAGCGACCATGGGGAGATATTTTATATAGAGGTCTTCTGCCCAGATCCAGAGCTGATGCCATTGCGCAAGGCTTATATCCTTGCATGGTCCGTGGACCTCAGCCTGAAAATGCCGACCCATCATCATTGCTCTGGTGTCGTGACGATAATCTTTTCAAGCGCAACTTTTAGTTTGCCAAGGCCTTAGCAAAGAAGAACAAAGATTCCTTGGGGTTAGACTTCAACCCTGGTCCTCCTGCTCCCCGTGCTGATGGCTCACGTGATGCAGAACCAAATGTCATCGGTCCCTTCTACAACCTTGATGGCCTCATCGCTCACATCACAGTTCAAGGTGCCAAAGTGGATCATTCTGATGACGATGCTGACTCTGATGAAGCCCCAGCTCCTACTCCTAAGCCACAGAAGCCAAAGAAGGCTAAGGCTTCAAGATCAGCTGCTCCTCCAAAAGCTTCACGTGCGAAGCCACTGGCAACTGCACCTCCTAAAGACAGTGTGCAGTCTGAAGATTTGTCGCACATCTCCAAGAAGACGGAGAAGAAGCAAATTGTCAAGAATACTTATCAGAAACTGACTCCTGCTGCCATTCTGCGTGAAGAGCACATTGATCTGTCCAGTGATGAAGATCTTGCAGATGATGCCCTTGATCAACTGATCAAGAGCAAGGAAGAAGCAGAGATCTTCAATGATTTGCCTCTCTTTGATGTGGCAATCATTCACAACTTCATTGATGAGTGGTTTGACTCACCAAATCTCAGCTTTGACGATCTTCCACTTCCCATTGGCCTCAGCGTTTCCTTCAATGGAGCCATTGCTTCTGAGCTAGCTCTCGCTCAGCGCATCGTTGAGTTGAAGCACAAGATCGACCATGAGAAAGCTCAATTCAAGAAGCACGTGGCCAAGATCAGCGTGCAAGATGTCAAGAACTTCAAGATCATGCTGCACGAGCTCAAGGAATCCTTCCTCAAGAAGCGTGAAGAAGCCAAAGGTTCTCGCGAGCGCATGAAGAGCCTGGCTGACAAATGTGTGCAAGCCTACAATGAGGCTGAGAAGCGCAAGGCTCTTGGTCGTCCTGGCATTGATCCAAGAATGGCTGCAAAGAAAAAGAAGCCATCGACTGACCAAACTGCTCCTTCAAGGCAGGAAGAGCCGCGCATTGTCTTCCCAACCAGCATGACCGGCTCGAAGCCAAAGGTCAGATCAACCGCTTCTGAGCTGAAGAAGACGAGAACTGCCGAGGCTGAAGCCAGGAAAAGGAAAAATCCTGTAGCCTCTGACGCTGCTCCCACTAAGAAGAAGCGCAGAACCAAGAAGGATAGGGCTGCTCCCTCAGAGCCCTTGGTTGTTGAACCTATTTCAATGGTTCCTCCCACATCTGTACATCAAGATCAAAGGATGATAGTTCATGAGCCTGCTTCCACAGAGGCTCATGAAGCTGAAGACGTTCCAGCAGTTGACCCCACCGCTGCTGAAGACATTGGTCACCACGACAATGTTGAAGATGATGTAGTGCTTCCTCAGATCGAGCACAACCTGGTATCATCGCCTGTTCTCACGAACAGCGAACTCATCAGCATTGGCCGTCCTCTGACGCCAATTGCTCAGGATGCTTCGTGGGCTGATCACCCACAACAAGACACCTCAAGTTCTCCCCAACATCAAGCTACCCCATCTGAGCAAAAAGAAGATGACGACTTTGAGGCCCAGCCAACTTCATCTCCAAAGGCGTCGCCAGCGTTGCGCAGGCTTCGCAAAGGACCAAGGCCTCAAGTCACCACCTCGAGCGTTCCAGAAGGAGAAGTGCCTCAACAATCTGTTGCACGTCAAGTGTTTCCAGATGCCACTCCCACTGTGAATGTCTCTGAGTCTGAAGCCAAAGGTGCTGAAGACATTCCGGCTGCATCAGCCGATGAAAGATAAGAAGAAGATCGTGTCCCAACTCCCCCCATTACTGAATAAGTAGTTCCTGAAGTGAACCTGCCAGTGCCCGACCCTCCAGCTCATCAAGTGGAGGTTGAAAATCTTAAGGCTGCCACCAACAACACCGATGAAGCCAATGACGTTGTCATGGCTGACGCAAATGTGGAGCCTGCACCAACCAATGTGCCAGAAGCCAATGATGCAACTACACCTGAAGCCTCTGTTGTGTAGTCTGAAGCCAATGCTGACGCCTCTGCTCCTGTTCCACCACCAAGGCCACACACTATCGAGCAAGCTTTCAACTATGGCCAGCTCATTTCTGTCAAATGGCCCGTTCTGACTCCTCCGCCTGCCGCTGCTGGTCCTCAGTTTGATTACCATGTTGAGCACAGGCTACGGGTTCAGAAGCCAAAGCCAAGGTTGCCAAGGTTTCCAGGTACTACATCAGCACCAGGATCTTTCAATATCAATGGCTTCAAGGCACACAATACCTTCTTTGACAGAGCAAAGAACCCTTACTCACGAGCACGAATATCTTCTGATCGGTTCTGGAGCTATCAGCAGCGAAGCTATTACTCATGCATTCTGTACAATCAAGGTCGCATTTTCCCACATATGCGTCTTGATGCTGAAGCCATCACTGGTTTTCCCTGTCTGGAAGAGGCTCTGGACTGCTTCAGAGAGTCTAGCCTGCTGCAGTTTGTCACCGATAAGGAGCACTGGAACGAAGATTTACTGCTCCAATTCTATGCCACTCTCCATATTTGTGGCTACTACAAAGATACAAAGACACGGGTTCTTGAGTGGATGACATGCAATGTTCATCATGAAGCCAAAGCCATTGATGTCATTGAGCTTACAGGCCTGCCCTCTGCAGATGATCTTTATGAACCTGGCTGTCAGCTTCACAATGATGCTATGGAGAGCATCTTCCACAAGTCTGAACCCAATATGAGTCAGATGCTCAGCATGATGAAGCCATTGGCTCCAGATGCTGAATATCCAAAGGCGTTCTTTGTTGAAGACCTTGAGTATCTGCCCCGCACCATCTATCACATTGTCAGACGAACTCTTTGGCCTATCAAAGGACACTCTCCTAATGCCAAGCTGGAAGGCGCAATGAAGACTTTGGTTTTCCATATTCTTCATGGCAAATGCTTCAATGCGCAAGATTTCTTTGTCCGCCAACTTGCTGCATCAGGATCTGACATCTTTGGTCTGAAGTTCTATGCTCCCTGGATCATGCGACTGATCAAGCTTCACTCTGCCTTCAACTATCAACCCTCTGCACGCAACCATATCATATTTATGCCAGATGTTGATTTGTCTGTTGAAGCCATATACCCAGAAACTTCAAAGGAGCCTCTTAGTCTTCAGAATTCTGACCATCAAAGCTTCACCCAAAACGATGAAGGAATTCAAGCTATTGCTCGCGTCTATCCATTGGCTGGGATTACTCGTATGCCTCATCGTGCGCAAATAGAAGCCACTGGGAGCACGATTGCCTAAAGGCCTAAGAAGCGCTCCCGCATTCTCAATGACCGAGAGCTTCTGGTTGCCCTTCATTAGAAACAAGATAAGCATCATGACTGGCTGAAGCGCCAAATGCAAAGCCTCTTGGTGGACGTCAATCGCATTCGCAATCTTGCCACCAAGAATGCCTTTGTCACACATGAAACATGTCGGCGATCATGGAAGAGTTTGACACTGCTCAGTGCTGAAGCAGATCTTCAAGACGATGGCTTCACTGAAAAATTCAAGTTTGACTCCACTCCTCCACGGAATGCTGTCCTTCGTCGAACTCCATCTGTTGAAGACTCTGAATATTGCTCTTCTGCTGCAACTGTGAATGCCAAAGTGATCGATGAAGAAGATGATGCTACTTCACCGACACCTGCTGCAAGAATCAACACTGCACCAAGCTCGTCTGCACCGCCAAACGACTGCACCAACCCTGCTGCTTCAACTACTCAAGATGGGGACGAGTAGATGCTCTATGTCTTCAAACCTTTTTGGTCCTTACTGAAAAAAGGGGGAGAAGCATATGAGTTTGATAGTCTTCAAGCGGGTTCATATGGGCGGTTGCTTTATATTTTGCCTAGTGTTTACAACTCGCGTTTTGATACATTTGGTTATTTGAGTTGTAACACTTAAACTTGATGGTCGTCTGCTACTTATTTGCTATTCTGTGATGCGATGATAAAATCCGCATGTGCGATGATAACTTCCGCACTTAGGTCATTCTGCAGACATCCATTTTTCATTATGCATGACATTATCTTCGTTTAATCCTATCATGCATGATGAATTGTCGTCATAAGTTGAAGAGGATCTCCACAAGTACAACCTGCCATGTGCATTTGCATTCCAAAAGCAAATTACTTATATGCACATCTTCAGGGGGAGCCTTTGAAACTTATGAAGACAATCCTCTATCCTTTACAATTTCACATACTTTATCCCCGTTGAAAACTTCAACCAGTTTGTCATCAATCACCAAAAAGGGGGAGATTGTAAGTGCATCTAGTGCCACCCCTAGTTGGTTTTGGAGTATTGACGACAAATTTGGTTGAGGGACTAATGTGTTTGTGAGAATTGCAGGATAACACAGGTAGTGTCCCTCATTGATTCGGTTTACCTACCGGAGATGATCACTAAAAATGTATGAAGACATTGACGACAATGGTGGTACATGAACATATTCATATTGAAGACTATGACATGAGAAGACATTCTGTGAAGACTATGGAGCGCGAAGAATTAGTTGTTTTGTTGTTTCCTTTTCTTCTTTGTTGAGTCATAGGAATCACCGTACTGTTAAGTCGGGTCCAAGTGAACACAGTCAGAGTGACTGAAGTGATGCTCAACACAAATCCTATGTCTTCGAGCGAAGACAATGAGAGCAAATTTTATCCAGAGCTGGATAAGTCAGCCTTGCTTGTAGCCCAATTAAAGTTGCCATGTGTGTTTGAAATCTGACCGTTGGTACACGTGTCAGTTCCTTAGTGACCCAGGGTCATTTCGGACATATCAGGCTGGGTTGCCCAGTGGCTATAAATAGCCCACCCCCTACACCATAAATTGGTGGCTGCTCAGAGTTAGTGCACGGCTTTTGTCGTTTGAGAGCAACCCACCTCGAAGCCTTTGAGAGAGAGAAATCCTTGCGAGGACAAAGCCCAAACACCCAGAGCCAAAGAGTGTTAGGCATCACTGAAGTCTTTCTGTCTGTGTGACCTGAAGACTTATTACACTTGAGGACTGTGAATCCTCCAGCCGGTTAGGCATCGCGTTCTGAGCATCCAAGAGTCATTGTGGATCGACGGTGAACGAAGTCTGTGAAGGTTCAGAAGTCTACCTTGAAGACTTACCAGAGTGATTGGGAGAGGACTGTGTGTCCTTAGCTCAAGGGGAATAAGGTGAAGACGCGGTCTTCTGAGTTGAATCTCAGCCTCCCTAACCAGATGCACAGTTGTCACAGCAACTGGAACTGGTCCAACAAATCCTGTGTCTTCAACAAGTGACTGGTTCTCTCCTTTCCTTCTCATTATTAGTGTTTGTCTTCGTGAAGTCATTGCCTGCTTGCCATACCTGTTTGACGTCATTGCTTGACTACTATTGCTGTTTGGCTTCATACCATCTTCCTTCCTGATCCTTACTACCTAGCTGCTATTAGTCTTTGCACTCTCTCATTATTGCATACCTGACTATGGCTTGCTTAGTGTAGTTTATCTTCCGCTGCATATCAATTGGTTCATTTCTACTGTTTGTCTTTGAAACTTCCATGTTTTGAAGACTTTGATAAAAATCGCCTATTCACCCCTCCTCTAGTCGATAACAAGCCCTTTCACCTAGTGGCTATAAATAGCCCACCCCCTACACCATAAATTGGTGGCTGCTCAGAGTTAATGCACGACTTTTGTCGTTTTGAGAGCAACCCACCTCGAAGCTTTTGAGAGAGAGAAATCCTTGTGAGGACAAAGCCCAAACACCCAGAGCCAAAGAGTGTTAGGCATCACTGAAGTCTTTCTGTTTGAGTGACCTGAAGACTTATTACACTTGAGGACTGTGAATCCTCCAGCCGGTTAGGCGTCGCGTTCTGAGCATCCAAGAGTCATTGTGGATCACCGGTGAACGAAGTCTGTGAAGGTGTAACGCCCTCGATGCGGCTATATCTCCCACGTGTCGAGGCACGACTTAGAGGCATAACCGCATTGAAAGCAATGTCGCAAGTGAGGTAATCTTCACACAATCCATGTAATAAAATAAAGGGGAAAGATACATAGTTGGCTTACAATCGCCACTTCACACAAGTACATAAATAACATCCATCAAACAGGTTACACTCAAGGTCCGACTATGGTACCAAAATGAAAGAAGACTACCCCAAATGCTAACAGATCCCCGGATCACCCCAAACTGGGCTCCACTACTGATCATCTGGAAAAGAAACATAGTAACGGCCACGTTCCTCGTCGAACTCCCAAGTGAGCTCGGTCTCAACATCTGTACTGGCATCGTTGGTACCTGCAACTGTGGTGATAATATCTGTGAGTCACGGGGACTCAGCAATCTCACACCCGCGAGATCAAGACTATTTAAGCTTAAAGGTGGGAAAAGGGGTTGTGAGGTGGAGCTGCAGCAAGCGACTAGCATATGGTGGCTACAGCGCAAAAGAGAGCGAGAAGAGAAGGCAAAGCGCGGTCGTGAAGCTAGAAGTGATCAAGAAGTGATCCTGAAACAACCTACGTCAGGCATAACTCCAACAACCGTGTTCACTTCCCGGACCCCGCCGAGAAGAGACCATCACGGTTACACACGCGGTTGATGTGTTTTAGTTAAGGTCAACTTCGGGTTTTCTACAACTGGACATCAACAAATTCCCATCTGCCTCATAACTGCGGGCACGGCTTTCGAAAGATAATACCCTGCAGGGGTGTCCCAACTTAGCCCATGATAAGCTCTCACGGTCAACGAAGGATATTCCTTCTACCGGGAAGACCCGATCAATCTCGGAATCCTGGACTACAAGACATTTCGACAGCAATAAAACAAGTCCAGCAAAGCCGCCCGATTGTGCCGACAAATCCTGATAGGAGCTGCACATATCTCGGTCTCAGGGCACATCCGGATGAACACTACGTACGGCAACCGAAGATACCCCAAGTTGCCTCAGGGCGGCACCGCAAGTGGCTCTAGTTGGACCAGCAATCGAAGGAGAACTGGCCGGGGGGGGGGGGGGGGTTAAAATAAAGATGACCCTTGAGTCTGCAGAACCCAAGGGAAAAAAAAGGCTAGGTGGCAAATGGTAAAACCAATGTTGGGCCTTGCTGGAAAAGTCTCATTCAAAGCGAACTGTCAAGGGGGTCCCATAAATCACCCAACCATGTAAGGAACGCAAACTCCGGGAACATAACACCGGTATGACGGAAACTAGGGTGGCAAGAGTGGAACAAAACACCAGGCATAAGGCCGAGCCTTCCACCCTTTACCAAGTATATAGATGCATTAATTAAATAAGAGGTATTGTGATATCCCAACAAGTAAACATGTTCCAACAAGGAACAACAAGTTCATGTCCCAACAAGGAACAAAACTTCATCTTCACCTGCAACTAACAACGCTATAAGAGGGGCTGAGCAAAGCAGTAACATAGCCAAACAACGGTTTGCTAGGACATGGATGGTTAGGGGCTGACATGGCAATATAGGAGGCATGATATAGCAAGTGGTAGGTATCGCAGCATAGGCATAGCGAAAGAGCGAGCAATCTAGCAAGCAAAGATAGAAGTGATTTCGAGGGTATGGTCATCTTGCCTGCAAGGTTCTCAGAGTTGTCGAAAGCTTGGTCCTCGAAAGCGTTCTCAACAGGTTCCTCGTTCACGTACTCGTCTCCCGGCTCTACCCAAGACAAGAGAACAAGCAAAGGAACCAATATCAACCACGATGCAATGCGCAAGCAACATGATGCAAAACATGGCATGATATGCGAGAGGTGATATGCAATGCGATTGCATGCTCCGGAAGGACAAGGATGAACAAGGCATAATCTTGGCAAACCAAGCATGCCACTGGATAGATGAGGTGATTTCGGTTGAAATCGATATAAAGATCACCGGAATCGGATGCACGGTTTGCAAATGGCAAGCAATACAAGAATGACACGAATCTGCCATAAACAGCATGATGCTACTTAGCAAGCAACAATTAATTAAGCTACTGCACCCAAACATGGCAACAAAGCATATGAAAGTAATCTACTCAAGATGCACGACAAAAGATGAACACTGAGCTATGGCTCAATCCCATCATAACAGGTCCAAACCATCATGGCAAAAGTGCACAAGATAACAGGTTCTCAGACTTAGTGAAATTAACAACATAGCAGAAAACTAACATCAGGATGACATGTTCAGAGCAACGAAAAAACATGCTACAGGTTCATAACATAGCAAAGAAAGCCATGGCATGAATCTACACATAGCACTTGACAAAAGTCCCTTACTGAACATAAGCCAAAAAGGATCAGAAAATATGATTACACCCATGTCAAATAAGCAAGTTTCATTACAGGTTTCAGACTTAGCAGAAAACTGGACATGGCAGAAAACTAATAACGACTAGGCATGTTCGTGAGCTCGATGCACTCACTACAGAGCATTTCATGATAAACTAAGCATACATACATCAAGAATACATGGCATAGTAACTAGACATGGCAATAATAACATCATATCATGCAAGGATCAACTACACCAAGCTTGGAAAAATCGAATAACACGTAAACAATCTGCCAGCAACATTTTGAAGCAAAAGTAGAGCTCGATTGACTCAAGCTATGGCACTCCATAATTGCAAACAAAGGCATGGATGGATTAAGCAAATACTCAAGTTCAACACTCCCTTACTTACCATACTCAAATTATGCATGGATCTCTCAGAAACAACAAGAATACATGGCATGAAAATAACAGCAGTCAGGGACTTGGTGAAATCACTAAGTCTCTGGAATCAGCAACATCAAGATACCTAGTTTGCATGCTTGTGTTAGTCACCACATAGATCACAAAAATACATGGCAAAATCCTCTGGATAGTTAACATGGCATATTACAAAACTCATGTAGGACTCAACTTCAAAGGAGGTACACATCAATCATGGCAAAAATGACAAAAGTGCATGTTCAGATAAAATCCAACAACTAACATCAATTAGCCCTCTTCTAACAGCATTTCGGGCATCAAGATGACTTCAAATGAAAATGATGCAATGGAACAGAATGTTGTACTCTTCGAGGCGAACAATACGACATTTTATACGCACGAATCGGAGCTACGGACGCAAAGTTACGAGGCTATGAACAGGAGCTGATATTGAAGGAGACAAAGGACTTAGCAGTTTTTGGGGGGAACGAAAAGTCAACCTCTCGCGAGCACGCAAACCGAGGCGAGCGGATCTCGCCGGCGGCCGGCCGGGGAAGGAGGAGGAGAGGCCGGGGCGACCGGATCTCGCCGGATCCGGCGCCGGCGGAGCGCGGGGGCGGCGCGGGACCGGTCGGCGTCGACGCGGAGGAGGCGGAGACCGGCGGAGGCAGCGGTGGCCGGCGCGGGCGGCGGAGACGGCGGCGGCTGTCGGCGGCGGGCGCGCGGAGGGAGGCGGGCGGAGGAGGAGCGGGCGACGGCGGCTCCGGCGACGCGGGGCACGGCGCGGGGAGGAGCGGGCGAGGCGGCGGGCGGCTGGGCCCGGCGCGGCCCGGCGCGGGCTCGCCGCGGGCTCGGCGGGCCGGGGCGCTGCGCGGTGGCCGGGGGCCACGTGGCAGACCCTGGTTGGCGCGGGTGGCGGCGGCGACGCGTCCGGTCCGGGACGGACGCGTCCGGCGGCGGCGCGGGGCTATTCGCTAGGGTTTGGGGGTGTTTTGCCCGCAAATGGAGGAGGGGGAGGCCTTTTTATAGATAGGAGGAGCTAGGAGGCTCCAAACGGAGTGCGGTTTTCGCCCACGCGATCGTGATCGAACGGCGGAGGACATGGGAGTGACTTAGATGTGTTATTGGGCTGTTTTGAAGGGGTGTTGGGCTGCAACACACACGAGGCCTTCACGGTTACCCGGTTAACCGTTGGAGTACCAAACGAACTCCGATTGACCCGAAACTTGACAGGCGGTCTACCGGTGCTATACCGAGGCCACATGTCAAACCTCGGTCCATTCCGAGAATGTTTAATACCCGCTCACGAAGAAATGTA
The DNA here is from genome assembly GCA_032464435.1 of Aegilops umbellulata. Lineage (NCBI taxonomy): Eukaryota > Viridiplantae > Streptophyta > Magnoliopsida > Poales > Poaceae > Aegilops > Aegilops umbellulata. The sequence goes on along the minus strand of CP136055.1, from coordinate 548,390,042 downwards.
TAAGGGGACGCCGGGAGACATAGGAGCGCCGGATTGCAAAACGGACAACGGGAAAGCTGCTCGAATTTATGAGACGAACACGTATGCGAATGCGATGCACATGATGACATGATATGAAATGCATGACATGACCAAAATGCAAAACGGAGAGAACCCAACCACGGAGGGAATATCATAGCACATAGCCGGAAATGGCAAGAGTTGGATTACAAATATGGCAAGTTACATCTGGGGCGTTACAGAAGGTTTGGGAGTCTACCTTGAAGACTTACCAGAGTAATTGGGCGAGGACTGGGTGTCCTTAGCTCAAGGGGAATAAGGTGAAGACGCGGTCTTCTGAGTTGAATCTCAGCCTCCCGAACCAGACGTACAGTTGTCATAGCAACTGGAACTGGTCCAACAAATCATGTGTCCTCAACAAGTGACTGGTTCTATCCTCTCCCTCTCTTTACTTAGAGTTTGTCTTCGTGAAGTCATTGGCTGTTTGCTTTACCTATTTGTCTTCACTGTTTGACTATTATCATTGTTTGGCTTCATACCATCTTCCATCCTGATCCTTACTACCTAGCTGCTATTAGTCTTCGTACTCTCACCTTATTGCATACTTGACTATGGCTTGCTTAGTGTAGTTTATCTTCCGCTGCATATTAATAGAGTCATTTCTATTGTTTGTCTTTGAAACTTCCATGTTTTGAAGACTTTCATAAAAATCACCTATTCTCCCCCCTCTAGTCGATAACTAGCACTTTCAATTGGTATCAGAGCAAGGTACTCCCTTGTTCTGTGTGATTCGGTTTAACCACCTGGAGTTTTATCTATGTCGACTGCAGGGATAATCAAAGTCTCCGCTGCTTGCCCCGTCTTTGATGGAACTGTATATCCCTACTGGAAGAATAAGATGCGCATGCATCTTGAAGCCATTGATGTCGACCTCTGGTATGTCGTCAAGAATGGCGTTCCCAAGACTGGTGAAGGTGTCACCCCTGCTGATGTCAAGAAGTTCATTTCAACTGGACTCTACTGCCAAGAACATCATCCGTGGTCATCTGACCAAAGGACAGTATGGCCGCGTGAGTGCTCTGGAAACGTCGAAGCTAGTCTGGGACTGGCTGTCCAAGGTCAACGAAGGCGTCTCAACCCAAAGAGATCAAAGGATCAGTGTTCTTCGCAACTGAAAGTGCTTGTTATCGACTAGAGGGGGGGTGAATAGGCGATTTTTATGAAAGTCTTCAAAACATGGAAGTTCCGAAGAAAATAGTAGAAATGAATCTATTGATATGCAGCGGAAGATAAACTACACAAAGCAAGCCATAGTCAAGTATGCAATAATGTGAGAGTACGATGACTAATGGCAACTCGGTAGTAAGGATCAGGATGGAAGATGGTATGAAGCCAAACAGTAACAGTAGTCAAACTATGAAGTCAAACAGGTATGACAAGCAGGCAATGACTTCACGAAGACAAACTGTAAGTAAAGGGAAGAGAGGATAGAACCAGTCACTTGTTGAAGACACAGGATTTGTTTGACCAGTTCCAGTTGTTGTGACAACTGTACATCTGGTTAGGGAGGCTGAGATTCAACTCAGAAGACCGCGTCTTCACCTTATTCCCCTTGAGCTAAGGACACACAGTCCTCGCCCAATTACTCTGGTAAGTCTTCAAGGTAGACTTCCAAACCTTCACAGACTTCGTTCACCGGCGATCCACAATGGCTCTTGGATGCTTAGAACGCGACGCCTAACCGGCTGGAGGATTCACAGTCCTCAAGTGTAATAAGTCTTCAGGTCACACAGACAGAAAGACTTCAGTGATGCCTAACACTCTTTGGCTCTGGGTGTTTGGGCTTTGTCCTCGCAAGGATTTCTCTCTCAAAGGCTTCGAGGTGGGTTGCTCTCAAACGACAAAATCCGTGCACTAACTCTGAGCAGCCAACAATTTATGGTGTAGGGGATGGGCTATTTATAGCCACTAGGCAACCCGACCTGATATGTCCGAAATGACCCTGGGTCACTAAGGAACTGACACGTGTTCCAACGGTCAGATTTCAAACACACACGGCAACTTTACTTGGGCTACAAGCAAAGCTGACTTATCCAGCTCTGGATAAGATTTGCTCTCATTGTCTTCGCTCGAAGACATAGGATTTGGGTTGAGCATTACTTCAGTCACTCTGACTGTATTCACTTGGACCCCACTTAACAGTACGGTGGTTCCTATGACTCAACAAGGAAGAGAAGGAAACAACAAAACAACTAAGTCTTCGCGCTCCATAGTCTTCACAGAATGTCTTCTCATGTCATAGTCTTTAATATGAATATCTTCATATACCACCATTGTCGTCAATGTCTTCATACATTTTTAGGGGTCGTCTCCGGTAGGTAAACCGAATCAATGAGGGACACTACCTGTGTTATCCTGCAATTCTCACAAACACATTAGTCCCTCAACCAAATTTGTCGTCAATACTCCAAAACCAACTAGGGGTGGCACTAGATGCACTTACAATCTCCCCCTTTTTGGTGATTGATGACAAACTCGTTGAAGTTTTCAACGGGGATAAAGTATGTGAAATTGTAAGGGTAGAGGATTGTCTTCATAAGTTTCAAAGGCTCCCCCTGAAGATGTGCACATAAGTAATTTGCTTTTGGAATGCAAATGCACATGGCAGGTTGTACTTGTGGAGATCCTCTTCAACTTATGACGACAATTCATCATGCATGATAAGATATGACGAAGATAATGACATGCATAATGAAAAATGGACGTCTGCAGAATGATCTAAGTGCGGAAGTTATCATCGCACATGCGGAATTTATCACCGCATCACAGAATAGCAAATAAGTAGCAGACGACCATCAAGTTTAAGTGTTACAACTCAAGGAACCAAATGTATCAACACGCGAGAGTTGTAAACACTAGGCAAAATATAAAGCAACCGCCCATATGAACCCGCTTGAAGACTATCGAACTCATATGCTTCTCCCCCTTTTGTCAGTAATGACCAAAAAGGCTTGAAGACATAGAGCATCTACTCGTCCTCATGAGGAGTAGTTGAAGCAGCAGGGTTGGTGTTGTCGTTTGGCGGCGCAGACGAGCTTGGTGCAGTGTCGATTCTTGCAGAAGGGGTCGGTGAAGTAGCATCGTCTTCTTCATCGATCACTTTGGCGTTAACAGTTGCGACAGAACAGGAGTATTCAGAGTCTTCAAGAGATGGAGTTCGACGAAGAACAACATTCCGTGGAGGAGTGGAGTCAAACTTGAACTCTTCAGTGAAGCCATCGTCTTGAAGGTCTGCTTCATTACTGAGCAGGGTCAAACTCTTCCATGATCGCCGACATGTTTCATGCGTGACGAAGGCATTCTTGGTGGCAAGATTGCGAATGCGATTGACGTCCACCAAGAGGCTCTGCATTTGGCGCTTAAGCCAGTCATGATGCTTATCTTGTTTCTGATGAAGGGCAACTAGAAGCTATCGGTCATTGAGAACGCGGGAACGCTTCTTAGGACTTTGGGCAATTGTGCTCTCAGTGGCTTCTGTTTGCGCACGATGAGGCATGCGAGTAATCCCAGCCAGTGGGTAGACTCGAGCAACAGCTTGGACTCCTTCATCATTGCGAGTGAAGCTTTGATGATCAGCATTATGAAGACTAAGAGGCTCCTTTGCAGGCTCTGGGTATATGGCTTCAACAGACAAATCAACATCGGGCATAAATATGATATGATTGCGTGCAGAGGGTTGATAGTTGAAGGCTGAGTGAAGCTTGATCAGCCGCATGATCCAGGAGCGTAGAACTTCAGACCAAAGATGTCAGATCAAGATGCAGCAAGTTGGCGAATGAAGAAGTCTTGGGCATTGAAGCATTTGCCATGAAGAATGTGGAAAACCAAAGTCTTCATTGCGCCTTCCAGCTTGGCCTTAGGAGAGTGTCCTTTGATAGGCCAAAGAGTTCGCCTGACTATATGATAGATGGTGCGGGGCGGATACTCAAGGTCTTCAACAAAGAACACCTGCGAGTATTCAGCATCTGGAGGCAATGGCTTCATCATGCTAAGCATCTGACTCATATTGGGTTCAGGCTTGTGGAAGATGCTCTCCATAGCATCAGTGTGAAGCTGACAGCCAAGTTCATAAAGATCATCTGCTGAGGGCAGGCCTATAAGCTCAATGACATCCATGACTTTGGCTTCATGATGAACATTTCCGGTCATCCACTCAAGAACCCATGTCTTTGTGTCTTTATAGTAGCCACGAATATGGAGGGTGGCATAGAATTGGAGCAGTAACTCTTCGTTCCAGTGCTCCTTATCAGTGACAAACTGCAGCAGCCCAGATTCTCTGAAGCAGTCCAGAGCCTCTTCCAGACAGGGCAGACCAGTGATGGCTTCAGTATCAAGATGCATATGTGGGAAAATGCGATCTTGATTGTACAGAATGCACGAATAGTAGCTTCGCTACTGATGGCTCCAGAACCGATCAGAAGATATTCTTTCCTTTGAGTAGGGGTTCTTGGCGCTGTCAAAGAATGTATTGTGTGCCTTGAAGCCATTGACATTGAAAGACCCTGGTGCTGATGCAGTACCTGGAAACCTTGGCAACCTTGGCTGTGGCTTCTGAACCCTTGGACTGTGCTCAACATGGTAATCATACTGGGGACCAGCAGCGGCAGGCGGAGGAGTCAGAACAGGCCATTTGACAGTGATGAGTTGGCCGTAGTTGAACGCTTGCTCGATTGTGTGGGGCCTTTGTGGCGGAACAGGAGCAGAGTCATCAACATTTGCTTCAGGTGCATAAACAGCATTGGCTTCTGGCACATTCGTCGGTGCAGGCTCCACATTTGCGTCAGCCATGACAACGTCATTGGCTTCATTGGTGTTGATGGTAGCAGCCTGAAGATTTTCAACCTCCACTGAACGAGCTGGAGGGTCTGGCACTGGTACGTTCACATCTGGAACAGCTTCTTTGGTAATGGGGGGAGTTGGGACACGATCTTCTTCTTGATTGTCATCGGCTGATGTAGCCGGAATGTCTTCAGCACCTTTGGCTTCAGACTCAGAGACAGTCACAGTTGGAGTGGCGTCTGGAAACACTTGACGTGTAACAGATTGTTGAGGCACTTCTCCTTCTGGAATGCTTGAAGTGGTGACTTGAGGCCTTGGTCCTTTGCGAAGCCTACGTAACGCTGGCGACGCCTTTGGTGATGGAGTTGGCTGGGCCTCAAAGTCGTCATCTTCATTTCGTACTGGGGGTGTGACTTGTTGGTGTGGGGGAGTACTTGGAGTGTCTTGTTGTTGTGGGTGATCAGCCCATGAAGCATCCTGAGTAGTTGGCGTCAGAGGACGACCAATGCTGATGAGTTTGCTGTTCGTGAGAACAGGCGATGATACCAGGTTGTTTTCGATCTGAGGAAGGACTTCATCATCTTCAACATTGTCATGGTGACCAATGTCTTCAGCAGCGTTGGGGTCAACTGCTGGAATGTCTTCAGTGTCATGAGCCTCTGTGGAAGCAGGCGCATGAACTATCATCCGTCGTTCATGGTGTTCAGAGTCAGGGCGAACCATTGAAATGGGTTCAACAACTAAGGGCTCTGAGGGAGCAGCCCTATCCTTCTTGGTTTTAGGCTTCTTTTTGGAGGGAGCAGCATCAGAGGCGTCATGATTTTTCCTTTTCCTGGCTTCAGCCTCGGCAGTTCTTGTCTTCTTCAGCTCAGAAGCAGTTGATCTGACCTTTGGCTTCGAGCCGGTCATGCTAGGTGGGAAGACAATGCACGGCTCGACATGCCTTGAAGGAGCAGATTGGTCAGTTGATGGCTTCTTCTTCTTTGCAGCCATGCGTGGGTCGATGCCAGGACGACCAAGTGCCTTGCGCTTGTCAGCCTCATTGTAGGCTTGCACACATTTGTCAGCCAGACTCTTCATGCGCTCGCGAGAACCTTTGGCTTCTTCACGCTTCTTGAGGAAGGATTCCTTGAGCTCGTGCAGCATAATCTTGAAGTTCTTGACGTCTTGCACGCTGAGCTTGGCCACATGCTTCTTGAACAAAGCTTTCTCATAGTCGATCTTGTGCTTCAGCTCAACGATGTGCTGAGCGAGAGCTAGCTCTGAAGCAATGGCTCCATTGAAGGAGACGCCGAGGCCAATGGGAAGATGCAGATCTTCAAAGCTGAGATTTGGGGTGTCAAACCACTCATCAATGAAGTTATGAATAATTGCCACATCAAAGAGAGGCAAATCATTGAAGATCTCTGCTTCTTCCTTGCTCTTGATCAGTTGCTCAAGGGCATCATCTGCAAGGTCTTCATCACTGGACAGATCAATGTGCTCTTCGCGCAGAATAGCAGCAGGGGTCAGTGCCTGATCAGTATGCTTGACAAGTTTCTTCTTCTTCTCCGTCTTCTTGGAGATGCGTGACAAATCTTCAGACTGCACACTGTCTCCAGGAGGTGCAGTGGCCAGTGGCTTCACACGTGAAGCTTTTGGTGGAGCACCTGATCTTGAAGCCTTAGCCTTCTTAGGCTTCTGTGGCTTTGGAGTAGGAGCAGGGGCTTCATCAGAGTCAGCATTGTCATCAGAATGATCCACTTTGGCACCTTGAATTCTGATGTGAGCAATGAGACCATCAAGGTTGTAGAAGGGACCGATGACATTTGGTTCTGCATCACGTGAGCCATCAGCACGAGGAGCAGGAGGACCAGGGTTGAAGTCTAATCCCAATGATTTCAGATTTTCCTTGGCCGATGCCTTTGCGTGCTAGAAGTTGCGGTTGAAGAGATTATCATCACGACACCAGAGCAATGATGACGGGTCGGCATTTGCAGGCTGAGGTCCACGGACCATACAAGGATAGAAACCTTGTGCAATAGCTTCAGCTCTGTTCTTGGGTGGAAGGCCTCGAAAAAGAATATCGCCCCAAGGGCTTTTGATAGCATTCTTCTTAGCGTATTCTTGGGTGACGAAACGGTACTTGAACCATTCTTCAGCCCAATATCTTCGAATCCATTGGATTCGGGTTTTGCGCTGATTGTAATCCTCCTCAGGATCTGTCTTGTAGAGCTCAGTGAGGTCATCAGGCAAATCTCTTGATGTTCCTCCACGACGCTATCTGCCACCCTTCCTTACTGATTTTTCTGCAGCCATGAACTTCAAACTGAATGGCTTCAGCACGTTCAGAGGCTTCAGTGGTTTTCGCTTGTTGGACAGACAGGAACTGGCTTCGGGAGAGTTAATATGATGCTGTAAGAATTCTGCAAATGAATGCAGACTATGAGAACCAAGGGATTCTCCCACGGACATGTACCTGTGACAGCATTACAGATGCGAGGGAAGGGGAAGAGGTCATATGCATTCTCAGAAAGTTTGAAGATAAATCAGTTTGAAGACATTGACCTCATGTTGCGAAGACATTCACTTATATGTTGAGAGTTGGTTCCAGATTTGTACGAATCCATGAATAAGTACAAGTGAGGAATCTAACTTGTTGTGAAGCTTAAGTGAATATACTAGGAAATATGAGATACAGACAGAATAGATCTAACTTGTATAGGCAGAAACCTATTTTGGTAGAAAGGATGAATCTTTGAAGATCAAAAGATGGTAACACACGAAGAACTACTAGATGGGAAGTGTAGGAGACCGAGCATTTCAATCCACTGTGCCCTAACATGGCGACGGAGGACACCTACGGTGGCGGCGGAGAGGACGATGTCCGCGACCGGCGTGAGGACGGCGTCGGAGAAGTCACGGCAGCTAAGCGCTTCGTCGCCGGCGTCGTCGAGAGCTAGTGGTGGCGCTAGGGTTTCGACGAGATGGAGAGGTGGAAGAAGTTTCTTTTACCGCAGGAGACAGGTATTTATAAGGAAGTGGGCGGCACAGTGCAATTACGCAGGTGCCCCTGGCGGTTCACATCTGACGGACATGTGGCAAGCATGCAACATACATAGAGTTGTCCCACGTTCCCACGCCCACCAGGTTTGTCGGATAGACGTTCCGGCTTCTCCGGATTTCAGGCAATGAGGATGAATCATTTAAAACAGACTTAAAGTTTGTCTCTGTATCTTCTGCTGACAAGGACGCAGAGAAGACATTCGACAGTTTTAATAGAATGCATATGATTTGGACAGATAGAGTTTGAGGTAGAAAGCATGGATAGATTGGGGTCCGATCACATTCACTTAGTTCAAAAAGTTTCAACAAGAAAACATAGCCATAAGTGAATGCTGTAGAGGACAGAACACTAGTATATATCAAACAGCAGTCAAATCAACATAGTGAAGATAATCATGAAGATAAATTGAAGCTGAAGACAAGCCAAATGTGAAGACATATCAAATGCAACGCCATGCGTGAAACACTTCAAACAGAAAAGTTTGGTGGTGGCGTTACCCACCGTATAGGAAGTATTAGACCCAGACACGACGCACAATTATCGTGGCGCTCCGAAGTCAAATTCCACATTAATGTATTCACACTCAGAATGTAAGTCTTCATTGACTAAAGATATACCTTACTTCGTGTGTTGCACATCTAAGTCATCAACATGCATAAGTGTTAGGATGTGTGCCTGATCACAGGACATTTGAGGATTCCAAGATATTTAGCTCACACCGTAACTTGCAAAACCTTTTCTCGTCCAAGGGCTTTGTGAAGATATCTGCCAGTTGCTCTTCAGTGTTGACGTGAATGATATCAATATCTTTCTTCATGACGTGGTCTCTGAGAAGGTGATGACGAATTTCAATGTGCTTTGTCTTCGAGTGCTGGACTGGGTTATTGGCAATCTTGATGGCACTTTCGTTGTCGCAGAAAAGAGGCACTTGTTTCAGATTGATGCCATAGTCCTTGAGAGTTTGCTTCATCCATAGAAGCTGAGCACAGCAAGATCCAGCAGCAATGTATTCGGATTCAGCAGTTGAGAGTGACACGCAGTTCTGCTTCTTTGAAGACCAACAGACAAGTGATCTTCCCAGAAAGTGACATGTGCCTGATGTAGACTTGCGATCCACCTTGTCACCAGCATAATCAGCATCCAAAAATCCAACCAGACCAAACTCTGAGCCCTTTGGATACCATAATCAAAGTGTTGGGGTGTGAGCCAAATATCGAAGAATTCGCTTCACTGCTAAGTGATGCGATTCCTTTGGTGCCGCTTGGAAACGAGCACACATGCAAACACTAAGCATAATATCTGGCCTAGATGCACACAGGTAAAGTAAAGAACCAATCATGGAGTGGTATACCTGTTGATCAAACTCTTTACCATTTTCGTCGGGACCCAGATGATGTTTGGTTGGCATTGGCGTCATGTAGCCTTTGCAATCTTGCATACCAAACTTCTTCAGGCAGTCTTTGAGGTATTTTTCTTGAGATATGAAGATGCCATTCCTTTGCTGACGAATTTGAAGACCAAGGAAGAACTTTAGTTCACCCATCATGGACATCTGATATTGCTCTTGCATCATGTATCCAAACTCATCACTATACTTCTGGTTGGTGCAGCCGAAGATAATGTCATCCACATAGATTTGGCACACAAACAGTTCACCATCATATGTCTTCGTGAAGAGTGTAGGATCGAGGGATCCAAGTTTGAAGCATTTGCTCTTCAGGAAGTCTTTGATCGTATCATACCAAGCGCGAGGAGCTTGTTTGAGGCCATACCGTGCTTTGTTTAGTTTGTACACCATATCAGGATGTTTTGGATCTTCAAAGCCAGGAGGTTGTGCGACGTACACTTCTTCTTCAATCTTTCCCTTGAGAAATGCACTCTTCACATCCATTTGATATAACAAGATATTGTTGTGGTTGGCATAGGCTACCAATATGCGAATAGCTTCAAGTCTAGCCACAGGAGCAAATGTTTCATCGAAGTCAATCCCCTCAACTTGAGTGTAACCTTGTGCAATGAGACGTGCTTTGTTTCTGACGACTTGGCCATGCTCATCTTGCTTGTTTTGATATATCCATTTTGTTCCAATGATGTTATGCTTGCGGGGGTCAGGACGCTTGACAAGTTCCCAAACATTGTTCAGCTTGAACTGTTGAAGCGCTTCTTGCATTGCCTGAATCCATTCAGGTTCCATAAAAGCTTCAGCAACTTTCTTGGGTTCTGTTATTGATACAAAAGAAAAGTGCCCACATAAATTTGCTAATTGCGTTGCTCTTGAACGAGTAAGTGGACCAGGTGCATTGATGCTATCAATTATCTTCTCAATTTGCACTTCACTTGCAACACGAGGATGAACTGGGCGAAGAATTTGTTCTTGCTGATCATTGTCATTATTGGGAGGATTGTCTTCAGGCTGAGCATTGTCTTCAGGTTGGTTGGGTGCAGAAATGATAAGTTCCTCTTCAGGCCGTGCTTCAGTAGGCATGATTTCACCAGTTCCCATCAGCTTGATTGACTCGCTGGGTGGAGCTTCTTCAAGATTACTTGGCAGGAGCTCTCTTTGTGAACCATTGGTATCATCAAACCGCACATCTACGGTTTCGACGATTTTATAGAGATAGAGGTTGAAGACTCTGTAAGAGTGTGAATCCTTTCTGTAACCGAGCATGAAGCCTTCGTGAGCTTTTGGTGCAAATTTTGACTTATGATGGGGATCCTTGATCCAGCACCTTGCTCCAAATACTCTAAGGTAGCTGACATTTGGCTTCTTGCCAGTGAGGAGCTCATAGGATGTTTTGTTCAGAAGCTTATGGATGTAAACACGGTTGATGACGTGGACATGCAGTGTCAATAGCTTCAGGCCAGAACTTTCTTGGGGTCTTGTATTCGTCGAGCATCGTTCGAGCCATCTCAATGAGGGTTCTGTTCTTACGCTCTACGATGCCATTTTGCTGAGGGGTGTAAGGAGCAGAGAACTCATGAGATATTCCCATTGTATCCAGATAAAGATCAAATTCGGTGTTCTTGAATTAGTGCCGTTGTCACTTCTGATATGCTTGATCTTGACACATAATTGTTCATGGCACGATTGGCGAAGCGTCTGAAGACATCTTGCACTTCGGTCTTGCAGAGAATTATGTGCACCCACGTGTATCTTGAGTGATCATCAACAATGACGAAGCCATAGAGACAGGCGGTTGTTATGAGGGTGGAGTAGTGAGTAGGACCAAATAAATCCATGTGTAGCAGCTCGAAGGGTTGAGAAGTAGTCATGACTGTCTTCGAAGAATGCTTGGCCCTTGTCATCTTTCCAGCTTCACAGGCACCACACAAATGATCCTTCTTGAACTTGACGTCCTCGATGCCTATGACATGCTTCTTCTTGGCAAGAATGTGTAAATTACGCATGCCAGCATGTCCCAGCCTGCGATGCCATAGCCAGCATTATGAAGCTTTTGTAAGAAGACATCTTGCAAGCTGTGGTCCTGCTGAGAAATCTACCATGTACAGATCATCTTTCCTGTACCCTTCAAAGACTAGAGATTTGTTAGATTCCATTAGTACAAGGCAACGATACTTTCCAAATATCACAACCATGTTCAGGTCGCAAAGCATTGAGACAGACATTAAGTTGAAGCCAAGGGATTCAACAAGCATCACTTTATCCATGTGTTGATCCCTTGAGATTGCAACTCTACCTAGACCCAATACCTTTCTTTTACCAATATCAGCGGACGTGATGTGACTCTTATCAGATGGACGTAAAGTTGAGTCCATGAGTAGACTTCGGTCACCAGTCATATGATTAGTGCATCCGCTGTCCATAATCCATTCTGAAGCATGAGGTGTCATACTCTGCATTACAATTAGGAGGATAGGCTTCACCAAGCGCATTGTGAAGCATAAACATTTGACGAGCAAGAGGATTATGGAAGCTCAGATCAAGATTAGGACTGATAGGATGAGTGGCAAGCGTTTCAGGAACAAAATACATAGTGAGACCATTTGGGCATTTGATCTTGCACCCTACAAGATGTTTTAGGTCCCCAGCAATAGCATCAGACGCCTTTGATTTTTGGCTGGAGACCTTTCCCTGCAAAAGAAAGTTAATTCTTCTTAACCACCCACATCTTCAGGGGTGGCTTAGAAGCAATGACTCTAAGTGTAGCATCTGAGAATTTCGGCTTTGGAGCCCTAGCAAATAGCCTTGCAGGAGATGAATGATACTCATATGAATAAGTAGAAAAGTTCTTAGTTCTATGAACATAGCGGTTTGAAGATACACACTCGTATTCATAAGTCTGAGTACGGTTTCCCTGCAAAACATTGGCGTTAGGGTGACTCAGGTGAGTCCTCTGTCTGTATGAAGCCTTTGGACCATATGAAGCCTTAGGTCTGGGATTTGTCTTCTTCCCAGGTGGTGTCATGATGACATTCACTGGAAGCTTCTCAAGACAGCTTTTGGGAACCCAGATCTTCTTCATAGGTGGCCCATTCCTGCAGTTAGTACCAATATATCTGGCAAACACTTCACCATTCTGATTCTTGAACAGTTTATAGTTTGCATCAAGGGATTCATCAATGACAACAGGATTAGCACAGGTAAAGCCAGATAAGTGTGACACTCCAAAATTTTCATTTGGTTTTTTTTTGCAAAATCCTTGCTGGATTTTCCTTGAGATTTGAGGCTTTCAGTAAAACAACCTTCTTAAAATTCCTTTTCCTTGACTAGGGTTTGTTATTTCTGTTTTCTTTTTCAAGCCTTGGGTTTGACCTTCTTAAAAACTCCTTCTCTCTATTGTTTCCCTTCTCAGATTTTTATTTTTGGGAGTTTTCTTTTTAAGAAAAACTCTATGAAAAGATTTGGGATTTTCATTCTATTGAAAACCATCCATGACCTTGTATTTTGCCCATGAGGTAAAACTACTCCAACATCTTCTCCCCTCCTTGTCAACAACTCAAATTCCCTATCCCAACTCATCCAAACAAGTTTTGGATTTTGTTTTATCTCTCAAATATTTTCTGTCAATTATTTTGAGCCTAATGGATTTTCAAAGCAAGTACCCTTTTTCATTTGAGATTTGACTTCAAACCAACTCTACTGGCTAGTCCTTTGCACCCACCACCCAGAACCATCTTGATCCACTCATCTTCTTTTCAAATTTTTCAACTTACACTCCCTGCAAGTTTGGACCAGATTTGTCAAACTTGGTGAAATTCATATCTACAATCCTCCAAAAATTCCACCAAAAATCAGGCAGCCTACTAGAGCAATGAGAAGCCACTCCACCAAAAATCAGCCCAAGGAAAAATCCCTACATGCCTGGATCATTCTGTCGAACACCTTGCATGCACTGTTCGAACACATTCAACAAATTCAGTCTTCAGTGTTGATTTCTTCAGATCATCTTCAGTCACGCGCCCACAGTGCCCTTGGCACGTTGCTCGCCGCCTGGTCTGCGTGTCCAGAGCCCCGCACGCGCGCTTGGCTTCTTCCTGGCGTCGGTGGCGCTCTGACCCGACCATGCCGGCGTGTCCCGCGGCGGCTAAACCACCGTGGCAGCCAACAGGGAGCAGAACGGCGGCTCAACGCCGTTCCGCGCCGCACAGCCCCGCTGATGGCTCCGCGTGTCCACCTCCACGCCAGCGCACGCATGCAGCACAGCCGTCGTGGCGCGGCACGCACAGAGTGTGCTCTCTGCCGCCGATGGACCCGCGCCGTCCCGTTCCGTCGAGCTCCACCTCAGCAAGCTTAAACCGACGCCGTTGGCTCCAAAATGGACTCCGCGAACCTCCACGACGGTGCTCAACTCCTAAACTCCCCCGACCGAGCACTGCACCACCGTAATCACTGGCCGCAGAACGCCGTTCTCGGCCACCGCCTCGGATCACCTATAAAAGGAGACCCCGAGCCCTCCCGCGAGCACACACCACCCCTGCACTCCACCAACGCCCTGCCAGGTCACTGGGAGGACCTCGAGGAGGTCTCCTCCCCCGACTCCGGCCACCCCGCTCCGCCTCGGCCTCCAGCTCGATTCGCTCCGGTGAGGCCGTCTCCGGATCCCAAACTCCGTCCATCTCCCTCTCTAGCTACCAGATCCTTAACCCCCTCCTCAATTTGATCAGTGCAGCTCTCTCCGGCGACCTCCAACCACGCCCGAACCGCCGTTCGCCGGAGCAGGGGCCACCGTCGACGAGGTGCTTCCCGGCGACCACCACCACCACCACCCGATGCGGAATGGCACCCTGAGCATGGAGGTACCCACCGATCTCCCCACCTCGCCGTGGATCGCCGCAGGCGACCACCGCGGCTCTCGGGCGCCAGCGAGCCCCGACCCGCCTCTTTTAAAATTTTAAACCTGACAGATGGGACCCGCCTGTCAGCCTCTGTGTCTGTTCTAATCGAATCGTTTTCTGAAAACGTCTTTTGCCAGAATACGCTTTCCCTCTGGGCCGGCGTAGTTTCTATCGAAACGTTTTCTGTTTTTATAATAAAAACCCTGGGAAGCTTCTGTTTCATTACAGATGAGTCCCTGGACACAAAACCCTTATAACTTTTTATCAGAAGCATATTTTTGATTGATTCTTTTTCTGTTCTCTTCAAAATTTTGTCTAGTTTTTTATCAGATTTATTTGAAAAATATTTGCAATACTTTTTCTGCACCTCTCGGTATTTACGTTAGCGCGTATGTTTTCTCTGTACCGTAGATACCGACGGAGGTGACGGGGCCGCGAACTTCACCGAGCTAGGCTCCGACTACTCTGAACCAGGCAAGCATGTTCGAACTTTTGATATGATGAGTGCATTGGCATGTTTGCATGTAAATAGTTTCATGGCATGTGTGGTGCATACCGATGAACCGTTCATTATGCATTGTTGGAGCAAGAAAGCCCGATGATTTCACACGTCGATGGACGTGAGTATGCAAGGCCATGTGTTGGCATGAAGATGGGTAAGATGGCAGTGTTGTAGCATGCCAGTCTTAGGCCATGCAAGTCATCTTCAGTACTAACCCGTATCGGTTGGTTCATATCCATTCCCTATCCCTGTACTACCACATGTTTCCCGAAAGGGATATGGTTTAGTAAGTCGCAAACCGCTTTCTTGGTACACACCAAAAAGGAGAAGCCGGGATGCTGGTTCCATGGCCCTGGATTAAAGCCAGGCATCCGGTCAGGGGGCATGGGTGTTTCCGTTTGGGACCGAGAGGGGGGCACCCCTTAGAGCGCGCGTATATAAATTTGATCCCGTGCTATTCGAGATTGTGATCTCCCCGTCTCAATAGTTTTTCTTGGACGATGTTGAGGGTGATTCCTGGCATCGAAGAGTTGGATGGGTGTGTACTGGATTGCCGTGTTTTCTTCTGAAATACCGTAACGGAACTAGTCCTAGTGACTACTGAAATCCGTCGACTGTGGGAAATTTTTGTACAAACTCTGCAGAGCTCTATATCCTTAAATCATCTTATCTATTTCCAAGTTCCCAGCTAACAGTCATGTGCCAGTTTGGTGACAGATTACCCGGTGGGACACATGGGCACTAAGACCGGTTAAAATGTTTATCCTTGTGGATGTACTAACCCGTTATTCTCCATGAGTTAAATATATTCAAGATGATATATTATTTCCTTATCAGTCAAAAGCCCTTTATGTGGTGTCGCTCAGACGCCCGACCGTGGCATTCCTTTTTAAAGCCCTTTATGTGGTGTCGCTCAGACGCCCGACTGTGGCATTTCTTTTTAAAGCCCTTTATGTGGTGTCGCTCAGACGCCCGACTGTGGCATTTCTTTTTAAAGCCCTTTATGTGGTGTCGCTCAGATGCCCGACTGTGGTATTATTATTCCGCATTTTCCGCTCGAGGAGTCTTTCGGACACTCGTTTGGCACCAGTATTATTATTTCGCATTTTCCGCTCGAGGAGTCTTTCAGACACTCGTTTGGCACCAGCATTATTATTCCGCATTTTCCGCTCGAGGAGTCTTTCAGACACTCGTTTGGCACCAGTATTATTATTCCGCATTTTCCGCTCGAGGAGTCTTTCACACACTCGTTTGGCACCAGCATTATTATTCCGCATTTTCCGCTCGAGGAGTCTTTCAGACACTCGTTTGGCACCAGTATTATTATTCCGCATTTTCCGCTCGAGGAGTCTTTCAGACACTCGTTTGGCACCAGCATTATTATTCCGCATTTTCCGCTCGAGGAGTCTTTCGGACACTCGTTTGGCACCAGTATTATTATTTCGCATTTTCCGCTCGAGGAGTCTTTCAGACACTCGTTTGGCACCAGAATTATTATTCCGCATTTTCCGCTCGAGGAGTCTTTCAGACACTCGTTTGGCACCAGTATTATTATTCCGCATTTTCCGCTCGAGGAGTCTTTCAGACACTCGTTTGGCACCAGCATTATTATTCCGCATTTTCCGCTCGAGGAGTCTTTCAGACACTCGTTTGGCACCAGTATTATTATTCTGCATTTTCCGCTCGAGGAGTCTTTCAGACACTCGCTTGGCACCCAGTATTATTACCTCTATGTCTGATCGTACTGGTTAACTTATCCATGTGTTTCATGTTGGCATTTGTTATATCTTACGTCCGAACTGTCTTGCGAGTACTTTCAAAGTACTCACTGGCTTGCTGATTTGGCCAGATGCTGACGAAGGTGATCTCATGGATGAAGAGTTCGATAGCAAATCCGACACCTAGAGGAGTCCCAGTCAGTCTCGTGCAACCTTGGAGTTGGTCACTGTTTCATATCCGCTTCCGCTACCCTAATAAATTCATCGAGCTTCACCTCGACGCTCAATGGGATGTTAGTTTGAGAATCCCATATTCACTCCCCACTGTGTTACTCCACCTCTACCATATTTGCGAGTCAGTAGTATGCCACCACTCCCTTGTGTCATTAATCGCCTTTATGTATAATTATTGGCACGCTTGTAATATATTTTTGAGCATCGTCAGCTCAACCCTGTAATATATTTATGCTGCTGGCTTATTGTATCAAAAGTTTGTCTGCCAGTGAGGAGGTTTTATCTCAAACTGGATTCTAAAGATTGGTTTCTCAATAAATATTTTTATTGGAAAACCGTTCGTGACAAGCTTGGTACCAGAGCCAGGCTGACTGTAGGAAGCCACTAGGTGCGATCACTAATCGGTTATGAGCATGATAGAGCTTATTCATGTTTTTACAATAGTAGTCATTTTTCTGACAGTCAGCATATTTTTATGATCTAACCATTCAGGATTTTTGCCTACTTTTGTAGATGGCCGACCGCAGTTGCGAGTCTCAGACCTTCGCCAACGTACCCGATGGGTTCGTCAAGCTTCTCTCCTTCGTCGTTCAGGTCGCGATGGGGCTGTCTGTACGCCCAGTCGTCACTCTCTGTCAACACAGAGTCAACGACAGTCTGACTATGCACCAGGCCGTGGTGCAGTTCAAGGGAGGGCGTGGTGATCTACGCCGCTTCCGGTTCTTGGGGAGAGCCATGCCTACGGAGAAGCATGCCATCCAGATGGCAGCCCGCGAGGCGATAGCTCGTCTCAGGGATGCCCTTCCCGCAATGAAGGCTCGTCGCTACCGCTATCTTCCATGCCATGTGCCCTACACCTGTCACTACGCATTCTCCTGCCACAGAGGAGAACGAGACGAGGCTTTCGAGATGCTTATTGAATATCTCCGGGCCTTGGAGGCAGCCTTCGACAACTTGGTGGATGACTTTGTGGCCGCCCGCATGGACTCAGTCCACGGATGTGCCGCCAACAGGAGGGAGCTCCTGCCTACTGCACCGCCACTGACTTTCGTCTCGTCCTCTGCATCCCATGCTCCTGCTCGTCGCCTGCCTACCACCGAGGAGTTCAAACAGGTCATTGCGCCCACTCCAGCGCGCACTGCACCGCCACTCACACCGACTCCAATCCGTGTCGTTCCGCCCCTGGCACCCGCTCCATCTACTCGGCGCAGCACTACTCGCATGGAGCCTATTAGCGAGGAGGAAGTCGAGTCCCCGGCTTCGCTACGCCTCACCCTTGGCAGGGCCAAGGACGTCATCAACATCTCCGACGGAGTACGCGTAGCCGCCATGCGTAGCATCACCATGTAAGATGTTGAGAGAAGTAGCTTGTTTGCGCATCATGTAGGATCTGGAGAAGTGCACTAGCCTAAATAACATGTCAGGATTATGTACGCATATCCTGAGTGATGTATTGTATTATTATCTCTGCGTGTAAGATGCGTTATGATGCAGTCCTTCTCTATGCGCAAATCGATTTGTTTTCCCTTGAGTATCTTGGTTTTAAATTATTTGTCAACCTCGTGCATTATGGGTTTTATCTTCGCAACCCTTCCATTTTTTTTCTTATGGGTTTTATAAATACATCCCCAGAGTGAAAAATGTCTTGTCCTTGGACCCGCTCCATGCCAACTCCACCAGAGGAAGATTATGGCAACCAACCGGGCAACAACTTTGCACAAGGGCAGTCAAGTCAACACTATAATACTCAATCAGGCAACAATTTTACACGAGGTCAGACAAGTCAACCGGATAGTGAAACGGCACTTTCCCAAATGTGCCGCCTTTATGAACAGAGTCAGCAACAACATCGGGAAATAATGAACCAAGTTATTAACATCGGAAATCACCATGGGCAGTATCCGCAGCATTCCAAGTTATCTGAACTACAGAAGACACGTCCCTCAACATTTTCTCATACTGACAAGCCACTTGAGGCCGAAGACTGGCTTCGCGATATGGAGAGAAAGTTAATTATTGCAAAATGCTCAGACCCAGAAAAGGTACTGTACGCACCGCATTATCTCACGGGAGCAGCCGCGTCCTGGTGGGAAAATTTTCTGCACATGCATCCCAACGAAAATGATATAACCTGGGATGATTTCAAAGAAGGTTTCCGTGGCGCGCATATTCCTAAGAGTATTATGAAAATCAAGAAAAGAGAGTTCGATGACCTCAAGCAAAGGAACATGACAGTGTCAGATTACAACAGCCAATTTACTCTGCTATCCCGCTACGCCAATGAAGAGCGTATGACTGAAAGCAAGAAAATGGAGAAATTCCTTGACGGCCTAGCACCCGCGCTTAAATGCCAACTGGTCATACACACTTTCCCAGATTTTAAGACGCTGGTGGATAAAGCCATTACTCTGGAAAATGAAAGACACAGTTTGGATGATATCCGCAAGCGAAAAAGGGACCAGACTAACCATGCTCACAATCACCGAAGTAAGACCGATTTTCAGAAGGGTGGGACGCACAAATCATCATCCAACGTCTCACGCCCAACAAAGAATTTCCATGCTAGGGACAAGGAGTTCACATATCGCCCAGGTGTTACTTGTTACGCCTGTGGAGAAGAAGGACACTATGCCAAGCAGTGTCCCAAGCCAAGAAGCTCAGCACCAAAACCGAACAACGGCAACAATAATTCAGCACCCAAGCAAAACAACTTCAATCCCAACAATCACCACAGGAAAGGTCATCTGAACCACGTGACCAAAGAGGAGGCACAAAATGCTCCGGATATCGTACTCGGTACGTTCCCTGTCAACACAATACCTGCAATGGTTTTGTTTGATTCTGGAGCTTCTCACTCTTTTATCTCGAAAAGTTTTTCTTCGCAAAATAATTTTTCGATGCTTCCTTTGGAGAAATCCATGATCATCAAGTCCCCTGGAATTCAGCAATTTACTCAGAATTACTGTCAGGATGTGATTATTGAGTTCAAAGGATTGAAGTTTCACGCCAATCTCATTGTGTTGGAAAATAAAGTACTAGATGTCATCCTAGGGATGGACTGGTTAACCACTAACAAAGGTTTCATTGATTGTTTCAATCGGACCGTGATTCTCACACACCACCATGGTAAAACAATAAGAGTATCCGCCAAAGAGAGAGAAATACCCAGACAACCAAGACTGAACAAGGTAGACATTTCTGAATTAAACAAGGTTCCAGTAGTACGTGAATTTCCAGACGTATTTCCCGAAGAGCTACCAGGCATGCCACCCGACCGAGAGATAGAATTCAGCATTGAGCTAGCACCAGGAACCACCCCTATATACAAGAAACCATACAGAATGGCACCGTCCGAGTTGGTTGAACTGAAGAAACAAATAAAGGAATTGCTTGACAAGGGATACATTCGAGCCAGTTCCTCACCATGGGGATCACCAATTTGTTTGCCAAAAAGAAAGATGGAACACTGCGATTGTGTATTGACTACCGAGTACTCAACATGGTCACAATCAAGAACAAATACCCGATGCCAAGAATAAATGATTTATTCGATCAATTCGCTAAGGCCAAGGTATTCTCAAAAATCGACCTAAGGTCAGGATACCATAAATTAAAGGTACGAACAGAGGATATCCCCAAGACAGCGTTCACCTCCAGATATGGACTGTATGAGTTCACAGTAATGTCTTTTGGATTAACAAATGCCCCTGCATATTTTGTTCACCTTATGAACAAAGTATTTATGAAGTTTATGGACAAGTTCGTTGTGGTATTCATCGACGACATTCTAGTATACTCCAAAACACCAGAAGAACACGCTGAACATCTCAGAATTGTACTAGGAGAACTCAGGAAACACCAATTGTACGCCAAGTTCAGCAAGTGTGAGTTTTGGTTTAGGCAAGTAGGCTTTCTAGGCCACGTACTAACCCAAGACGGGATCGCCGTGGACCCAGAGAAAGTCAAGGCCATACTTGGCTGGAAGTCACCAGCCAGCGTAACGGACATGCGAAGTTTCTTGGGAATGGCAGGATATTACCGCAGATTTATTGAAGGATTCTCCACCATAGCCAAGCCAATGACGCAGTTGCTCAAGAAAGATAAGAAATTTGAATGGACCGAAGCCTGTGAGAAAAGTTTCCAAGAGCTAAAACGGAAATTAACAACAGCACCAGTATTGATCGTGCCAGACATACGCAAGAATTTTGAAGTATATTGTGACGTGTCCAGGAAGGGACTCGGATGCGTATTAATGCAAGAAGGCAAAGTCGTCGCATACGCTTCAAGGCAACTTCGCAAGCATGAGGAAAACTATCCCACTCATGACTTAGAAATGGCAGCAGTTATTCATGCACTCAAGGAATGGAGGCACTTCCTACTTGGAAATCGATGTGAAATATATACGGACCATAAAAGTCTCAAATATATTTTCACACAGCCAGAGCTGAATTTAAGGCAACGACGCTGGTTGGAGCTAGTAAAGGATTATGATGTCGGAATCCACTATCATCCTGGAAAAGCAAATGTAGTAGCCGATGCTCTTAGTCGGAACCCCAGCGCCAACAACGACAGTCTGCCCAACTTAAGACCCGAATTCCAACAGGAATTTGCCAGACTCAACTTGTTGATGATAGCAGAAGGCACCATAACAAACTTGGAGATACAACCCAACCTTGTGAAAAGAATCAAAGAAGCCCAGCCGGGTCACCCCAGCATTGAAGGCATCAAACGAAAGGTGAGTATGGGCAAGGCCTCGGAATTCATCATAGACGAAGAAGGGACACTATGGTACGGAAACAGACTCTGCGTGCCAGACATAGAAGACCTCAAACGGCAAATTCTAGCTGAAGCCCACACCGCTCCATATTCGATCCACCCTGGAGGAACCAAGATGTATAAGGATATCCAAGAAGGATTTTGGTGGCACGGTATGAAAAGGGCCATAGCCACCTTCATTGCATGCTGCAACTCTTGTCAACGTATAAAGGCCGAACATCAGAGACCAGCCGGACTACTGCAACCAAATAAAATACCTGAGTGGAAATGGGATGAAATAGGGATGGATTTCATTGTCGGACTACCTCGATCACGACACGGGAATGATGCCATATGGGTTATCACCGACAGATTGACTAAGGTGGCACATTTCATTCTAGTAAAGACGACTCACACCACTCAGAAGCTTGCCAAGATATATCTCTCTCGCATAGTTTGTCTGCACGGTGTCCCGAAGACTATAATATCTGACAGAGGAACACAGTTCGTCTCGAGATTCTGGGAGCAGTTACAACAGGCTCTAGGAACTCAACTAGCCTTCAGTACGGCATACCACCCCCAGACAGATGGACAAACAGAACGGGTAAACTAGATTTTAGAGGACATGCTAAGAGCATGTGTCCTCACCTATGGAGCCAGTTGGGAAGACAGCCTGCCATACGCCGAGTTCGCGTACAACAACAGTCATCAGGCCAGCCTGCAAATGGCACCATTTGAAGCCTTGTATGGGCGAAGATGTCGTACCCTGTTAAATTGGTCAGAGACTGGAGACAGCCGTATCTTCGGCCCAGACGTGCTCAAGGAAGCCGAGGAAAAGGTCCAACTAATCAGAGATCGACTCAAGACCGCCCAAAGCCGGCAAAAGAGTTATTACGATCAAAAACATCGTGGGGTCAACTTCGAACCCGGTGAATTCGTGTACCTACGAGTGTCACCTATGAGGGGGTTGCAACGATTCAAAGTTAAGGGAAAGCTAGCGCCAAGATTCATCGGGCCATTCGGTATATTGGCACAGAAAGGCGCAGTAGCATACCAACTAGACCTACCTAAGGAACTGTCAGATATCCACAACGTGTTCCACGTATCGCAATTGAGGAAATGTGTGAGCAACCCAGAGAAACAAGTATCCCATGAGAACATAGATGTGCAGCCAGACCTCACTTATCGGGAACACCCAGTAAAGATATTAGAGGAGTCTGAAAGGAGGACCCGACAGAAAACCGTCAAATTTTTCAAAGTTCAGTGGAGTAATCACACCGAAAGTGAAGCAACATGGGAAAGAGAGGATTTTCTTCGAGCAGAGCATCCACACTTATTTAAGGATCAACTGAAATCTCGGGGACGAGATTTTTCCTAAGGGGGTAGGTGTTGTGACACTCCAAAATTTTCATTTGTTTTTTTTTTGCAAAATCCTTGCTGGATTTTCCTTGAGATTTGAGGCTTTCAGTAAAACAACCTTCTTAAAATTCCTTTTCCTTGACTAGGGTTTGTTATTTCTGTTTTCTTCTTCAAGCCTTGGGTTTGACCTTCTTAAAAACTCCTTCTCTCTATTGTTTCCCTTCTCAGATTTTTATTTTTGGGAGTTTTCTTTTTAAGAAAAACTCTATGAAAAGATTTGGGATTTTCATTCTATTGAAAACCATCCATGACCTTGTATTTTGCCCATGAGGTAAAACTACTCCAACATCTTCTCCCCTCCTTGTCAACAACTCAAATTCCCTATCCCAACTCATCCAAACAAGTTTTGGATTTTGTTTTATCTCTCAAATATTTTCTGTCAATTATTTTGAGCCTGATGGATTTTCAAAGCAAGTACCCTTTTTAATTTGAGATTTGACTTCAAACCAACTCTACTGGCTAGTCCTTTGCACCCACAACCCAGAACCATCTTGATCCACTCATCTTCTTTTCAAAATTTTCAACTTACACTCCCTGCAAGTTTGGACCAGATTTGTCAAACTTGGTGAAATTCATATCTACACTCCTCCAAAAATTCCACCAAAAATCAGGCAGCCTACTAGAGCAATGAGAAGCCACTCCACCAAAAATCAGCCCAAGGAAAAATCCCTACATGCCTGGATCATTCTGTCGAACACCTTGCATGCACTGTTCGAACACATTCAGCAAATTCAGTCTTCAGTGTTGATTTCTTCAGATCATCTTCAGTCACGCGCCCACAGTGCCCTTGGCACGTTGCTCGCCGCCTGGTCTGCGTGTCCAGAGCCCCGCACGCGCGCTTGGCTTCTTCTTGGCGTCGGTGGCGCTCTGACCCGACCACGCCGGCGTGTCCCGCGGCGGCTGAACCGCCATGGCAGCCAATAGGGAGCAGAACGGCGGCTCAACGCCGTTCCGCGCCGCACAGCCCCGCTGATGGCTCCGCGTGTCCACCTCCACGCCAGCGCACGCATGCAGCACAGCCGTCGTGGCGCGGCACGCACAGAGCGTGCTCTCTGCCGCCGATGGACCCGCGCCGTCCCGTTCCGTCGAGCTCCACCTCAGCAAGCTTAAACCGACGCCGTTGGCTCCAAAATGGACTCCGCGAACCTCCACGACGGTGCTCAACTCCTAAACTCCCCCGACCGAGCACTGCACCACCGTAATCACTCGCCGCAGAACGCCGTTCTCGGCCACCGCCTCGGATCACCTATAAAAGGAGACCCCGAGCCCTCCCGCGAGCACACACCACCCCTGCACTCCACCAACGCCCTGCCAGGTCACTGGGAGGACCTCGAGGAGGTCTCCTCCCCCGACTCCGGCCACCCCGCTCCGCCTCGGCCTCCAGCTCGATTCGCTCCGGTGAGGCCGTCTCCGGTGCCCAAACTCCCTCCATCTCCCTCTCTAGCTACCCGATCCTTAACCCCCTCCTCAATTTGATCAGTGCAGCTCTCTCCAGCGACCTCCAACCACGCCCGAACCGCCGTCCGCCGGAGCAGGGGCCACCGCCGACGAGGTGCTTCCCGACGACCACCACCACCACCACCCGACGCGGAATGGCACCCTGAGCACGAAGGTACCCTCCGATCTCCCCACCTCGCCGTGGATCGCCGCCGGCGACCACCGCGGCTCTCGGGCGCCAGCGAGCCCCGACCCGCCTCTTTTAAAATTTTAAACCTGAGAGATGGGACCCGCCTGTCAGCCTCTCTGTCTGTTCTAATCGAATCGTTTTCTGAAAACGTCTTTTGCCAGAATACGCTTTCCCTCTGGGCCGGCGTAGTTCTATCGAAACGTTTTCTGTTTTTATAATAAAAACCCTGGGAAGTTTCTGTTTCATTACAGATGAGTCCCTGGACAAAAAACCCTTATAACTTTTTATCAGAAGCATATTTTTGATTGATTCTTTTTCTGTTCTCTTCAAAATTTTGTCTAGTTTTTTATCAGATTTATTTGAAAAATATTTGCAATACTTTGTCTGCACCTCTTGGTATTTACGTTAGCGCGTATGTTTTCTCTGTACCGTAGATACGGACGGAGGTGACGGGGCCGCGAACTTCACCGAGCTAGGCTCCGACTACTCTGAACCAGGCAAGCATGTTCGAACTTTTGATATGATGAGTGCATTGGCATGTTTGCATGTAAATAGTTTCATGGCATGTGTGGTGCATACCGATGAACCGTTCATTATGCATTGTTGGAGCAAGAAAGCCCGATGATTTCACACGTCGATGGACGTGAGTATGCAAGGCCATGTGTTGGCATGAAGATGGGTAAGATGGCAGTGTTGTAGCATGCCAGTCTTAGGCCATGCAAGTCATCTTCAGTACTAACCCGTATCGGTTGGTTCATATCCATTCCCTATCCCTGTACTACCACATGTTTCCCGAAAGGGATATGGTTTAGTAAGTCGCAAACCGCTTTCTTGGTACACACCAAAAAGGAGAAGCCGGGATGCTGGTTCCATGGACCAGGATTAAAGCCAGGCATCCGGTCAGGGGGCATGGGTGTTTCCGGTTGGGACCGAGAGGGGGGCACCCCTTAGAGCGCGCGTATATAAATTTGATCCCATGCTATTCGAGATTGTGATCTCCCCGTCTCAATAGTTTTTCTTGGACGATGTTGAGGGTGATTCCTGGAATCGAAGAGTTGGATGGGTGTGTACTAGATTGCCGTGTTTTCTTCTGAAATACCGTAACGGAACTAGTCCTAGTGACTACTGAAATCCGTCGACTGTGGGAAATTTTTGTACAAACTCTGCAGAGCTCTATATCCTTAAATCATCTTATCTATTTCCAAGTTCCCAGCTAACAGTCATGTGCCAGTTTGGTGACAGATTACCCGGTGGGACACATGGGCACTAAGACCGGTTAAAATGTTTATCCTTGTGGATGTACTAACCCGTTATTCTCCATGAGTTAAATATATTCATGATGATATATTATTTCCTTATCAGTCAAAAGCCCTTTATGTGGTGTCGCTCAGACGCCCGACTGTGGCATTCCTTTTTAAAGTCCTTTATGTGGTGTCGCTCAGACGCCCGACTGTGGCATTTCTTTTTAAAGCCCTTTATGTGGTGTCGCTCAGACGCCCGACTGTGGCATTTCTTTTTAAAGCCCTTTATGTGGTGTCACTCAGACGCCCGACTGTGGTATTATTAATTCGCATTTTCCGCTCGAGGAGTCTTTCGGACACTCGTTTGGCACCAGTATTATTTTTTTGCATTTTCCACTCGAGGAGTCTTTCAGACACTCGTTTGGCACCAACATTATTATTCCACATTTTCCGCTCGAGGAGTCTTTCAGACACTCGTTTGGCACCAGTATTATTATTCCGCATTTTCTGCTCGAGGAGTCTTTCAGACACTCGTTTGGCACCAGCATTATTATTCCGCATTTTCCGCTCGAGGAGTCTTTCTGACACTCGTTTGGCACCAGTATTATTATTCTGCATTTTCCGCTCGAGGAGTCTTTCAGACACTCGTTTGGCACCAGCATTATTATTCCGCATTTTCCGCTCGAGGAGTCTTTCGGACACTCGTTTGGCACCAGTATTATTATTTCGCATTTTCCGCTCGAGGAGTCTTTCAGACACTCGTTTGGCACCAGCATTATTATTCCTCATTTTCCGCTCGAGGAGTCTTTCAGACACTCGTTTGGCACCAGTATTATTATTCCGCATTTTCCGCTCGAGGAGTCTTTCAGACACTCGTTTGGCACCAGCATTATTATTCCGCATTTTCTGCTCGAGGAGTCTTTCAGACACTCGTTTGGCACCAGTATTATTATTCTGCATTTTCCGCTCGAGGAGTCTTTCAGACACTCGCTTGGCACCCAGTATTATTACCTCTATGTCTGATCGTACTGGTTAACTTATCCATGTGTTTCATGTTGGCATTTGTTATATCTTACGTCCGAACTGTCTTGCGAGTACTTTCAAAGTACTCACTGGCTTGTTGATTTGGCCAGATGCTGATGAAGGTGATCTCATGGATGAAGAGTTCGATAGCGAATCCGACACCTAGAGGAGTCCCAGTCAGTCTCGTGCAACCTTGGAGTTGGTCACTGTTTCATATCCGCTTCCGCTACCCTAATAAATTCATCGAGCTTCACCTCGACGCTCGATGGGATGTTAGTTTGAGAATCCCATATTCACTCCCCACTGTGTTACTCCACCTCTACCATATTTGCGAGTCAGTAGTATGCCACCACTCCCTTGTGTCATTAATCGCCTTTATGTATAATTATTGGCACGCTTGTAATATATTGTTGAGCATCGTCAGCTCAACCCTGTAATATATTTATGCTACTGGCTTATTGTATCAAAAGTTTGTCTGCCAGTGAGGAGGTTTTATCTCAAACTGGATTCTAAAGATTGGTTTCTCAATAAATATTTTTATTGGAAAACCGGTCGTGACAATAAGGTTGATGGATCCACTGAAGGTCCCTTTGCAGCAACCCATGTGGTTTTGGTATACTGCTCAGGCTTCCAGTAGGAACCATCAACATTCATTTTCCTCTCGAACCCAACACCCTCTTTCCTAGGGTTTCGGTTCAGGATCTGCTTTTTGAGGACATCGCAAAGTGTCTGATGCCCTTTCAGGCTTTTATACACCCCTGTTTCAAGTAATGTCTTCAACCTAGCATTTTCATCAGCAATAGTAGTGGTATCCTCCGCAGAGGGGTTAGTTACCACATCAGTAGTTGAAGACGATGCAACAGTAACAGTAGTGGAACATTCAGCAACAGATGTAGCGTTATCACGCTCAAGGCATTTTAGACATGGTGGTTCAAATCCATCCTGAGCGGGACTGATCTGTTGAGCGCGAAGTGACTCATTCTCCTTTTGAAGATCTTCATGAGCCGCTCTCAACTTCTCAAGCTCTTGCTTCCTTTGAAGATAATCATAGGAGAGCTTTTCATGAGTGTTGTGAGCGTATCATGACGACTTTCAAGTTCTTGGTACTTAGCATGAAGATTTTTTATGTCTTCAACTAAGCACTGTGAGCGAGTCATTTCCGCGTCCAACAGGTCATCGCTTTTGTCTAACAGTTTTTGAGTATGTTCCATAGCCTTTTGTTGTTCAATTGCAATTTTAGCAAGTGTTTCGTAGCTAGGCTTGGATTCACAATCAGAGTCATCTTCACTTGATGTTTGAAAGTAAGCATCACGTGATTTTACCTTGGCACCACGTGCCATGAAGCAGTAGGTAGGAGTAGGGTCGTCCGTGTCATCAGCTTCAGCGTTGGTGTGGACATCATTGTCTTCAGTGTTGAAGATGGACTTGGCAACATAAGCAGTGGCTAAAGCCAGACTTGCAACGCCAGGGTCGGACTCCTCCTCAGACTCCACCTCCGCCTCCTCAGAAGCAGACTCCTCCTCTGAATCCATTTCCTTCCCAACAAAAGCACGAGCCTTGCCAGATGAGCTCTTCTTATGAAATGAAGACTTTGATGAGGACTTGGAAGAAGACTTTGAAGATTTCTTCTTTTTCTTGTCATCAGAATCATATTCCTTGCTCTTCTTCTTCTTCTTCTCGCTGTCCCACAGTGGACACTCAGAGATATAGTGTCCAGGTTTCTTGCACTTGTGACATGTTCTCTTCTTGTAGTCATGAGTGGAAGCTTCATCATTTCTTGAGCTAGATCGTGACGACTTTCTGAAGCCCTTCTTCTTGGTGAACTTCTGGAACTTCTTCACAAGCATAGCAAGTTCCTTTCCAATGTCTTTAGGATCATCAGAACTGCAGTCAGATTCTTCTTCAGATGAGGAAACAGCTTTTGCCTTCAAAGCGCGAGTTCGGCCATAGTTGGGACCATAGATATCTCTTTTCTCAGAAAGCTGGAACTCATGTGTGTTGAGCCTCTCAAGTATATCAGACGGATCGAGTGTCTTGAAGTCAGGACGTTCTTGTATCATGAGGGCAAGGGTGTCAAAGGAGCTGTCAAGTGATCTCAGTAGTGTCTTGACGATTTGGTGCTTGGTAATCTCAGTGGTGCCGAGAGCACGAAGCTCATTTGTGATGCCAGTGAGGCGATCAAACCTGAGCTGGACATTCTCATTGTCGTTTCTCTTGAAGCGGTTGAAGAGGTTGCGAAGAACGCTGATCCTTTGATCTCTCTGGGTTGAAACGCCTTCGTTGACCTTGGATAGCCAGTCCCAGACTAGCTTTGACGTCTCCAGAGCACTCACACGGCCATACTGTCCTTTGGTCAGATGACCACAGATGATGTTCTTGGCAGTAGAGTCCAATTGAATGAACTTTTTGACATCAGCAGGGGTGACACCTTCACCAGTCTTGGGAACGCCGTTCTTGACGACATACCAGAGGTCGACATCAAAGGCTTCAAGATGCATGCGCATCTTATTCTTCCAGTAGGGATATTCAGTTCCATCGAACACGGGGCAAGCAACGGAGACTTTGATTATCCCTGCAGTCGACATAGCTAAAACTCCAAGTGGTTAAACCGAATCACACAGAACAAGGGAGTACCTTGCTATGATACCAATTGAAAGTGCTTGTTATCGACTAGAGGGGGGGGGGGTGAATAGGCGATTTTTATGAAAGTCTTCAAAACATGGAAGTTCCGAAGACAAACAGTAGAAATGAACCTATTGATATGCAGCGGAAGATAAACTACACAAAGCAAGCCATAGTCAAGTATGCAATAATGTGAGAGTACGATGACTAATGGCAACTCGGTAGTAAGGATCAGGATGGAAGATCGTATGAAGCCAAACAGGTACAGTAGTCAAACAATGAAGTCAAACAGGTATGATAAGCAGGCAATGACTTCACGAAGACAAACTATAAGTAAAGGGAAGAGAGGATAGAACCAGTCACTTGTTGAAGACACAGGATTTGTTTGACCAGTTCCAGTTGCTGTGACAACTGTACATCTGGTTAGGGAGGCAGAGATTCAACTCAGAAGACCGCGTCTTCACCTTATTCCCCTTGATCTAAGGACACACAGTCCTCGCCCAATCACTCTGGTAAGTCTTCAAGGTAGACTTCCAAACCTTCACAGACTTCGTTCACCGGCGATCCACAATGTCTCTTGGATGCTCAGAACACGACGCCTAACCGGCTGGAGGATTCACAGTCCTCAAGTGTAATAAGTCTTCAGGTCACACAGACAGAAAGACTTCAGTGATGCCTAACACTCTTTGGCTCTGGGTGTTTGGGCTTTGTCCTCGCAAAGATTTCTCTCTCTCAAAGGCTTCGAGGTGGGTTGCTCTCAAACGACAAAAGCCGTGCACTAACTCTAAGCAGCCACCAATTTTTGGTGTAGGGGATGGGCTATTTATAGCCACTAGGCAACCCGACCTGATATGTCCGAAATGACCCTGGGTCACTAAGGAACTGACACGTGTTCCAACGGTCAGATTTCAAACACACACGACAACTTACTTGGGCTACAAGCAAAGCTGACTTATCCAGCTCTGGATAAGATTTGCTCTCATTGTCTTCGCTCGAAGACATAGGATTTGGGTTGAGCATCACTTCAGTCACTCTGACTGTATTCACTTGGACCCCACTTAACAGTACAGTGTTTCCTATGACTCAACAAGGAAGAGAAGGAAACAACAAAACAACTAAGTCTTCGCGCTCCATAGTCTTCATAGAATGTCTTCTCATGTCATAGTCTTCAATATGAATATCTTCATATACCACCATTGTCGTCAATGTCTTCATACATTTTTAGGGGTCATCTCCGGTAGGTAAACCGAATCAATGAGGGACACTACCTGTGTTATCCTGCAATTCTCACAAACACATTAGTCCCTCAACTGAATTTGTCGTCAATACTCCAAAACCAACTAGGGGTGGCACTAGATGCACTTACAGCAAACTCTTCAACCGTTTCAAGAGAAACGACAATGAAAATGTCCAGCTCACGTTTGATCGCCTCACCGACATCACAAATGAGCTTCGTGCTCTCGGCGCCACTGAGATTACCAAGCATGAAATCGTCAAGACACTACTGAGATCACTTGACAGCTCCTTTGACACCCTTGCCCTCATGATACAAGAACGCCCTGACTTCAAGACACTCGATCCGACTGATATACTTGAGAGGCTCAACACACATGATTTCCAGCTATCTGAGAAAAGAGATATCTATGGTCCCAACTATGGCCGAACTCGCGCTTTGAAGTCAAAAGCTGTTTCCTCATCTGGAGAAGAATCTGACTGCAGTTCTGATGATCCATAAGACATTGGAAAGGAACTTGCTATGCTTGTGAAGAAGTTCCAGAAGTTCACTTAGAAGAAGGGATTCAGAAAGTCTTCATGATCCAGCTCAAGAAATGATGAAGCTTCCACTCATGACTACAAGAAGAGAACAAGTCACAAGTGCAAGAAACCTGGACACTATATCTCTAAGTGTCCATAGTGGGACAATGAGAAGAAGAAGAAGAAGAGCAAGGAATATGATTCTGATGACAAGAAGAAGAAATCGTCAAAGTCTTCTTCCAAGTCCTCATCCAAGTCTTCATCTCATAAGAAGAGCTCATCTGGCAAGGCTCGTGCTTTTGTTGGCAAGGAGATGGATTCAGAGGAGGAGTCTGCTTCTGAGGAGGTGGAGGTGGAGTCTGATGAGGAGTCCGACCCTGGCGTTGCAAGTCTGGCTCTAGCCACAGCCTACGTTGCCAAGTCCATCTTCAATACTGAAGACAATGACTTCCACACCAACGCTGAAGCTAATGAAAAGGACGACCCTGCTCCCACCTACTGCTTCATGGCACATGGTGCCAAGGTAAAATCATGTGATGCTTACTTTCAAACATCAAGTGAAGATGACTCTGATTATGAATCCAAACCCAGCTATAAAACACTTGCTAAAATTGCAACTGAACAACAAAAAGCTATGGAACGTACTAAAAAATTGTTAGACAAAAGCGATGACCTGTTGGATGCGGAAATGACCCGTTCACAGTCCTTAGTGGAAGACATTAAAAACTTCATGCTAAGTACCAAGAACTTGAAAGTCGTCATGAAATGCTCTCAACCACTCATGAAAAGCTCTCCTATGATTATCTTCAAAGGAAGCAAGAGCTTGAGAAATTGAGAGTTGCTCATGAAGATCTTCAAAAAGAGAATGAGTCACTTCGCGCTCAACAGATCAGTCCCGCTCAGGATGGATTTGAACCACCATGTCAAAAATGCCTTGAGCGTGACAACGCTACCTCTGTTGCTGAATGTTCTACTGCTGCTACTGTTGCATTGTCTTCAACTACTGATGTGGTGACTAACCCCTCTGCTGAGGATACCACTACTATTGCTGATGAAAATGCTAGGTTGAAGACGTTGCTTGAAACAGGGATGTACAAAAGTCTGAAAGGGCATCAGACACTGTGCGATGACCTCAAAAAGAAGATTCTGAACCGAAACCCTAGGAAAGAGGGTGTTGGGTTCGAGAGGAAAATGAATGTTGATGGTTCCTACTAGAAGCCTGAGCAGTACCCCAAAACCACATGGGTTGCTGCAAAGGGACCTTCAGTGGACCCATCCACCTTATCTGGCTTTACCTGTGCTAACCCTATTATCATTGATGAATCATTTGATGCAAACTATAAACTGTTTAAGAATCAGAATGGTGAAGTGTTTGCCAGGTATATTTTTACTAACTTCAGGAGTGGGCCACCTATGAAGAAGATCTGAGTTCCCAAAAGCTGTCTTGAGAATCTTCCAGCAAATGTCATCATGACACCACCTGGGAAGAAGACAAACCCCAGACCTAAGGCTTCATATGGTCCAAAGGCTTCATACAGACAGAGGACTCACCTGAGTCACCCTAATGCCAATGTTTTGCAGGGAAACCATACTCAGACTTATGAATATGAGCGTGTGTCTTCAAACCTCTATGTTCATAGAACTAAGAACTTTTCTGCTTATTCATATGAGTATCATTCATTTCCTGCAAGGCTATTTGCTAGGGCTCCAAAGCCGAAGTTCTCAGATGCTGCACTTAGACTCATTGCTTCTAAGCCACCCCTGAAGATGTGGGTGGTTAAGAAGAATTAACTTTCTTTTGCAGGAAAAGGTCTCCAGCCAAAAATCAAATGCGTCTGATGCCATTGCTGGGGACCTAAAACATCTTGTAGGGCGCAAGATCAAATGCCCAAATGGTCTCACTATGTATTTTGTTCCTGAATCGTTTGCCATTCATCCAATCGGTCCTAATCTTGATCTGAGCTTCAATAATCCTCTTGCCCGTCAAATGTTTATGCTTCACACATCTCTTGGTGAGGCCTATCCTCCTGACTGTACTGTAGGGTATGACACCTCATGCTTCAGAATGGATTATGGACAACGGATGCACTAATCATATGACTGGTGATCGGAGTCTTCTTATGGACTCAACTTTACGTCCATCTGACAAGAGTCACATCACATTTGCTGACAATGGTAAAAGCAAGGTATTGGGTCTAGGTAGAGTTGCAATCTCAAAGGATCAGCACATGGATAAAGTGATGCTTGTTGAATCCCTTGGTTTCAACTTAATGTCTGTCTCAATGCTTTGTGACTTGAACATGATTGTGATATTTGGAAAATATCGTTGCCTTGTACTTATGGAATCTGACAAATCTCTAGTCTTTGAAGGGTACCGGAAAGATGATCTATACATGGTAGATTTCTCAGCAGGTCCACAGCTTGTCATATGTCTTCTTGCAAAAGCTTCAGAGTGCTGGCTCTGGCATCGGAGGCTGGGGCATGCTAGCATGAGGAACTTACACACTCTCGCCAAGAAGAAGCATGGCATAGGCATCGAGGGCGTCAAGTTCAAGAAGGATCATTTGTGCGGTGCCTGCGAAGCTGGAAAGATGACTAGGGCAAAACATCCCTCGAAGACAATCATGACGACATCTCAACCCTTCGAGCTGCTACACATGGACTTATTTGGCCCTACTCACTACTCTACCCTCACAACAACTGCTTGTCTCTATGGCTTCGTCATTGTTGATGATTACTCAAGATATACGTGGGTGCACATAATTCTCTACAAGACTGAAGTGCAAGATGTCTTCAGACGCTTCACCAACTATGCCATGAACAATTATGGCGTCAAGATCAAGCATATCAGAAGTGACAACGGCACTGAGTTCAAGAACACCGGACTTGATCTTTATCTGGATACAATGGGAATCACTCATGAGTTCTCAGCTCCGTACACACCTCAGCAGAATGGCATCGTGGAGCGCAAGAATAGAACCCTCATAGAGATGGCTCGAATGATGCTCGATGAGTACAAGACACCAAGAAAGTTCTGGCCTGAAGCTATTGATACAACATGTCATGTCATCAACCGTGTTTATCTTCATAAGCTTCTGAAGAAAACATCCTATGAACTCCTCACTGGCAAGAAGCCAAATGTCAGTTACTTTAGAGTATTTGGAGCTAGGTGCTGGATCAAGGATCCACATCACAAATCAAAATTTGCACCTAAAGCTCACGAAGGTTTCATGCTCGGTTACGGAAAAGACTCGCACTCTTACAGTGTCTACAACCTCTATCTCTATAAAGTCGTCAAAACTGTGGACGTACGGTTCGATGAAACCAATGGCTCACAAAGAGAGCTCTTGCCAAATATGCTAGACGAAGCTCCACCCAGTGAGTCTATCAAGCTAATGGGAACTAGTGAAATCATACCTTCTAAAGCACAACCTAAAGAGGAACTTATCATTTCTGCACCTAATCAACCTGAAGACAATGCTCAGCCTGAAGACAATCCTTCCAATGTTGATAATTGTCAGAAAGAGAAAAGTCTTCGTGCAATTCATCCTCGTGTTGCAAACGATGTACAGATTGAGAAGATAATTGATAGCATAAATGCACCTGGTCCACTCACTCGTTCAAGAGCAACAAAGTTAGCAAATTTCTGTGGGCACTTTGCCTTTGTGTCAATATCAGAACCCAAGAAAGTTGCTGACGCCTTTATGGAACCTGAATGGATTCAAGCTATGCAAGAAGAGCTTCAACAGTTCAAGATGAACAATGTCTGGGAACTTGTCAAGCGTCCTGACCCTCGCAAGCATAACATAATAGGCACAAAATGGATATATCAAAACAAGCAAGATGAGCATGGTCAAGTCGTCATAAACAAAGCACGTCTCGTTGCTCAAGGATATACTCAAGTTGAAGGGATTGACTTCGATGAAACATTTGCTCCTGTGGCTAGGTTTGAAGCTATTCGAATACTGCTAGCCTATGCAAATCATCACAACATCTTGCTATATCAAATGGATGTGAAGAGTGCATTTCTCAACGGCAAGATTGAAGAAGAAGTATACGTCGCACAACCTCCTGGCTTTGAAGATCCAAAACATCCTGATATGGTGTACAAGCTAAACAAAGCACTGTATGGCCTCAAACAAGCTCCTCGCGCTTGGTATGACATGATCAAAGACTTCCTGAAGAGAAAAGGCTTCAAACCTGGATCCCTTGATCCCACGCTCTTCACGAAGACATATGATGGTGAACTGTTTGTGTGCCAAATCTATGTGGACGATATTATCTTCGGCTGCACCAATCAGAAATATAGTGATGAGTTTGGACACATGATGCAAGAGCAATATCAGATGTCCATGATGGGTGAGCTGAAGTTCTTCCTTGGTCTTCAAATTCGTCAGCAAAGGAATGGCATCTTCATATCTCAAGAAAAATACCTCAAAGACTGCCTGAAGAAGTTTGGTATGCAAGATTGCAAAGGCTACATGACGCCAATGCCAGCCAAACATCATCTGGGTCCTGATGAAAATGGTAAAGAGTTCGATCAACAGGTATACCGCTCCATGATTGGTTCCTTACTTTACCTATGTGCATCTAGGCCAGATATTATGCTTAGTGTTTGCATGTGTGCTCGATTCCAAGTGACACCAAAGGAATCGCATCACTTAGCTGTGAAGCGAATTCTTTGATATCTGGCTTACACCCCAACATTAGGATTATGGTATCCAAAGGGCTCAGAATTTGATCTGGTTGGATTCTCGGATGCTGATTATGCTGGTGACAACGTGGATCACAAATCTACATCAGGCACATGTCATTTTCTGGGACGATCACTTGTCTGTTGGTCTTCAAAGAAGCAGAACTGTGTATCACTCTCCACTGCTGAATCTAAATACATTGCTACTGGATCTTGCTGCGCTCAGCTTCTATGGATGAAGCAAACTCTCAAGGACTATGGCATCCATCTGAAACAAGTACCACTCTTCTGTGACAACGAAAGCGACATCAAGATTGCCAACAACCCAGTTCAGCACTCGAAGACAAAGCACATTGAAATTCGTCATCACTTTCTCAGAGATCATGTCATGAAGGAAGATATTGATATCAATCACATCAACACTGAAGAGCAACCGGCAGATATCTTCACAAAGCCCTTGGATGAGAAAAGGTTTTGCAAGTTACGGTGTGAGCTAAATATCTTGGAATCCTCAAATGTCCTGTGATCAGGCACACATCCTAACACTTATGCATGTTGATGACTTAGATGTGCAACACACGAAGTAAAGTATATCTTCAATCAATGAAGACTTACATTCTGAGTGTGAATACATTAACGTGGAATTTGACTTCGGAGCGCCACGATAATTGTGTGCCGTGTCTGGGTCTAATACTTCCTATACGGTGGGTAACGCCACCACCAAATTCTTCTATTTGAAGTGTTTTTCTCAAGGTGTTACTTTTGCTATGTCTTCGCATTTGGTTTGTCTTCAATTTCAACTTGTCTTCATGATTATCTTCACTTTGTTTTTTTCTGATATATACCAGTGTTCTGTCCTCTGCAGCATTCCTTTATAGCTATGTCTTCTCTGTTGAATCTTTTGAACTAAGTGAATGTGATCGGACCCTAATCTCTCTATGCTTTCTACCTCATACTCTATCTATCCACATCATATGCATTCTCTTGAAACCGTCGAATGTCTTCTCTGCGTCCTTGTCAACAGAAGATACAGAGACAAACATTAAGTCTGTTTTAAATGCTTTATCCTTATCGCCTGAAATCCGGAGAAGCCGGAACGACCATCCGACAGTTCAGGCGGGCATGGGAACGTGGGACTACTCCAAGTATGTTGCATGCTTGCCACATGTTCCTCAGATGTGAACCGCCAGGGGCACCTGCGTAATTGCATTGTGCCGCATTCTTCCTTATAAATACATGTCCCCTTGC
The DNA here is from genome assembly GCA_032464435.1 of Aegilops umbellulata. NCBI lineage: Eukaryota > Viridiplantae > Streptophyta > Magnoliopsida > Poales > Poaceae > Aegilops > Aegilops umbellulata. The sequence continues at coordinate 548,353,023 of CP136055.1, read as the reverse complement.
GGTCAAGAAAACCTTCTTCCACCTCTCCACCTCGTCAAAATCCTAGCGCCACCGCTAGCTTTCGACGACGCTGGCGACGAAGCGTTAGCTGCCGCGACCTCACCGACGCCGTCTTCACGCCGGCCGCGGACATCGTCCTCTCCGCCGCCGCCGTAGGTGTCCTCCGTCGCCAAGTTAGGGCACGGTGGATTGAACTGCTCGGTCTCCTACTCTTCCCATCTAGCAGTTCTTCGTGTGGTAAATAAAACCCTCTTTTTACCATCTTTTTTATCCTAAAGATTCATCCTGTTTACCAAAAGTAGTTTCTGCCTACACAATGTTATATCTATCCTGTCTGCATCTCATACAATGCCTAGTATATCCACTTAAGCTTCACATCTAGTTAGATTCCTCACTTGTACCTATTCCTGGATTCGTACAAATCTGGAACCAACTTCAAACACATAAGTGAATGTCTTCACATCATGAAGTCAATGTCTTCAAACTGATTTATTTTCAAAATCTTTTGAGAATGCATATGACCTCTCCCCTTCCCTCCCATCTCTAATGCTGTCACAGGTACATGTCCGTGGGAGAATCCCTTGGTTCTCATAGTCTGCATTCGTTTGCAGAATTCTTATAGCATCACATTAACTCTCTTGAAGCCAGTTCCTGTCTGACCAGCAAGCGGAAGCCTTTGAAGCCTTTGACTGTGTTGAAGCCATTCAGTTTGAAGTCCATGGCTACAGAGAAATCAGCAAGGAAGGGTGGCAGATAGCGTCGTGGGGGAACATCAAGAGATTTGCCTGATGACCTCTCAGAGGTGTACAAGACAGATCCAGAAGAGGATTACAATCAGCGCAAGACACGAATCCAATGGATTCAAAGATATTGGGCCGAACAATGGTTTAAATACAAGTTCGTGACCCAGGAGTATGCTGAGAAGAATGCCATCAAGAGTCCTTGGGATGATATTCTCTTTCGAAGCCTTCCACCCAAGACCAGAGCTGAAGCTATTGCCCAGGGTTTCTATCCCTGTATGGTCTGTGGACCACAGCTTGACAATGCCGACCCATCATCACTGCTCTGGTGTCGTGACGATAATCTCTTCAAGCGCAACTTCCAGCACGCAAATGCATCGGCCAAGGAAAACAAGAAGTCATTGGGGCTAGACTTCAACCCTAGTCCTTCTGCTCCCCGGGCTGACGGCACACGCGATGCTGAACCCAATATCATCGGACCCTTCTACAACCTTGATGGCCTCATCACTCACATTTCCATTCAAGGTGCCAAAGTGGATCATTCTGATGATGATGCCGACACTGATGAAGCCCCAGCTCCTACTCCAAAGCCGCAGAAGCAAAAGGAGGCTAAAGCTTCAAAATCAGTTGCTGCTCCAAAAGCTTCACGTGTGAAGCCACTGGCTACTTCACCTCCTGAAGACAGTGTGCAGTCTAAAGATCTATCACGTATCTCCAAGAAGACGGAGATGAAGAAGAAAAACGTCAAGAATACTGGTCAGGCATTGACCCCTGCTGCCGTTCTGCGAGACGAACACATTGATCTGTCAAGTGATGAAGATCTTTCAGATGACGCTCTTGAGCAACTGATAAAGAGCAAGGAAGAAGCAGAAATCTTCAACCATTTGTCTCTCTTTGACGTGGCAATCATCCACAACTTCATTGATGAGTGGTTTGACACCCCCAATCTCAGCTTTGAAGATCTGCAACTTCCAATTGGCCTCAGCGTCTCTTTCAATGGCACCATTGCTTTTGAGCTAGCTCTAGCTCAGCACATCGTTGAACTGAAGCACAAGATTGACTATGAGAAAGCTCAGTTCAGGAAGCACATGGAAAAGCTCAGCGTTCAAGATGTCAAGAACTTCAAAGTTATGCTGCATGAGCTCAAGGAAGCTTTTCTCAAGAAATGTGAAGAAGCTAAAGGTTCTCGTGAGCGCATGAAGAGTCTGGCTGACAAGTGTGTGCAAGCCTACAATGAAGCTGAAAAGCGCAAGGCTCTTGGGCGTCCTGGCATCGACCTCAGAATGGCTGCCAAGAAGAAGAAGCCATCGACTGACCAATCTGCACCATCTAGGCGGGAAGAGCCTCACATTGTCTTCCCAAGCAGCATGTCCAGCTCGAAGCCAAAGGTCAAGTCAACCGCTTCAGCACTGAAGATGACGAGGGCTCCCGAGGCTGAAGCTAGAAAAAGTAAAAATCCTGAAGCCTCTGATGTCGCTCCCTCCAAGAAGAAGCGCAAAACCAAGAAAGATCGGGCTGCTCCCACAGAGCCCCTTGTTGTCGAGCCAATCTCGGTTGCTCATCCTGACTCTTCGCATCAAGAACGACGGATGATAGTTCATGAGCCTGCTTCCACAGAGGCTCCTGAAGCTGAAGATATTCTAGCAGTTGACACCACCGTTGCTGAAGACATTGGTCACCGTGACAATGTTGAAGATGATGTAGTTCTTCCTCAGATCGAGCACAACTTGGTATCATCGCCTGTTCTCACGAACAGCGAACTTATCAGCATTGGTCGTCCTCTGATGCCAATTGCTCAGGATGCATCATGGGCTAATCATCCACAACAACAAGGCACCTTGAGTACTCCCCAACAACAAGTCACCCCACCAGTGCAATATGAAGATGACTTTGAGGCCCAGCCAACTCCATCTCCACAGGCATCGCCAGCGTTACGCAGGCTTCGCAAAGGACCAAGGCCCCAAGTCACTCTTTCGAGCGTTCCAGAAGGAGAAGTGCACCAACAATCTGTTGCACGTCAGGTGTTCCTAGAAGCCACTCCAACTGTGAATGTCTCCGTGTCTGAAGCTAATGTTGCTGAAGACAATCTGGCTACATCAGCCGAAGAAAAACAAGCAGAAGAGCGTGTCGCTACTCCCCCCATCAATGAAGAAGTTGTTCCAGAAGTGAACATGTCTGAACCCATCCCTCCAACTCCTCAAGTGGAGGCTGAGAATCTTGAGGCTGCCACCACTAACACCAATGAAGCTAATGACGTGGTCATGGCTGAAGAAAATGTGGAGCCTACATTGAACACTATGCCAGAAACCAATGAAGCCAATGAAGCACCTGCAACAGATGTGCACCCTGACGCCTCTGTTAATGCCACTGCTCCTATTCCGCCACCAAGGCCGCATACTATCGAGCAAGCATACAACTATGGGCAGCTTATCACTTTCAAAAGGCCTCTTCTGGCTCCTCCGCCTGCTGCTGGTCCTCAATTTGACTACCACGTTGAGCACAGGCCACAGGTTCAGAAGCCACTGCCACGACTGCCTAGGTTTCCAGGTACTGCATCTGCACCAGGATCATTCAATTCAATGGTTTCAAAGCGCACAACACCTTTGATAGTGCCAAGAACCCCTACTCTAAGGCAAGAATATCATCTGATCGGTTCCGGAGCTATCAGCAGCGCAGTTATTACTCATGCATTTTATACAATCAAGGTCGCATTTTCCCACATATGTGTCTTGACACTGAAGCCATAACTGGTCTGCCCTGTTTGGAAGAAGCGCTGGATTGCTTCAGAGAGTCTGGCTTATTGCAGTTCGTCACTGACAAGGAGCACTAGAATGAAGAATTGCTGCTCCAACTCTATGCCACTCTTCATATTCGTGGCTACAACAGGGATCCGAAGACTTGGGTCCTTGAGTGGATGACAGGCAATGTCCATCATGAAGCCAAAGCCTTTGATATCATTGAGCTCACTGGCCTGCCCACTCCAGGTGATCTTTATGAACCTGCTTGTCAGCTTCACAGTGCTGCTTTGGAAAGCATTTTTCACAAGCCTGAACCCAACATGAGCCAGATGCTTAGCATGATGAAGCCTTTGTCTCCTGATGCGGAATATCCTAAGGAGTTCTTTGTTGAAGACCTTGAGTATCCGCCACGTACTATCTATCACACTATAAGGCGAACTCTCTGGCCCATCAAAGGACATTCTCCTCATGGAAAGCTTGAAGGTGCAACGAAGACTTTGGTCTTCCATATTCTTCACGGCAAAAGCTTCAATGCACAAGACTTCTTTATCCGCCAACTTGCTGCATCAGGCCTCTATCTCTTTGGTTTGAAGTTTTACGCTCCATGGATCATGCATCTAATCAAGCTACACTCAGCTGTCAACTATCAGCCCTCTGCTCGCAATCATCTGATTTTTCTGCCTGAGGTTGATATGTCAGTTGAAGCCATCTATCCAGAGCCTGCCAAGGAGTCCCTTAGTCTTCAAAATGCTGATAATCAAAGCTTCTCACAAAACATTGAAGGAGTTCAAGCAGTCACTCGTGTTTATCCCCTGGCTGGTACTACGCGTGCACCTCATCGTGCCGTCACTGAAGCCACGGAAAGCACCATTGCACAATGGCCTAAGAAGCGATCTCGTGTTCTCAATGACCGAGAGCTTTTGGTTTTCCTTCATCAGAAATAGGATAAGCATCATGACTGGCTGAAGCGCCAAATAAAAAGCCTCTTGGTGGACGTAAACAGGATTCGCAACCTTGCCACCAAGAATGCCTTTGTCGCCCATGAAACTTGTCGGCGTACATGGAAAGGGCTGACGCTTATGTGTTCTAAAGATGATCTTCAAGACGATGGCTTCTCTGAACGCTTCAAGTTTGACACAACACCTCCAAGAAGGACTGTGCTGCGGTGCACTCCGTCTCTTGAAGACTCTGAGTTCTCCTCCTCTGCTGCAACAGTGAATGCCCGTGTCATCGATGATGAAGACGATGCTACTTCACCACCTTCAGCGTGAATCGACACTGCACCAAGTTCGTCTGCTCTACCAAACAACACCGACGACCCTGCTGCTTCACCAACTCCTCATGGGAACGAGTAGATGCTCTATGTCTTCAAACCTTTTTTGTCCTTACTGACAAAATGGGGAGAAGCATATGAGTTTGATAGTCTTCAAGCGGGTCCATATGGGTGGTTGCTTTATATTTTGCCTAGTGTTTACAACTCTTACTTTTTGATACATTTGGTTCTTTGAGTTGTAACACCTAAACTCGATGGTCGTCTGCTACTTATTTGCTATTCCGCGATGCGATGATAAATTCCGCATGTGCGATGATAACTTCCGCACATAGGTCATTCTACAGACGTCAATTTTTCATTATGCATGTCATTATCTTTGTTATATCAAATCATGCATGATAAATTGTCTTCATAAGTTGAAGAGGATCTCCGCAAGTACAACCTGCCATGTGCATTTGCATTCCAAAAGCAAATTACTAATATGCACATCTTCAGGGGGAGCCTTTGCCACTTATGAAGACAATACCTAAATCCTTTACATTTCACATACTTTTATCCCCGTTGAAAACTTCAACCAGTTTGTCATCAATCACCAAAAAGGGGGAGATTGTAAGTGCATCTAGTGCCACCCCTGGTTGGTTTTGGAGTATTGACGACAAACCCGGTTGAGGGACTAATGTGTTTGTGAGAATTGCAGGATAACACAGGTAGTAGTCCCTCTTTGATTCGGTTTACCTAACGGAGGTGACCCCTAAAATGTATGAAGACATTGACGACAATGGTGGTATGTGAAGATATTCATATTGAAGACTATGACATGAGAAGACATTGAGTGAAGGCTATGGAGCGCGAAGACTTAGTCGTTTCGTTGTTTCCTTTTCTTCTTTGTTGAGTCATAGGAACCACAATACTGTTAAGTGGGGTCCAAGTGAACAAAGTCAGAGTGACTGAAGTGATGCTCAACCAGAATCCTATGTCTTCGAGTGAAGACAATGAGAGCAAATCTTATCCAGAGCGGGATGAGACAGCTTTGCTTCTAGCCCAAGCAAAATTGCCGTGTGTGTGTTTGAAATCTGACCGTTGGAACACGTGTCAGTTCCTTAGTGACCTAGGGTCATTTCGGACATATCAGGTCGGGTTGCCTAGTGGTTATAAATAGCCCACCCCCTACACCATAAATTGGGGGTTGCTCAGAGTTAATGCACGGCTTTTGTCGTTTTGAGAGCAACCCACCTCGAAGCTTTTGAGAGAGAGAAATCCTTGCGAGGACAAAGCCCTAACACCCAGAGCCAAAGAGTGTTAGGCATCACTGAAGTCTTTCTGTCTGAGTGACCTGAAGACTTATTACACTTGAGGACTGTGAATCCTCCAGCCGGTTAGGCGTCGCGTTCTGAGCATCCAAGAGTCATTGTGGATCGCTGGTAAACGAAGTCTGTGAAGGTTTGGAAGTCTACCTTGAAGACTTACCAGAGTAATTGGGCGAGGACTGGGTGTCCTTAGCTCAAGGGGAGTAAGGTGAAGATGTGGTCTTCTGAGTTGAATCTCAGCCTCCCCAACCAAACGTACAGTTGTCACAGCAACTGGAACTGGTCCAACAGATCATGTGTCCTCAACAAGTGACTGGTTCTATCCTCTCCCTCTCTTTACTTAGAGTTTGTCTTCGTGAAGTCATGGCCTCTTTGCTTTACCTATTTGTCTTCACTGTTTGACTATTATTATTGTTTGGCTTCATACCATCTTCCATCCTGATCCTTACTACCTAGCTGCTATTAGTCTTCGTACTCTCACCTTATTGCATACTTGACTATGGCTTGCTTAGTGTAGTTTATCTTCCGCTACATATTAATAGAGTCATTTCTATTGTTTGTCTTCAAAACTTCCATGTTTTGAAGACTTTCATAAAAATCGCCTATTCACCCCCCTCTAGTCGATAACTAGCACTTTCAAGCATACATCATTCTTCTTGGTACCCGCAACTTTAAATGCTGCCTTTAACTAATCAACAATAAACTGGCAAACATTTGTCTTTGTTATACCATTGACATCCATGACAGCAGGGAAGCTTTTTGGCGAGATGCTTAGACTTGTTGATGGTGCAAGGAAGCAGGAAAAGGCAACTGCTAACCAAGCACGAAGAAAATTGTCATCGTAAGATCCATTCATATTTACAATCATCTTACACCATGCTGTGAGGGTTGGTGAGTTCTTGGTTGTGATATTGTAGACGTTGTAGATGGCCTTTGTGATGTCAGGATGATTCTCAAAGAAGACCTTCCTGCCCTTGTTTGGCAATCCCCAAATTCGATGCACTCTCGCTGCATCAACAGGAATCTTCCCCCTATCTGGTATAACAATTTGGAACATCTCAGGGTTGTAGTGCTTCATAATCCATTGGCTGAGATCTGCATCCATACTAGTTGCCGCAATATACAACAAACCCCCAAACCCTTCATTAATGATCTCACCCTTCTGAAGAGGAACAAGTGACTGGTTTAGTTTCTACAGCCTTGTAGGCGATCCCCTATTCCTAAAACCCTAAAGAAACAAAACAGGAACACCAGAAAAAGTTCATTAGAAGAATCAACATGATAGATTTATGTACAGATACATTGGTTTCGCAACTCAAAACACAATTAGTTGGCAAGACAAAAGGGCAATTAGCAACTTTGTGCAGGCAAGTTGGTGTTCATCTCCTATGCATGAGCAGTGTAGATGTTAGGCAAGTTGGTGTTCATCTTCTAGGCAAAAAATAGCAGTGTGAAAATCAGGCAAGACAAAGGGCAATTAGCAACTGTGTGCAGGCAAGTTGGTGTTCATCTTCTATGCAAGAGCAGTGTAGATGTTAGGCAAGTTGGTGTTCATCTTCTAGGCAAAAAATAGCAGTGTGAAAATCAGGCAAGACAAAGGGCAATTAGCAACTGTGTGTAGGCAAGTTGGTGTTCATCTCCTATGCAAGAGCAGTGTAGATGTTAGGCAAGTTCGTGTTCATCTTCTCGGCAAAGAATAGCAGTGTGAAAATCTGGCAAGACAAAAGGTAATTAGCAACTGTGTGCATACAAGTTGGTGTTCATCTCCTATGCAAGAGCAGTGTAGATGCTAGGCAAGTTGGTGTTCATTTTCTAGGCAAAAAATAGCAGTGTGAAAATCAGGCAAGACAAAGGGCAATTAGCAACTGTGTGCAGGCAAGTTGGTGTTCATCTCCTAGGAAAAAGCAGTGTAGATGTTAGGCAGGAAAAAGTGAGGCAACAGTGCATTACCTCGTTCCTAGCAGTCTTCTCGCGCTTTGCTTTCTTGGTACAATGTTCAGGGTCTTTGTCGAGACATACATATTTGTCAACTCCGGCGGCGTTATCAGCATCTGTGGATATCTCTTCATTGCTATCAATATCTGATGGCCGCATCCCATGATTTATAATACCTTTTGCCCCTCGTCGATGCTTGTAACCAATTATGGGTGCATTACTATGACCCTACAGGAGAGACAATGGAACAAACGAACAATAAAAAACAGGACATGAAAGAACATATGGAGACTACTAACCAGTATATGCACCACATATAAAAAAAAGAATTCAGAATTTTTTTCTACCCGCGTACATCTGGTTGGGAATCTCTGATGATAAGATGAGAAGGCTCGTCATCAAGGATGGCTGTAGGCGGGTCTTGCTCGATGCCCTTACTACTGCTCCCAGACATTATTCGCTGCAAAAATAATAAGGACAAGTATAAAACAGTGTTATGTGACAAACCGCGCAGGCAAGTTCGCATGCATCTGCCAAGCAAAAACCATGAAAATATCACGCATGTGGCTACCTAAAGGATGCCAATATTGGTGTTTAAATGAATGAGCTAAGCAAGCTTCCAATTACTACCATCCCGTGATAAAGTTTGACAAGCCAACTCTCTGTCTTCCAGTGTAACGCTGGCAATCTGTATAGGTCAAAAAATGCTTTTAGGCAACATACAATATTCACCATATGAAAGCTCTCTCCAAAAACATCAAACCATAAGTGAAAAACAAAGGTCAATTAGCAACTGTGTGCAGGCAAGTTGGTGTTCATCTCCTATTCAAGAGCAGTGTAGATGTTAGGCAAGTTGGTGTTCATCTTCTAGGCAAAAAATAGCAGTGTGAAAATCAGGCAAGACAAAGGGCAATTAGCAACTACGTGCAGGCAAGTTGGTGTTCATCTCGTAGGCAAGAGCAGTGTAGATGTTAGGCAGAAAACAAAAGCTGGTGGGGCAACACTGCGACTGCGTGCAAACTGAAAAATGTAAAACAATGAGGCACCTATGTACAGGCAAGTTGGTGTTCATCTCCTAGGCAAGAGAAGTGTATATGTCAGGCAAACGTTGGTGTTCGTAACCCATCTAATATATCTCTAACTGCCAGAACAAACTAGCATCCCCTGGCAAAAAGCGCTATACATCATGTAGGGATCATGTAATAGTGCTGCAAAAAATCAACTCAACCCCGTAACGCAAGTTTCTAGCCCCAGGATCTCACACACTCTTTTTCTCCCGAATCTCACACCACACCAGGGGAAAATTGACCCCCTGGAAACACGCAACCGCCCCCGGAACAAAGTAAATCGAGAGAGAGAAAATCGAGCTCCTCCACCCTCCATCATTTCTAGCGCATCTTCGCATCCACTATCGTAGAAAACATCCCCAATTGAACAGGGATTTGAACAGGGACTGAACAGTCGATTGGGGAGCGAGATGGGGCGATGATTTACCTGCGTTTTGCAGTCGATTTTGCTCTTCCTCAAGCAATCACAGCATCTCTCCCCCTCCTTCCTACTACCTCCAGTTTGACCACCGCTCGCCTGGAGATCCCGACCGCCGACGCAGCCTTGACCTAGACGTAGCTGCTGCAACAACTACTCCCCCCCGCACTGAAATGCTCCGCGAGCAAGTGGGTGGAATAGAGGAGACGCGGAACGGATACTGCGAAACCGCCGGATTCGTCGCCGGAGAGAGAGGAACGGCTGTTTCGAAACCGGAGGAGCAGTTCCCCTATGCGGGGGTGGGGGCGGTGGAACTGGGAACGATAGCCTGCGGGGATGGGGGAGCGGTGGACTAGTCGTTGCGGGATGTGGGACCGGCCAGACAGAACGACACCTGAAACATGCGACCCGACCGCAACACACCTGCGCGCGTGCGATCCGGATCGGACGACGCGGAAGGGTGTGCGCTCGGGACGACTAAGCAGCACAGCTGCACTTTTTAGTATTTGTGCTAAAATTTTTAGCATGGCCGTGAAGCCGCCACTTGACATGTCACACTCTGTCAGGCAGATAACTACAGTCGCACTTGAAGCCGGCGCGCATTAGGGAGCTGCTGGAGTGCCGCAGTCAAAAGGCCCTAAGGAGAGATTATTAATATTTAGTATAGTTGTCTTTCATTATTTATGCATTTCTAGTAGTAGTCAATTTGTATGATCACGTATATGTGATGATATATATCATGTAATGAACTATTGAATAATATTTTGAATTTCCTATTTCTATCCTTTTTCCTACTCAATGTCTTAATTATTTTTGTGAATCAAACTATAAATGGAGGTTATTTACCCTCATGTCAATCCCACACGTGTTCTAAGAATGAATTGTATGTGACTCTGGCAAAAATAACACGTGTACACAAGGCGGCGTGATCTGTACTATTCTTTGCAGAATAGTTGTCTGTGAAAGCTCAATCATCACACACAATTAATTTTGAACAATCATGTGAACTATAACGCTCACTACACAATTTTTGAGATTGTTTACTTTCTAAGGTCGTGCGTGATGGCCCAACGATCACACACAACTAATTTTCCTGCAAATAGTTTTATTTTCTAAGTGATGCGGTTATCACACACAGTTTTTTCGCTATTCCGTGCGATTTGTTGGGGGGGGGGGGTTAATAGCCCCATTGTGTACTAGTGATATGTAAAGCTTTTACAACTGAATAAGCTCAACCCAATGATACTTTGTTAGTTGTCCCCAAAATATTGTTTGGTCTGACTTCTATCACCGGACCAAGGCAAAACTGTTTTTCGCAAAGGACAGAGTGTTTCTTGAGAAACAATTTATCATGAAAAAGGTGAATGGGAGGACAGTACAACTCGACAAGATTGGTGAATCTTCGGGGTCAGATCAGAGGATTGAAACACCGGAAGTTGTTCTGAAGATCACTCTTGAGACAGAACCGAAAAATTCCACATGTGATGTCGAAAGTTCGACCGAGACTGTAGATGAACCACACAAGACATAAACAATTCAGTCTCTAATACAAAGGTTTGAGGATGAAGTTTTCTTTTTAGAAATGAATCGAAAAGTGTTCCGGGAGGTCCCAGAAGTGTCCGGAAGTGCAAGTGCCTAGGAAGTCCTGGAAGGCAACGAAAACTTTCAGGTGATTCTTGATAGGCCAAACCCAATAACCTTGGGTGGAAAGTCACCACCAAGGGCACAAGTTGGCTAGACAAATTAGTCCAAAGGTGCCAAGGCACCCCTAGGGAGGAGTCCTCCTAGATGGGGACTGCCAGGGTGGCTGACTCATTGATGACTCTTTGTGCTAGGTCGGCCAATCCCTTGACCCTTCCACATTGAACGAAATATGCCCTAGAGGCAATAATAAAGTTGTTATTTATGCTATAATTGTATTAACCGGAAACTTGATAATGTGTGAATACATAGACAAAACACAGTGTCCCTAGTATGCCTCTACTAGACTAGCTCTTTAATCCAAGATGGTTAAGTTTCCTGACCATAGACATGTGTTGTCATTTGATGAACGGGATCACATCACTAGGAGAATGATGTGATGGACAAGACCCATCCATTATCTTAGCATAATGATCGTTTAGTTTTATTGCTATTGCTTTCTTCATGACTTATACATATTCCCTTGACTATGAGATTATGCAACTCCCGAATACCGGAGGAATACCCTGTGTGCTATCAAACATCACAACGTAACTGGGTGATCATAAAGATGCTCTACAGGTATCTCCGAGGGTGTTTGTTGGGTTGTCATAAATCAAGATTAGGATTTGTCACTCCGATTATCGGAGAGGTATCTCTGGGCCCTCTCGGTAATGCACATCATGATAAGCCTTGCAAGCAATGAGATTAATGAGTTAGTTACGGGATGATGCATTACGGAACGAGTAAAGAGACTTGCTGGTAACGAGATTGAACTAGGTATGAAGATACCCATGATCGAATCTCGGGCAAGTAACATACCGATGACAAAGGGAATGACGTATGTTGTCATTGCGGTTTGATCGATAAAGATCTTAGTAGAATATGTAGGAACCAATATGAGCATCCAGGTTCCGCTGTTGGTTATTGACCGGAGATGTGTCTCGGTCATGTCTACATAGTTCTCGAACCCGTAGGGTCCGCACGCTTAACATTCGATGACGATTTGTATTATGAGTTGTGTTTTGGTGACCGAAGATTGTTCGGAGTCCCGGATGAGATCACGGACATGACAAGGAGTCTCGAAGTGGTCGAGAGGTAAATATTGATATATTGGACGATAGTATTCGGACACCGGAAGTGTTTTGGAATGTATCGGAGTACCGGGGGGGTCCCCGCAGGGGATTTTCATCTTGTGGAGCAGTATTTTTACAATAAAACCAGGTCCTTTTCCAACCTTTGGGATGGCTCGCCAATTTGGCCTCAGGGAAAGCACTGTTCTTCCGCTTTTGGATAGAGATTCCACTCAGTTCTATGTTGGGTCTGTGTTTGAACTCAGTCTGGTGGTTGATAGAAAATAATACCCGGAAGAGAAGGATAGTTGGCTCGGTCTGGAGATATACTTCACAAAAAACTTGAAACTAATAGAGATTGGTAACGGTCTTGTTGGTTTTTGGGGGCCATCAAGGTTCTCACAAAGGACAATGTAGGGTGAAATTAAAAGTAAATAAGCCGGTGAATTATGTCTATATGAGATAAGCCAACATTTTCATGAAGGACGTCCTAGTCATGAGATTGATAGGCCAGGAAAAGAATAAGCCGGACACAGGAGTATGAGTTGTCACTATCAAGGCTAAAATGAACCATGGCGAGTGTACTAAGGCATTTTTATGAGCCGACAAGATTGAGCCGGTATTCAGTGGAATTCCAAAATTTCAGGAAGTGTTGGATAGTCTGAAAAGCCGAGCTTGTCTAAAACAGAAATTTTAAAAGTTGACTACGACTATGGATCTAGAAAATGCTCTCAAAATAAAAATAAATTACATAAGTAGGGCAAGGATACGAGGGCCAGTCTGTTAATGGGGGTCTCTTGAAAGCATTATGGAGATCCTAGATGGGAAAAACAACGTCACAACAGTGAGTAAGACACCTACTGATATGTCTCCTTCGTATCTACTTTTCCTAACGGTTTTGCTCTTGTTTTGGACTCTGATCTGCATGATTTGAGTGAAACTAACCCAGACTGATGTTGTCCTCAGCAGAACTACCATGGTGTTGTTCTTGTGCAGAAATAAGAGTTCTTAGAATTGGACGAAACTTTTTGGAGAATTATTTTGGAATAAATAAAAAATACCGGAACCAAGACCCGCTGGAGGGGGCCCAGCTGCCCACAAGGCACGAGGGCACGCAACCCCCCTCTAGCACCCTAAAGGGTAGTGGGGCCCACGAGGCTCCGTTGACCCTATTTCCAACTCTATAAAATCCTATTTTTGGAGAAAAAAATAGGAGAGGAAGTTCCATCATCTTTTATGATACGGAGCTGCCGCCACCTCCGGTTCTTCATCGGGAGGCCAAATCTGAAGCCCATTCGGTGCCCCGGAGAGGGGGATCTTCAGTCTTCATCATCATCAACCATCCTCCATCACCAATTTCATGATGCTCACCGCCGGGAGTGAGTAATTCCTTCGTAGGCTTGCTGGACGGTGGTGGGTGGGATGAGATTCATCATGCAATCGAGTTAGTTTTGTTAGGGCTTGATCCCTAGTATCCACTATATTCTGAGATTGGTGTTGTTATGACTTTGCTATGCTTAATGCTTGTCACTAGGGCCTAAGTGCCATTATTTCAGATCTGAACTGTTTATGTTTTCACCATTATACTTATGTTCGTGATCCGATCTTGCAATTTATATGCACCTATTACGTGTTATGGTCCGCAGACCCCAAGGTGACAATAATTGGAATTCTTTCTGGTGATTACCGTACTTCGAGGAGTTCTTGTATTCACTCTGTGTTAATACTTTGGTCTGGTTCTCTATTAAAAGGAGGCCTTAATATCCCTTAGTTTCCTCATGGCCCCTGCTGCCACGGGAGGGTAGGACAAAACATGTCATGCAAGTTCTTTTTAATAAGCACGTATAATATTTACGGAATACATGCCTACACTATATTTATGAACTGGAGCTAGTTCTGTGTCTCCCTAGGTTATGACTGTTAGATGATGAATATCATCCAACGAAGTCACCAATCCAATGCCTAGGAGTTTTGCTAAGTTCCTACTATTTCTACTGCTGTTACAACACCTACAAAACTGCTGCTATTGTTACTGTTATTGTTACTATCATTACCGCTACCACTACTATCAAAAATATCATACTACTGTGCTACTGATCGCTTTGCTGCAGATATTTAATCTCTAGGTGTGGTTGAATTGACAACTCAACTGCTAATACTTACAAATATTCTTTGGCTCCCGTTGTGTCAAATCTATAAACTTGGGTTGAATACTCTACCCACGAAAACTATTGCGATCCCCTATACTTGTGGGTTATCAAGACCTTTTTCTGGCGCCGTTGCCGGGAAGCATTGCTATATTTGTTGAGTCACTTGGGATTTATATCTATTGATCACTATGAAGAATCTTAAGCATGATAGAACCAAGATCGTTCCCTCTAAGACGAGGGGAGGTAAGGAACTGTTATCTAGCTCCGCACTTGATTCACCTTCTGTTTTGAGTAAGCTTGCAACACCACAACCTGCTATTGTTTCTGATGTGTCGCAAGTAATTGATGATGCTACTTCTGCTATGAATGATGGTTATGATGATGTTAGTACTCTGCTTGATAAGAATGTGTCACTAGGTGAATTTCTAGATGAACAAATTGCTAAAGTCAAAAATATTGAAACTGGTGAAATTGTTGAAAATGATGAGATTATTGAAAGTGAGTAATTTGAAACACCTATTAGAACTAGCCCTCCTAGATATGAATTGCCTGAGATACCCGAGGGTTATGTTATAGATGGAGAGGTTTCTAGGGATTTTCTTGCTTGTAAGGATAGAGATGATCTCAAGAAATTATAATGCAAGCTGCAAGAAAAATCTTTGAATGCTAGAATGAAATATGATCCTAAGTTTGCTACTTCACCTATCTTTATTACTAATAGGGATCATGAATTGTCTGTCGACCTAGAGTTAATTACTCTGGTTGAATCTGATCCTTTCCATGGCTATGAAACTGAAACTATTGTGGCACATCTTACTAAATTAATTGATATAGCCACCCTATTTGCTCATGAGAAAAAAAATTGTTATTACTATATTCTTAAGTTATTTCCTTTCTCTTTAAAGGTTGATGCTAAGACTTGGTATAATAATCTTGCTCCTGGTTGTGTGCGTAGTCCCCAGGATATGATTTATTACTTCTCTGAAAAATATTTTCCTGCTCATAAGAAACAAGATGCCTTACATGAAATATTTAACTTTGTCCAAATTTAAGAAGAGAATCTCCCACAAGCTTTGGGGAGGCTTCTACAATTACTTAATGCTTTGCCTGATCATCCTGTTAATAAATTTTTTTTTGATAGCTTCTATAATGGACTAATCGATGCTTCTAGGGACTTCCTAGATAGATGTGCCAGTTGTGTTTTTAGGAAATGAACTGTTGAAGCATTATGATGATTGGGCACTTCCTGAGCCACCTCCTAAACCCACTCCGACAAAGAGGGGTATATTATTTCTCAGTTCTGAAGATATGCAAGAGGCAAAAAAATGTATGAAGGAAAAAGGTATTAAAGCTGAGGATGTTAAGAATTTACCACCTATTGAAGAAATACAGCGCCTGCAGTTGGGTCTGCTCCACTTTCCTCCTGCTCTCCCAACCTTTGTAACCGCGTGCTTCCGGAAACCCAGCCTTCCACGAAACGGAGCCTGGCGTGCCTCGTGTCCGTCCAAGGTTCTCAGGATTCCTGAGGGACATTCTGAGCTCGTCGTTCTCTCTGTCGGGAACGAACGTCCCTTGCTGTGCTGCGGCGATATACTCCTGAAGCTTCGTGATGAGTATTCTCAATTGCTCGTTCGTCCAAACGCACTTCCCTGTTTCAGGGTCCAAGGTTCTGCCAACCCCGAAGAACCAAGTCCTTGAACGGTCTGGCCAGTTCAATGTCTCTGGTTCGACCCCTTTATCAAGCAGGTCATTCTCAGCCTTTTCCCACAATGGCCGGGCTTTGAGGTAGCCACCTGACCCCGTGCGATGGTGATGCTCCTTCTTCGCAGCAATTTTCTTGTTTGTCGCTGACATCTTCTTACTCTTGTCCGATGTCTTCTTGGCCACAAATCTGTCCCAGTGAACTCTGATCTTCTCAAACCGTCCGGTGAATTCTGGTGTCTTATCTTCGTTGACAAACTTTGTTTTCAGCTCATTCTTCCACCTCCTGAATAGATCTGCCATCTTCTTAAGAGCATGAGACTTGACCAATGGCTCTATAATAGCTGGCTTCTCCAGATCCTCCTCTGGAGGTAGGATGAAATTTGCCTTCAGCGCGGTCCAAAGATCATCTTTCTGCCTATCGTTGACAAAAGACACCTCAGGGTCTTCGTTCTTAGGCTTATACCATTGGTGGATCCTGATCGGGATCATGTCCCTAACAAGAACCCCGCACTGAGCAGAAAATGCTTCCTTGGTCTGGATGGGTTCAATCGGTTGGCCATCGCGCGTGATTGCTGTGATCGTGTACCTTTCATCCTGGCGCAACTTTTTCTTCAGGCCTCGTCTCGTTACCGAAGTTTTACTCGATCCAGAGGGCTAGAAAAGAAGAAAGAAGAAAGTTAATACGTGTACATACCAAAACAATTAATGCATCAATTAGCTATATATGGAACAAGCTTAATTAATATATATACCTGGCCGGACTCCGTTCGGCCACCGGAGCCGTCATCACGGTGTCCTTCTTCCACCGGCATTTGATCACCGGAGCCATCATAATCATGTCCTTCCTCCTCCATTGTTCGATCACCGTAGCCTGCTTCACCCTCTCCTTCCAGACCACCGGTGTCGTTGAGATAGTATGAGACATCACCTCCGGCTGCGATTATGTACACCTGTTCTGCTTCCAAGTCTCAGTGCTCCATAATTTCTGCAAATATTACAACATGGCAATTATTAAACAAAACATGACAGATGGATATATTAGTGGCAAATGTAGACCTAGCTAGCTAATCACAACAAGGAATCATATTAGTGGCCTCGACGCTTCTCTAGGGTTTGGGGTGGCCTCAATGCTTCTAGGGTTCGGGGTGGCCTCGACGACAACGCTCTTTTATCTTGCTAAATTTGGGTTGCCTCGGCAGCGCTTCTAGGGTTTGGGCCGGACCACCTCTCTCATGATTGTCCGACATCCGGACCGACAAGGGATTTAACAAAATGGCCCTCGACCACTCGGCGACCCTCGACCCCTGAACGACCCTCGACCCTCGACCCCCTCGTGTCACGTTTGTCTAGTGTCAAAGGATTCAACAAAACCATGTATTCATCATTAGGGGAAATTAATAGGCGCATGATGGTACGAAGCTCTTCAAAGTTATTTTGGAACGGAGTCCCATATAGGATAATTGGCTTTTTGGTACAAAGTTCAGCAAGAGCCTTCCGAATATCGCTATTTGGAAGGCATTTGCTGAAATTCGTACCAAAAGGCGGATTATTCTATCCGGGACTCCGTTCCAAAATCACTTTGGAGAACTTCGTACCATCATGCCCCAGTTACTTCCGGCTAATGATGAAGGAATGTATTTCTTCAATACTTTGCCACTAGGCAACCTCTCGACCCCTCCGCGATCCTTGACCCTCGACCCCTCGACGACCTTCGACCCTCGAACCCTCGGCCCCTCCACGACCCTCGAACCTTCGACCCTCGACCCACGAACCCTCGGCGACCCTCGACCCCTCGGTGACCCTCGACCCTCGACCCTAGTTCTCGCCCTCAAACCCTCGGCGACCCCTCCCCCCCTCATGTCTTAGTTATCTGGGAGGGGGTATATCGACCCCCCTCATGTCGAAGTTATCAGGGAGGGGGTATATCGACAACGACATACCCGATAAAAAAATAAGAAGAGCAAGAAGAAGAAAGGAATAGAGAGGAGAAGATCGAAGAAAAAAAAGAAGAAAAAAAAGAAGAAAAAAAAGAGGATAAGAAGAAAGGAATAGAGAGGAGAAGAAGAAAAAATAAAAATATTCTATTTTTTCTTCTTCTCCTCTATTCCTTTCTTCTCCTCCTCTTTTTTATTCTTCTTTTTTCCTCTTCTTATTTATTTCTCCTCTTCTTCCTCTCGTCTTCTTCTCCTTTTTCTTTTCCTTCTTCCTAAACTAAACATAAACTAAAATAATCCTAAAACTGAATGAAACTTCTCCTCCACCCTTTTTTTCTTCTTCTTTTTTTTTCATCCTAAAACTTTATGAACAAAATTACAACAGAAAAAACCATAAAAATTCTATGAAAAAAAAAATTCTATGAACAAAATTACAACAGAGAAAAAACCATAAAAATTCTATGAAAAAATGACATATTATTTGCATATGAACATACAAAGATTTGCATATTCTACAATAATATCACCAAAAAAATTCTATGAACAGAAAAAAATTCTAACTTTTGCATATTCTTTGCATATGAACATACATCATCATCATCATCATCATCATCATCATCATCATCATCAACTACTACTACAATATGAACAGAAAAAAATCTATGTATGAACAGGGCCGTCGTCGGCGTCGGGGCGGGTGGCGGCGTTGGGGCGGGCGCGTGGCGGCATTGGGGCATCGGGGGGAAGGAGGAGAGGAGGGGGAACAACACGGTGAGGCTCACAGTGCCGGGGAGCGGCGGCGAGGTCGGGGCAGGAAAGGATGATGCAGCAAAGTAGCGTATTTATGCTACCTCTTGAGCACTGTGTTGGATTTCCCCGAAGAGGAAAGGATGCTGCAACAAAGTAGCGTAAGTATTTCTCTCAGTTTTTGAGAACCAAGGTATCAATCCAGTAGGAGGCCACGCGCGAGTTCCTCGTACCTACACAAAACAAATAGATCAATGCAACCAACGCGATTAGGGGTTGTCAGTCCCTTCACGGTCACTTACGAGAGTGAGATCTGATAGAGATGATAGATAATATTTTTTGTATTTTTGGTATAAAGATGCAAAGTAAAATAAAAGGCAAAGTAAAAAAGCAAAGCAATAATAAAATGATGGAAGATTGATATGATGAGAATAGACCCGGGGGCCATAGGTTTCACTAGTGGCTTCTCTCAAGAGCATAAGTATTTCTACGGTGGGTGAACAAATTAATGTTGAGCAATTGACGGAATTGAGCATAGTTATGAGAATATCTAGGTATGATCATGTATATAGGCATCACGTCCGAGACAAGTAGTCCGACTCCTGCCTGCATCTACTACTATTACTCCACTCATCGACCGCTATCCAGCATGCATCTAGAGTATTAATTCAATGAAAATAGAGTAACGCCTTAAGCAAGATGACATGATGTAGAGGAATAAATTCATGCAATATGATAAATACCCCATCTTTTTATCCTCGATGGCAACAATACAATACGTGCCTTGCTACCCCTACTGTCACTGGGAAAGGACACCGCAAGATTGAACCCAAAGCTAAGCACTTCTCCCATTGCAAGAAAAACCAATCTAGTAGGCCAAACCAAACTGATAATTCGAAGACACTTGCAAAGATAACTGACGGTGTCCTGGACTAGGGGGTACTCACCACGTCATCTCCCGATCTGTTAGATTGGGCCGAGGACCCCCATGGCCGTATACTCATGGGCCAGTTCGGACAGCTGCCGCATACATGGAAGATTCCACAAGACTTGGCAATCAAGACAAGGACTCCTCCCCACCGGCGTATTCGGCTAGGACTCTTGTTATCCTAGGCCTCTGGTGCATTATATAAACCGAGGCCAGGCTAGTCGATAGATCATATACAACAATCATACCATAGGCTAGCTTCTAGGGTTTAGCCTCCTTGATCTCGTGGTAGATCTACTCTTGTACTACCCATATCATCAATATTAATCAAGCAGGATGTAGAGTTTTACCTCCATCGAGAGGGCTCGAACCTGGGTAAAACTTCGTGTCCCTTGTCTCCTGTTACCATCCGCCTAGACGCACAGTTCGGGACCCCTTACCCAAGATCCGCCGGTTTTGACACCAACATTGGTGCTTTCATTGAGAGTTCCGCTGTGTGATCGACAAAAGGATCGATGGCTCGCTTGCAGATCAACTGCGACTTCGGCATCTTTGTCACCAGCTCGACTGGTCACCTTGGTTCGACTTGGAATTGCACCCCGTGTTCGGATCACCATGTTCGGACGAGGGCCTTCATCAAACATCAACTCCGATCTCTATCAAGATCACGGAGGAATCATCCATGGAGCTCGGGGCTCAACGTCAACATTGCCCTCAAGCAACCGTGCTGTTTTTCTGGACAGTGAACTTGTATCTGCTGCCACCACCATCTTGAGTATCGCTTTGGCGATCGCTTTGGTGGAATTGTGCGGAATTGAGTCTACAACAATCCTGGAAAATTTTGTCGAGTTCCGATGGAGGAATCTCTGGCGATCCCCGATATACCGGAGCCCTGTCAAATCTGGATGGGAATTTGGATGTGTTTAGGGCGTGGTGTCCAGCTTCTAGCTCGGACGTCCTTTGGAAGATCCAACCGTTGATCGGCTGCGAAATTCCTGTATCTACCACCTCTCAAAATTTCAGCTTGATCCGACCGTCAAACTCTGGGAACCTTCCGATTAGGGCATGACTTTTCGGATCTGTTTTCTGCGCGAAAACGAATCCGACCCGAGTTCATCTTTTCTATGAACGGGATTTTGGACATCCCTTTTGAAGGAAGTTTTGTATGGGGTATTGTGTTTTGTTCCCGAACACATCCCACTAACTTTAAGATCTTTTGAACATGATCTTCAACATCATGCTGGCGCCAAACCAGTCCGGCAATAGTACTCCACTGCTGCCGACCTGCGCTAAGACACGACGTCACTTTGTTGAGCCGAGCTCAACTTCTTTGGATCATCATCTCGGCAAGTCGAACAAGAGTCCGGCATCGCGAAGGATAAATCATCACCAACATCGCCGCCCCATGGATTACACGGAGCGGGCATACCGGCATCACCGCACGGTTGCTTAATCAAGCCGGCATTGACCACGTCACGACCTGCATCGACAGGGCCGCACTATCGCTTCTTCAAGCTGGTGTCCATCACGCCGACCTACTTCGACTCATCGGCTGACATCGGGGCTTTGACATCTCGGCTGGACCGGGGGCTTCGCCATCTCTTCATCAACCTACTCCGGACACTTCGGCGTCACTAGCAGACCAGTTCCGTCACTAGCTGGGCCGAGGGCTTTGCCTCGGCGAGCCAACCTTTACCAGCATTGCCATGCCGTTGTTTTATCACCCATCAGGCAATTGGTGTGCGAAGCGAGTCCCAATTGTAGGAATCACATTCCTTCGGATTTCTACAACAAATAAACCAGGTGCTATCAATCCCTAATATTTTTTGCTTGTTTATGTTCATTTTTTCCAAGGAATTATTACTCTGGTTTGTCCATCATATGTACACAGGTCTATCAAATGGTGGCCGCATTCACGACAATCGCATGGTGGTTTGGTCAGTTTCCGTCCACAGTACGGCGAGCGCTGCATTCGGAGCTCGGACCGACCTGCGAATTCAGGCTTTGCCACGCCTTTACCGCTTCACTCCGACTCCCTGCATCGACATTGACTTCGGCGCCAGGCGATATTTCTTTTATTACTCACTTTGCATAAATTATTTATTATGCAACGATTTTTTTAATTATCATTATTACTATTATCTCCGGTTTGCACTATTTTTTGTGCACAGGAAAAATGATCCGGGGACTTCGGCGTCACTCTGCTGGTCTGCATTGACCGTGCTATGTCACCACTTCGGCGTGTCGAGCTCTCCGCTCCGCCACCTCGGGACCGGCTTGGGGGATAGAACCTTGTCCCGCATCAAGCTCGGACTGCGAACACATTAACCAGCTAAGTCGCTTTCATGCTCAAAGCTTTAATTTCTAACTTGTGTTCGGTTCGACCAAGCGTTATACTTTTTTGGAAAAAAGTTGCTGTTAAATTTTTTTTCCTTGTCCGAGCTTTGTTTGTGACGCATAAATTGAAATACCTCCTTTACTTGGGGGCTTCCTTTATGAAGCTTTTCCTGTTGCATATGATTATACTTGTACGGCTTCGTTCCTTGTTCGTGTATTACGCCACAATATGCACCATATTGACTTAAGCGATTTGCAAGCTGGGTTGCCTCGCTCCTGTGTTTACCCCTACGTTCCCGATTGTTCGGCTAGGGAGTAAAGGGAGCACCTTTGCGATTGTCACGATCAGGTCACCCAAGCCGGACCTCAGACTAGGTGAAGCCGAAAGCTAGCGCTCTTATAGTTTTCAATGATGGTCGGCACACAACGGAACTCATGAGTACAAAAAATCTATTGCACAAGTCTCATAATAACAATGAGCACCGAAGAAAGGTATCGGTGGGGGTACTATTTTCTTCGAAGATGCTTCTTACACTTTGCAGTAATATAGCATAAGTTCCCTGAGCGCGCTTTGTCTGTTACAGACATATGGCCTGATTGCCTGGTTATTGGAAACACCGTCGATATTCTCGACCGATGGAGTACATAACACTTTTCGGTCTTTGACCGAAGAGGGAGAAGCCGACGATCGGTTAAGATGCGTTTAAAGTTTGGTTGAACATAGGTATGATATAAGTACTTCGGTACATGCTATCGTTCTCCTACCCAAGTCACTTGGGGGCTCTTAAGTTTATTTGAGCCGTTTTATAATAAGTGTTCTTCTTCTTAGTCGTTGCAAAGTTTTATTATTATTATTTATCACTCCTTTTTTCGACACGAGTGTGCAGTCACTAGCCGGGGAGCCTAATTTCTCTCTCAAAGACCGCTAGAGTTTAGTTTGCTAAACTGGCCTGATGAGAAGTACTCCGCCCTCGGGATAGGAGGTTGAAGCCATATGCTGACCCGCTCGAAGTCTTGAGATAGGATGTATCATGTTAAAGCACGACAGAAGCACTTTTTTTTTCTAAGACCAATTTTCGAATTGGCACCGAACACTTGATATTGTTCGGACGTCATGTTTTTACTAACGTTTCTTGGTTTTCCAAGCTTTTTGGCACTTCTAAACTATTTGTGCTTTTCCAGCATTAGTCTCGCAGTGCAACACCGGACACCTTTTAGGGATTCGACAAAAACATTCTCAGATATTGCTATATATGCATCGGTTTCGAATTGTGTCTTCGGTCAATAGTTGGGTTGCCCGGCTCCTGCACTTGCTACCTATGTTCCGTTTTGCTCGGCTAGGCGTGTGTCGGTGTACTAAAGTAGGGGTACCTTAGTACCCCGAACTTGTGCACGGGCAGTCGTAGCACCCCGCGGCAAGGCTTGCCAGGCGACCGCCAAAACTCTCCATGGTCCCTTTTTGGGCCATCCAAGAACAAAGTATTTGAGCCAAGGCCCCGGCAGGAGGAGCTTGCCGGGAAGGCCACCCGAAGAGAGCAAGGCCCCGGCAAGAGGAGCTTGCCGGGACGGCCGCTCGAAGCACAAGGCCCCAGCAAGAGGAGCTTGCCGGGAAGGCCGACCAAGGCACGACAAGAGACTTGCTGTGACGCGCCACGCGTCCCGACAAGGACCAGTGAGCAACAAGCTCCCGGGCGCGACAAGGCATCGACCGCGGCAAGGCGCTTGCCGCAGCAAGTCACCACCCCGCGCTTGCGTTCCAGCTCATCCACCCACGCGTCACCCTGGGGCCATTCCAGGCGTACGTGGCGAGAGGCTGCGCAGCCAGGGGCATGCGGTGGCGAAGCAACGCTGACAGGGTAGCCGTCGTGGCAAACGGTGGAGCCCCTGACGGCCCCTTTTCTGCACTGTTTGGGCGACCTAGACGGGCATTTAATGCCCTTGTCCCCTGCCGTCAGAGTTAGGTATGATAGCACTGTGCAAACAGCTGTACCCAACACAGCGTTTTCCAGTTTTACCCCCGCCTACGTTGCCACCTGTGGGTAACCCCTTGCGCATATAAAAGGAGGCCCCATGCGCAACGTGGAGGGGAGGAGAGGAGGAAGCAGACCACCCACGCTCGGTCTGATTAGTTGCCTGAGTGTACTATAGCACGCAACGCTCCCAAGAACACAATACAAACCACAAAGGAGCAGTAGGGTTTTACGCATCCGTGCGGCCCGAAGCTGGGTAAATCCCCTTGTGTGCATCGCCTCGATCTGCTCTTCGCGCGACCTCCGCCCCCCGCCGAACAAGAAAGGGGCTCGGTCCCAATAGGTGTTCGTGGAGGCAGATTTCCCCCGACATCTTTGGCGCGCCAGGTAGGGGGCGTCGAAGTTGTGCGAACCTGATCCGGCGTCTGCACAGGCTAGATCTCCATCAGCTTCATCGACATGCCACCAAAGAAGAAGGCTCCGGAGGTGGCTGGTCCGTCCGCGTCGAACCCACCACCCCTGGAGCAAACGGGTGGTGGGGACGGCACCGGCGGCGGAACGGGCGTCGCTGAACCAGCTCATGGTGCCACGGCGTCCGAACACGCACCGTGTTCAGTTGTTAGGTGCCTTTTGGCTGGTCGGTCATTGAGAATATTTCACTCGGAGCAAGAAAAGGTATGCGACCATTGAGGAAGCTTAAATTCTGCACCTACTATATTCTGGTTTGAGCCTCAATTACATCCTGATGATAGTCTTGCACAATCAGTTTTACATTATAAACATAAGCAACATTACTAAATCGCATGCTAAGTTGCTGATTGCAAAGATCACAAGGCGGGATTAATTGTTTATGATAGCCGAATAGTGTAGTTGACCATCACTATTGCTAAATGCTATTTGGGTTGAGTTGAGTCGATGACCTAGTGATTGATTGCTTGCAGATCATCTCGCCGTACCACCTGTACCTGAATCCCAAGCTGGCGGTGCAGCACTACGAGATCTTGTGTTGATGCCTGATAGTGATGCCCGGCCATATGCTGCTGCCTCCCCTCCTTCCCTTATATAACACTTGCTCATTTTGCCCTTGATACACTAAACTTGCAGAAATGTTTCTTTTTTCCATTTCTTGGTTGTGTATAGACAACGACACTGAACTAGCATTCAGTTTAGGCTACAAATGTTTGCATAAAACATTCAGTTGCATATAGGATGTGCCCCTCTTTGTTCCTAGAATTATTGTATCTTATATCATGCTGAAATCACTGATGACCATGTAAAGAAAACCACTGTTTGATTCCTCCCTAGATTTTTGTTATAGTTTTATCATGCCCGATTCTGTTATGGTTTTATTGGTTGAACGACACCCTGGTTGTTATCAGTTTAATATAATTTATGCGTGCTTAATTTTCATCTGATTCCACTTTTTATTATGGGTGTGCATTTATCCCCGATCTGTTCCATTTGGTTAAATTGATCATATGTGGCTATCTTCTGGTGTTCTTCTCAGTGCTCCCCATGCATGGTTTGTTGCACCTATTTCAGAGCTCAACATGATGATGTTTTGTGCTTGCATTGTTTCTTGTGTTGCTAGTGATAGTTACAAATCACAAATTAACTTTGTTTCTTTTGTGACCTTGCTGTGTACAGATTTGCATATTCAGAGCTTCTCCGCCTCGCGCCCCCAAGCTTGACATCGAGCCCCCTTCTCCGCCGGCCCTCGATCTACTACTCTCGGGTTGCCGTGCGCCCCCAAACTTCTCCTCGGCTCGTCTTCATCTTCAGGCAGGTGAGCTCCTCTGGTTCTGTCCCAGTCTCTCCCTCGAGCCAGTGCCTCGAGCTCACTTCTTCTCCTTTTGTGCTTGTGCTCTGCTGCTGCTCGTGGTGCTCTGCTGTGCTATTCCCTGATGGCTTGCTACTATGGACTGTGTTGTTGGCCTGCTGGCTGCTGCTATGTGTTGCTATTGCTACTTGTTTTGTTGGTGGGGCACTGGTGCTACTGCTAGTCTGCTACATGTGCTAGATGTGCTACTGCTAGTCTGCTGCTTGTGTGTTGCTGTTAGTTACTTCAGTTGCTCGTTGGCTTCTGCTAGTGCTAGACTGCTAGTAGTTCTGGAGTGTAGTTGCTACTGCTCTATTGTGTCATGTACATATATGCTCATATAGTCATGTGTGCTGCAGATTTATTGGATCTATGGACTGTGGCCATCCATTTTGATTCTAACTGAACATTTTCATGTTGCTGGTTGCTGGTGCTGCTTTGCTTGCTACTAGTCTTGCTCTCCTGCTCCTGGTCATGCTTTGCTTGCTGCTGGTTGCTGGTACTGCTCTGCTTAGTACTTAGTAGTAGTACTTGGTACTAGCTGTTGTTGCTGCTGTTAGGTTAGTACTTTGTAGCTACTGCTCGATGCATTGGAGGAAGAGGACCAGTTTACAATTTACATTACATATATAATGCTTTGTTTCTCGTATCTGTACAATTTTGTAGGAAACGCATAATTGCGCCTAGCGCTTTCTCAAAATTTGCACAGGAGTTATGTAGACAAATCATGTGCTATTTATGGT
This sequence comes from Aegilops umbellulata, assembly GCA_032464435.1. Taxonomy (NCBI): domain Eukaryota; kingdom Viridiplantae; phylum Streptophyta; class Magnoliopsida; order Poales; family Poaceae; genus Aegilops; species Aegilops umbellulata. Next base: position 548,326,460 of record CP136055.1, on the reverse strand, counting down.
TACTTTATGAACTGATAGCCATCTCCTTGTTTACTTAGCTAAATCATGTCTTTGTGTACAGAACATCAGTTACTAGTATTTGGCTTCTATGTGCTATATTCTATAGATGTTGCATAATATTGGTGGCAAAGTATCTGATGTCTACTACGCAACCTTCTTCCTGTAGACGTTGTTGGGCCTCCAAGTGCAGAGGTTTGTAGGACAGTAGCAAATTTCCCTCAAGTGGATGACCTAAGGTTTATCAATCCGTAGGAGGTGTAGGATGAAGATGGTCTCTCTCAAGCAACCCTGCAACCAAATAACAAAGAGTCTCTTGTGTCCCCAACACACCCAATACAATGGTAAGTTGTATAGGTGCACTAGTTCGGCAAAGAGATGGTGATACAAGTGCAATATAGATGGTAGATATAGGTTTTTGTAAACTAAAAACATAAAAACAGCAAGGTAGCAAGTGGTAAAAGTGAGCGTAAACGGTATTGCAATGCTAGGAAACAAGGCCTAGGGTTCATACTTTCACTAGTGCAAGTTCTCTCAACAATAATAACACAAATGGATCATATAACTATCCCTCAACATGCAACAAAGAGTCACTCCAAAGTCGCTAATAGCGGAGAACAAACGAAGAGATTATGGTAGGGTACGAAACCACCTCAAAGTTATTCTTTCCAATCAATCCGTTGGGCTATTCCTATAAGTGTCACAAACAGCCCTAGAGTTCGTATTAGAATAACACCTTAAGACACAAATCAACCAAAACCCTAATGTCACCTAGATACTCCAATGTCACCTCAAGTATCCGTGGGTATGATTATACGATATGCATCACACAATCTCAGATTCATCTATTCAACCAACAAATAGAACCTCAAAGAGTGCCCTAAAGTTTCAACAGGAGAATCAACGCGAAAACGTGTGCCAACCCCTATGCATAAGTTCATGGGCGGAACCCGCAAGTTGATCACCAAAACATACATCAAGTGAATCACGTGATATCCCATTGTCACCACAGATACACACGGCAAGACATACATCAAGTGTTCTCAAGTCATTAAAGACTCAGTCCGATAAGATTACTTCAAAGGGAAACCTCAATCCATTACAAGAGAGTAGAGGGGAAGAAGCAACATAAGATCCAACTATAATAGCAAAGCTCGCGATATATCAAGATCGTGCCAAATCAAGAACATGAGAGAGACAGAGAGATCAAACACATAGCTACTGCTACATACCCTCAGCTCCGAGGGTGAACTACTCCCTCCTCGTCATGGAGAGAGCCGGGATGATGAAGATGGCCACCGGTGAGGGTTCCCCCCTCCGGCAGGGTGCCGGAACAGGGTCCTGATTAGGTTTTGGTGGCTACAGAGGCTTGCGGCGGCGGAACTCCCGATCTATTCTCGTCTTCGGAAGTTTTAGGGTATGTGGGTATATATATGGGTGAAAGAAGTACGTGGTGGACCGAAGGGGGGCCCACGAGGTAGGGGGCGCGCCCTAGGGAGGGTGCCCCCACCCTCGTGGGCACCTCCCTTCTTTCCTGACGTGCACTCCAAGCTTTTCTGGTAGCTTTCCTTCCAAAAATAACTTCTCTAGTTGATTTCGTTCCGTTTCGACTCCGTTTGATATTCCTTTTCTTCGAAACACTGAAATAGGCAAAAAACAACAATTCTGGGCTGGGCCTCCGGTTAATAGGTTAGTCCCAAAAATAATATAAAAGTGGATAATAAAGCCCAGTATTGTCTAAAACAGTAGATAATATAGCATGGAGCAATCAAAAATTATAGATACGTTGGAGACGTATCAAGCATCCCCAAGCTTAATTCCTGCTCGTCCTCGAGTAGGTAAATGATAAAAAAGAATTTTTGATGCGGAGTGCTACTTGGTATAATTTCAATGTAGTTCTTCTTAATTGTGGTATGAATATTCAGATCCGGAAGATTCAAGAGAAAAGTTTATATTGACATAAAAATAATAATACTTCAAGCATACTAACTAAGCAATTATGTCTTCTCAAAATAACATGGCCAAAGAAAGTTCGTCCCTACAAAATCATATAGTTTAGTCATGCTCTATTTTCGTCACACAAGAATGCTCTCATCATGCACAACCCCGATGACAAGCCAAGCAATTGTTTCATACTTTAGTAATATCAAACTTATAAACCTTCACGCAATACATGAGCATGAGCCATGGACATAGCACTATGGGTGGAATAGAATATGTTGATGGGGGTTATGTGGAGAAGACAAAAAAGGAGAAGGTCTCACATCAATGAGGCTAATCAATGGGCTATGGAGATGCCCACCGATTGATGTTAATGCAAGGAGTAGGGATTGCCATGCAACAGATGCACTTAGAGCTATAAATGTATGAAAGCTCAACAAAAGAAACTAAGTGGGTGTGCATCCAACTTGCTTGCTCACGAAGACCTAGGGCATTTGAGGAAGCCCATCATTGGAATATACAAGCCAAGTTCTATAATGAAAAGTTCCCACTACTATATGAAAGTGACAAAACAAGAGACTCCCCATCATGAAGATTATGGTGCTACTTTGAAGCACAAGTGTGGTAAAAGGATAGTAGCATTGCCCCCTTTTTTTGGGCCTTCTTTTTTTTTTCTTTTGGCCTTTCTCTTTTTTTTGGGACAATGCTCTATTAAATGATGATCATCACACTTCTATTTATTTACAACTCAATGATTACAACTCGATACTAGAACAAAGTATGACTCTATATGAATGCCTCCGGCGGTGTACCGGGATATGCAATGAATCAAGAGTGACATGTACGAAAGAATTATGAACGGTGGATTTGCCACAAATACTATGTCAACTAAATGATCATGCTAGCAATATGACAATTATGTAAATGTCATGACGAACGAAATGGTGGAAAGTTGCATGGCAATATATCTCGGAATGGCTATGGAAATGCCATAATAGGTAGGTATGGTGGCTATTTTGAGGAAGATATAAGGAGGTTTATGTGTGAAAGAGCGTATCATATCACGGGATTTGGATGCACCGGCGAAGTTTGCACCAACTCTCGAGGTGAGAAAGGGCAATGCACGGTACCGAAGAGGCTAGCAATGATGGAAGGGTGAGAGTGCGTATAATCCATGGACTCAACATTAGTCATAAAGAACTCACATACTTATTGCAAAAATCTACAAGTCATCAAAAACCAAGCACTACGCGCATGCTCCTAGGGGGATAGATTGGTAGGAAAAGACCATCGCTCGTCCCCGACCGCCACTCATAAGGAAGACAATCTAAGAACACCTCATGTTTTAAATTTGTTACATAACGTTTACCATACGTGCATGCTACGGGACTTGCAAACTTCAACACAAGCATTTCTCAAATTCACAACTACTCAACTAGCACGACTTTCATATTATTACCTCCATATCTCAAAACAATTATCAAGCATCAAACTTTTCTTAGTATTCAACACACTCATAAGAATTCTTACAAATCTTGTATGCTTAGCATATTAGGATTATTTGAGAAAATTACCATGCTATTTAAGACTCTCAAAATAATATAAGTGAAGCATGAGAGTTCATCTATTCTTCAAAATAAAACTACCACCATGCTCTAAAAGATATAAGTGAAGCACTAGAGCAAATAACAAACTACTCTCAAAGATATAAGTGAAGATCAATGAGTAGTTTAATAATTATGTAACTATGTGAAGACTCTCTAACATTTAAGAATTCCAGATCTTGGTATTTTATTAAAACAGCAAGCAAAGCTAAAGAAAATAAAATGACGTTCCAAGCAAAACACATATCATGTGGTGAATAAAAATATAGCTCCAAGTAAAGTTACCGATGAACGAAGACGAAAGAGGGGATGCCTTCCGAGGCATCCCCAAGCTTAGACGCTTGGTTATCCTTGAATATTACCCTAGGGTTCCTTGGACATCCCCAAGCTTAGGCTCTTTCCACTCCTTATTCCATGGTCCATCGAATCTTTACCCAAAACTTGAAAACTTCACAACACAAAACTTAATAGAAAACTCGTAAGCTCCGTTAGCGAAAGAAAACAAAACACCACTTCAAGGTACTGTAATTAAATCATTCTTTATTTATATTGGTGTTAAACCTACTGTATTCCAACTTATCTATGGTTTATAAACTATTTTACTAGCCATAGAGTCATCAAAATAAACAAGCAACACAATGAAAACAGAATCTGTCAAAAACAGAATAGTCTGTAGTAATCTGTAACTAAAGCAAACTTACGGAACTCCAAAAATCCTAAAATAAATTGGTGGACCTGAGGAATTTGTCTATAAATCATCTTCAGAAAGAATCAACTAAATAGCACTCTCCAGTAAAAAGTTTTGGCTAATCTAGTGAGCGCTAAAGTTTCTGTTTTTACAGCATGATCATAAAGACTTCACCCAAGTCTTCTCAAAGGTTCTACTAGGCACAAACACTAATTAAAACACAAAACCACATCTAAACAGAAGAAAGATGGATTATTTATTACTAAACAGAACCAAAAATAAAGAAACTAAAATAAAATTGGGTTGCCTCCCAACAAGCGCTATCGTTTAACGCCCCTAGCTAGGCATGATGATTTCAATGATGCTCGCATAAAAGATAAGAATTGAAACATAAAGAGAGCATCATGAATAAAATGACTAGCACATTTAAGTCCAACCCACTTCCTATGCATAGGTATTTTGTGAGCAAACAACTTATGTGAACAACAATCAACTAGCATAGGAAGGCAAAACAAGCATAACTTCAAGATTTTCAACACATAGAGAGGAAACTTGATATTATTGCAATTCCTACAAGTATATATTCCTCCCTCATAATAATTTTCAGTAGAATCATGAATCAATTCAACAATATTACCAGCACCTAAAGCATTCTTTTCATGATCTACAATCATAAAAATTTTACTACTCTCCACATAAGCAAAATTCTTTTCATTCGGAGTAGTGGGAGCAAACTCAACAAAATAACTATCATGTGATTGAAAATTAAGATCAAGATGACAAGTTTCATGGTTATCATTATTCTTTAAAGCATACGTGTCATCACAATAATCATCATAGATAGGAGGCATGCTTTCATCATAGTAAATTTTCTCATCAAAGCTTGGGGGACAAAAAATACCATCTTCATCAAACATAGCTTCCCCAAGCTTGTGGTTTTGCATATCATTAGCATCATGGATATTCAAAGAATTCATACTAAAAATATTGCAATCCTGCTCATCATTCAACGATTTAGTGCCAAACATTTTAATGCATTCTTCTTCTAACACTTTGGCACAATTTTCATCTCCATCATACTCACGAAAGATATTAAAAAGATGAAGGATATGAGACAAACTCAATTCCATTTTTTAATTTTCTTTTATAAACTAACTAGTGATAAAACAAGAAACAAAAAGATTCGATTGCAACATCTAAAGATATACCTTCAAGCACTCACCTCCCCCACAACGACGCCAGAAAAGAGCTTAGTTGACGGGGTGTGAGTGCCGCTTACCTACCCTCCCCGGCAACGGTGCCAGAAAAGAGCTTGATGTCTACTATGCAACCTTCTTCTTGTAGACGATGTTGGGCCTCCAAGTGCAGAGGTTTGTAGGACAGTATCAAATTTCCCTCAAGTGGATGACCTAAGGTTTATCAATCCGTAGGAGGTGTAGGATGAAGATGGTCTCTCTCAAGCAACCCTGCAACCAAATAACAAAGAGTCTCTTGTGTCCCCAACACACCCAATACAATGGTAAATTGTATAGGTGCACTAGTTCGGCGAAGAGATGGTGATACAAGTGCAATATAGATGGTAGATATAGGTTTTTGTAAACTGAAAATATAAAAACAGCAAGGTAGCAAGTGGTAAAAGTGAGCGTAAACGGCATTGCAATGCTAGGAAACAAGGCCTAGGGTTCATACTTTCACTAGTGCAAGTTCTCTCAAGAATAATAACATAATTGGATCATATAACTATCCCTCAACATGCAACAAAGAGTCACTCCAAAGTCACTAATAGCGAAGAACAAACGAAGAGATTATGGTAGGGTATGAAACCACCTCAAAGTTATTCTTTCCAATCAATCCGTTGGGCTATTCCTATAAGTGTCACAAGCAGCCCTAGAGTTTGTACTAGAATAACACCTCAAGACACAAATCAACCAAAACCCTAATGTCACCTAGATACTTCAATGTCACCTCAAGTACCCATGGGTATGATTATACGATATGCATCACACAATCTCAGATTAATCTATTCAACCAACACATAGAACCTCAAAGAGTGCCCTAAAGTTTCTACCGGAGAATCAACACCAAAACATGTGCCAACCCCTATGCATAAATTCATGGGCGAAACCCGCAAGTTGATCACCAAAACATAAATCAAGTGAATCACGTGATATCCCATTGTCACCACAGATACGCACGGCAAGACATACATCAAGTGTTCTCAACTCATTAAAGACTCAATCCGATAAGATTACTTCAGAGGGAAAACTCAATCCATTACTAGAGAGTAGAGGGGGAGAAGCAACATAAGATCCAACTATAATAGCAAAGCTCACGATACATCAGGATCGTGCCAAATCAATAACAAGAGAGAGAGAGATCAAACACATAGCTACTGGTACATACCCTCAGCCCCGAGGGTGAACTACTCCCTTCTCGTCATGGAGAGCGCCGGGATGATGAAGATAGCCACCGGTGAGGGTTCCCCCCTCCGGCAGGGTGCCGGAACAGGGTCCCGATTGGGTTTTGGAGGCTATAGAGGCTTGCGGCGGCGGAACTCCCGATCTATTCTCGTCTTCGGAAGTTTTAGGTACGTGGGTATATATGGGTGAAAGAAGTACGTCGGTGGACCGAAGGGGGGCCCACGAGGCAGGGGGCGCACCCTAGGGGGGTCGCCCCTCACCCTCATGGGCACCTCCCTTCTTTCCTGATGTGCACTACAAGCTTTTTCGGTAGCTTTCCTTCCAAAAATAACTTCTCAAGTTGATTTCGTTCCGTTTCGACTCCGTTTGATATTTCTTTTCTTTGAAACACTGAAATAGGGAAAAACAACAATTCTGGGCTGGGCCTCCGGTTCATAGGTTAGTCCCAAAAATAATATAGAAGTGGACAATAAAGCCCAATATTGTCTAAAACAGTAGATAATATAGCATGGAGCAATCAAAAATTATAGATACGTTGGAGACGTATCCGTATCTCTCCTTGGGGGTTGATTTAAACCTCATATGCTCTACCAAAACAATCTTGCTGCTCAAACATTGAAATTCTGGTTCTTTGTTTCAAACATCGAAATGTTGTTTACCTTGTTATTCTATGCTTAAATGATAAAAATGTCGCATTTATAGGATTGTAAACCTGATGTCATTGGAGTAGTTTTTACTTGCTGTTGATAGTTACTAGTATTCACTGATTTTGCCTCATTTCGCTTGTTTTACTCTTATTTATGCACACAGACTGCCTACAAGTTAATGTGCTGTTAGATTTGATTTTATTTTTTTCCTAACAATTTTGTTTCATAACTTGCGGATGCTGTCCTTCATTCATGTTATCGTCGTGAGCTCCAGGACAAAGAAGTCGGGAGAAACATAGAGTTCTTGCTCATTGGAGGTAGTTATACTTCGATAGCTAGTTATTTTTTTGATTTTTTAGTTGTGTTACCTAATGTGAACTAGTTCTGATGTGAATATGTTTGACTGCAATGTGCCAAGTTTGGCTCTATTTGATTATACTCATGATGTAAACTATGTTTTCATGATATTTTGTTGTGCTCTATTTGAAGCATTGTGTAAATATTGTTTATTTATTTATTGGTTCGTTGAAATATGAGGAATATAACCATGACAACTGGGACCTACTTATTAGAACCTAACAATTGGGACCCATTAGACTAGTGGGCCCTTCTCTTGAAAAAAATAAAATCTGAAACTCTAGAGCCCAAAATCCCACGTTGTAGCAAAATCAAAGGCTGAATTGTTGGGCTTGGCCCATGTGGCTGACAAAAATTAACAGGAAAACAAATAAAAAATAGGCTGGTTTATTGGGCTTGGCCAAATAATAAAAGGGGTGAATTATTGGGCTCGGCCCATGTAAAACACCGAATCGGACCGGGCTGAATCTTGTCCACGACCTTTGCATCTAGAGTATTAAGTTCATACGAATGGAGTAACACATTAGGCAAGATGACATGACGTAGAGGGATAAACTCAAGCAATATGATATAAACCCCATATTTTTATCCTCGATGGCAACAATACAATACATGCCTTGCTAGCCCTGCTGTCACTGGGAAAGGATGCCGCAAGATTGAACCCAAAGCTAAGCACTTCTCCCATTGCAAGAAAGATCAATCTAGTAGGCCAAACTAAACCGATAATTCGAAGAGACTTACAAAGATATCAAATCATGCATATAAGAATTCAGAGAAGAACCCAATAATATTCATAGATAATCAAGTTCATAAACCCACAATTCATCGGATCTCGGCAAACACACCGCAAAAAGTATTACATCGAATAGATCTCCAAGAAGATCGGGGAGAACTTTGTATTGAGATCCAAATAAAGAGAAGAAGCAATCTAGCTAATAACTATGGACCCGAAGGTCTGTGGTAAACTACTCACACATCATCGGAGATGCTATGGCGTTGATGTAGAAGCCCTCCGTGATCAAATCCCCCTCCGGTTGATAACCGGAAAAGGCCCGAAGATGGGATCTCACGGGTACAGAAGGTTGCGGCGGTGGAAAAGTGGTTTCATGGCTCCCTCCGATGTTTTCAGGGTATAAGAGTATATATATAGGCGAAAGAAGTAGGTCGGTGGAGCTACGAGCGGCCCACGAGGGTGGGGGCGCGCCCTCCTACCTCGTAGCCGCCTCGTGGCTTCCTTGACCTCCACTCCAAGTCTCCTGGATTGCGTTTGTTCCAAAAAAGATCCTCGCGAAGGTTTCATTCCGTTTGGATTCCGTTTGATATTCCTTTTCTGCGAAACACTGAAATAGGCAAAAAAAAAGCAAATTGCACTGGGCCTTCGATTAATAGGTTAGTCCCAAAAATAATATAAAAAGGTATATTAAAGCCCATTAAACATCCAAAACAGATAATATAATAGCATGGAGCAATCAAAAATTATAGATACGTTGGAGACGTATCAATATCGACCTCTCCTTCTCCGGGAGATTGGTCGAACAACAAGTTTTTGTATATCTATCCGACGCTACTGGTTACATATATACAATATGAGATCTCTTACAATCCCCTAATATCTGTACTCCACTTCCACATGGTATTCTCCGGCTTTATTGATAACGTGATCAAGAAAGAATCCCGCCAATTGCTCTTGAATTGCTTTCATGCGATCTTGTGGTAGGAGTTCATCCCGCATCTGCCACGTCTAATTTGAAGAAGGGGATTATTACATATATTTGAATGAAAGTCAACACAAATGATGGTAATAAAATGAAATTGTGAATATTATTGCTTCCGCACTTCATATTGTCTTTTAGAGTAGCCCTACTTATTCTTGGCCGTCACGTTGTAGATGAACTCGCAAACGTAGTATATATCCACAGTAATTATTCTCGGGTTCTTGCCACAAGCACTTTACGAGAAATAGAGGTCAATCAAACTGATAATGGAGCATTATAAATGGCATTGATGAAAGTAGCTAGAATCAACGGGAGATGCGCGGAACTAGCTAGCTAGTAGTACTTACTTTCGGGGTACTTAAATCCCAGCTCCCACGGAAGTCCCGGAGCTTCTGTGCGGTGAATACTTTCCAAACCCTGCGAGACAAAGAAAACAATTACTTGATATCAGGAAATGAACAAAGTTGCCGATATGGTGCGATAATGATCGATTGAACTTACTTCTTGAGCATTTTAGTCATGTCCGCATAGTCCTCGAGATCTTTTCGTCTCGAGTCTAAGACGGTTACTAGTCCCTGCTCAAGCTTAATCTCTAGGAGAATACAGTGGAACCTGCGCATGCATGCGTAACTCATCAATTACATACTATAACCTCGAGTAGTAAGGGAAACCGAATATGCACAAGACAGTAACACTCACTTGAACTTGTAAGGAAATAGTATTTTATCTTTGTTTTGATTAATTAGCAATGATTTGAGCAAGTTGGCCTCGGTTTCTTTGGCATGAAATTTAACCGTAAATTCATCTATGAGATTTGTGTTAATGAACCCAATATCATAGATTTCTGCTTTTCTGCATTCGACGATCTTCAATCTGCATAATATAGTGAGGACAATTATATATACATGCAATGAAAGAGCTGAGCTATATATAGAGACTCAATGACAGAAGTAGTACTTACAGATAGTAACAAGTGACCATTAATTTTCGAGGGACTTTTGATTGAAAAATTGGAAGAACACCTCAAATGGAACAGACAACAGATCAATTCCAACGAGGTCGTGCTCTTCTTTAACTCAGCGTTAAAGTATCCTCCCCCCAGACTCTCTACAGGTTTTCATGTACCAATCATGGAATCTTGACATCATCATTGTTAGAGGAGGACTTCCATCTTTGACGAGAAGCTTCCCGTACTAGTATTTTTTTTCGTCCACCTCCATTCTATCATAATGTGCATTGTCGGGCAGGTAATCTCCAAGATTGGTACCAGGAAAAATCCTCGGATTATTAGCGACGATATCGCTAGACACCTTGAGCGGGGGGCACGATTGGTTCGCTTGTTCGCCGAGCGGGGCAATTTTTTTCCCAGCTCGTCGTTTTTCTAACCTTCGATCACTTCAAGTACTTCCTGACTGCTCCGCTTCGATATACGACCTTTCAATAATGTGCTCATAGTTGGTTTTCGGCGGAGACGGTGGTGGTTTCTTCAGGGCATCGATAGTGCGCTTGGCTTTCACCGCATCTATCTTCTCCTCCGGAGGTGGATGTTTCTTAGCTCTTTGTGTTTTAAAGAAGTCCTTCACATAGGCTTGACAGGTCTCCTCGTTTCCCTTCGCGGTCATCTTGTATGGTAACTTCTCTACAGGCTTGAGAGATGGACCGAATCTGTATTGCCTCCCGGCTCTGGCTGTACTGCTAGACGCCGGAGCAGACGGAGTGGCCGCGGCTGTCTTCTTTCCTTGCTTGCAAGGCGGAGAATAAGGACTACGACGCAGCGGAGCAGCCGAAGCGGCGGTAGCTCTCTTCCACCCTTGCTGACGAGGCAGAGGAGGAGGCGGGCTGCTCGGACGCGTCGGCCCAGGCTGAGAAGGAGGCGGAGTGCCCTGATCACTCGCTGGAGGAGGAGGCGAAGGAGGAGGCGGAGTGCCCTGACTCGCCGGAGGAGGAGTAGGAGGAGGAGGAGGCGGAGGCGTCCAGTTAGGAAGGTTGATGAACTCCTTCCGCCATAGGCATGGAGTCTTCAGAGCAGAACCCAGCCGAGTCTCCCCTTCACCGGTAGGGTGGTCACGCTCGAGCTCCTCAAATCCCTCCGTTATTTCATCCACCATCACCCTAGCATATCCTTCTGGAATCGGCCGGCAGTGAAAAGTTGCGCCGGGTTCAGGAGGTGCAATAGAGCCGACATTCGCCTTGACTTTGAAGATCTGTCATTGCGTCATAAGGTGGTAATTTTGAGACTCCGTGAGAGCATCCATGGGGTAGGTAGCAGGAGCCGTGAAGACAGGCTCCTGAAGCAACTCGATGGAAGCCACGCTGCTTCTCCGCTGAGATGGCGGGGTAGCTTCGGGGGTAGCTTCGACACGTTGCTTGCTGTGAACTGCTTCTTGTTCCTCTAGCGCTTGTACTCTTGCGTGGAGCGCCTGCAGTTGGGTCTGCTCCACTTTCCTCCTCCTCTCCCAACCTTTGTAACCGCGTGCTTCCGAAAACCCAGCCTTGCACGAAATGGAGCCTGGCGTGCCTCGTGTCCGTCCAAGGTTCTCACGCTTCCTGAGGGACATTCTGAGCTCGTCGTTCTCTCTGTCGGGAACGAACATCCCTTGCTGTGCTGCGGCGATATACTCCTGAAGCTTCGTGACGAGTATTCTCAATTGCTCGTTCGTCCAAACACACTTCCCTGTTTCAGGGTCCAAGGTTCTGCCAACCCCGAAGAACCAAGTCCTTGAACGGTCTGGCCAGTTCAATGTCTCTGGTTTGACCCCTTTATCAAGCAGGTCATTCTCAACCTTTTCCCACAACGGCCGGGCTTTGAGGTAGCCACCTGACCCCGTGCGATGGTGATGCTCCTTCTTCGCAGCAGTTTTCTTGTTTGTCGCTGAGGGAGTCCTGGATTAGGGGGTGTTCGGGTAGCCGAACTATACCTTCAGCCGGACTCCAGGACTATGAAGATATAAAGTTGAAGACTTCGTCCCGTGTCCGGAAGGATCGTTTCTTGCCGTAGAAGGCAAGCTAGGTGTGCGGATATTCAAGATCTCCTACCATTGTAACCGACTCTGTGTAACCCTAACCCTATCCGGTGTCTATATAAACCGGAGGGTTGTAGTCCGTAGGACAACCATCATCATACACAATCATACCATAGGCTAGCTTCTAGGGTTTAGCCTCCTTGATCTCGTGGTAGATCTACTCTTGTACTACCCATATCATCAATATTAATCTAGCAGGAGTAGGGTTTTACCTCCATCGAGAGGGCCCGAAACTGGGTAAAATAAAGTGTCCCTTGTCTCCTGTTACCATCCGACCTTGACGCACAGTTCGGGACCCCCTACTCGAGATCCGCCGGTTTTGACACCGACATTGGTGCTTTCATTGAGAGTTCCTCTGTGTCGTCGCAATCAGGAAGGATGCCTCTTCCCATCTTTAAATACGGCGCCATTACGAAAGGAGCTTTGGCTGTCGGCCAAACTCTCCAGTTAGGTGGTTTCCTCGCAACCGCCTGTTCGGCTGTTGCGCCGACGGTGACCTCCCGGGTCATCAAAAGCAACCTCCATGTCGGCTCAGAACTCGCCGAGCAATTGGATCCGACGGAGCTCGCTTCAGTTAACGAGCTCCTAGATCGTATTGCCGCACTGGGCGTCGCCACAAATTACGACCAGGTGGGGCTTAAACCCGATCTGAGAGAAATTAACTCTCCCCAGGTCACCCACCAAGTTGCAGTGGTGGAGACACAATGCGGCGACCCTTCATCTATCTTGAGGACTAGCTATGTCCAAATCCCCGAACCCTCCATACCGGATATTCGCGGAGGGAAGGATACAATCCAAGACCTGAGCTTAAAATCAGGCAAATCGGATAACATCCAAGACTCCTTATCTCAGAATCCGGAAGTTCTTCAGCCTCCGAACAACAAATTCGGCGAAGTCTCAGATTTAACGACACCCACCCACCCGATCTTAAGCGATCTTTCCCAAATCAGGCAAAGGCCCGAAGAATCAGTACATCATTACTGGGCTAGATTCCTCCTGGTTATGAACAGGATAAAGGACTGCCGCGAGGGAGACGCAATCTCAATCTTTTGCAGTAATTGCACGGACAAGGGAATACTCAACGCCGTCAGCCGTCGTAATATTACACGCTTTGCCGACTTGGCGTCCATAGTACAAAAATACTGTGCGATGGAAAGTGCTCGGAAAACCGAAATAAAATTTTGGGACAATCCGGCCCTGAATAGCAATCCCGTCCGAACTAGGAGGGTGCACCACAGTAAAGCACCCGGACTAAATACCAAAAAGTCAAAACCCTCCAGAGGGCATGGAACCATACTGGAAAAGTGGCTAGATGGACCCTGCAAGATTCATAGTGCAGAGGACGCCACCCCAACTCACAGCCTCAGGGCATGTTGGATAATCCGGCAGGTGGCCAAAATTGGCGAGGACCTCCTAATTCCAGAGGTCGAAGGAAACCAGCCCGAGAATTTCAGTTCCGTTCTCACAGTCTTTGAGACTTTTGCATCGAATAACATGTGAAAAAGAACACTCCACAGCCTCACAGAAGTCTACCACGTGGCGACAATAAACCAATGGAGTAATACTGCTATCACCTTCAACGCGAGTGACGAACCTAAAATTCGAACAGCCAGAGCACCAGCCGCATTGGTCCTCAGTCCCATAGTGGACGGCTGTCGTCTCACAAAGGTACTCATGGATGGAGGCAGCGGACTGAACCTCATTTACGAGGAAACCCTTCAAAAGATGGAAATAGACTGGAACCGCATGGAGCGAAGCAGCACAACCTTTAGAGGAATAATTCCTAGTCAGGAAGCGCGCTGCACCGGAAAAATCACACTAGATGTGGTATTCGGCACGCCGGATAATTATAGGTCCGAACAAATCACCTTTCAGGTGGCCCCGTTCAAAAGCGGATATCACGCTATATTAGGACGGGAGGCATTCACAGTTTTCCAAGCTATACCCCATTACGGGTACATGAAGCACAAGATGCCCGGGCCAAATGGAATTATCACTCTCGCTAGTGATCCGGACATAACACTCCGCGCCGAAAACAAGACAGCCGCATTGGCCCTTGAGACACTATCCGAAACCTTAGCGGCAGAAGAACTGACTGCGCTGCGATCCACAGTCAATAGGGATGATGTGATACTCGATAAGAGATCCAAATCCACATCCTTCAAACCAGCGGACGAAATAGTCAAATTCCAGGTCCACCCAACGGACCCCAGTAAAACAGCGTCCATCGGGGCAAGACTAAACCCTGACGTAGACGCCGCACTGCGAGAGTTCCTACGAGAGAACTGGGACATCTTCGCTTGGCACCCCTCAGATATGCCAGGAATCCCACGCAGGCTGGCAGAACACAGCTTAAACATCCAGAAAGGATTCAAACCTGTCAAACAAGCCCTCCGGCGTTTCTCTGAACCAAAGAGACATGCCATGGGAGAGGAGCTAGCCAAGTTATTGGAGGCCGGATTCATTAGAGACATAAAACATCCGGACTGGCTGGCAAACCTAGTGATGGTACCAAAGAAGGACAAATCCTGGCGCCTGTGTGTCGACTTCAAAGACCTTAATAAGGCTTTCCCAAAGGATCCGTTTCCCCTCCCTCGAATAGATCAAATTATCGATGCCACTGCAGGGCACGATTCGCTGTGCTTCCTCGACGCATACTCCGGTTACCATCAAATAAAGATGGCAGAGTTAGACCAAGCCGCAATGGCATTCATCACACCATACGGCCCATTCTGCTTCAACACAATGCCCTTTGGGCTAAAAAACGCCGGCGCAACATATCAACGCATGATTCAAATATGCCTGACAAAACAGATCGGCAAAACAGTTGAGGTGTACGTAGATGATGTGGTCGTCAAATCAAGACATGTCGAATCTCTAGTGGACGACTTGAGGCTTACATTCGACAACCTCCGAAAATACGACATTAAGCTCAATCTGGAAAAATGTGTTTTCGGTGTTCCAGCCGGAAAGCTCCTGGGCTTCATTGTATCCGGTAGAGGAATTGAAGCAAACCCAGCTAAAATCCGATCTTTGTCACAATTGGACATCCCAAAAGACCTCAAACAAATATAGAAACTCACCGGATGCGTGGCGGCTTTAAGCCGCTTTATCTCCCGTTTGGGAGAAAAGACATTGCCCCTTTATCGCCTCCTCAGGCGCACCGAACACTTCGAGTGGACGGACGCTGCAACGGCCGAACTCGAGGAAATAAAGGCCATCTTGGCAACAAATCCCGTCCTAGCCTCGCCAAATACTGGCGAACCCATGCTATTGTACATTGCCGCAACTCATCAAGTTGTTAGCGCAGTACTCGTCGTCGAACGGGTAACGGACAGACACAAACGCCCCCTTCAAAGGCCGGTTTACTACGTGTCCACTGTCCGCACACCATGCAAATCACGGTACCCGCATTACCAAAAGATTGCATACGCAGTGTTTATGGCATCCCGGAAGCTACGACACTACTTTCAAGAGTGTTCTATAACAGTAGCCTCGGAAGTACCACTCAACGATATTATTAACAACCGCGACGCAACAGGCCGGATAGAAAAATGGGCCATAGAGCTCCTACCATTCGACATAACCTACAAACCACGACGAGCCATCAAATCGCAAGTCCTAGCCTACTTTGTCGCCGAATGGACAGAGGCCGAACTCCCTAAAGAGTACGACACATACTCAAACTGGATCATGCATTTCGACGGCTCCAAAATGTTGGCCGGACTGGGGGCTGGCATCGTTTTGACGTCCCCTACAGGAGACACAGTCCAATATGTACTCCAAATTATGTACACGGACTCCAACAATGCAGCCGAATATGAGGCCCTTCTACACGGTTTCCGGATGGTAGTTTCCATGGGCATTCAACGTCTGGAAGTACGTGGGGATTCAAACCTCGCGATATCCCAGATAAATGGCGACTTCAAAGGCAAAGACCCAAAAATGGCAGCCTACCGCAACGCCGTACTAAAAATGTCAGCTCGGTTCGAGGGACTAGAGTTTCACCATATAGCCCGAGAAAATAATCAGGCAGCGGACGTCCAGGCACGCATCGGAGCAAAACGAGATGTCGTCCCCCCCAACATCTTCCTAGAAAGATTATTCAAACCATCTGTAGCATGGGAGGGGGAACCCTCGGATAACAGTCCGGACACAACCGCACAACCAGACGCCGAGCAATCTGACATAATCGGAGGCCCCGCCACCGAAATCACGCCCTCAGCCCACGTAATAATGGCGGTCATCGCCCCGTGGACAGAACCATTCCTAGCCTACCTCATTAGGCAGGAACTCCCTGAGGACCAAAATGAGGCACGCTGCATAGTGCGGCGATCTAAAGCCTATAAAGTCCTCGAGGGAGAGCTATATAAGAGAAGTACTACAGGAGTCCTTCAAAGGTGTATCTCCGAAGAGGAAGGGCGGAGTCTATTGGCCGAAATTCATGCCGGACTCTGTGGCCACCACGCTGCAGCTCGGTCCCTTCTAAGCAAGGCTTTCCGTACAGGCTTTTATTGGCCGACGGCCCGAGCGGACGCCCATGACCTAGTCAAACGATGCGTCGGTTGCCAGCTTTTTGCCAACCAAAGTCATATGCCACCCAACGCCCTCCGAACTATCCCCATCACTTGGCCTTTTGCGGTTTGGGGACTTGATATGGTGGGACCCCTTAAAGGTGGAACCCACAAGAAAAAATACCTACTGGTCATGGTGGATAAATTCACCAAATGGATAGAAGCCAAGCCTGTCAAGACGGCCGAATCCGGACCTGTGATATATTTCATATCCGGGGTCGTACACCGTTACGGTGTCCCCCATAGCATTATCACCGATAACGACACAAACTTCACCTCGGAGGAAGTAAAGCTGTGGTGCAAAAACATGGGCATTAAGCTCAATTATGCTTCCGTCTATCACCCACAAACCAACGGTCAGGTCGAACGCGCAAATGGTCTCATCATGAGCGGCATCAAACCCAGACTAGTGCGGTCCCTCAAGGAATCTAATATGCATTGGGTAGAGGAGCTCGACTCCGTGCTCTGGGGGCTGCGAACCACGCCAAATCGTACCACCGGATTCACACCATTCTTTATGGTGTACGGCGCAGAGGCAGTCCTGCCCTGCGACATAATTCATGACTCACCTCGAGTGCGCATGTACGAAGAAAGAGAAGCCGAGCTTGATCGGCAGGACAACCTGGACACCTTAGAGGAGGAACGCGATGTGGCCAAAGCCCTTTCCGCATTTTATCAACAGCAGGCTCGAAGATATCAAAGCAGAGAAGTACGGGCCAAAAACTACAACGTTGGCGAACTAGTTCTACGCCTGCCGGATAAGAAAAAGGACAAACTCAAGCCCAGATGGGAAGGTCCCTTCATAATTGACCAAGTCCTGACTGGTGGAGCGTACCGCCTGTGAGATGCGTCGGATAACCGACTCGAGCCGAACCCATGGAACGCCACACGTGTCCGAAGATTTTATGCCTAGCGCCGAACTCGGGGTTTGCCTTCTTCCTGTGTCCATTTTTGTATTTTTCTGTTTTTATCTCCTCCCACTCTTTCCTCTTGTAGCCCTTAAAGGCTCATCATGTGACGCGCTACCCGCGCTCCGTAAACCTGGGGGCTTCTTTAATGGAAGCTTGTTTATATGGGTTTCACGCCCAACGCACGCGTCAGACTTCCGCATGCACCTTTTCTTCACCATTATATGCATCGATATGATTTAAGTTTTGGCCAAGCTGGGTTGCCTGGCTCCTGTGCTTACCCCTACGTTCCCGATTGTTCGGCTAGGTGGTAAAGGGAGCACCTCTGCGATTGTTACTTGCGGATAAGCCGGATGTGTACCTCAGACTGGGTGAAGCCGAAAGCTAGCGTTCTTAAGGGAATATTCGGTCGGTGAACTAAAGATGAACCTTTTTTACTTATACGTGCCCCCAGATGTTTTCCTGCACTTGCAGTCTGAATGTGCACTTCAGGGCACGCCACCCTAGCGAAAGGAAGCCTTAACGGAACTATTCTCTCTGGAAGATGTTTCTTACTAACCATGTAATATAACATAACTAGTTGGGCACTTGTCTGATAAAGCACTAATGACCCCTAGGCCTGGTCTCCACGCATACCTCGGTTCTTATATATCCGTTATGGTATTCGGACACACTCCGGACCGTCAGGTCCCGAGGTCGAAGCGAAAAGGTCGGCAACGACAAACGATCTACAATCCAGCTAGAAGGCATTACACATGTCAAATATAAATTACATAGTCATCAAGACTGATTGTATTCCTCTTCTATACCATCTAACAGGCTGTCTAATTTACAGTCCTGCTGGGAATACTTTGCGGCCAATTCTACTTGGCCATATACTAAGCTCACAGGGATCTCCTTCCCGTCAGGCCCCACCGGTCCAACTTCGGCCATATGATTGGGGTCAGACTTCGTAAAGCGGGTCTTCACCATGGCCCAAGCCTCCCTAGCGCCCTGCCGGCAGGCCGATATCTTCCACAACCGGAAGCGCCGCCGAGCTCCCTTCAACTTCTCCGCAAGTTCTCCAAGGCTCTCGGGTATGGAGTGGGCAGGCCACAAGGCTTAGGCAATACCTCGCATCGCCTGCCGAATTCGTTCGTGAAGTTGCAAGAGTTCGGGAAGAAGATCGCCCGTTGAACTGGGCATCTCCTCTGCAGGACGACCTGTAAGCATACCTACAGACATAACTCTGTTAGTCGTCTTCCTCGCCGAACTCCTTTTTCAAGAGTTCGCTTAAGCACTTACTAAAAATGCCGCGTCGAAGTCGCTGATTCTCCTTATTGGAGTCCGACAGCTGGCCACGAACATCTTTTAGTTCAACATCCAGCTTGGTGTTGGCATCCTGGAGATCATTCTTCTCCCGTCTCACCTTTGTTAGCACGCTTTCACCAGACTCTAACCGGTGTAGAAGCTGTTGCCTGTCCGGATCGAGTCCAGCGCCTTCTACAATACAATTTGTTAGATTGGCACTTAAATCTGTACAATCCTAATTATTCTAGAGTATTGTTTACCTGCAGGGGTCTCTTTAGACCCTCCTGCTGCCGATCGTGCGGCCTCTAGTTGGGCCCTGCACCTTTCCAGCTCCTGGGACAGCGCGGTATTCTTCTCGGTAAGAAGCTGCATGATATATGATCCTCGAATCAGTTATCTCCACTGCTTCAAGTCTCGGGGGCTACTGGCATATCTATATTTACCAAAAATTTCTTACCCGTATGTCTTTTACATACTGCTCCGTGGCTCTGGCTAAACCATTTTGAGCGGCACAGAGGTACGCGTCTCCTGAATTAAAGGCATTTAAAGCCTCCTGGGAGAAACAAGCGTCGCGAAGAACTGTCCGGCGACGCCTGTGGTTCATAGCACTCTCCACCTCGGAATTGGTGGCAAATAGCCTATCCGCATCCTCTGATAGAGGAGCAGGTGTTGACCTCCGCCTCCGGGCCGGGCGTTGGAGTCTGGCTGGTGGAGGCCCGATTGGCAACCTCTCCGGGTATAGTCCGGCGAGGTCTCTTCGTCCTGAAGATAGCACGAATGTTAATATACCCTGGAGGAGTAGAACACCAGGGAAAAAGAGAGGGTACGCCATACCTTTGTTCTGGCACCTCAGGCTGGACTACGTTCCTTTTTGCCCCACGGGGCCCTGCGGCCCCCCGTCGGCTAGCTGCAGTAGGGTCGGCTTCCCCCCTCGGGAATCTCCCCTACAAAGCAGAGTTGTTGTCAAAACAACCAGGCCCATGAAAACGGAACCCCTCTTAAGGGAGTAAAGCTTCGGTGTTCGTCACCTGGGAGGCCGGAATCAACCCTGGGTAATCAGCTATAATAGCTACCAAGGTATCATCCTTGCTTAGCTGATGGAACACTCTGTCAATGAAGTCCACTGCTAAGTCCGGATCCTCTTCGGAGTCCGGATCGAGGAGCCGGTCTGGGTCCTCTGGCTGTGGAGAATGGCTGTTTATGTTTTTTACCTCCTGACGCAGGTCCTGCATTAGAGTCGTTAGACTACCTATTTAATCATGGGAATGTAAAATGAACAGAGAAGTACGACTGTCCGCTTACCCAGTTCGGAGGATTGTACATGGAAAATCCGCCCTGGGAATCGACGCGGAGAAATTCCTCTTCTTCTCCCTTATACAAAGAGGATAAGATCTTCATTAGGGCGATAGGTGAGTCCGGCCCCTTGCGGCCGTAACGGGTGGCGTCATCCTCCCCGTTAAAATCCCACATGGGGTGGCTTCTGTATTGAAGCGGCTGCACCCCTCGCATAATGCATATGGCCATGACTTTAATCATGGTCAGTCCGGAATGAGCCAGTAGCTTAATCCGGCCCATCAAGTAAAGGACGTCCCTGTCATCCTCTCTCTGAGGGTTCCGAGGGCGCCAGCTCAGCCGTTTCTTCAGGGGAGCGTTGTCGAACTCAGGGAGACCGGCCCGAACAGGGTCCGACAGGGGGACGTCATCTATATAGAACCATTCTGAAGGCCAGTCCTCGGACGCCTTCTTCGGGGTTCCGGACGGGTATCCGGTCCCCGCGATACGCCATACTTCGGCTCCGCCCACTTGATATATAGACCCCTTTTGCGAACGGGGTACCAGGCAGAATATCTTCTTCCACAGCGCAAAATGAGCCTCGACGCCTAAAAATAGCTCGCAAAGAGCTACGAAGCCCGCAATGTGTAACACGGAACTGGGCGTAAGGTGGTGCAGCTGGAGGCCATAGAACTCCAAAAGCCCACGGAGAAAGGGATGAATTGGCAATCCCAGGCCCCTTACTAGATAAGGGACCAGACACACCCGTTCCCCTTTAGAGGGACTAGGTGAGTTCTCCACTTGTCTTCCACCTTGATAAGTGGCGAGTCCGGCTCGGACCGAGACCATGTAGGCTTGAGGGAGGAATCCCTTGGCTTGAAGCGACACCAACTCGCTATGTGGGATGGTGCATCTCTCCCAATCTCCGGGTTTAGGACTGGAGGGGCGAGGGGAGGAGCTGCGGCGGCTGGCCATGTTGGAATGGACCTTTTGTGGAGACACTCTGATGATAACTCGCAGAGAGGAGAAGATGTGGTTTGGATCTAGATCCCCATCTTGTTAAATAGGCGGCTCGTTTATATGACTAAGGGTGTGGATGTAAAAACACCCCAAGCTCTTCACATTCGTTCAGCGCGTGGAAGACGGCCATTATTGGCCACTGAAGCCGAGGAGTGCTACATTACGAAAAGAACGGACATTATTCGTACAGGTACACAAGATTCGGAGGAGGAACCCGCCTTGCAATGGCGAAGACGACTTGTGCGCCGGACTCATCGTCATTGAAGCCTGGTTCGGGGGCTACTGAGGGAGTCCTAGATTAGGGGGTGTTCGGGTAGCCGGACTATACCTTCAGCCGGACTCCAGGACTATGAAGATATAAAGTTGAAGACTTCGTCCCGTGTCCGGAAGGATCTTTTCTTGGCGTAGAAGGCAAGCCAGGTGTGCGGATATTCAAGATCTCCTACCATTGTAACCGACTCTGTGTAACCCTAACCCTATCCGGTGTCTATATAAGCCGGAGGGTTGTAGTCCGTAGGACAACCATCATCATACACAATCATACCATAGGCTAGCTTCTAGGGTTTAGCCTCCTTGATCTCGTGGTAGATCTACTCTTGTACTACCCATATCATGAATATTAATCTAGCAGGAGTAGGGTTTTACCTCCATCGAGAGGGCCCGAACCTGGGTAAAATAAAGTGTCCCTTGTCTCTTGTTACCATCCGACCTTGACGCACAGTTTGGGACCCCCTACCCGAGATCCGCCGGTTTTGACACCGACAGTCGCTGACATCTTCTTACTCTTGTCAGATGTCTTCTTGGCCACAAATCTGTCCCAGTGATCTCTGATATTCTCAAAACGGCCAGTGAATTCTGGTGTCTTATCTTTGTTGACAAACTTTGTTTTCAGCTCATTCTTCCACCTCCTGAATAGATCTGCCATCTTCTTAAGAGCATGAGACTTGACCAATGGCTCTATAATAGCTGGCTTCTTCGGATCCTCCTCTGGAGGTTGGATGAAATTTGCCTTCAGCGCGGTCCAAAGATCATCTTTCTGCCTATCGTTGACAAAAGACACCTCAGGGTCTTCGTTCTTAGGCTTATACCATTGGTGGATGCTGATCGGGATCATGTCCCTAACAAGAACCCCGCACTGAGCAGAAAATGCTTCCTTGGTCTGGATGGGTTCAATCGGTTGGCCATCGCGCATGATTGCTGTGATCGTGTACCTTTCATCCTGGTGCAACTTTTTCTTCGGGCCTTGTCTCGTTGCCGAAGCTTTGCTTGATCCGGAGGGCTAGAAAAGAAGAAAGAAGAAAGTTAATATGTGTACATACCAAAACAATTAATGCATCAATTAGCTATAGTCGGAACAAGCTTAATTAATATATATACCTGGCCGGACTCCGTTCGGCCACCGGAGCCGTCATCACGGTGTCCTTCTTCCACCGGCATTTGATCACCGGAGCCATCATAATCATGTCCTTCCTCCTCCATTGTTCGATCACCGTACCCTGCTTCGCCCTCTCCTTCCAGACCATCGGTGTCGTTGAGATAGTATGAGACATCACCTCCGGCTGCGATTATGTCCCCCAACACCTGTTCTTCTTCCGAGTCTCAGTGCTCCATAATTTCTGCAAATATTACAACATGGAAATTATTAAACAAAACATGACAGATGGATATATTAGTGGCAAACGTAGACCTAGCTAGCTAATCACAACAAGGAATCATATTAGTGGCCTCAACGCTTCTCTAGGGTTTGGGGTAGGGTTCGGGGTGGCCTCGACGACAACGCTCTTTTAACTTGCTAAATTTGGGTTGCCTCGGCAGCGCTTCTAGGGTTTGGGCCGGACCGCCTCTCTCATGATTATCCGACATCCGGACTGACAAGCGATTTAACAAAATGGCCCTCGACCGCTCGGCGACCCTCGACCCCTGGACGACCCTCGACCCTCGACCCCCTCGTGTCACGTTTGTCTAGTGTCAAAGGATTCAACAAAACCATGTATTCATCATTAGGGGAAATTAATAGGCGCATGATGGTACGAAGCTCTTCAAAGTTATTTTGGAACGGAGTCCCAGATAGGATAATTGGCTTTTTGGTACAAAGTTCAGCAAGAGCCTTCCGAATATCGCTATTTGAAAGGCCTTTGCTGAAATTTGTACCAAAAGGCGGATTATTCTATCCGGGACTCCGTTCCAAAATAACTTTGGAGAACTTCGTACCATCATGCCCCAGTTACTTCCGGCTAATGATGAAGGAATGTATTTCTTCAATACGTTGCCACTAGGCAACCTCTCGACCCCTCGGCGATCCTTGACCCTCGACCCCTCGACGACCCTCGACCCTCGAACCCTCGGCCCCTCCACGACCCTCGAACCTTCGACCCTCGACCCGCGAACCCTCGGCGACCCTCGACCCCTCGGTGACCCTCGACCCTCTACCCTAGTTCTCGTCCTCAAACCCGCGGCGGCCCCTTCCCCCCTCATGTCGAAGTTATCGGGGAGGGGGTATATCGACCCCCCTCATGTCGAAGTTATCGGGGAGGGGGTATATCGACACCCCTCATGTCGAAGTTATCAGGTAGGGGGTATATCAACAACGACATACCCGATAAAAAAAATAAGAAGAGCAAGAAGAAGAAAGGAATAGAGAGGAGAAGATAAAAGAAAAAAAAGAAGAAAAAAAAGAGGAGAAGAAGAAAGGAATAGAGAGGAGAAGAAGAAAAAATAAAAATATTCTATTTTTTCTTCTTCTCCTCTATTCCTTTCTTCTTCTCCTCTTTTTTCTTCTTCTTTTTTCCTCTTCTTATTTATTTCTCCTCTTCTTCCTCTCGTCTTCTTCTCCTTTTTCTTTTCCTTCTTCCTAAACTAAACATAAACTAAAATAATCCTAAAACTAAACGAAACTTCTCCTCCACCCTTTTTTTCTTCTTCTTTTTTTTCATCCTAAAACTTTATGAACAAAATTACAACAGAAAAAAACCATAAAAATTCTATGAACAAAATAAATATTCTATGAACAAAATTACAACAGAGAAAAAACCATAAAAATTCTATGAAAAAATGACATATTATTTGCATATGAACATACAAACATTTGCATATTCTACAATAATATCACCAAAAAAATTCTATCAACAGAAAAAAATATCTAAGTTTTGCATATTCTTTGCATATGAACATACATCATCATGATCATCATCATCATCATCACCTACTACTACAATATGAACAGAAAAAAACTATGTATGAACAGGGCCATCGTCGGCATCGGGGCGGGTGGCGGCGTTGGGGCGGGCGCATGGCGGCATTGGGGCATCGGGGGGAAGGAGGAGAGGAGGGGGAACGACGCGGTGAGGCTCACAGTGCCGGGGAGCGGCGGCGAGGTCGGGGCAGGGCTCGGCGCGCGTGACGGCGAGATCGGGGCAGGGCGCGGTGAGGTTGGGGCAGGCCGGGCGTGTCGAGGTCGGGGCAGGGTGTGGCCAGGCCGGGGCAGGGCGACGACGGAGACAGCGGACGGGGGCAGGGCAGCCTGGCGGCGTCGGTGACCTCGACGTCGTCAGGCACGAACCGATGATGGAAATCTAAAAATTCCCTAAGTGTTGCTTATATATGCTACCTCTTGAGCACTGCGTTGGATTTCCCCGAAGAGGAGAGGATGATGCAGCAAAGTAGCATAAGTATTTCCCTCAGTTTTTGAGAACCAAGGTATCAATCCAGTAGGAGGCCACGCGCGAGTTCCTCGTACCTACACAAAACAAATAGCTCAACGCAACCAACGCGATTAGGGGTTGTCAGTCCCTTCATGGTCACTTACGAGAGTGAGATCTGATAGAGATGATAGATAATATTTTTTGTATTTTTGGTATAAAGATGCAAAGTAAAATAAAAGGCAAAGTAAAATGCAAAGCAATAATAAAATGATGGAAGATTTTTATGATGAGAATAGACCCGGGGGCCATAGGTTTCACTAGTGGCTTCTCTCAAGAGCATAAGTATTTCTACGGTGGGTGAACAAATTACTGTTGAGCAATTGACGGAATTGAGCATAGTTATGAGAATATCTATGTATGATCATGTATATAGGCATCACGTCCGAGACAAGTAGACCGACTCCTGCCTGCATCTACTACTATTACTCCACTCATCGACCGCTATCCAGCATGCATCTAGAGTATTAATATAATGAAAACAGAGTAACGCCTTAAGCAAGATGACATGATGTAGAGGAATAAATTCATGCAATATGATAAATACCCCATCTTGTTATCCTCGATGGCAACAATACAATACGTGCCTTGCTGCCCCTACTGTCACTGGGAAAGGACACCGCAAGATTGAACCCAAAGCTAAGCACTTCTCCCATTGCAAGAAAAACCAATCTAGTAGGCCAAACCAAACTGATAATTCGAAGAGACTTGCAAAGAAAACTGACGGTGTCCTGGACTAGGGGGTACTCACCACGTCATCTCCCGATTTGTTAGATTGGGCGAGGACCCCGTGGTCGTATACTCATGGGCCAGTTCGGACAGCTGCCGCATACAAGGAAGATTCCACAAGACTTGGCAATCCAGACAAGGACTCCTCCCCACCGGCGTATTCGGCTAGGACTCTTGTTATCCTAGGCCTCTGGTGCATTATATAAACTGAGGCCAGGCTAGTCGATAGATCATATACAACAATCATACCATAGGCTAGCTTCTAGGGTTTAGCTTCCTTGATCTCGTGGTAGATCTACTCTTGTACTACCCAATATTAATCAAGCAGGACATAGAGTTTTACCTCCATCGAGAAGGCCCGAACCTGGGTAAAACTTTGTGTCCCTTGTCTCCTGTTACCATCTGCCTAGACACAGAGTTCGGGACCCCTAACCCGAGATCCGCCGGTTTTGACACCAACATTTGTGCTTTCATTGAGAGTTCCGCTGTGTGATCGACAAAAGGCTCGATGGCTCGCTTGCAGATCAACTGCGACTTCGGCATCTTTGTCACCAGCTCGACTGGTCACCTTGGTTCGACTTGGAATTGCGCCCCGTGTTCGGATCACCATGTTCGGACGAGGGCCTTCATCAAACATCAACTCCGATCTCTATCAAGATCACGGAGGAATCATCCATGGAGCTCGGGGCTCAACGTCAACATTACCCTCAAGCAACCGTGCTGTTTTTCTGGACAGCGAACTCGTATATGCTGCCACCACCTCCTCGAGTATCGCTTTGGTGATCGCTTTGGTGGAATTGTGCGGAATTGAGTCTACAACAATCCTGGAAAATTTTGTCGAGTTCCGATGGAGGAATCTCTGGCGATCCACGATATACCGGAGCCCAGTCAAATCTGGACGGGAATTTGGATGTGTTTAGGGCGTGGTGTCCAGCTTCTAGCTCGGACGTCCTTTGGAAGATACAACCGTTGATCGGCTGCGGTATTCCTGTATCTACCACCTATCAAAATTTCAGCTCGATCCGACCGTCAAACTCTGGGAACCTTCCGATTAGTGCATCACTTTTCGGATCTGTTTTCTGCGCGAAAACGAATCCGACCCGTGTTCATCTTTTCTATGAACGGGATTTCGGACATCCCTTTTGAAGGAAGTTTTGTATGGGGTATTTTTTTTTGTTCCCGAACACATCCCACTAACTTTAAGATCTTTTGAACATGATCTTCAACATCATGCTGGCGTCAAACCAGTCCGGCAATATTACTCCACTGCTGCCGACCTGCGCTAAGACACGACGTCACTTTGTTGAGCCAAGCTCAACTTCTTCGGATCATCATCTCGGCAAGCCAAACAAGAGTCCGGCATCGCGAAGGATAAATCATCACCAACATCGCCGCCCCACGGATTACACGGAGCGGGCATACCGGCATCACCGCACGGTTGCTTAATCAAGCCGGCATTGACCACGTCACGATCTGCATCGACAGGACCGCACTATCGCTTCTTCAAGCTGGTGTCCATCACGCCGACCTACTTCGACTCATCGGCTGACATCGGGGCTTCGACATCTCGGCTAGACCGGGGGCTTCGCCATCTCTTCATCAACCTACTCCGGACACTTCGGCGTCACTAGCAAACCAGCTCCGTCACGTTAGCTGGGCCGAGGGCTTTGCCTCGGCGAGCCAACCTTTACCAGCATTGCCATGCCATCGTTTTATCGCCCATCAGGCAATGGGTGTGCGGAGCGAGTCCCAATTTTAGGGATCACCTTCCTTCGGATTGCTACAACAAATAAACCAGGTGCTATCAATCCCTAATATTTTTTGCTTGTTTGGGTTCATTTTTCCCAAGGAATTATTACTCTGGTTTGTCCATCATATGTACACAGGTCTATCAAATGGTGGCCGCATTCACGACAATCACATGGTGGTTCGCTCAGTTTCTGTACATAGTACGGCGAGCACCGCATCCGGAGCTCGGACCGACCTATGAATTCAAGCTTTGCCACGCCTTTACCGCATCACGCCGACACCCTGCATCGACATTGACTTCGGCGCCAGGCGATATTTCTTTTATTACTAACTTTGCATAAATTATTTATTACGCACCGATTTTTTTAATTATCATTATTACTATTATCTCCGGTTTGCACTATTTTTTGTGCATAGGAAAATGATCCGGGGACTTCGGCGTCACTCTGATGGTCTGCATTGACCGTGCTATGTCACCACTTCGGCGTGTCGAGCTCTCCGCTCCGCCACCTCGGGACCGGCTTGGGGGATAGAACCTTGTCCCGCATCAAGCTCGGACTGCGAACACATTAACCAGCTAAGTCGCTTTCATGCTCAAAGCTTTAATTTCTAACTTGTGTTCGGTTCGACCAAGCGTTATACTTTTTTGGAAAAAAGTTGCTGTTAAATTTTTTTCCTTGTCCAAACTTTGTTTGTGACGCATAAATTCAAATACCTGTTTACTTGGGGGCTTCCTTTATGAAGCTTTTCCTGTTAAATATGATTATACTTGTACGACTTCGTTCCTTGTTCGTGTATTATGCCACAATATGCACCATATTGACTTAAGCGATTTGCAAGCTGGGTTTCCTCGCTCCTGTGTTTACCCCTACGTTCCCGATTGTTCGGCTAGGGAGTAAAGGGAGCACCTTTGCGATTGTCACGATCAGGTCACCCGAGCCGGACCTCAGACTGGGTGAAGCCGAAAGCTAGCACTCTTATAGTTTTCAATGATGGTCGGCACACAACGGAACTCATGAGTACAAAAAATCTGTTGCACAAGTCTCATAATAACAATGAGCACCGAAGAAAGGTATCTGTGGGGGTACTATTTTCTTCGAAGATGCTTCTTACACTTCGCAGTAATATAGCATAAGTTCCCTGAGCGCGCTTTGTCTGTTACAGCCATATGGCCTGATTGCCTGGTTATTGGAAACACCATCGATATTCTCGACCGATGGAGTACATAACACTTTTTGGTCTTTGACCGAAGAGGGAGAAGCCGACGATCGGTTAAGATGCGTTTAAAGTTCGGTTGAACATAGGTATGATATAAGTACTTCGGTACATGCAATCATTCTCCTACCCAAGTCACTTGGGGGCTCTTAAGTTTATTTGAGCCGTTTTATAATAAGTGTTCTTCTTCTTAGTCGTTGCAAAGTTTTATTATTATTATTTATCACTCCTTTTTTCGACACGAGTGTGCGGTCACTAGCCGGGGAGCCTAATTTCTCTCTCAAAGCCGCTAGAGTTTAGTTTGCTAAACTGGCCTGGTGAGAAGTACTCCGCCCTCGGGATAGGAGGTTGAAGCCGTATGCTGACCCGCTCGAAGTCTTGAGATAGGATGTATCATGTTAAAGCACGACAGAAGCACTTTTTTTCTAAGACCAATTTTTGAATTGGCACCGAACACTTGATATTATTCGGACGTCATGTTTTTACTAACGTTTCTTGGTTTTCCAAGCTTTTTGGTACTTTTAAACTATTTGTGCTTTTCCAGCATTAGTCTTGAAGTGCAACGCCGGACACCTTTTAGGGATTCTGCAAAAACATTCTCAGATATTGCTATATATGCATCGGTTTTGAATTGTGTCTTCGGTCAATAGTTGGGTTGCCCGGCTCCTGCACTTGCTTCCTACGTTCCGTTTTGTTCGGCTAGGCGTGCAAAGGGAGAACCACTGCGATTGTGCTTCCAGCTCACATGGTTAAGCACCTCAGTGGAGAAAGCCGAAAACTGACTGTCACAATAAGCGTAAACTTGTCAGCGATCCGATGACTATGTTAAATAACAGGCCGTTCATAACATTGGCCGAAGTGTTTACGGCTTGACCTCGACTATCGCCGAACACTACCAGGGGCTATTAACTAGCCTCCCAAACTAAATCCTCGATATTTTGCTCTTACATTGGAGCTGAGGTTTTATGATCATGCTTAGCATGACGACCCAAAGAAAGGAACCAATAGCGGGACTATTTTCTTTGGAAGACATTTCTTCTGTTAAACAGTAATATAACATATCTCTCCGCGTACCTTTGTTTATAAAACCGTATGGCCAGATTGCCTTGTTTGTCGTCCTCATAAAGGCTTTATAAAGTAAGACAAACACTCCTCGGCTACTGGCCGAGGAGGTGGAAGCCGATGGTCGGTCAGCGAAGTTTTGTACAATGCGGATCCGAGCATTAAATGACGTAAAGTACTTGGATACATAGAGTCATTACACACAATTTGTGATTTTACTATGGATATCGATCCTTAGTTCGGCCACCCGTGCCCGCCTTAAGGCTCGGGGGCTACTGGGCTTCGGGATTATTATTTAAACATATTAAAGGGACACATCGATCCCCTGATCTGGTGTTGCCACCCGACCAGTGTCTCGGGGGCTACTGCATTGCTTGTCCAATGCAGAAAATTTTATGTGCAATATAGTTTCCGAGAAGATTTTGATCCTCAGGTTGGTCGGCCACACCCAACCTGAGTCTCGAGGACTGAGCACACCGCTTTCAGTGTCCCGAAGTATTCTGCCGAGCTAGGACTTGATCCTCAGGCCGATTTTGCAAATCGACCTGAGTCTCAGCGGCTACTGGGATCAGCTGTCTTATGTCATCCTTCATGTGCATCTCCGGATTTAGACCGATACCCACCTTGAGGGCTACTGGCTATATATCTCGGCAGAGAATAAATTGCACCAATCAAAAATAATGATGAAAATCGGCCCACATTCGGGGTGGTGCACCACCTCGGAAGCAGTCCGGCATAAAGCTCGGGCGATAGTGGCAGGCTCCATAGAGGGCATTTCCGGCATTAAGCTCGGTTAACTCCTTCAAACTTCTTTGAACCAAGGTGATTTACGACACCTCGGATACAGTCCGGTGTTGGAGCTCGGATACAGTCCGGCGTTAGAGCTCGGATAAATAGTCCGGCATTAGAGCTCGGATAAATAGTCCGGCGTTGGAGCTCGGATACATTTCAGCATTAGAGCTGGGAAGCGGTCCGGCGTTGGTGCTCGGCTGCCAAAGATACCTCGAATGCAATCCGGCATTGGAGCTCGGACGCAAGAGGACACTGCCTCCCGGGAACAACTTCAAACCTGAGGTGTAGCATAAAAATAACAAGGCATTGATAAAGGCCGGAAACTTAAAGGGGCTCCTCGGATACCCGACGTGTCAACTCGTCGAATGCATTTCGGCGATCCTCAAGATCGAAGATGAGAAGATTTGATGAACCAGTTTTCAAGACCGGCGACCAAAGATGAAGATTAGTTCGGAAGAATCGAGGAGCATCCCTAACTTTAAGACCGGTTCAGGGGGCTACTCACGGTGTTCTGGACTAGGGGGTACTCACCACGTCATCTCCCGATCTGTTAGATTGAGCCGAGGACCCCCATGGCCGTATACTCATGGGCTAGTTCGGACAGCTGCCGAATACAAGGAAGATTCCACAAGACTTGGCAATCCAGACAAGGACTCCTCCCCACCGGCGTATTCGGCTAGGACTCTTGTTATCCTAGGCCTCTGGTGCATTATATAAACCAAGGCCAGGCTAGTCGATAGATCATATACAACAATCATACCATAGGCTATCTTCTAGGGTTTAGCATCCTTGATCTCGTGGTAGATCTACTCTTGTACTACCATATCATCAATATTAATCAAGCAGGACGTAGGGTTTTACCTCCATCGAGAGGGACCGAACCTGGGTAAAACTTCGTGTCCCTTGTCTCCTGTTACCATCCGCCTAGACGCACAGTTCGGGACCCCCTACCCAAGATCCGCCGGTTTTGACACCGACAATAACCAATCACACATAAAGGAATTCAGAGAAGATTCAAATATTGTTCGTAGATAATCTTGATCATAAACCCACAATTCATCGGTCTCAACAAACACACCGCAAAAAGAAGATTACATTGAATAGATCTCCACGAGAGAGCGGGAGAACATTGTATTGAGATCCACAAAGAGAGAAGAAGCCATCTAGCTACTAACTATGGACCTGAAGGTCTGAGGTAAACTACTCACACTTCACCGTAGGGGCTATGGTGATGATGTAGAAGCCCTTCGTGGTGGATTCCCCTTCCGGCGGAGCTCCGAAACAGGCCCCAAAATGGGATCTCGTGGGTATAGAAGGTTGCGGCGGTGGAATTAGGTTTTTGGCTCCGTATCTGATCGTTTGGGGGTACGTAGGTATATATAGGAGGAAGGAGTACGTCGGTGGAGCTTGGAGGGGCCTAGGAGGCAGGGGGTCCAATTCTCCTGGATTATATCTGATGAGAAAATCATGTTCCCGAAGGTTTCATTCCGTTTGGACTCCGTTTGATATTCCGTTTCTTCGAAACACTGAAATAGGCAAAAAACAACAATTCTGGGCTGGGCCTTCGGTTAATAGTTAGTCCCAAAAGTAATATAAAAGTGGAAAATAAAGACCAATATAGTCCAAAACAGTAGATAATATAGCATGGAGCAATAAAAAATTATAGATACGTTGGAGACGTATCAGGCATCCCCAAGCTTAATTCCTGCTCGTCCTCGAGTAGGTAAATGATAAAAAGAGAATTTTTGATGCGGAGTGGTACTTGGCATAATTTCAATGTAAATCTCAATTGTGGTATGAATTTTCAGATCCGAAAGATTCAAGAAAAAAGTTCATATTGATATAAAAATAATAAGACTTCAAGCATACTAACAAAGCAATTATGTCTTCTCAAAGTAACATGGCCAAAGAAAGTTTATCCCTACAAAATCATATAGTTTAGTCATGCTCCATTTTCGTCGCACAAGAATGCTCTCATCATGCACAACCCCGATGACAAGCCAAGCAATTTTTTCATACTTTAATAATCTCAAACTCATAAACCTTCACGCAGTACATGAGCGTGAGCCTTGGATATAGCACTATGGGTGGAATAGAATATGATGATGGGGGTTATATGGAGAAGACAAAAAAGGAGAAGATCTCACATCAACGAGGCTAATCAATGGGCTATGGAGATGTCCAGCGATTGATGTTAATGCAAGGAGTAGGGATTGCCATGCAACGGATGCACTAGAGCTATATATGTATGAAAGCTCAACAAAAGAAACTAAGTGGGTTTGCATCCAACTTGCTTGCTTACGAAGACCTAGGGCATTTGAGGAAGCCCATCGTTGGAATATACAAGCCAAGTTCTATAATGAAAAATTCCCACTAGTATATGAAAGTGACAAAACAAGAGACTCTCTATCATGATGATTATGGTGCTACTTTGAAGTACAAGTGTGGCAAAGGATAGTAACATTGTCCCTTCTCTCTTTTTCTCTCACTTTTTTTCTTTTTTTCTTTTCTATTTTTTGGGCCTTCTCTTTTTTATGGCCTTTCTCCCTTTTTTTATTCCTCACTTGGGACAATACTCTAGAGAATGATGATCATCACACTTCTATTTATTTACAACTCAATGATTACAACTCGATACTAGAACAAAGTATGACTCTATATGAATGCCTCCGGCGGTGTACTGGGATATGCAATGAATCAAGAGTGACATGTATGAAAGAATTATGAACGGTGGCTTTGCCACAAATACTAAGCAAGATGACAATGATGAATGTGTCATGAAGAACGGTATGGTGGAAAGTTGCATGGCAATATATCTCGGAATGGCTATGGAAATGACATAATAGGTAGGTATGGTGGCTGTTTTGAGGAAGATATAAGGAGGTTTATGTGTGAAAGAGCGTATCATATCACGGGGTTTGGATGCACCGGCAAGTTTGTACCAACTCTCAATGTGAGAAAGGGCAATGCACAGTACCGAAGAGGCTAGCAATGATGGAAGGGTGAGAGTGCGTATTATCCATGGACTCAACATTAGTCATAAAGAACTCATATACTTATTGCAGAAATCTACAAGTCATCAAAAACCAAAGCATTACGCGCATGCTCCTAGGGGGATAGATTGGTAGGAAAAGACCATCGCTCATCCCCGACTGCCACTCATAAGGAGGACAATCAAATAACACCTCATGTTTCAAATTTGTTACATAACGTTTACCATACGTGCATGCTACGGGACATGCCAACTTCAACACAAGCACTTCTCAAATTCACAATTACTCTACTAGCATGACTTTGATATTATCACCTCCATATCTCAAAACAATTATCAAGCATCAAACTTTTCTTAGTATTCAACGCACTCAAAAGAAAGTTTTACAAATCTTGAATACCAAGCATATTATTATTATTAAGACAATTACCATGCTATTAAGACTCTCAAAATAATCTAAGTGAAGCATGAGAGACCAATAGTTTCTTTAAAACAAATCCACCACCGTGCTCTAAAAGATATAAGTGAGGCACTAGAGCAAAACTATAAAGCTCAAAAGATATAAGTGAAGCAAATAGAGTATTCTATCAAATTCCAATTCATGTATGGCTCTCTCAAAAGGTGTGTACAGAAAGGATGATTGTGGTAAACTAAAAAGCAAAGACTCAAATCATACAAGACGCTCCAAGCAAAACACATATCATGTGGTGAATAAAAATATAGCTCCAAGTAAAATTACCGATGGAAGTAGACGAAAGAGGGGATGCCTTCTGGGGCATCCCCAAGATTTGACTTTTTGGTGTCTGTCGGGGGAAATCGGCCTCCACGAGCACCTATGGGGAC
This sequence comes from Aegilops umbellulata, assembly GCA_032464435.1. Lineage (NCBI taxonomy): Eukaryota > Viridiplantae > Streptophyta > Magnoliopsida > Poales > Poaceae > Aegilops > Aegilops umbellulata. The sequence goes on along the minus strand of CP136055.1, from coordinate 548,291,924 downwards.
GGAGCCCCTTTTCGGTTCGGCGGGGGGCCGGAGGTTGCACAAAGAGCAGATCGAGGCGACACACACACAACGATTTTACCCAGCTTCGGGCCGCACGGATGCGTAAAACCCTACTGCTGCTTGTCTGGTTGATTCGAGTTCTTGCTCTGGAGCGCAAGAAGCTACAGTAAGTTGGAGCTGGACATAGACGAGAGTCTACTGGGTGTTCTCTTCCTGGTCCTCTCTCTCTCTCTCTGTGTCCTCCCCCCTCCTACGTGCGCTTGGGCCTCATTTTATATGCTAAGGGGTTCCCACAGGTAGCGACGCAGGTGAGGGTAAAAATGGCAAGGAACTGTGCGAACAGTGGCCGCATAGTGCTATCGCACCTAACTCTGACGGCGGGGTACAAAGGCATTAAATGCCCGTCTGGATCGCCAGAACAGTGCCGAGGCGGACCATTAGGGGCGCCTCCGCTTGCCACGGGGGCGACTCTGCCAACGTCGCATGCCACCGCGTGCCTCAGGTGGCGCGGCGCCCCGCCATGTGCCTCTGGGGAAGCCCCGGTAGTGACGCGTGGGTAGGTGAGCTGGAGCACAGGCCTGAGGTGGTGGTTTGCCGCGGCAAGTGGCTTACCGCGGTGGTTGTCTTGCCGCACCTGAGAGCTCGCCGCTCGTCAGGCCTTGCCGGGGTGCGCGGCGCGCCGCGGCGGGCTTCTCTTGGGGTTCCTTGGCTTGGCCGTCCCGGCGAGCTCCTCCCGCCGGGGCCTTGGTGCTTCGGCTTAGTCGTCCCAGCAAGCTCCTCTTGCCGGGGCCTTGTCGCCTTGGCCCGGCAAGCTCCTCTTGCCGGACCTCGCCTTCTTGGCCCGGCAAGCTCCTCTTGCCGGGGCTTGGTCTTCTAGGCTCAATCACTTGGCCTTCGTCCGGCCTCGAAAAGGGCCGTGGAGACTCTTGTCGCTCCCCTGGCAAGCCTTGCCGCGGGACGCTACTACTGCCCGTGCACAAGTTCGGGGTACTAAGGTACCCCTACTTTAGTACACCAACAGGAGCCCCTGGGCCTGGGCCATACACGGTGCCGAGCGTTGTTGGGCCAGGCCCTAACAGTGCACGGGCACGCGTGGCCTGGGTTGCGCTGCTCCTTAACTCTGTGCTCGTCGCGCCCTCCCCAAGTGGCGCGCGCTTATCGCGGCGTCGTGGGGGGCGAGGCGTGCGAGGCGTGCGTGACGTGGGTGGCGTGAGCGGGGCTGAAGCCCGTAGGCATGCGTCACGTCGGGCACGATTCCTTTATTTGGAAAGGCGAAACGCCCGCCCCCACTTTCAAGTGGGGGGGGAGGCATGGAGGCGCGGCTTGGCGAACGAACGGGGTCGAGGCGCGACTTTCGGGGCGTCCATCCCCACGATCACGGGGTGGGGAGAGGTCGCCTCATCTGTCGCCTCAGCCCTGCTCGCCCGTCACGCGTCCTCCATGCACTTGGGGTTGCGGTGGTGGAGGCGGAAAACCGGGCCGACGCGGGTCGAAGTAGAGGGTCGGCCCCGTCGCCTGCCCTTCCTCTGCTTTGATTGGTAGGGCGGGGCGGCTGAGCCCCCACTCCCCCCTTTATAAGGAGCGGAAGGGGGTGATGAGGGTCCGCACTCCTTCCTTCTTTCTTCTCTTAGATCCCTGGTCCCCTCTCCCCAACTGTCATGGAGAAAGGGAACCCTGGTCCTTCTTCGGTGGCGGCAAGGGTTGCCGCCAGGCAGCGCGCCCCTCCTCCCCTTGCCCCCGTGGTGACGGAGCCAACCATAAGGGGAAGGGGGAGGGGGCGAGGTCGTGGACGAGGCCGTGGACGGGGCCGAGGCGCTCGAGGCGGCCGGGGCGGCGCGCCGGCCTCGCCTCCGCCGGCGGCTCCGTTTCTCCCGGCGGTTCATCTCGGGGACGACCCCTGCGAGTTCATCATCAGGCTGCGCCGGGCGCCTCGCCGTCGCCTCCGCCTCCCGGCTCCCTTCGTGGACGTCCTGGAGGCGGAACAACAGGAGACGCTGAGACTGCGCATGAGGGGCTGCGGGATCAGTGGTACGCGAGTCCACGTCGAATCCCGAGCCCCCGGCGTGATGTATCTTGGCCGAGGGTGGAAGTCGTTCGCCCGGATCCACAGCTTGACGGAGGGGTTCACCCTCCATTTTAAGCTGATGGAGGGTGATCTCCTCTCCGTCAAGGTCTTCGGGGACCTCGGTACCCGGGCCCGGTGCTGCGTGGATAGCTCCTCCAACAGTGAAGGCTCCTCCTCGAGCGAGAGTGACGAGGAGGGGAGCGACAGCGACGACGAGGGGGGGGGCGGTTGCCGGGGTGACGGGCACGACTAGGCGCTAGTCGCAGCTCCGCGTGGCACCGGGGCCCCCATCATCCGCGTCGCTGGCGCCGTGAACTCCCCGGGGTCGCCTCCTTGGGCGGCTGGCGTAGGGAGGCTGCGGAGGAGGAAGAGGGCGGGCGGCAAGGCCGCTGCCTCGTCTTCCAGCTTCCCCCCAGACGCCGTCACCACCCCTGCTCGCGGCGACGACCACCGGGGTCTTCTCTCTGGCCCAGCAAGCTCCTCTTGCCGGGGCTTCGTCTTCTCGGGCGGTCGGAGTGGCGAGGCTGCGGAAGGGAGAGAGGCCGGCGGCAAGGTCGTCAACTCGGAGTACGAGGGCTAGATGCCCTCGACAGCGTGTTGACGTCCCGCCGCCTCCTTTTCGAGCTGCGCTTCCGGCGTCGCCGTCTTCATCCAGCCTCCGGAGCCCCCGGGCGGAGCCCCGGATGCTCTCTTGGCGTCTTCTGCCACCCGTAGCTCGTCTAGGCGCCCCTTTTGCCCTTCTCGCCTCCTTGCCCTACCTCCTGAGGAGAGAGACAAGAAAGGGATTACGGGCACCTTATCTCTTTTTATCTTGTAAGCCCTCGGGCCTTAGTTGCGTTTAAATCTTGTAATCCCATCTTTCATGTTTTTCATTCTCTCTGAACTGTACCTGAGTGGAATGTTTTTAATGAAAAGGGGATGTTTGCCGGATCATTTGTCTCGCGGGTACGTCCCGCGGCAAGGGGCGAACCCTTTGCATCGTTAAGATAGACACTTCCCCGCCCGGCAACGGACCCTGCCGTCTCCCCGCGCCCCTTGGCCCTCCTCACGCTCTTGGCGGAGGCAGGGAGAAGGCGGGTTCTGGCCCCTTGCTTCCTCCCCTTGCCGCCGCGGCTACTATCAGAAGCGGGCCCCGGGAACGCGCTCCGGGGTTTGTCGCTTAAGAGAGCACGTCAGCTTTTAGGAGGAAGCAAGGTTTCCGCATTCCGCAGCTCACGAGAGAATGCATGATGAGGGATGTAAAGACTTATCTGAGGTTGCAGCCCCCGGCAACTCTGGCTTGCCAGGGGGCGGGTGCTGGCTCGCCCTTCTCCCCTTCTTCGTCCTTGAGCGGCTCGGCAAGGGTATGCAATTCCTGCGAGCCAAAGGGAAAGGACGGGAAAAAGACGCAGACTCGACCTCTAAGTTAGGGGTTAGCGACTGTTAGGCACTATCAACCCTAACCAAGGACGAGACTCGACTCAGCATGCATGCTAAAACTTGGGGGCGCCAGCGCGTCATTGCTGCCAGGGTCTGCGCCTAGCTTTGTACAAAGGATTACATGCGACTGCGGCAAGACTTTTGTACAAAGAGTTGGTTGCCGGACGGGGTCCAACAACCGCGCCTTACGGGTAAAACTTGCGAAGATGCTCAATGTTCCAGGAATTGCTCACCGGAGTACCGTCTTCGGTCTCGAGGCGGACGGCGCCGGGCCTCGTGACTCGTTTCACCCGGTAAGGGCCTTCCCACTTCGGCGTCAACTTGTTGTGTATCTTGGCCGACTGAACGCGCCGAAGAACAAGGTCGCCTTCCTCGAGGCTCCTGGCTTTAACTTTGCGGCTATGATAGCGACGCAGAGCTTGCTGGTAGCGAGCGGATCGCACAGCAGCCTGGAGATGATCTTCCTTGAGGAGCAGTGCGTCATCTTCACGCGACCGCTCTTACTCAAGCTCATCATAAGCGAGCACTCGAGGTGACCCGTATACGAGTTCCGTGGGGGTCACTGCTTCTGCTCCATAGACTAGAGCAAATGGTGTCTGGCCGGTGGCTCGATTTGGCGTCGTTCTGACCGACCAAAGAACCGCCGGCAGCTCCTCGATCCAGTTCCGTCCGTGCTTGAGCAGCCTGTCAAAACTTCTGGTCTTGAGCCCGCGCAGTACCTCGGCGTTGGCCCTTTCCGCTTGACCGTTGCTCCGGGGATGAGCAACAGAAGCGAAGCAGACCTTGGTGCCGAGGTCTTGGGTGTACTGCATGAAAGCGTGGCTTGTGAACTGCGTACCGTTGTCGGTGATGATCCTGTTGGGGATCCCGAAGCGGCAAACAATCGACCTGAAGAATTTGATCGCGGACGGGGCTGTCACCTTCCTCACCGGTTCCACTTCTGGCCACTTTGTGAACTTGTCGATGGCAACGAACAAGTACTCAAAGCCCCCGATGGCTCGGGGGAAGGGGCCGAGGATATCGAGCCCCCAGACCGAGAAGGGCTAGGACAAAGGGATCGTCTGGAGAGCTTGAGCTGGCTGGTGTATCTTCTTGGAATGGAACTGGCACGCTTCACACTTGGTTACTTGTGCAGTTGCATCCTGGAGGGCTGTTGGCCAGAAGAAACCTTGCCGGAACGCTTTGCCGGCAAGTGCTCTGGCGCCAATGTGGTGTCCACATATGCCTCCGTGTATCTCCGCCAACAGCTTCTGCCCGTCTACCCGGTGAATGCACTTCAATTTCACCCCATTGCGTCCTCTTCTGTACAGTGCGCTGTCAACGAACTGGTACATACTGGACTGCCGGGCTACTCTTTCAGCTTCTTCTTGTTCTTCGGGAAGTTCTCCTGTCTGGAGGAAACGGACGATCTGTTGTGCCCACGTCGGAGCCTGTGGCTCGACGACGAGGACTAAAGGCATGTCGGCGGCTGCGGGAACATCAGCTTCTACAGCGAGGACTTGGGGCTCAGCCGGAGCTTGACGTTCCCCGGCAAGCTTGCCGGGGCATGGCTTGCCGGGAGCGCCTGCTTCGTCGGGACAAACCCTGGGGCTTGCCGGAGCGGGCGGCTCCTCAGCACTCTTGGCGTCGATCTTGGGGACTCTCTTGGCGGCGGCTTTGGGAAGCTCTGCCGGGAGATAGTCGCCGGAGACCGAATTCCTCTTCTTGCTTGGCCCAGTCGATGGTGTCACGGATGGCTGAGTCAGCTTGAGCACAAAAGTCCCTGGTTCCACAGGTAGCTTTAGTGCGGCGCATTTTGACAGGCCGTCGGCGATGTCGTTCTCTGCTCTTGGAACGTATTCCATTTGCAGGCCGTCAAAGCGCTCTTCCAGCTTCCTCACTTCATCAACGTAACCCTCCATCAACGGGCACTGGTAATCCTTGTTCACTTGGCGGACGACGAGCTGCGAGTCACCCCTGACAATGAGCTTCTTGATCCCAAGTTCCGCCTCGATCCTGAGACCGGCGAGCAAACCTTCATACTCTGCCGTATTGTTGGTCGCTTGCTCCTTGGGAAAGTGCATCTGGACGATGTACTTGAGGTGCTCTCCGGTGGGCGCGATGAGCAGCACGCCGGCACCGGCGCCTTCCAGTGAAAAGGCACCATCAAAGTACATCAGCCACTCTTTGGTTGCTTCCTTGCCGGGGATGCTCGTCTCTGGAATTTCTTCGTCCGGTGTCGGCGTCCACTCTGCTATGAACTCTGCCAATGCTCTGCTCTGGATGGTCGGTGTGCTCTCGAACTTGAGGCCAAAGCTTGACAGTTCTAGTGCCCACTCGACAATCCTGCCTGTTGCTTCGGGATTCTGCAGTATCCTCTTAAGCGGAAAGCGAGTGACCACCGTGATCTCGTGTGCTTGGAAGTAATGGCGCAGCTTCCTCGAGGCCATGAGGAGGCCGAAGAGCAATTTCTGCACACCAGAGTACCTCGACCTAGCCCCCTGCAGGAGGGAACTGACGAAGTAAACCGGGCGCTGCACCATCCTCTTCTTCTGCACTTCCCCTTGCGCTTGCGCGGATTTGCCTTTGCCGGGGCCAGAGCATGTCGGGGAAGCCCCCTGCTTGTCGTCGGACGCGCTTGCCGTGGTTGCGGGCTCATCATCAGCTTCCGTCTCCGCTACTAACGCAGCACTAACCACTTGATTGGTTGCCGCTAGGTAGAGCAGCAACTTCTCTTGCGGTCTAGGCGCGACAAGTATAGGAGCAGAGGACAGGTATTTCTTCAAGTCTTGCAGCGCAGCCTCCGCTTCCGGAGTCCATTTTACTGGACCTGCCTTTTTCAAGATTTTGAAAAACGGCAGGGCGCGTTCCGCAGACCTGGAAATAAACCTGCTGAGAGCCGCCACGCAGCCGGCAAATCTTCGGACGTCCTTGACATGCGTTGGTGCTTCAATCTGCTCGATGGCCTTGATCTTGTCGGGGTTGGCTTCGATCCCACGCTGAGACACGAAGAACCCGAGAAGCTTGCCGGAGGGAACTCCGAACACGCACTTCTCGGGGTTGAGCATGAGGCTGATCTTGCGCAAGTTCGCAAAGGTCTCTTCCAAGTCTTGAACCGAGGTTGCCTTGTCTCTGCTCTTGACCACAATGTCGTCCATGTAGGCCTCCACATTTTTGTGGATCTATGGCTCGAAAGCAGTGTGGACAACCCTTGCAAACGTCGAGCCTGCGTTCTTCAGTCCAAAAGGCATCCGCACAAAACAGTACGTGCCGCATGGAGTGATGAACGCAGTCTTCTCTTCATCTTCTTCAGCCATGAAGATCTAGGGGTACCCGGAGTAGGCGTCAAGGAATGAAAGCAGGTCGCATCCGGCCGTGGAGTCAACAATCTGGTCGATGCGCGACAAGGGAAATGGATCTTTAGGGCAAGCTCTGTTGACATCGGTGAAATCGATGCAAAGCCTCCACTTCCTGTTTGCTTTGCGCATGACAACAGGATTGGCCAACCACGTCGGATGGAGCACGCCTCTGACGAGGCCTGCCGCTTCCAACTTCCTGATCTGCTTCGCGATAAACTCTTGGCGCTCCACCGCTTGTTTCCTGACTTTTTGCTTGACGGGCCGCGCATGAGGACAGACGGCAAGGTGGTGCTCAATCACTTCCCTGGGAACGCCGGGGATGTCAGATGGTTGCCAGGCAAACACATCGACATTCGCCCGCAGGAAAGCAACGAGCGCGCTTTCCTATTTGGGGTCGAGAGTGGCACTGATGGTGAAGGTACCACCAGTGCCGTCCTCCTTGGCAGGCACCTTCTTGGTCGCTGGTGGAGCAGCCGTCGTCTTCTTGTGTTTACCGGCGGGGGTCGATGGTGCATCCTCAACGGCAGCGCAGCACTCCGAAGAGGCGCGCTTGCCGGAGTGGGCACCAGAGCATTCGCCGGGCTTGGCCTTCTTGCCGGGAGAGCTCAATGGCACGTCCTCGACGGCGGCGCAGCACTCCGAGGAGGCGCGCTTGCCGGAGTGGGCGCCAGAGCATTCGTCGGGCTTGGCCTTCTTGCCGGCGGGGCTCGATGGCACGTCCTCGACGGCAGCGCAGCACTCCGAAGAGGCGCGCTTGCCGGAGTGGGCGCCAGAGCACTTGCCGGGCTTGGTCTTCTTGCCGGCGGGGCTCGATGGCATGTCCTCGACGGCAGCGCAACACTCCGAAGAGGCGCACTTGCCGGAGTGGGCGCCAGAGCACTTGCCGGACTTCTTCTTCTTGCCGGCGGGGCTCGATGGCACGTCCTCGACGGCAGCGCAGCACTCCGAAGAGGTGCGCTTGCCGGAGTGGGCGCCAGAGCACTTGCTGGGCTTGGTCTTCTTGCCGGCGGGGCTCGATGGCACGTCCTCGACGGCAGCGCAGCACTCCGAAGAGGCGCGCTTGCCGGAGTGGGCGCCAGAGCACTTGCCGGACTTCTTCTTTCCCCCGGAAGCTCCAGCGGCAAGTGGGCCGCGAGCCGTTGCTGCTGTTGCGTCCCGGTATATTTGGTCGGCGCAGATAAGGGCATCCTTCTTGTCGCCGGGGACAGAAATGACGCTTATCTGGCCAGGCATCTTGAGCATGTTGTACGCGTAGTGAGAGGCCGCCATGAACTTGGCGAGCGCTGGTCGGCCGAGGATCCCGTTGTAGGGAAGCGGAAAGTCGGCGACGTCAAAGGTGACTCTCTCAGTCCTGAAATTCAGCTAGCTGCCAAATGTTACCGGCAGCGTGATCTTTCCCTTCGGCTTGCTCCTTCCCGGGTTGATTCCTTGGAATGTGCCGGTTTCTTCGAGCTCGCTGTCGTGAACTTGGAGTCTCCGGAGAACAGCAGAGGAGATCAGATTCAAGCCGGCCCCGCCGTCAACTAGCATCTTAGTGACCTTGAGGTTGCGGACCGTTGGGGAGACCAACATCGGCAAGCACCCGACCGCGGTTGTGCGATCAGGGTGGTCCTCAATGTCGAAGATGATAGGCGTGCTGGACCATCTCAGGGGTCTGCGTGACTCGACGGGTGGCTCCGCTGCATTGACCTCCCGCACCTACCGTTTAACCTGGTGGTGGGAAGCGTGCAGGGAGGCACCGCCGTCCACACACAAGACCTCAGTGGCTTTCTGAAACTCCTGCTCGCTGGTCTCGGGGTCTTCCATGTCTTCGTCGTCGTCATCGTGTTCGTCCTTGTCACGTCCCCGGGGAGGTCTGTCTGCTTGCCGCTGCTTGTCCTTGCCGCGGCGCTCCCCCGGGCCGGGACGCTTCATGCCGGATCCCCCGCCGCCTGCTTGGGCTCTCTCCTTGTCGCGTCGTGCGTACTCGGCCTTCTGCAGCTCGACGAGTCGCTCGACTTGCTTGCAACTCTGGAGGTCGTGGCCCCTGGTACGGTGGATCTTGCAGTACTTCTTGTCGGTACCGTCCCGCTTATCGGCAGCAGCCACCGCCCGACAGTTGGCGCACCCGACAACCTCCTTGCCGGGGCCTCCCGCCTGGGCTTTCTTGGCGGAGCCCTCACTGCCGGACTTCTCGACAACTAGCACCTCTGGGTTTTTCTTCTTTTTGCCGTTCCGCCGCCGGCCTTTCCTTGCCGGGGCGGTACCCTCGCTGTCGGATTCTCCTTCTCCAACACTTTCTCCGGGGAGCTTCCTCCCCTCCTCAGCGCGTGCACACTTGTCGGCCAGGGCGTAAAGCTCGCTGACCTCCTTGATTTTGCACATCGCCATCTCCTCCCGCATCCTGCGGTTGCACACGTTCTGGTGGAACACGCTGATCACCGCGGCGGGGTGGACGTCTGGGATGTTGTAGTGCACACGGCTGAACCTCTGGATGAACTTGCGCAAAGGCTCCCCCTCCTTCTGAACAAACAGATGAAGGTCGCTTGCCTGGCCATGGGGTTTGTGGCCGCCCGTGAAGGCGCCAACGAACTGATGGCATAGATCTCGCCAGGAGGAGATGGAGCCGTCCGGCAAGTGCATGAGCCAGGATCTGACGTTGGGCTTGAGTACCAGCGGGAAGTAGTTGGCAAGGATCTTGTCGTCCCGTCCCCCGGCAGCCTGCACCGCAATGGTGTAGATGCTGAGGAACTCCGACGGATGCGACTTGCCGTTGTACTTCTCGGGCACGTCGGGCTTGAAGTTCATCGTGCTGGGCCACTGGACTTGCCGTAGCTCGCGGGTGAACGCGGGGTAGCCTACCGAATACGGTAGTTCGCCTGGTTCGCCCGGTGCGTGCATGTCTCTAGAGGGCCCAACGCGCTGGTCTGATTGACGCCGCGCCTCTCTTCTGCGCTCGATGCGGGTTCAAGCGTCTTCTTCCCTTTGTTCGTGAATGACTTGGCGTTGGTCGCGGCGAGTTCGTGGGTTCGACGACGCGGTGGAGTCGTTGTCGAGGTGAGCCTTGCGAGTCGGCGACCGCGGCTTCTGGGGCGGGGAGTGCACGGTGGTCGCACCCCCGCCATTCTTGGTGCCATCGGTTCTCGCCTGGGTGACTGGCCGCGGCTGCCACGCGCTGTGCTGCCGCGGAGTGTCGCCGTTGGCGAAACCGATGAGGCTCTGGATGGTTGCCCTCCAGTCGTCGAGCTTGTCCGCCGTCGGAGGGTAGTCTAGGAGTAGCTGAGCTCGCGCGAGAGCTTCCGCTGGGGTGGCGGGCAGAGGTGGCGAACGGCGCGAGGAGCGGGATGTGCTCGAACTCCTAACTATGTTAGAAGGAGCAGCACCCGGTCTAGGCAGCCGCGCGAAGCTCGTTCCGGCATGCTGGATCGCATGCTGGTCCTGAGCGCCTTGGGACCCACCAGCATGGCCTGGGTCCAGCGAGCGTATGGTACCATGGGTACCATGACGCTGCTGGTTTCACGCCTCCTGAGAGGGGCGCGGGGCGAGCTTGGACGTCGCGGGACCAGGGACTGCTTCGACGGCGCCCGTTCCTCCGCCGGCGTCCTCCCCACCACCCGTCTGCTCCATGGGCGGTGGGTTCGACGCTGACGGACTGGTCACCTCCGGAGCTTTCTTCTTCGGCACCATGCCGGCGCAAACAATGAGAGTCTGGCTTGCGCGGACGCCGGATCTGATTCACACAACCTCGACGCAGCCCCCTACCCGGCGCGCCAGAGATGTCGGGGGAAATCGGCCTCCACGAGCACCTATGGGGACGGAGCCCCTTTTCGGTTCGGCGGGGGGCGGAGGTTGCACAAAGAGCAGATCGAGGCAACACACACACAACGATTTTACCCAGCTTCGGGCCGCACGGATGCGTAAAACCCTAATGCTGCTTGTCTGGTTGATTCGAGTTCTTGCTCTGGAGCGCAAGAAGCTACAGTAAGTTGGAGCTGGACGTAGACGAGGGTCTACTGGGTGTTCTCCTCCTGGTCCTCTCTCTCTCTCTCTCTCTCTCTCTCTCTCTCTCTCTGTGTGTGTGTGTGTGTGTGTGTGTCCTCCCCCCTCCTACGTGCGCTTGGGCCTCCTTTTATATGCTAAGGGGTTCCCACAGGTAGCGACGTAGGTGAGGGTAAAAATGGCAAGGAACTGTGCGAACAGTGGCCGCACAGTGCTATCGCACCTAACTCTGACAGCGGGGGACAAAGGCATTAAATGCCCGTCTGGATCGCCCGAACAGTGCCGAGGCGGACCGTTAGGGGCGCCTCCGCTTGCCACGGGGGCGACTCTGCCAACGTCGCATGCCACCGCGCGCCTCAGGTGGCGCGGCGCCCCGCCACGTGCCTCTGGGGAAGCCCCGGTAGTGACGCGTGGGCAGGTGAGCTGGAGCGCAGGCCTGAGGTGGTGGTTTGCCGCGACAAGTGGCTTGCCGCGATGGTTGTCTTGCTGCACCTGAGAGCTTGCCGCTCGTCAGGCCTTGCCGGGGCATGCGGCGCGCCGCGGCGGGCTTCTCTTGGGGTGCCTTGGCTTGGCCGTCCCGGCGAGCTCCTCCCGCTGGGGCCTTGGTGCTTCGGCTTAGTCGTCCCAGCAAGCTCCTCTTGCCGGGGCCTTGTCGCCTTGGCCCGGCAAGCTCCTCTTGCCGGACCTCGCCTTCTTGGCCCGGCAAGCTCCTCCTGGTGCTTGGTCTTCTAGGCTCGATCACTTGACCTTCGTCCGGCCCCGAAAAGGGCCGTGGAGACTCTTGTCGCTCCCCTGGCAAGCCTTGCCGCAGGACGCTACTACTGCCCGTGCACAAGTTCGGGGTACTAAGGTACCCCTACTTTAGTACACCGACAGTGTCCTTGGATTATCTTGGTGGTGCTATGGGCATCCCCAAGCTTAGGCTCTTTCCACTCCTTGTTCCATAATCCATCAAAAGATTTCACCCAAAACTTGAAAACTTCACAACACAAAACTCAACAGAAATCTCATGAGCTCCGTTAGCGAAAGAAAACAAAAGACCACTTCAAGGTACTGTAATGAACTCATTCTTTATTTATATTTGTGTTAAACCTACTGTATTACAACTTCTTTATGGATTATAAACTATTTTACTAGCCATAGATTCATAAAAATAAGCAAACAACACACGAAAAACAGAATCTGTCAAAAACAGAACAGTCTGTAGTAATCTGTAACTAACGCAAACTTCTGGAATTCAAAAAATTCATCCAAAATAGGGAGACCTAGACAATTTGTTTATTGATCAGCAGCAATTGGAATCACTATTTTATCACGTTCTGGTGATTTTTAACAATTGTTTCCGTGAACAGAAAGTTTCTGGAAATTACAGCAAGATCAAATAACTATCATCCAAGAAGATCCTATAGGTTTAACTTGGCACAAACACTAATTAAAAGATAAAACCACATCTAAACAGAAGGTAGATGGATTATTTATTCCTAAAAAGAAGAAAAAACAAAAAAAACTAAAATAAAATTGGCTTGCCTCCCAACAAGCGCTATTGTTTAACGCCCCTAGCTAGGCGTAAAAGCAAGGATAGATCTAGGTATTGCCATCTTTGATTTTCAACTTTTTATCAGGATCAAGCTCGAATCCGGGAGGTTCTTTACGTTTCCCTTCATATTCTGAAATTTTTAGATCTAAAGAATCCAACCGCTTATTGCAAAGAGTAATCAACATATTCGTGCGGTGGATATTTCCACTAACGTTCTTAAGTGGTTCAAGAGACTTTTGTAAGATCTTAGTAACTTCACAAATTTTTTCAAAAACGTGTGTCTCTTCCTTTTTAGGATGAGGGCCCTTTTGTTGAGGTAGTGTTCCCACTATGCCTTCTATAATTTCAAGTGAATATGGGGATCAATTTCAATAAAGTTGCCTTTAGCAATGCAGTACAAAAGTTGTCTATGAGACATACTTAACCCAACATAAAAATTGCGAAGCAAAATTCTCAGATTAACTTCAAAGGCACAATTACGATAAGACTCCATTATTCTCAACCAGGCATCTTTTAAGTTTTCTCCTTGTCTTTGTTTGAAGTGAAATACTTCAAACTCGGGGGACAACAGAGTGGATAAGGGACTAGCCATAACGACAAGCAAGCGAGAAAAAGGCAAACGGAAAAGAGAGGGCGAATAAAACGACAAGGGTGAAGTGGGGGAGAGGAAAACGAGAGGCAAATGGCAAATAATATAGTGCGAGAGGTAAGGATTGTGATGGGTACTTGGTATGTTGACTTTTGCGTAGACTCCCCGGCAACGGTGCCAGAAATTCTTCTTGCTACCTGAGGGAGTCTTGGATTAGGGGGTGTTCGGATAGCCGAACTATATCTTCAGCCGGACTCCAGGACTATGAAGATACAAGATTGAAGACTTCGTCCCGTGTCCGGAAGGTTCTTTCCTTGGCGTGGAAGGCAAGCTAGGCGTGCGGATATTCAAGATCTCCTACCAATGTAACTGACTCTGTGTAACCCTAACCCTATCCGGTGCCTATATAAACCGGAGGGTTGTAGTCCGTAGGACGAACACATCATAACCATCATCATACCCATAGGCTAGCTTCTAGGGTTTAGCCTCCTTGATCTCGTGGTAGATCTACTCTTGTACTAGCCATATCATCAATATTAATCTAGCAGGAGTAGGGTTTTACCTCCATCGAGAGGGCCCGAACCTGGGTAAAATAAAGTGTCCCTTGTCTCCTGTTACCATCCGACCTTGACGCACAGATCGGGACCCCTACCCGAGATCCGCTGGTTTTGACACCGACATTGGTGCTTTCATTGAGAGTTCCTCTGTGTCGTCGCCTTTAGGCCCGATGGCTCCTTTGATCATCAACAACGATGAGGTCCAGGGTGAGACTTTTCTCCCCGGACAGATCTTCGTCTTCGGCGGCTTCACTCTGCGGGCCAACTCGCTTGGTCATCTGGAGCAGATCGAGAGCTACGCCCCTGGCCATCAAGTCAAGTTTGGAAACCTAAACTACACGGCAGATATCTGCGGAGACTTGATCTTCGACGGATTCGAGCCACAGCCAAGCGCGCCGCACTATCTCGAGGGGCATGATATAGCTCTGCCTCCGAACAGTGTCCTGGAGGCCGCATACGCTCCGGCCCCGATCCTCGATTCGGAGCCCGCTGCGTTCTTTGAAGATGAACGGTTGGACGTCACCTCGGGGGCTGCGATCTTAAAGGCCATTGAGCCGAATGCGAGCCCCGCGCTCCGCATGCCCCGCGAGTCGTCCGTGCCCCCGCCGATCGAATCAGATTGGGTGCCTGTAATGGAGTTCACCGCCGCGGACATCTTTTAGTATTCACCTTTTGGTGATATTCTGAATTCTCTCAAGTCTCTCTCTTTGTAAGGAGAGCCCGGGCCGAACTATGGCCTGCGAGGTTGGGATTCGGACGACGAAGAAATTCAAAGCACACCCACCGCCCACTTAATAGCCACTGTCGACGATATATCCGACATGCTCAACTTCGGCTCCGAAGACTTCGACGGTATGGATGACGAAGGAGGAGATGAGCAAGAACCAGCACCTGTAGGGCGCTGGACCGCCACCTCGTCATATGACATATACATGGTGGATGCTCCAAAAGATGGAGATGGCGATGGAACAACGGAGGATGGCACTTCGAAAAAGCCTCCAAAACGCCGACGTCAGCGGCGCCGCTCCAAATCCCGCCACAGCAGAAACGGTGATTCTGGCACGGGAGATAATACTACCCCGGACAGCGCCGAAGAACACCAAAACCAGCAGGATTCGGCACAGGAAGATGGAGAAGACCGCCCTCATGAGAGAGCGGCAGAGCGAGAGGTCGAGGACGATAACTACATGCCTCCCTCCGAAGACGAGGCAAGCCTCGGAGGACGATGAATTCATCGTACCATCAGACCCCGCCGAACAAGAGCGCTTTCAACGCAGGCTTTTAGCCATGGCAAACAGCCTAAAGAAAAGGCAGCAACAGCTTAGAGCTGATCAAGATTTGCTAGCTGACAGATGGACTGAAGTCCTTGCGGCCGAAGAGCACAAGCTCGGACGCCCCTCCAAAAACTATCCTAAGCGCAGGCCGCTACCCCAATCAGAGGAGGAAGCGCAAGACATGGCAGATCGGCCACCTCGCGACCGCGACAGAGAAGCCTGTCGAACATCCAAAGAAGCCATGCCCCGCAGCCGCTTTACCAAGGCACGGGAACACGAACCAGACCTGTGAGACGTCCTGGAGGACAAAGCAAGGCAAACAAGATCGATCTATGGATCGCGCGGACGCCCGACGGCACGTGATAGTTTTCACTCCGAACACAATAAATCCGGCCGGGCCGAACACAACAGGCACAGCTCCTCCGAACTGCGTCGAGACATAGCCCAGTACAGGGGCGCCGCACACCCACTATGCTTCACAGACGAAGTAATGCATCATAGAATCCCAGAGGGTTTTAAACCCGTCAACATCGAGTCGTACGATGGTACGACAGATCCGGCAGTATGGATTGAGGACTATCTCCTCCACATCCACATGGCACGTGGCGATGATTTGCACGCCATCAAATATTTACCCCTTAAGCTTAAGGGACCAGCCCGGCACTGGCTTAACAACCTCCCCGCAGATTCGATCGGCTCTTGGGAGGACATGGAGGCCGCATTCCTCGACAACTTCCAGGGGACCTACGTAAGGCCACCGGACGCCGACGACCTAAGCCACATAATCCAGCAGCCAGAAGAATCGGCCAGGCAATTCTGGACATGGTTCCTAACAAAGAAACATCAGATAGTCGATTGTCCGGATGGAGAGGCCTTAGCAGCCTTCAAACATAACATCCGTGACGAGTGGCTTGCCCGACACCTGGGACAGGAAAAGCCGAAATCCATGGCAGCCCTCACGACACTCATGACCCGCTTTTGCGCGGGCGAAGATAGCTGGCTAGCTCGCAGCAACAACTTATCAAAGAAGCAAGGTAATTCAGATACCAAAGACAAAAGTGGCAGGTCGCGACGGAATAAACAGAAACGCCGCGTCAGCAGCGACAGCAATGAAGATACGGCAGTAAACGCCGGATTCAGAGGCCATAAATCCGGTCAGCGGAAAAAGCCATTCAAAAAGAATACCCAGGGCCCGCCCAGTTTGGACCGAATACTCGACCGCTCGTGCCAGATTCACGGCACCCCCTAAAGGCCAGCCAATCACACCAACAGAGATTGTTGGGTGTTCAAGCAGGCAGGCAAGTTAAGAGTCGAAAACAAAAACAAGGGGCTAGACAGCGATGACGAAGAGGAGCCCAGGCCGCCGAACAACAACGGACAGAAGGGGTTTCCCCACAAGTGCGGATGGTGAACATGATATACGCGACTCATATTCCCAAGCGGGAGAGGAAGCGTGCGCTACGGGACGTATACACGATGGAGCCAGTCGCCCCAAAGTTCAACCCATGGTCCTCTTGCCCGATCACCTTCGATCGAAGGTACCACCCCACTAGCATCCGTCACGGCGGTTTCACCGCATTGGTTCTTGACCCAATCATTGACGGATTTCACCTTACAAGAGTCCTCATGGACGGCGGCAGTAGCCTGAACCTGCTCTACCAGGATACAATGCGTAAAATGGGCATAGATCCATCAAGGATCAAGCCCACAAGGACGACCTTTAAAGGCGTCATCCCAGGTGTAGAGGCCAATTGCATAGGCTCCATAACACTTGATGTGGTCTTCGGATCTCCGGACAACTTCCAAAGCGAAGTGTTAATCTTCGACATAGTTCCGTTCCACAGTGGCTATCATGCTCTGCTTAGACGAACCGCATTCGCTAAATTCAATGCGGTGCCGCACTACGCATATCTCAAGCTCAAGATGCCAGACCCTCGAGGTGTAATCACGGTCAGCGGAAACACCGAACTCTCCATCCGTATGGAGGAACACACAGCGGCCCTCGCAGCAGAGGTACAAAGCAGCATGTTAAGGCAGCTCTTGAGTCCGGCCGCTACAAAGCAGGACAAAGCAAAACGCGCCCGGAGTAACCCGCAGCAAGACTGACTGGCTCTGAAACGCGTAGCAATAAGGCCCCAACCCCAGCCATCGCTACATAGCGGAGCTAGTACCTCGAGTACACAATTACGCCCTTACAATTCCATGGGCATAGGGGAAGGGGCAGATAAAATGGCATGCCAACAATACGGCGTCAAACGTACTAGGGGCTGTCGGGTTCTTCTTTTCTTTCAGGACTCCATACTCTGGATACAGTGTTCGGCCTCGCTGCCGCACAGACGATACAGGACCTAGGAAAGCAGACAAAACAACGCCGCATCATGGAACTCTCAGGTGGTCTCTATTTCGAGCGATATATCTGTTTCTAAATTCCGCGGCCTGCGCCTGGTCAGGACATGTTAAATAGTCTAATTTTTTTTCGCACTACTTGTATCGTTCGGCTTGAATAAACAGCCTCCTCATAAATAATGCATAGCTTTTCGTCTATTTTTTGCATTATCTTCTTTTAATATACATATGTTTACTCAAATAACATGATCGCACCCGTACACCATGGTACGGCAAACCACGCCAGGGGCTTTATTACCCTTCTATCTGGTGTGAGAAGTCCGTCCACTTTCACAAGTGCGGCACCCCGAACTTATAGCATTATATGCATCGGCTCTGAGTCATGATTTTGGTCATATGTTGGCTTTGCCCGGCTCCTATGTTTTGGTGCCTTACGTTCCGCTCTATCGGCTAAGGTAGCACTAGGAGAACCACTGCGATTGTGCCCCAGATCAGGTGGGTGAGCACCTCAGTGGAGAAAGCTAAAATAGACTGTCATGATAAGGCGCGAGACCGGTCGCTGTTCGAGAGGTTTTTCGAGTCCCTAAAGGCTTATGCCGCTTCGAGCGGAGAGCTGGTTAAGTCCGGCTAAAGGCGTGGATAGTGCCCCGAATTCGGCCTTCCGAACTAGGGGCTTCGCTGAAATTTAAAATTATAACGTTCTATGGCTAAGTGAGAGTGTTCAAGCATTATAGTCCGATAGCCTGGTTCGCTGTGCTGAGCGCCTCCCTCGAAGGACCCAACTATGGGAACAAGAGCCCTCAGGTTTATCCCGAACACCCCAGCACTAGTTGCATGGGGGCAGAAGTCGAGGACTCGCCATCTCTCAATTATTGATAAACGGCCGCACAGAAAATAATATTTTAAATTCAGAAAGCATTGCTTAAGCGCATATGAACAAGTTTTCAGTGCACAGGATACAAACGAGCGAGTTCATTGAAATATTACATCTTTGGCACACTCATCCGCGACAAGGCGAGCTCCAGCGAGAACTTCCTTGTAGTAGTTCTCGGACTTGCGATGCTCCTTCCCCTGCGGCGGCCCGTCCTTCACCAGCTTCTCCCCGTCCAGCTTGCCCCAGTGTACCCTTACATGGGCAAGGGCCCTCCGGGCACCTTCTATGCAGACGGAGCGCTTGATGACCTCAAGCCGTGGACAGGCCTCCACCAGCCGCCGCACCAGCCCGAAGTAGCTCCCAGGCATGGCCTCTCCAGGCCACAGCCGAACTAGTAAGCCCTTCATGGCCTGTACGGCCGCCTTGTGGAGCTCGGCCAACTGCTTCAGCTGATCGCTTAAGGGCATCGGATGCGCTGCGAGGAAGATCGAAGAACGCCCCTGGAGAACTCCGGATTCGAGTAAGTAATAGGTATTTCACCTTTATATTCCTACTTTGCATTAAGAATGCCTTACCCGCTGCTATCTTTTTCACATCCTCCAACTCTTGGAGGGCCTTTTGGGCTTCGGCCTTGGCACTCTTGGTGGTCTCAACAGCTGACGCGAGCTCGGATGCTTGCGTTTTTGCCTAAAGCTCCAAACCCTCAGGTTTCTTCATGAGAGATTGCAGCTCTTGCTGCACCTCACCGACTTGGACCCCAAGCTTTTCTCACTCGGCGCGCTCCTCGGCCGCTTTCTTCTCGGCCTCAGCCAGCGCCTGCTTCAGGGTTGCCACCTCGGTTGTGGCCCCTACAATAAGCAGTACAATCCTGTTATTTCTTTTTGCAATGAAGCTTCTCTATAGGCACCTTTTTTTTCTTCTAAGGGGTATTTCTTACCTTCCTTTTCCACGAGCTGCCTTTTGGCAAGACCGAGCTCTTGCTCGGATCGCTCGAGGTCCTTTTTCAGGACTTCCACCTGCGCAGTCAGTGCGGCGGTGGACAGCAGGGAAGCCTGCATACGCATATTAGACTTTTTATTTAGACTCCTGCGAAAATTGTTGGATCCTCTATTCGGCTTTTCTTTCCGAACACCGAACAGAGCATCAGGGGCTACTGTCTATGCGGTAATGAATTTAGCATATTTTTTGCTTACCTGGAAGCCTGTTAAAAGGCTAGCGCAAGCTTCATTCAGTCCACTCTTGGCGGACTGAACCCTTTGGACCACCGCACTCATAACAGTACGGTGCTCCTCGTCGATGGTGGCGCCTTCAAGCGCCTCCAACAGACTATCCGGCGCCTCTGGTTGGACAGAGGTCGCCGGCTCAGACGGCTTACTCCTCTTGGAAGGAGTTCGCTCACCGCGAGCCAGGACGGTTGAGTCCGGCGCGGTGTCCGGCACAAAGCCGGACTGGGAGCCCTGGGGGGTTTCATCCCCTTTACTCCTGGGGTCCTGAGGATTGCCTTGCGGCTCCTCCAGGACCACCTCCTCCTGCCCTGTTCGGCGGGACGCCGCTTCGGCGTCGTCCGCCCCGCTGGGGGAGACTGCGGGCGGGACAGAGTTCATGTCCGACGAATCCAGGGAGCCGCTCGATGAATCATCGAGTGCGGCTCGGGGCGGGCTGCGCAAATAGCATTCGACATTAGGGTAAGCTGCGCACTTGAAGATACTATGAGCCATTCTGGTATGTGAATACTTACGATGTCGCCGGACGCTTGGTTCTGTCCGGCCACTCCTTTCCGCCCTCTTCGGCGTTGGGGGAGTAGTCCGGCGGAGGGGTCTTCCTTTTCCTCGGCCCCTCGGCCTCCCCTGTTGGGGCGGCCTTCTTCTTTTTCGCTCACCTTGCTGGAGGGGGAGAGCTTCCTTGTTCCTCCTCCTCGTTTTCACGAGAGGAGGGCGTCGCAGACTCGCCAGATGACGAGCTCGACACCACCAAATTGCGGGCACTCTTTCGAGTCCCGGTGGTCTTCTTCTTCTTGACCTTCTTCTCCGGCACCACATAGGGCGCCGGAGCCAGCAGCTTCTCTAAAAGAGCTGGGGCTGGGTCTTCGGGCAGAGGAGCCGGACAGTTGATTTGTCTGGCTATCTTCAGCCACGCCTGTCAAAGGCAAAGGGAGTTTTTAGATCCCACATAGAGTTAATCTATGTAGAAAAGCTTAACGAACCTGTGAAAGGTATAAATAGCCTACCTCGCCAGCGTTGCACTGCGAGCTGTATCCGCGGTCCTCAGAAGCGGATGTGGGGCACTCGGCGCCTTTGGTTAGCACCTTCCAGACGTCTTCATACGTCGTGTCGAAGAGCCTATTGAGGGTTTGGTGCTGCGCCGGGTCGAATTCCCACAAAGTGAACTCCCGTTCTTGGCATTGGAGGATCCGGCAAACGAACATGACCTGGATGATGTTGACATGCCGGATGGGCTTGTTCATCAGGGACCGGATGCAAGTTTGCAGTCCGGTCACTTCTTCTTCGTTGCCCCACGATAGGCCCGTCTCTTTCCAGGACATGAGCCGCGTGGGGGGTCCGGATCGGAACTCAGGGGCCGCGACCCATTTCGAGCCGCGTGGCTCGGTGATGTAAAACCACCCTGCCTGCCACCCCTTTAAGGACTCCACAAAGGAGCCATCGAACCAGAGTGCGTTGGCCATTTTGCCGGCCATAGCACCTCCGCACTCCGCCTGGGTGCCGGACACCACCTTGGGCTTGACGTTGAAGGTCTGGAGCCAGAGGCTGAAGTGGGGGCGGATGCGGAGAAAGGCCTCACACACGATGATAAACGCCGAGATATTGAGGATAAAGTTCGGGGCCAGATCGTGGAAGTCCAGGCCGTAGTAGAACATGAGCCCCCGGACAAAAGGGTGAAGTTTAAAACCCAGTCCGCGGAGGAAATGGGGGAGAAAAACTACCCTCTCATGGGGCCTTGGGGTGGGAAGAAGCTGCCCCGCCTCGGGAAGCCGGTGCGGGATGTCCTTGGACAGATATCCGGCCTTCCTAAGCTTTTTGATTTGACCCTCCGTAACGGAGGAAGCCATCCACTTGCCACCCGCTCCGGACATCGCTGGAGCAGGTTGGGGAAGAAAGAGCAAACTTGGGCGTTGGAGCTTGAGTGCGCAGGAGATGGATGGGCAAAGGAGGAAGAAGGCGTAGGTGAAAGAGGTGGATCTTTATCCCCTTATATAGGCTGATGCCGTTATGCGTCCCCACCTACCTAATAAAACTCGCTTGCCGCTCACACGCCGTGGTAAATGGCGCGGTTGGGTTACCCACGTCCGCATTAATGAGAATCCCGTTAAAAGGGGCACACGATCTCTGCTTCGACAAGACGTGCCAAGGAAACCGCCTCGTTGAACGTGCTGCGGTGGAACAACAAAAAATAATCCATACAAAAGGCTTGGTCGCAGTGTTATGACGCACTGCGGAGTACGTCAGCAGATTTGATTTGTGTTTGTATTATTCTCTATATGGCAATACGTGGAAACTTGTTTTGCAGAGCCGGACACTATTTTTTGGTGTTTATTATCTTCTTGAAGAATTTGGAGGAGGAACCCGCCTTGCAATGCCGAAGACAATTTGCGCGCCGGACTCGTCGTCATTGAAGCCTGGTTCAGGGGCTACTGAGGGAGTCCTAGATTAGGGGGTGTTCGGATAGCCGAACTATATCTTCAGCCGGACTCCAGGACTATGAAGATACAAGATTGAAGACTTCGTCCCGTGTACGGAAGGTTCTTTCCTTGGCGTGGAAGGCAAGCTAGGCGTGCGGATATTCAAGATCTCCTACCAATGTAACCGACTCTGTGTAACCCTAACCCTATCCAGTGCCTATATAAACCGGAGGGTTGTAGTCCGTAGGACGAACACATCATAACTATCATCATACCCATAGGCTAGCTTCTAGGGTTTAGCCTCCTTCATCTCGTGGTAGATCTACTCTTGTACTACCCATATCATCAATATTAATCTAGCAGGAGTAGGGTTTTACCTCCATTGAGAGGGCCCGAACCTGGGTAAAATAAAGTGTCCCTTGTCTCCTGTTACCATCCGACCTTGACGCACAGATCGGGACCCCCTACCCGAGATCCGCCGGTTTTGACACCGACACTACCTCTTGAGCACTGCGTTGGATTTCCCCAAAGAGGAGAGGATGATGCAGCAAAGTAGCGTAAGTATTTCCCTCAGTTTTTGAGAACCAAGGTATCAATCCAGTAGGAGGCCACGCACGAGTCCCTCGTACCTACACAAAACAAATAGCTCAATGCAACCAACGCGATTAGGGGTTGTCAATCCCTTCACGGTCACTTACGCGAGTGAGATCTGATAGAGATGATAGATAATATTTTTGGTATCTTTGGTATAGAGATGCAAAGTAAAAGAAAAGGCAAAGTAAAAAAGCAAAGAAATAATAAAATGATGGAAGATTGATATGATGAGAATAGACCCGGGGGCCATAGGTTTCACTAGTGGCTTCTCTCAAGAGCATAAGTATTTCTACGGTGGGTGAACAAATTACTATTGAGCAATTGACAGAACTGAGCATAGTTATGAGAAAATCTAGGTATGATCATGTATATAGGCATCACGTCCGAGACAAGTAGACCGACTCCTGCCTGCATCTACTACTATTACTCCACTCATCGACCGCTATCCAGCATGCATCTAGAGTATTAAGTTAATTAAAACAGAGTAACGCCTTAAGCAAGATGACATGATGTAGAGGAATAAATTCATGCAATATGATAAATACCCCATCTTGTTATCCTCGATGGCAACAATACAATACGTGCCTTTCTACCCCTACTGTCACTGGGAAAGGACACCGCAAGATTGAACCCAAAGCTAAGCACTTCTCCCATTGCAAGAAAAACCAATCTAGTAGGCCAAACCAAACTGATAATTCTAAGAGACTTGCAAAGATAACCAATCACACATAAAAGAATTCAGAGAAGATTCAAATATTGTTTGTAGATAATCTTGATCATAAACCCACAATTCATCGATCTCAACAAACACACCGCAAAAAGAAGATTACATCGAATAGATCTCCACGAGAGAGGGGGAGAACATTGTATTGAGATCCAAAAAGAGAGAAGAAGCCATCTAGCTACTAACTATGGACCCGAAGGTCTGAGGTAAACTACTCACACTTCATCGGAGGGGCTATGGTGATGATGTAGAAGCCCTCCGTGGTGGATTCACCTTCCGGCGGAGCTCCGGAACATGCCCCAATGTGGGATATCGTGGGTACAGAAGGTTGTGGCGGTGGAATTAGGTTTTTGGCTCCGTATCTGATCGTTTGGGGGTACGTAGGTATATATAGGAGGAAGGAGTACGTCGGTGGAGCTTCGAGGGGCCTAGGAGGCAGGGGCGTGCCCTAGGGGGGCGCCCTCCACCGTCGTGACCGCCTCTCTTCTTTCTTGACGGAGGGTCGAAGTCTCCTGGATCATATCTGATGAGAAAATCATGTTCCTAAAGGTTTCATTCCGTTTGGACTCCGTTTGATATTCCGTTTCTTCGAAACACTGAAATAGGCAAAAACATCAATTCTGGGTTGGGCCTTCGGTTAATAGGTTAGTCCCAAAAGTAATATAAAAGTGGAAAATAAAGCCCAATATAGTCCAAAACAGTAGATAATATAGCTTGGAGCAATCGAAAATTATAGATACGTTGGAGTCGTATCAATATAGCAAAGGCTTTAGTCCCGGTTCATGGCACCAACCGGGACCAATGCCCCCCTTTAGTCCCGGTTGGTGCCACCAACTGGGACCAAAGGTCTCTTTTCAGCGTCCCTAAGGGCGTGAAGCAGAGGCCTTTGGTCCCGGTTGGTGCCCCCCTTTAGTCCCGGTTGGTGCCACAAACCGGGACAAAGTGTGGCGTTGGTCCCAGTTCGTGCTACCAACCGAGACCAATGGCCTTGCACAGCGGCGTGGTGGTGGGAGTTTAGTCCCACCTCGCTAGTTGAAAGCGCCCCGCCCCTGTTTATAAGCTCCGCTGCCTCTTCCCTTTCGAACTCCTCTGAACTGCAGGCCTATAGGCCTAATACGACACTGCTATGCCTCTGGGCCTGCTGAGCCTTCTGCGGGCCTGAATCCTGGCCCAACTCACTGGGTTTCTAGTCGTATTCAGGCTGTGGTGGCCCAGTAGGTGTCATTTTTCCCCGGTTTTTTGTTTTATTTGTTGCTTTATTTTTTTATTTCGTGTCTACTTACAACAAAATACTTATTGTTGCTATTTTTATTTATTTTATTAAAGTTTATTTACTTTATTTTATTAAAGTTTATTTTATTTTGTCTCTACTTATTTCTTTTATTAAAGTTTATTTTATTTTATTGTACTTTATTTTGTTTCTACTTATTTATTAAAGTTTATTTTCTTTCTACTTATTTTATTTTATTTTATTTTTTGCTTTTTTATTTATTTTATGAAAATTCTTTTTTCTTTCAATGTTTTGAACATAAAATACTTTGAAAGTTTTAGCTGCATAAATTTTATATAATTTTAGTTTCAATAATACTAGAGGTTTGTAAAAGCTTTTTAGTTGATTCCTTTAGTACCGGTTCTAAGGCTGTTACAAAGGCATTTCATTTAGTACCGGTTCTAAGTCTACCCACGAGCACCTTTAGTACCGGTTCGTGGCATGAATCGGTAATAGAGTTTTTTAGTTGATTCTTTCTGCAGTTTTTTTAGTCCCACCTCACCAAGCGAGAGGCACTCGAAGCGGTTTATAAGCCCTGAGTGTAGAGACGATAAAGGAGAGGCGCAATGCTCACCTACACGTTGCTTAGCTTCAGGCCTTGAGGAAGTGGTGTAGACTGCACGGAGCTATCAGGGTTTCGGACGAAAACTACACATAGCTCCGTGCAGTCTACACTATTTCATCAAGGCCTGAAGCTAAGTAACGTGCATGTGAGCATTGCGCCTCTCTTTTTTTTAGTAACTTATTACAACTCTAGACTTTTTTTGCGTTCAGTATGCACCATTCAAAGCCAAGTCATCAACTTTCAACCCTTTCTGACTTCATTTGTTATTTTTCATTCATTTATTGATTTGTTTAGAGAGCTAAATGACCGTAAAATTGAAAAGCACTGCAAAATGAAATCTGAAAAGGTTGAAACTTGGCATGGTATCATCATTTCACCCACATAGCATGTGCAAAAAAGTAGAGAGGGTTACGGCAAAAACTGGATGCACTTCGTGTACAAAATGGACAATCTCTTTCGAAGTATCAGGGATTCATACGAAAACTCATCTGTTACAAAGAGATTTCATTTTTTTTGAACTTATTTGAACTCAAGACATTTTGTGTGTTCAAAATGCACCATTGAATGCCACATCATCGATTTTCAACCCTTTCTGACTTCATTTGTTATTTTTCATGCATTTACTGATTTTTTGAGCTATAAGACCCCCAAATTGAAAAGCATTTCAAATGAACTATGAAAAGGTTGAAAGTTGGCATGGTATCATCATTTCACCCACATAGCATGTGCAAAAAAGTTTATTATTCCATGATATAAGGAAATATAAATAACAACTTTATTATTGCCTCTAGGGCATATTTCCTTCAATACACCAATCTAGCTTCTCCAGCAGAGGTGCTTCTTGCATATTACTCCATGTATATTTCCTTCCTTTCAGTGGGATTTCAACAAGTGCTTGCTGACTAATGGCTTCATTAAAACTTAGCATGTCATCTAAATTTCCTCCTACTTTGCTTTTGTTGTGTGGGTATCTGATATAGTTAAAGTCTCCTAGTAGGATCCAATTGACATCATCTTCTATTTGGAAATTTTTTAACCAGTCAATAAAAAGAAGCCTTTCTTGATGCTCACAGGGTCCATAAACATTAGTGAGTACCCATTGATCAGTATTATGTTTGGATGTGTACTGCACTGTGATGGCATAATTGTTTCTGTGGATAACCTGACCATCAAAGACCTGATCATTCCAGGCCACTAGTATACCACCTGATGCTCCATTGGAGGGGAGGTATTCAAACTTGTTAATTCCCTTTGGACAGAAGTTCTTTAAGTAGGATATGTCAAAGTTTTCTCTTTTAGTCTCTTGTATACAAATAACGGAGCATTGAGTTTCTTCTATTTTATTGGCAACTAGCGGGTTTACCCGCGCATTTGCGCGGCTAGATTATGCACTTGATGTTTCTCAAAAGGGGTGTGTGTGTATCTTCAAACATATTCAACGATTTTTTTTCATTTGTATCGCCTCCCTTTCCGACTTAGCGATGATAGATTTCTCAATTGCATACTTATTTTGAGATGAGCATACTTAGCCCGCTGCAGTTTTTCTTTATAAAAAGAAAATAAGCTTGCTCTCTATGCTCTGATTGATTACTTGTATTATGCCGGATCTAAGGGAAATATAAAGTGTTTCAAAGGAGGGTTACGTTGTCTTAGGTCTGTCTCCTACCCATGTTAAATAACTCTAAGTGACATGGCGTATCGAGAATAGGAATATCTCTTGAACATCCAAAAACGGCTAGACTCTTCATATATTTTTTGCCTTACATGTATTTTGTTATTACATTTTACTTTAATTTTTTTCCACGTGGCCATTTGTTTTTTATTACATGGTCCATATTTATTTCATGACCTCGTTATATAGAATAGGCTACTATGCATATTAAACACTTCTTTTTCTCTTCTCAATTACACTGTTTTGTGGGATGGAGTATCAGCAATAGGAATATCACTTTAACATACAATATCATTTGCACAGGTAGACTCCCTATATTTTTTTGACCTTACATCTGTTTTTGTATTAGATTTTCCTTTAAATGTTTTTCCATTGGAACATTTATTTTTTAATTGCATGGTCTATATGTTTTTTCTTTTCATAACCTTGTTATATAGAATAGACTATTGTGCATATATCATAATTAAACCCTTAATTTTTCTCTTCTCAATAACCTTTTTTTGCGGCATCTCTTCTCCATAACTTTCACATTAACCATTTAGTCACCTCACTCAATAATTTTTTTTGAGCCTTTGTATAGAGGCCATATGGTGCAATGGATGTGTTTCCTTGTGGTTCTCAGCTTGCACATGTGAACAATCTAGCCGGAAATTGATCAGCCATATGCCATGCGTATTCTTGCCGGAGACCAATCAGTTGTGACATGTGTTTTCTTGCCGGAAACCGATCAGCTTCCTTGTGCGTGTTCGTACAAAAAATATATAAATTGTTTTTTGTCTTTGGTCATGCATGTGATGGATTCATGTGCGTAGGATTTGTTCTTTTGTTTTGCATCGCTGGAACTCATCGCATACGCTAAAACGTTGGAGATGTATACTGTACGTACTTTCTTCCAGCAAATCGCAGCAAATCCCGCAAAAAAATCGCAGCCATCATTTTCCAAAAAGAAACAGGACATGTGACAGGTACGTAGCCGTAAGATATGGACTCTATCTTTTTTTCCAACAGGTGCATAGCCGTATCAGACATGGACTCTTTTTTCTTTATTTTTGCATCGATGGACTTCTAACTCATTGTTTTTGCTTTTCACGTGTCCTTGTACATGTAAACTTGTACGTGTCCTTGTCATATACGTGATGTAATGGCACTTTTCCATCATAGATGATATGTGTACGTGACCGAGAGTTTGCACGTGCAACACAGTATATATGCCTAAACATAATATTTGTGTGTAACGCTATATCTTTAAATCTCGTCCGTTCATACTAAATTGTTAATGGTCAAGATATTTTAATCTATGTGGATGAACGTGACGGCTTCTTTTACTTATGTTTTAATTATATAATAGATGGTCATCCACTTCTTGGGGTCATTGATACCGCTGATATTCCAGTTAGGAATATTCCATTCTCTATTCATAGGGAAGCATGAGAACTGAACTTAATGAGAGTATGACTTGAAGGTGGAGTACTGTGCAAGATATAGTGATAGGGAGGAGAAAGAGCATATAGTTGCTATCCTTATAGCAAACATCTCAGCATAAGACTTAACAGTATCACAGGTCTTACAATATACCAAAAGAGAAACATCACTGTCATCACCAAACTGCCTAACATTGCAGTTTCATTATAGCCCCTTAACAAGACAGAGTCCAACATAGAATTGGAAAGAAGCAAAAGGGCTAAATCCATTTCTTGGCCTGCTCCTTGGAGACCTTGCTTCCTTCCATATTGGAGCTGGTGCCCTTGCTCTTTTTATTTCTTTTAGACAAGATCTCTTCAGTAGTGTCCTTCTCACTCACCTTGCAAAAAGAAGTGTTTAACTTTTAGCCACTTTGGCATTTATAGTAGGGGGTTTAACAGTACATGCCATACAGTCTTCCTCCACAAAAACTGATTGCTTATACCCCTTTGCTAGCTTTTGAAGTCTGCAACTTCTTCATACCTCTGTTTCCACTAGAGGAATCTTGCCCTTCCTCTTCTTATGATTGTGGGGTGCAGAAGTGGGTGAGGCAGAGGTTTCTTGTTTATCTATGGCAACAAATGGAGTGCCCAGGGTGATGTCCTTGGAGCCCTACTAAGAGGAAGGAGCGGAGCAGAGAAGTAGATCATGAGTTGGACATTTCTCAGGTATTGAAAATGGTAGTGTATTTGTGCAAGTTGAGCTCTGACTGATAATTTCCCAGACATTAGAGTTAACAAATCTTTTGGCCCATGCAAATTTTTCTGGTGTCAAGAAATTAACAGCAAGAAAATTAGCCCAGTCGGTTGGTACCTGGATAATTTCTTTACTGTCCATAGTAGGGAAAAAATGAGTCACCTATATTTTTCACACTCTTTGCCAATAATCTCCACTCTTGACTGTTGCTTGGATGAAGCATCTGCACTTAAATGTTGGTCAAGCTCTTGAATAATACTAGGGCACATAGTGTGGGCCTGATTAATGATGGCTGGGATAGGGAAACCTGGTGGAGAAGAGAGGTCTGAAGTCTCCCCCTCAATCTCATTGGTTTTCGTCTTGCTAACCAAGTTCTGAATTTGGTTGTCCCGACGATCTGCCTCTACTACATAATCAGCTTCATTATGAGTAGTATTGACAGTATTGAGTTTAACCTGAGGAACTTCCTATTGGTGGAGTGGGGTCCTGGTAAATGACTGAAATTCCAGCTGCATGGGATCCATTTCTTTGTAGACATGGACTGTTTCGTTCTTCTGCAGGTGGGTGCAGCTATTGGGAACGTAGCATGCAATTTCAAAAAAATTCCTACGATCACGCAAGATCTATCTAGGAGATGCATACCAACGAGAGGGGGAGAGTGTGTCCATGTACCCTCGTAGACCGAAAGCGGAAGCGTTTGTTAACGCGGTAGATGTAGTCGAACTTCTTCACGTTCTGACCGATCAAGCACCAAACGTATGACACCTCCGAGTTCTACACACGTTCAGCTCAATGACGCCCCTCGAACTCTTGATATAGTAGAGAGTCGAGGACGTAGATGAGTTCTATCAGCACCACAGCGTGGAGACGGTGATGATGAAGTTATCCATGCAGGACTTCGCCTAAGCACTACGAAAATATCACCGGAGGCATAAACTGTGGAGGGGGGCGCCGCACATGGCTTGGAACAATTGTGTGTTAGAGGCGCCCCCCGCCCCCGTATATAATTAGGGAGAGGGGAGGAGGCTGGCCTTGGCACGCCCCAAGTGGGAGGAGTCCCACTTCGACTCCTAGTCCAATTCGGCCCACCTTTCCTTTTACCGGAGAGGGAAAGGGGAAGCAAAGGGAGAAGGAGAAGGAAAGGGGGGCGCCGCCCCCTCCCCTAGTCCAATTCGGACTCCTCCCTTGTGGGGGGTGTGCCAGGCCCTTGTGGGCTAGTGTGCCTCCCTCCAAGGCCCATGCGGCCCATATTCCCCCCCCCCCGGGGGGTTCCGATAACCCCCGGTACTCCGATATGTACCCGTTTCACTCCGGAACACTTCCGGTGTCCGAATACCATCATCCAATATATTAATATTTACCTCTCAACCATTTCGAGACTCCTCGTCATGTCAGTGATCTCATCCAGGACTTCGAACAACATTCGGTCATCAAATCACATAAATCAAACAATACAAATCGTCATCAAACGTTAAGCGTGCGGACCCTACGGGTTCGAGAACTATGTAGACATGACCGAGACACCTCTCCGGTCAATAACCAATAGCGGATCCTAGATGCTCATATTGGTTCCCACATATTCTAGGAAGATCTTTATCGGTCAAACCGTAATGACAACATACGTTGTCCCCTTTGTCATCGGTATGTTACTTGCCCGAGATTCGATCGCCGGTATATTCTTCATACCTAGTTCAATCTTGTTACTGGCAAGTCTCTTTACTCATTCCGTAATACAACATCCCGTAACTACCTAATTAGTCACTTTGCTTGCAAGGCTTCATATGATGTGCATTACTGATAGGGCCCAAAGATACCTCTCCGATACTCGGAGTGACAAATCCTAATCTCGATCTATGCCAACCCAATAGACACCTTCGGAGATACCTGTAGAGCATCTTAAACATCACCCAGTTATGTTGTGATGTTTGATAGAACACATGGCATTCCTCTGGTGTTCGGGAGTTTCATAATCTCATAGTCGGAGGAACATGTATTTGACATGAAGAAAGCAGTAGCAATAAAACTGAACGATAAATATGCTAAGCTAACGGATGGGTCATTTCCACCACATCATTCTCTTACTGATGTGATCCGATCATCAAATGACAACACATGTCTATGGCTAGGAAACTTAACCATCTTTGATTAACGAGCTAGTCTAGTAGAGGCCTACTAGGGACACATTGTTTTTCTATGTATCCACACATGTATCAAGTTTCTGGTTAATACAATTCTAGCATGAATAAGGAAATATAAAATAACAACTTTATTATTGGCTCTAGGGCACATTTCCTTCAGTCTCCCACCTACACTAGAGTCAATAATCTACATTACATAGTAATGATTCTAACACCCATGGAGGCCTGGTGCTGATCATGTTTTGCGCATGGAAGAGGCTTAGTCAACGGGCCTGCCACATTCAGATTCATATGTATCTTGCAAATCTCTTTGTCTCCCTCCTTGATTTGATCGCGGATGGAGTTGAAGCGTCTCTTGATGTGTTTGGTTCTTTTGTCAAATCTGGATTCCTTTGCTAAGGCAATTTCTCTAGTATTGTCACAAAAGATTTTCATTGGACCCGATGCACTGGGTATTACACCTAGATCGGATATGAACTCCTCCATCCAGACTCCTTCATTTGCTGCTTCCGAAGCAGCGATGTACTCCGCTTCACACGTAGATTCCGCCACGACACTTTGGTTGGAAGTGCACCAACTTACAGCTCCACCATTCAATAAAAATACATATCAGGTTTGTGACTTAGAGTCATCCGGATCAGTGTCAAAGCTAGCATCGACGCAACCGTTTACGGCGAGCTCTTTGTCACCTCCATAAACGAGAAACATATCCTTGCTTCTTTTTAGGTACTTCAGGATATTCTTGACCGCTGTCCAGTGATCCACTCCTGGATTACTTTGGTACCTCCCTGCTAAACTTATAGCAAGGCACACATTAGGTCTGGTACACAACATAGCATACATGATAGAACGTATGGTTGAGGAATAGGGAATGACTTCCATTTTCTGTCTATCTTTTGAAGTGGTTAGGCATTGAGTGTGACTCAACTTCACACTTTGTAACACAGGTAATAACCCTTTCTTTGACTGATCCACTTTGAACCTCTTCAAAACTTTATCAAGGTATGTGCTTTGTGAAAGTCCTATCAAGCATCTTGATCTATCTCTATAGATCTTGATGCCCAATATATAAGCAGCTTCACCAAGGTCTTTCATTGAAAAATTCTTATTCAAGTATCCTTTTATGCTATCCAGAAATTCTATATCATTTTCAGTCAATAATATGTCATCCACATATAATATTAGAAATGCTACAGAGCTCCGACTCACTTTCTTGTAAATATAGGCTTCTCCAAAAGCCTGTATAAAACCATATTCTTTGATCACTTCATCAAAGCGTATATTCCAACTCCGAGATGCTTGCACCAGTCCATAGATGGATCGCCGGAGATTTGCACACTTTGTTAGCACCTTTAAGATCGACAAAACCTTCTGGTTGCATCATATACAACTCTTCTTTGAGAAAACAATTAAGGAATGCAATTTTGACGTCCATTTGCCAGATTTCATAATCATATAATGCGGCAATTGCTAACATGATTCAGACGGACTTAAGCATCGCTACAGGAGAGAAAGTCTCATTGTAGCCAATCCCTTGAACTTGTCGAAAACCTTTTGCGACAAGTCGAGATTTGTAGACAGTAACATTACCATCAACATCAGTTTTCTTCTTGAAGATCCATTTATTTTCTATGGCCCGCTGATCATCGGTCGAATCCACCAAAGTCCATACTTTGTTTTTATACATGGATGCTATCTCAGATTTCATGGCCTCAAGCCATCTATCGGAATCTGGGCTCATCATAGCTTCTTTATAGTTTGTAGGTTTGCCATGGCCTAGTAACATGACCTCCAGGACAGGATTACGGTACCACTCTGGTGTGGATCGTGCTCTGGTTGACATACGAAGTTTGGTAGTAACTTGATCTGAAGTTTCATGATCATCATCAGTAGCTTCCTCTCTAGTTGGTGCAGTCGTCACGGGTACTGATTTCTTTGATGTGTTACTTTCCAATTCGAGAGAAGGTACAATTACCTCATCAAGTTCTACTTTCCTCCCACTCACTTCTTTCGAGAGAAACTCCTTCTCTAGAAATGACCCATTCTTAGCAACAAAGATCTTGCCTTCGGATCTGTGGTAGAAGGTGTACCCAATTGTTTCTTTAGGGTATCCTATGAAGACACACTTCTCCGATTTGGGTTCTAGCTTATCAGGCTGAAGCCTTTTGACATGAGCGTCTTGATCTATCTCTATAGATCTTGATGCCCAAGATATAAGCAGCTTCACCGAGGTCTTTCATTGAAAAATTCTTATTCAAGTATCCTTTTATGCTATCCAGAAATTCTATATCATTTCTAGTCAATAATATGTCATCCACATATAATATTAGAAATGCTACAGAGCTCCGACTCACTTTCTTGTAAATATAGGCTTCTCCAAAAGACTGTATAAAACCATATGCATTGATCACTTCATCAAAGCGTATATTCCAACTCCGAGATGCTTGCACCAGTCCATAGATTGATCGCCCAAGCTTTGCACACTTTGTTAGCACCTTTAAGATCGACAAAACCTTCTGGTTGCATCATATACAACTCTTCTTTGAGAAAAAAATTAAGGAATGCAATTTTGACGTCCATTTGCCAAATTTCATACTCATATAATGCGGCAATTGCTAACATGATTCATACGGACTTAAGCATCGCTACAGGAGAGAAAGTCTCATTGTAGTCAGTCCCTTGAACTTGTCAAAAACCTTTTGCGACAAGTCGAGCTTTGTAGACGGTAACATTACCATCAGCGTCAGTTTTCTTCTTGAAGATCCATTTATTTTCTATGGCTCGCCGAGCATCGGGCAAATCCACCAAAGTCCATACTTTGTTTTGATACATGGATGCTATCTCAGATTTCATGGCCTCAAGCCATCTGTCGGAATCTAGGCTCATCATAGCTTCTTTATAGTTCGTAGGTTTGCCATGGCCTAGTAACATGACCTCCAGGACAGGATTACAGTACCACTCTGGTGCGGATCGTGCTCTGATTGACCTACGAAGTTTGGTAGTAACTTGATCCGAAGTTTCATGATCATCATCAGTAGCTTCCTCTCTAGTTGGTGCAGTCGCCACGGGTACTGATTTCTTTGATGTGTTACTTTCCAATTCGAGAGAAGGTACAATTACCTCATCAAGTTCCACTTTCCTCCCACTCACTTCTTTCGAGAGAAACTCCTTCTCTAGAAATGACCCATCCTTAGCAACAAAGGTCTTGCCTTCGGATCTGTGGTAGAAGGTGTACCCAATTGTTTCTTTAGGGTATCCTATGAAGACACACTTCTCCGATTTGGGTTCTAGCTTATCAGGCTGAAGCCTTTTGACATAAGCGTCTTGATCTATCTCTATAGATCTTGATGCCCAATATATAAGCAGCTTCACCGAGGTCTTTCGTTGAAAAATACTTATTCAAGTATACTTTTATGCTATCGAGAAATTCTATATAATTTCAGTCAATAATATGTCATCCACATATAATATTAGAGATGCTACAGAGCTCCGACTCACTTTCTTGTAAATACAGGCTTCTCCAAAAGTCTGTATAAAACCATATGCTTTGATCACCACTAGTAGAAAATGGGCCTATTGTCCCGGTTCGTAAGGGCCTTTTGTCCCGGTTCTAAACAGAACCGGACAGATGGGCCTCCACGTGGCCTGCGCGCTGAGCCCAAGCAGGAGGGCCTATGGTCCCGGTTGGTGGCACCAATCGGGACCAATAGACCTCCATGCGTCAGCATTTCTGTTGCTGGGGTTTTTGTTTTTTTTGAAGGGGGGGGGGTTGTGGGTTTTGGGGGGTTAATTTAGGTATTTCATATATTGTGTTAGATAGCTAATTAACAGAGAGAAGTGTCCTCTCTTATGTCCGTGCTTGGTCGACACTACGTACTATACATACGTATAGAGAGGACTAGACACGCTAGCTAGCTAGTAAGCAAACGAAGGAAACAGAAGATCGTCATGAACATATATGCATACAGAGAGAAGTGATATCGACCACCTCTCCTTCTCCGAGAGATTGGTCGAACAACAAGTTCTCGTATATCTATCCGACACTACCGGCTACATATATACAATAATTATCTCTTACAAATATAATCTCCTAAATTACGGATGCATGGTTCACATAGTATTCTCCGTCTTCAGCGATCACGTGGTCAAGAAAGAATGCCGCCAATTCCTCTTGAATTGCTCGCATGCGAACTGGTGCTAGGAGTTCATCCCGCATCCGGAACATTTAATTTGAAGAAGGGGGTCAATACACATATATATGAATGAATGAAACTCAACACAAATGATGGTAATAAAATAAAATTGTGAATATTGTTATTTACGCATTTCATATTGTTCGGCAGAATAGCCCCGCTCACAGGTCGTGTGGCGGATGGACTCGCAAACGTAGTATCCACAGAAATCATTCCCTTGGTCCTGTCACAACCACTTTACAAGAAATAGAGGTTAATCGAACAGATAAGCAAGAATGCCAAATGGTATTGATGAAACTAGCGCTTGAATCAATAGCTAGGAGATGCGCGGAACATGCTACTATAGTACTTACTTTCGGGTGTCTAAATTGTAGGTCCTTCGGCAGTCCCGGTGCTTTTTTGGTGAATTTTCTCCAAACCCTGCCAGACAAAGAAAAAAATTACTTGATATCAGAAATGAACAAAGTTGCTGATATGGTGTATAATGATCGATTTAACTTACTTCTCGAGTATTTGAGTCATGTCCGCATACTCCTGGGGATCTTTTCGTTTGGAGTCCAAGACAGTTACTACTCCCTGCTCAAGCCTAATCTCTAGGAGAATATAGTGGTACCTGCGCAGGCATGCATAACTCATCAATTACATTACTATAACCTGGACTAATATATAAGGGAAACCGAATATGCACAAGACAATAACACTCACTTGAATTTGTAAGGAAAGAGTATTATATCTTTGTTTTCATTTATTTTGAATGATCGTAGCAAGTTGGCCTCGGTATCTGCGGCACGAAGTTCAACCTCAGTTGCATCTATGAGATATGTGTTAATGAACCCAATATCACCGACTTGTCTTTTCTTCAATTCGGCGATCTTCAATCTGCATAATATAGTGAGGATAATTATAAATACATGCAATGACAGAGCTGAGCTATATAGAGAGATTTAATGACAGAAGTAGTAGTACTTACAGACAGTAGCAGGTGACCGTTGCTTTATCGAGGGCCAGTTGATTGAAAAACTGATAGAACTCCTCAAATGGAATAGGCAACAGATCAATTCCAACAAGGTCATGCTCCTTTTTAACTCTCACATACAAAGTGCTCCTCCCCCCAGACTCTCTGCAGATTTTCAAGTACCAATCATGCAATCTTCGCGTCGTCATTGATAGAGATCTTTCATCTTTGATGAGAGGCTTCCCGTACTCCATGAAATCATAATGTACATCATCGGGCAGTTAATCTCCAAGATTGCTATAACCGGGCACCATCCTCGGATCGACGATGTCACTAGGCACCTTCAGCGGGGGGCACGATTGATTCCCTTGTTCGCCGAGCTGGGCAATTTGTTTCCAGCTGCTCGTCGTTCTTTCATCCTTTGATCACTAACTGTACTTCCCGACCGCTCCGCTTCGGCCCATGTCTTTCCAATAATGCGCTCATAGTTGCCTTTCGGCGGAGACTTGGGTGGTTTTGCCAGGGCAGCCAGAGTGCGATTCGCTTTCACCGGATCTACCTTCTCCTCCGGAGGTGGATGTCTCTTTGCTTTCAACCCTTGAAACCAGTCATCCACTTCGGTTCGCGCGATCTTCGCGTTCTCCTCCGGGGTCCTCTCGTATGGTAACTTCTCTGGAGTCTTCAGAGAAGGACCGAATCTGTATGTCCTCCCGCCTCTGGCTGTACTACTAGACGCCGGCCGAGCAAACGAAGCGGTTATCTTCTTTACTTGCTTACGAGGTGGAGCAGAAGGACTACGACGCGCCGGAGCAGCTGCCGGAGTGGCGGCAGGTCTCTTCCGCCCTTGCTGATGAGGCGGAGAAGGAGGAGGCTGGCTGCTCGGGCGCGCCGGCGCAGACGGAGAAGGAGGCGGAGTGTCGCCACGCGCCGGAGAAGGAGCCGGCCGAGTGCCCTGATCGTCACTCGCCGGAGGAGGAGGCAGTGGAGGAGGCGGAGTGCCCTGACTCGCCAGAGGAGGAGGAGGAGGCGGAGGCGTCCAGTTCGGAAGCTTGATGAGCTCTGAGGGAGTCCTGGATTAGGAGGTGTTCGGGTAGCCGGACTACCTTCAGCCAGACTCCTGGACTATGAAGATACAAGATTGAAGACTTCGTCCCGTGTCCGGATGGGACTTTCCTTGGCGTGGAAGGCAAGCTAGGCGATGCGGATACTCAAGATCTCCTACCATTGTAACCGACTCTGTGTAACCCTAACCCTATCCGGTGTCTATATAAACCAGAGGGTTGTAGTCCGTAGGACGAACCATCTTCATACACAATCATACCATAGGCTAGCTTCTAGGGTTTAGCCTCCTTGATCTCGTGGTAGATCTACTCTTGTACTACCCATATCATCAATAATCAAGCAGGAGTAGGGTATTACCCCATCGAGAGGGCCCGAACCTGGGTAAAAACATTGTGTCCCTTGTCTCCTGTTACCATCCGTCCTTGACGCACAGTTCGGGACCCCCTACCCGAGATCCGCCGGTTTTGACACCGACATTGGTGCTTTCATTGAGAGTTCCTCTGTGTCGTCGCCTTTAGGCCCGATGGCTCCTCTGATCATCAACAATGATGAGGTCCAGGGTGAGACTTTTCTCCCCGAACAGAGCTTCGTTTTCGGCGGCTTCGCTCTGCGGGCCAATTCGCTTGGTCATCTGGAGCAGATCGAAAGCTACGCCCCTGGCCATCAAGTCAGGTTTGGAAGATTAAACTACACGGCCGATATCCGCGGAGACTCGATCTTCGATGGGTTCGAGCCACAGCCAAGCGCACCGCATTATCTCGAGGGGCATGATCTAGTTCTGCCCCCGAACAGTGTCCTGGAAGCCGCACACGCACCGGTTCCGACCCTTAACTCGGAGCCAATTGCGCCAAGCGAGGATGGACGGTTGGCGACATCTTTCAGCACTCGCCTCTTGGCGACATCTTGACCTCTCTCAAGTCTCTCTCTTTATCAGGAGAGCCCTGGACGGATTACGGTCAGCAAGGATGGGATACGGGCGATGAAGAAATTCAAAGCCCACCCACCACCCACTTCGTAGCCACCGTCGATAACCTAAAACACGTGCTCAACTTCGACTCCGCAGACATCGACAGCATGGATGACGATGCAGGAGATACCGATGAACCAACGCTCATAGGGAATTGGAAAGCCACCGCATCTCACGATGTCTACATGGTGGATACCCCTAAAGGAAATGACAACGAGGAAAAAGGGGATGGAACGGGAGATAGACCCCCCGGAAAACAATCAAAGCGTGGGCATAAACGCCGACCCAAGTCCCGCCTCGATAAAAACCCAGCCATAGAGCAGGACAAGCCGGTAGATGACGAGCAGGCCTTAGACCAGCCGTCCGAACAGGGCAACACGGATAGAGAAACCGAAACTCCCTCCCCTGGCGAAAACGGCATTCCGGACAACCTTACGCCGGATAAATCCATGGAGCAGAAGAGTCTCCACAAGAGGCTCGTTGCAACCGCACGCAGCCTGAAAAAGCAGAAGAGGAAGCTAAAGACAGCGGAAGCTGCACTCCATATTAGATGGAATAAAGTAATCAACACCGCAGATAGATACGGTGACAGTCGCCGTCCTAAAAGTTATGCAAAGAGAAAGCTACAGCCCAAATTCGACGAAGAGGCCCTAGAGCCCTCGCATTTGAAAAATAAGAAAGCCATACGCTCGGATAGACGACCCCATAAAGCGGCAAGTGGCGCCGAACTTAAATTGGTATGCGACCCACCAAAGGATTCGCATCATGGCCCACCCAGGTCCATTTACGGGCCAAGAAAGCAAGCTCTTGTAAGCAATGCAAAAAAGCCATCGTCAGAATCCGACACACCCAAATACAAGGGCGCCGCACATCCCCTATGTTTCACCGATGAGGTTCTGGACCACGAATTTCCCGAAGGATTCAAACCCGTCAACATAGAGGCATATGATGGAACAACAGACCCCGGAGTCTGGATTGAGGACTACATCCTCCACATACATATGGCTAGAGGAGATGATCTCCACGCCATCAAATATTTACCCCTTAAGCTTAAAGGGCCAGCCCGGCACTGGCTTAAAAGCCTTCCCAAAAACACAATTGGAAGTTGGGAAGAGCTCCAGGATGCTTTCCGAGCAAATTTTCAAGGGACCTATGTCTGCCCTCCGGATGCAGACGATCTTAGTCACATAACTCAACAGCCCGGAGAATCAGCTCGGCAGTTCTGGAATAGATTCCTGACTAAAACGAATCAGATAGTCGACTGTCCGGACGCCGAAGCCTTAGCAGCTTTCAGGCATAATGTCCGAGACGAATGGCTCGCCAGACACCTCGGCCAGGAAAAGCCAAGAACAATGGCCGCACTCACAAGCCTCATGACCCGCTTTTGCGCAGGAGAGGACATCTGGTTGGCAAGATGCAGCCCCAGCGACCCAAGTACATCCGAAACTAGGGATGGAAATGGAAAAATGCGACGCAACAAGGATTGTCGCCGAACTAAAGAAAAGAGTCCGAAGAGCGCGGCAGTCAATGCCGGATTCAAAGCCTCGCGACAAAATCAGACAAAACCACCCCTCCAGGATAATAGGGATGATCCGTACAACTTAAATAGAATCCTGGACAAGATATGTCAGATAAACAGTACTATGGGGAAGCCTGCTAACCATACCCACAGAGATTGTTGGGTTTTCAAACAATCCGGCAGACTCAATGCCGAACACAAGGGGCTCGACACACCAAGCGAAGACGAGGACGAACCCCAGAAGCAGAGCACCAGGAGACAAAAGAACTTCCCACAAGAAGTAAAAACAGTGAACTTAGTTCACGTAACAAAACGTGTGGCACCCATAAAGGTACGCACAATACAACCTATCCCCATGGGGGCCCGCCACTGGTTATTAAAACCAATCACCTTCGATCAGCTAGATTATTCTAGAAATATCAGGAACGCAGGCTGGACTGCCCTGATACTCGATCCAATGATTGGCGGATTCTAGTTTGCAAATGTCCTTATGGACGGCGGCAGTGGACTAAACCTGATATATCAGGATACAATCCATCACATGGGGATAAACCCAGCAAGAATCCGCCCCAGCAAAACCTCCTTTCAAGGGGTAGCACCTGGTCCAGACACCCATTGTATGGGTTTTCTCTGGCTCGAGGTTATATTTGGCTCTGCCGATAACTTCCATCGCAAACAGCTGACCTTCCATGTCGTCCCGTTCTCAAGTCGCTATCAAGCACTACTGGGACGCGAAGCTTTCGCTTGCTTTAACGGTACCGCATTATGCATCTCTCACGCTTAAGATGCCTGGTCCACGAGGCATCATCTCTTTGAAGGGGAAGCACTAAAATGCACCTCCCCTAAGCGGAGGATCGTGCGGCCGCTTAGACAGCCCCACAGCAAAATGGCCTCGCCGGCCAAAAAACTTCGAAATAGGTCGGTAAAGACCACGAATGCGGATAGACGAGTTCGGTATAAAATCATCATTAATGCAGGCTTAATGGCCATACACCCCCGCACTAGGGGCTACACGCAGAGACAATAAAGCTCAATTTTACATTTTACTTTATACTTCATTTATTTTAAAACCTTTTGTTCGGCACGACCCGTTTTCAATTTAGTTCCTCTCTTTTACAGATGAACGTCGTGTGGCGCCCGTCCAGGATACGGCACAACGGAGACACAGGCGCAGACGTGCAGTAGAGACCCATCCTAAAGGATTCTTTTCAGATTAAGACCCTGCGTAAACCTTTTTTACTGTCTCTTGTTGCAACACATCCCCTGGTTTTTTCCGATATAACCAAGGAGGAGGCTGGCGTCTTGGCATGTGGCCACGTCATAATTTTTGCACGTACCTGGACACTGGGGGCTTATTTAGGAAAGAGTGTTGTTTAGCCCGCACTCGTAAAGACCGAACACCTTAGGGAGTGTTCGGCGTCGCGAGTTTTGGCATTATATGCATCAGCTCCGAATCATGTCTTTGGTCAAATGTTGGGTTGCCCGGCTCCTGAGTTCGGCTACCTTACGTTCCGCTCTATCGGCTAAGGTAGCACGAGGAGAACTACTGCGATTGTGCCCCGGTTCGGCCGGGCGAGCACCTCAGTAGAGAAAGCCGAAAACTGACTGTCATGATGTGGCGTGAGACTGGTCAGCCACTCGAGGACCTATTGGAATCTATCGGATTCCTCCGCTTTAACCCTAACCCTAAACCATGAACTCGGGCGAGCGCAGTCGCCACTAATAGGCTACCTAAATAGTCCCACTGTCAAGCTCCTATGGCTAAGTGAAAGTGTTAAAGCATTATAGTCCGGTTGCCTGGCCCGCTGCGCTATCACCTCCTTTGTAGGACCAAGACGTTGGGTTAAGAGTGAAAATGCGTCTTCTGCGAGCACCCCCGCACTATGTGCGTGGGGGTTGAAGCCAATGACTGCAATCTTTCAGATTTTATACATATATTTTAAACGGCCGCACAGGAGGTGTTCACAATACTTGAAGGCACAAGTATAAAAAGGCCACTACAGTTTATCAAAATATTACTTCATCATTACATATGCTATAATAACATAGCATCCTTCGAGCACTGTGTCTCTATTACACGAGCGCCTTCAAGGACTTCCTGAAAATGGTGCTCGGAGGACACTCGGCTTTTATCCGAATCTCGGGACGCAATAACGGTGGTCTCCATCTCTGCCCAGTATGTCTTGACACGGGCAAGAGCCATCCTGGCACCCTCTATACACGCCGACCTCTTCATTGCATTAATGCGCGGCACTGCGTCAAGGAATTGCTGCACCAAGCTAAAATAACTCTTCGGCTGCGACCTCCCCGGCCACAGATGACCCATGACGTACTTCATGGCGAGTCCGGACAACCTATTAAGTTCGGCCCATTGAGCCAAACGATCGTCCACTGCCAGTGGACGCTCTGGATTGTGAAATTGCGACCAGAACAGTTTTTCCACTTCACGATCTTTCAGATCTCGAAAGTGTTCGGTCGCATCAGCATCACTCGCTGCCAAATCCAGATAGGTGTCCTCCACACTCCACATCCGGTCCAACGGAGCAAACTTCGGATCGCAAAATTTTCTTCGCAGCATGAAGGGCTTTCCAGCTGCAATCTGTTCGGCCTGACGTAGCTCCTCCTTCGCAGCTCCCATCGCAGAGCGCGTGTCCTTGGCATCAGCAACGGCCTTCTCTAGGACCGCCTGTCTCGCCTGGTCTTCTTTCTCAAGAAGTATGCAATGGTTTGCAGTGCTCTTTAACTTTTTGGCAATACTGGCCATCTCTTCCTTGCTTCGGCAATGAGCAGCCTGTTCGGCTCTTAGCTCTTCAAGGGCCTTCTTGGCAGCCGCATCACTTTTCCTGGCTTGATCTTTAGCCCGGGCAAGTTCTGCCCTAAGACTCTCCATGGCGGCCGCACCATCTGCGTCATGCACACATATCGTAAGACACTGGCATAAAACTCTTCTTACCTACTGCCGCCCGAGGAATCACATACCTTGAGCCTCATCCAACCGCTTGTTGGCAAGCGTGATGTCGGCATCTGCCACGTCCAGTTGCCGCTTTAGTTCGGCAAAACCAGCAGTTCGGCTTGATTCCAGACACCCTGCAGCCTACATTAAAAGGCGACATTTTAGACCTGGGATTATGATCCTTCGCATGCCGTCATTTCTTGATGACATGCAGAGTCTCAGGGGCTACTATCTACATAGGGCGCATCTTATTTACGCGCAACTGACAAAAGTACACATTATCTAATGTACCTCAAAACCTGTCAATAAACTTTCGACGGCCACACGCAATCCGCTCTCTGCGGACGAAATCCTTTCAATCACCATGCCCATTAATGCACGGTGCTTCTCTGAAATAGAAGCTCGCCCTAGCAGAACCTTTAGCTACTCCGACCTTTAATCGAGGGAATGTGCTAACGGGCACGATTGGGTTACCCACGTCTGTATTGATGAGAATCCCGTAAAAGGGGCACACGATCTCTGGTTTGACAAGACGTGCCAAGGAAACCGCCTCGCTAAACGTGCTGAGGTGGAAAAGTGAAAACAATTTGTATAAAGAGCTTGGTCGTGGTGTGATGACGCACTGCGGAATACGTCAGCATATTTGATTTGTGCTAATATTATTCTCTCTATGGCAATATGTGGAAGCTTATTTTGCAGAGCCGGACACTATTCTTGGTGTCTACAATCTTCTATGAAGGACTTGGAGGAGGAACCCGCCTTGCAATGCCGAAGACAATCTGCGCGCCGGACTCGTCGTCATTGAAGCCTGGTTCAGGGGCTACTAAGGGAGTCCTGGATTAGCGGGTGTTCGGGTAGTCGGACTTTACCTTCAGCCGGACTCCTGGACTATGAAGATACAAGATTGAAGACTTCGTCCCGTGTCCGGATGGGACTTTCCTTGGCGTGGAAGGCAAGCTAGGCGATGCGGATACTCAAGATCTCCTACCATTGTAACCGACTTTGTGTAACCCTAACCCTATCCGGTGTCTATATAAACCGGAGGGTTGTAGTCCGCAGGACGAACCATCTTCATACAGAATCATACCATAGGCTAGCTTCTAGGGTTTAGCCTCCTTGATCTCGTGGTAGATCTACTCTCGTACTACCCATATCATCAATATTAATCAAGCAGGAGTAGGGTATTACCTCCATCGAGAGGGCCCGAACCTGGGTAAAAACATTGTGTCCCTTGTCTCCTGTTACCATCCGTCCTTGACGCACAGTTCGGGACCCCCTACCCGAGATCCGCCGGTTTTGACACCGACAAGCTCCTTCCGCCATAGGCATGGAGTCTTCAGAGAAGAACCCAGTCGAGTCTCCCCTTATCCGGTAGGGTGGTCAAGCGGGAGGTCCTCAAATCCCTCCGTTATTTCATCCACCATCACCTTAGCATATCCTTCTGGAATCGTTCGGAAGTGAAAAGT
The DNA here is from genome assembly GCA_032464435.1 of Aegilops umbellulata. NCBI lineage: Eukaryota > Viridiplantae > Streptophyta > Magnoliopsida > Poales > Poaceae > Aegilops > Aegilops umbellulata. The sequence continues at coordinate 548,248,075 of CP136055.1, read as the reverse complement.
TGCGCCGGGTTCATTAGGAAAAACAGAGCCAACAGCCGCTTTGACCTTCATATTAATCCATAGCGTCATAAGGTGGCAATTTTGAGACTCCATGATAGCATCCACGGGATAGCTGGCAGGAGCCGTCAAGACATGCTCTGGCTGAAGCAGCTCGGTGGAAGCCACGCTGCTTCTCCGCTGAGATGGCGGGGTAGCTTCGGGGGAAGCTTCGGCATTTCGTTTGCTGCGATTTGCTTCTTGTTCCTCTATCCCTTGTACCCTTGCTTTAAGCGCCTGCAGTTCGGTCTGCTGCACTTTCTTCCTCCTCTCCTCGCATTTGTAACTGCCTGCGTCCGGAATCCCAGCCTTCCACGGAATGGAGCCTGGCATGCCTTGTGTCCGTCCAGGGTGCTCAGGATTCCCGAGGGCCATTGTGAGCTTGTCGTTCTCTCTGTCTGGAACGAATGTCCCTTGCTGTGCTGCTTCGATATAGTACCGAAGGTTCTTGAAGGGTATGTCAAGTTGCTCGCCCGTCCAAACGTACATCCCTATTACAAGGTCCAAGGATCCGCCAGCCCCGAAGAACCAAGTCCGGCAATGGTCCAGCCAGTTCATTGTCTCTGGTTCGATCCCTTTATCAAGCAGATCAATCTCAGCCTTTGCCCACTTAGGCCGGCCTTTGAGGTAGCCACATGACCCTGTGCGATGGTGAAGCTTCTTCTTCGCAGCATTTTTCTTGTTTGTCTCTGACATCTTCTTACTCTTATCCGATGTCTTGTGGGCCACAAATGCGGGCCATTGATCTCTGATCTTCTCATATTTGCTGATGAATTGTGGTGTCTCTTCTTTGTCGACAAACCTTTTCAGCTCATTCTTCCACCTCCTGAATAGCTCTGCCATCTTCTTAAGAGCAGCAGACTTAATTAATTCCTCTATAACCGGCTTCTCCGGATCCTCCTCTGGCGGTAGGGTGAAATTTGCCTTCAGCTCATTCCAAAGATCATCTTTCTGCATATCATTGACATAAGAGACCTCAGGGTCTTCTTTAGCCGGCTTAAACCATTGGTGGATGTTGATCGGGATCTTGTCCCTAACAAGAACCCCACACTGAGCAGTAAATGCATCCTTTGTCCGGATGGGTTCAATCGGTAGGCCGTCGCGCGCGATTGCTGTGATCTCAAACCTTTCATCCTCGCGCAACTTTTTCTTCGGACCTCGTCTCTTTACCAAAGTTTTGCTCGATCTGCAGGCCTAGAAAAAAGAAAAAAGACGAGAGTTCATTAATATGTGTACATACCAAAACAATGAATGCATCACTTAGCAAGTCTCAGCACAGGCTTAACTAATATATTTACCTGGTCGGACTCTGTTCGGTCAGCGGAGCCGTCACCCTGTTCTTCCGGACCTGCTTCTTCACCCTGCTGTTCTTCCGGACCTGCTTCTTCACCCTGCTGTTCTTCCAGACCATCATTGTCGTTAAGATAACACGACATGACATCACCTCCGTCTAAGATTATGTCCCGCAACGTCTCTTCTGCTTGCTCGTCACGTCCGTGCTCCATTGTTTCTGCAAATATATATTACAACATGGCAATTATTACGCAAGCATGACAACATGTGGATATATTAGTTTGGGTGTACTCCTTGAGAGTTTTCACTGTATAAGTTATCCGACAGGGGGTAATATCAACAACGATGAGATACATACACGGGAAAATAATGTTATCGGGGAGCGGGTGTATCGACCCCCCCACACGTGTTGAAGTTATCGGGAGGGGGTAATATCGACAACGACGATATACATACATGGGAAAATAATATTATCGGGGAGGGGGTATATCGACCCCCCCCCCCCACATGTTGAAGTTATCGGGAGGGGGAATATCGACCCCCCCTCGTGTTGAAGTTACCGGGAGGGGGTAATATCGACAACGATGAGATACATACACGGGAAAATAATGTTATCGGGGAGCGGGTATATTGACCCCCACCCCCCCCCCCCACGTGTTGAAGTTATCGGGAGGGGTTTATATCGACAACGATGACATACGTACATGGGAAAATAATATTATGAGGGAGGGGGTATATGGACCCCCCCACGTGTTGAAGTTATCGGGAGGGGGTATATCGACCCCCCCTCGTGTTGAAGTTACCGGGAGGGGGTAATATCGATAACGATGAGATACATACACGGAAAAATAATGTTATTGGGGAGAGCGGGTATATCGACGCCCCCCACATGTTGAAGTTATCGGGAGGGGTTTATATCGACAACGACGACATACGTACATGGGAAAATAATAATATCGGGGAGGGGGTATGTCGACCCCCCATGTGTTGAAGTTATCGGAAGGGGTATATCGATGACGACAGACCCGATAAAATATAAGAAAACGAAGAAGAAACAAAAAGAGGAGAAGAATAAAGGAATAGGTAGAGGAGAAGATCGAAGAAAAAAAAGAAGAAAAAAAGAGGAGAAGAAGAATGGAATAGAGGGAAATAAGAGAAATTAGAATATATTATAATTTCTCTTCTTCTCCTCTATTCCTATCTTCTTCTCCTCTTCTTTTTTTCTTTTTTCTTCTTCTTATTTATTTCTCCTCTTCTTCCTCTCCCCTCTTCTTCTCCTTTCTTCCTCTTCTTATTTCCTTTTTCCTCTCATTCTTTTTCTTCTTCTTCCTTCTTAAAAATACATGAAGTAGTATTGCCTAATTCATTGTTCATATGAATATACAAACATTTGCATATTTACAATAACTGATATCACCAAAAAAATCTATGAACAGAAAAAAAATCCTAATTTTTCTAAAAAACTATCTTTTGCATATATACATGAACATATATATATATACACACATAACATATGTACATATATATAAAAAACAAGCATATATATGAAAAAAAGCATATATATGAAAAAAATTCTAGCTAGGGAGGGCGTCGGCCGGACCAGGAGGACCGCGGGGTCGGCGACGAGGATGGCTATGGGGCAGTGGGTGTGCGCTCGGGGTAGGGGCGCTGGCGATGGCGAGGGCGGGCCGGGGCGGCGCACGTCGGGGAAGGGGCCGGCGCGGGCGACGGCGAGGGTGGGCCGGGTGGGCGCGCGTCGGGGCAGTGGAGCGGGCGATGGCGACGAGGGCGGGCCGGGGCGGCGCGTGTCCGGGCAGGGGCGCGGGCGATGGCGATGACGGGGGCGGGCCGGGGCGGGCAGCGTCGGGGCAGCTTGGCGGCGTCGGCGTTGTCGGGGGCGACAACTGCAAGATGAGAGTGAAAATTTCCTAAGTATTAACTTATATGGCAGAGCCTTTAGTACCGGTTCGTGGCAGCAACCGGGACTAAAGGTGGGAATTAGTCCCGGTTGGTGCCACCAACCGGTACCAAAGGCCACTTTTCAGCAGCCCAAGGGGCGGGAAGCGGCGGCCTTTGGTCCCGGTTGGTGCCACCAACCGGGACTAAAGGGGGCATTGGTCCCGGTTGTTGCCACGAACCGGTACAAATGCCCCCCTTTAGTCCCGGTTGGTGCCACCAACCGGGACCAAAGGCCTTGTGCTGCTGCGCCCGCGTCGAAAGTTTAGTCCCACCTTGCTAGTTGAGAGGGGTGCGCAGTGGTTTATAAGCCCCACTGCCACACCCCTCTCGAGCTTCTCTCCATTGCAGGCTTACGGGCCTAATTGTCACTGCTATGCCTGTGGGCTTACTGGGCTTCCTGTGGGCCTGAATCCTAGCCCATGGATGGGTTTCTAGTCGTATTCAGGCCGTGGGGGCCCAGTAGGTGGCACTTTTTTTGTTTTTTTGTTTCTTTATTTTTTAATTCCTTATGCTTTTAGTTTTAGAAAAATTATAAACTTTTTGTTAATGCCATTAGTTTTCAAATTTGAAAAAACTTTTTTTGTTTTTTAATTCCTTATGCTTTTTTATTTTATTTTGTTTCTACTTACAACAAAATACTTATTGTTGCTATTTTTATTTTTATTTCAGTTTTTTGTTTTGTTTTCTGCATTATTTATTTTCTTTTGTTTTTTGCTTTATTTTTTAATTCTTTTTGCTTTAACTTTTAGAAAAATTATAAACTTTCTGTTAGTGCCATTAGTTTTCAAATTAGAATAGATAAAACTTGAATTCTTTGAAATTTGTGTGAATCACAAGTTTGTTGCCCTCTTGAGATTGTTCTTGGTGAGAACATTGTTGACAAGGAGCGAACCGGGATTAATGGTATTACGAGGGCCAAACCATAAGACATTAAAGCATTTGAAATGAACTCTGAAAAAGATGGCATAGCATGTGCATGTACAAAACGAAGAATGGTATCATACTTGTCTGTTACAAAGTTGGCATGGTATCATCATAATAGTTGCGGGAGAAAGTCTTCACTTTTTCTTCGCTTGTGTCATTTGCTTATTGCGCCATAACCATGGATAATCTTCATCGTTTATCAGGATGCTTGGGTCAGCCTTGACTTTGAAGGGAGGAATTTCATGAAACTTTTCATAATCTTCAGACATGTCTGTCTTGCCCTCCACTCCCACGATGTCCCTTTTTCCTGAAAGAACTATGTGGCGCTTTGGCTCATCGTATGATGTATTCGCTTCCTTATCTTTTCTTTTTCTCGGTCTGGTAGACATGTCCTTCACATAGATAACCTGTGCCACATCATTGGCTAGGACGAACGGTTCGTCAGTGTACCCAAGATTTTTCAGATCCAATGTTCTCATTCCGTACTGTGGGTCTACCTGTACCCCGCCTCCTAACAGATTGACCCATTTGCACTTAAACAAAGGGACCTTAAAATCATGTCCATAGTCAAGTTCCCATATGTCCACTAAGTAACCATTATATGTGTCCTTTCCCTTCTCGGTTGTTGCATCAAAGCAGACACCGCTGTTTTGGTTGGTGCTCTTTTGATCTTGTTCAATCGTGTAAAATGTATTCCCATTTATCTCGTATCCTTTGTAAATCAATACAATCAAAGATGGTCCCTTGGACAACAAGTACAGCTCATCACAAATAGTGTTGTCACCTCTGAGACCTGTTTCCAACCAACTACTGAAAGTCCTGATGTGTTCACATGTAATCCAGTCGTCGCACTACTCCGGGTGTTTGGAGCGCAGACTATTCTTGTGTTCATCAACATACGGGGTCACCAAGGTAGAGTTTTGTAAAACTGTGTAGTGTGCTTTAGTACAAGAATGCCCTCCCTACAGATTATTGAGTCTGCTCCTAGCGTGCCTTTTCCAGTCAGTCTCCCCTCATACCGCGATTTAGGGAGACCTATCTTCTTAAGGCCAGGAATGAAGTTAACACAAAACCCGGTGACATCCTCTGTTTGATGGCCCATGGAGATGCTTCCTTCTGGCCTAGAGCGGTTACAGACATATTTATTTAGGACTCCCATGAACCTCTCAAAGGGGAACATATTGTGTAGAAATACGGGCCCCAGAATGACAATCTCGTCGACTAGATGAACTAGCACGTGCGTCATGATATTGAAGAAGGATGGTGGGAACACCAGCTCGAAACTGACAAGACATTGCGCCACATCACACCTTAGCCTTGGTATGATTTCTGGATAGATCACCTTCTGAGAGACTGTATTGAGGAATGCACATAGCTTCACAATGGCTAATTGGACGTTTTCCGATAGAAGCCCCTCAATGCAACCGAAAGCAGTTGCGTCATAATCACGTGGCAGTCATGAGACTTTAGGTTCTGGAACTTTTTCTCTGGCATATTTATTATTCCCTTTATATTCGACGAGAAGCCAGTCGGGACCTTCATACTGAGCAGGCATTCAAAGAAAATTTCTTTCTCTTCTTTCGTAAGAGCGTAGCTGGCAGGACCTTCATACTGCTTCGGAGGCATGCCGTCTTTTTCGTGCAAACATTGCAGGTCCTCCCATGCATCAGGTGTATCTTTTGTCTTCCCATACACGCCCAAGAAGCCTAACAGGTTCACGCAAAGGTTCTTCGTCACGTGCATCACGTCGATTGAAGAGCGGACCTCTAGATCTTTCCAGTAGGGTAGGTCGAAGAATATACATTTCTTCTTCCACATGGGTGCGCGTCCCTCAGCTTCATTCGGAACAACTAGTCCGCCGGTACCCTTTCCAAAGACTACGTGTAAATCATTGACCATAGCAAGTATGTGATCACCGGTACGCATGGCGGGCTTCTTCCGGTGATCTGCCTCGCCTTTGAAATGCTTGACTTTCTTTCGACATTGATGGTTGGTCGGGAGAAATCGACGATGGCCCACGTACACACTCTTCCTGCATCTGTCCAGGTATATACTTTCAGTGTCATCCAAACAGTGCGTGCATGCGTGGTATCCCTTGTTTGTCTGTCCTGAAAGGTTACTGAGAGCGAGCCAATCGTTTATGGTCACGAACAGCAACGCCTTTAGGTTAAATTCCTCTTGCTTGTGCTCATCCCATGTACGTACACCGTTTCCGTTCCACAGCTATAAAAGTTCTTCAACTAATGGCCTTAGGTACACATCAATGTCGTTGCCGGGTTGCTTAGGGCCTTGGATGAGAATTGACATCATAATGAACTTCCGCTTCATGCACATCCAAGGAGGAAGGTTATACATACATAGAGTCACGGGCCAGGTGCTGTGATTGATGCTCTGCTCCCCGAAAGGATTAATGCCATCCGCGCTTAAAGCAAACCATACGTTCCTTGGGTCCTTTGCAAACTCGTCCTAGTACTTTCTCTTGATTTTTCTCCACTGCGACCCGTCAGCGGGTGCTCTCAACTTCCCGTCTTTCTTACGGTCCTCACTGTGCCATCGCATCAACTTGGAATGCTCTCCGTTTCTGAACAGACGTTTCAACCGTGGTATTATAGTAGCATACCACATCACCTTCGCAGGAACCCTCTTCCTGGGGGGCTCGCCGTGAACATCACCAGGGTCATCTCATCTGATCTTATACCGCAATGCGCCGCATACCGGGCATGCGTTCAGATCCTTGTATGCACCGCGGTAGAGGATGCAGTCATTAGGGCATGCATGTATCTTCTGCACCTCCAATCCTAGAGGGCATACGACCTTCTTTGCTGCGTATGTACTGTCGGGCAATTCATTATCCTGTGGAAGCTTCTTCTTCAATATTTTCGGTAGCTTCTCAAATCCTTTGTCAGGCACAACATTCTCTGCCTTCCACTGCAGCAATTCCTGTACGGTACCGAGCTTTGTGTTTCCATCTTCGCAATTGGGGTACAACCCTTTTTTGTGATCCTCTAACATGCGATCGAACTTCAGCTTTTCCTTTTGACTTTCGCATTGTGTCCTTGCATCGACAATGACCCGGCGGAGATCATCATCATCGGGCACATCATCTGCTTCCTCTTGATCTTCAGCAGCTTCACCCATTGCAGCATCATTGGGCACATCGTCTGGTTCCTCTTGATCTTCACCAGCTCCCCCCGTTGCAGCATCACCGTATTCAGGGGGCACATAGTTGTCATCGTACTCTTCTTCTTTGTTCTCTTCCATCATAACCCCTATTTCTCTGCGCCTTGTCCAAACATTATAGTGTGGCATGAAACCCTTGTAAAGCAGGTGGGTGTGAAGGATTTTTCGGTCAGAGCAAGACTTCGTATTCCCACAATTAGGGCATGGACAACACACAAAACCATTCTGCTTGTTTGCCTCAGCCGCTTTGAGAAATTCATGCATGCCTCTAATGTACTCGGAGGTGTGTCTGTCACCGTACATCCATTTTCGGTTCATCTACGTGCGTTATATATAATTAAGTGTGTCAAAAACCATTACAAAACATCATGAATAGATAATTAAGTGACCAAATTAATATAAGTTCATCATCACATTAAAACCAAAGTACATACATAGTTCTCATCTAACAACATATAGCTCTCCAGAGCATCTAATTAATTGAACCAGACATTGAAACTATGTAAAACACTTCAATGCGAAAACAAACACGATAATAATCGCAACCAAGGTAACAATTGATCCGACAGCTTAATGATACCAAGCCTCACTATCAATGGCATATTTCTACTTCTAATCTTCAAGCGCATTTTCTCCATCTTTATCTTGTGATCATCGACGACATCGGCAACATGCAACTCCAATTCCATCTTCTCCCCCTCAATTCTTTTCAATTTTTCTTTCAAATACTCGTTTTCTCTTTCAACTAAATTTAACCTCTCAACAATAGGGTCAGCTGGAATTTCCGATTCACATACCTCCTAGATAAATAAAATCTATGTCACGTTGGTCGGCATAATTTTCATAAACAATAAATGAACCAATAGTTATAAAGATAATATATACCACATCCGAATCATAGACAGGACGAGGGCCGACGGGGGCGGATACCAAAACCATCGCACTATATAAGATGCAATAATAAAATTAAGAAAATGATACAAGTGTCTATCTAAACATACAAGTAAGAATATTTTTCCTTTCAGAAAGAAGATAAGAACAAGAGGCTCACCATGGTGGTGCCGGTGATGAGATCGGCACGGGTGATCGACGGCGGTGAAGACGGGGGCGGGGCATGACGGACCGCTAAACCTAGACAAATATTGAGGAAAATGGAGCTTGGAGGTCGATCCTGGAGAGGAAAGCTTAAGTAGTGTGGCTCGGGCATTCCATCGAACACCTTTTGTGCATAGGAGGTGAGCTAGAGCACCACCAAGCCCTCTCCCCCTCATCCAGAAAAAACAGAGCAGTGTGCTTGCGCGAGGGGGTATATATAGGCACCACCATTGGTCCCGGTTGGTGGCATGAACCGGGGCTAAAGGGGGGCCTTTGGTCCCGGTTTATGCGTCCAACCGGGGCCAATGGTGGTGGGCCAGGAGCCAGGACCATTGGTCCCGGTTCGTCCCACAAACCGGGACCAAAAGGTCCAGACGAACCGGGACCTATGGCCCACGTGGCCCGGCCAGTCCCCTCGGCTCACGAACCGGGTCCAATGCAGCCATTGGTCCCGGTTCTAGACTGAACCGGGACTAATGGGCTTACCCGGCCTGAACCTTTGCCCCCTTTTCTACCAGTGCACTTCATCAAAGCGTATATTACAACTCCGAGATGCTTGCACCAGTCCATAGATGGATCGCCGGAGCTTTGCACACTTTGTTAGCACCTTTAAGATCGACAAAACCTTCTGGTTGCATCATATACAACTCTTCTTTGAGAAAAAAATTAAGGAATGCAATTTTGACGTCCATTTGCCAAATTTCATACTCATATAATGCGACAATTGCTAACATGATTCAGACGGACTTAAGCATCGCTACAGGAGAGAAAGTCTCATTGTAGTCAATCCCTTGAACTTGTCAAAAACCTTTTGCGACAAGTCGAGCTTTGTAGACGGTAACATTACCATCAGCGTCAGTTTTCTTCTTGAAGATCCATTTATTTTCTATGGCTCGCCGATCATCGGGCAAATCCACCAAAGTCCATACTTTGTTTTGATACATGGATGCTATCTCAGATTTCATGGCCTCAAGCCATCTGTCAGAATCTGGGCTCATCATAGCTTCTTTATAGTTCATAGGTTTGCCATGGCCTAGTAACATGACCTCCAGGACAGGATTACGATACCACTCTGGTGCGGACCGTGCTCTGGTTGACCTACAAAGTTTGGTAGTAACTTGATCCGAAGTTTCATGATCATCATCAGTAGCTTCCTCTCTAGTTGGTGCAGTCGTCACGGGTACTGATTTCTCTGATGTGTTACTTTCCAATTCGAGAGAAGGTACAATTACCTCATCAAGTTCTACTTTCCTCTCACTCACTTCTTTCGAGAGAAACTCCTTCTCTAGAAATGACCCATTCTTAGCAACAAAGATCTTGCCTTCGGATCTGTGGTAGAAGGTGTACCCAATTGTTTCTTTAGGGTATCCTATGAAGACACACTTCTACGATTTGGGTTCTAGCTTATCAGGCTGAAGCCTTTTGACATAAGTGTTGCAACCCCAAACTTTAAGAAACGACAACTTAGGTTTGTTTCCAAACCAATGTTCATACAGTGTCATTGTCGGTGTCAAAACCGGCGGATCTCGGGTAGGGGGTCCCGAACTGTGCGTCTTGAGTGCGTCTTGCTTAGGTGTCCTTGCTTTATCAGGGATGGGGGAGAGCCCTGTCTCGTCCGTTGCCTCTCCTTCTTGCGTTGACACGCGCCCTGGCCAGCGGTGCCCACGGTGCCATGTAGGTAGGCAGGCAGCTGAGGTGGCACAGTGGTTGGTCTCCATGAAGATCTGCATGCCACCACGCAGGTGCCTGCCCAGCTGGTTGGGTCGGCAGCTGCATGCGAACGATGGTGGAGATCTGATTGGCGTGGGCCTGATGGTGGCCCTATGGGTGTTCATGGCAAGGGCCTTGCCGGGGCCCTAGCAAGGGTCTTGCCGTGGCGCCTGTTGTCATCCCCGACAAGGCTCTTGCCGGGGGCCTTGTGGTCCTCCTTGGCTGGGATCCCGCCAAGGATCATCATCTTCTAAAGTGTGTATCTGATCTTGAATGTCTTCACAAAGATCTGCATGCCACCACGGGGATGTCTCCCGGATCCTTGCCCCATGGGGGCAGTGGACTCAAGGGTGACTCGCTCCGTAGGTGTGGGGCGAGCTGCCACGGCAAGGGTCTTGCCGGGTTTGCTAAAACTGCCTCCCAACAAGGATCTTGCTGGGGGAGTCCGCTTCGTCCCCTTTGCTCTTTGTGGTCTTGGTCTTGGCGTCGTTCTGCTTCTCTCGAGCTTCGGCCTTACCTCGGCTCACCTCCCTTGCCTTGCTCAGTGTGGTGGTGTCCGTGGCTCAGACTGCCCGTGCACAGTTATAGGGATACAAAAAGTGTACCCCTCTTTTTGTACACCGACAAGAGCCCCCAGGCCTGGGCCGCACGTAAGCGCAATCGCGTCGTTGGGCTAGGCCCAAAAATGGTGCGCGGGCAGGCGGGGTGGTTTTTACCGCGTTACGTCTCTTCGCGCGCTGCGCTTCCCACGCTTCCCGCACGTGGCGCAGCGTCAGGAGGCATGTGTGATGAGGGCGGCATGCGTGGGGCTGAGCTCTGCATGCATGCTTCATGTCGTAGTAAAGGGGACGGTTCACGCCTTCCCCATAAACGGAGGGAGGCGTGGAGGCGCCGCCCGTTTACTGGACGGGGCCGAGGTGTGGTCTTCAAGGCGTCCACTCCCCACGATCACGGGGTGGGGAGAGGTCGCCTCACCCGTCGCCTTGGTCCTGCATGCCTGCCACGTGGCTCTCATGCGCTTGGGGTGGCGAACGGTGGAGGCGGGAAACCGGGCCGCCGCGGGCTGGGGCAGTGGGTCGGTCCCAGTTCCCTGCGCCTTCCGCGTCTTGATCGGCTGAGCGGGGCGGCTGAGCCCCCACCCCGTTCCTTTATAAAGTGCGGTAGGGGGGGGGTGGCGTCCCGCATTCTTTCATCTCCTCCTTCCTTCAGCTTCTGCTCCCCCCTTCCATCGGTCATGGAGAGAGGGAATCCTGGTCCTTCAACGGTGGCGGCGAGGGTCGCCGCTCGACAACGCGTCCCTCCTTCTCCTGCACCTGTGGTGGCAGAGCTAGCCGTGAGGGGAAGGGGGAGGGGGCGAGGCCGTGGGTGAGGCCAAGGCGCACGGGGAAGAGGAGGACGGGGCGGCGCGCCGGCCTCGCCTCCGCTAGCAGTTCCTTCCCCCATGGAGGGCCACGTTGGGGATGACCCTTGCGAGTTCTTCGTCAGGCTGCGCCGGCCGCCTCGCCATCGCCTTCGTCTCCTGACTCCATTCGCGCGGGAGATGGAGCTGGATCCGCAGGAGTCATTGCGGCTACACATGAGGGGCTGTGGGATCAGCGGTACGCGGGTTCACGTCGACTTCCCAGCCCCTCACGTGATGTATCTTCGTCGGGGATGGAAGACGTTCGCTCATATCCACCGCTTGATGGAGGGGCTCACTCTCCATTTCAAGCTGATGAAAGGCGGCCTCCTCTCCATCAAGGTCTTCGGGCTCTTCGGGACCCGTGCAAGGTGCTGCATGGAGAGCTCTTCTGATAGTGAAGACTCCTCCTCGGGCAGGAGTGACAAGGAGGACAGCAGCAGCGACGACGAGGGTAGCAGGCGGCAGGATGACGGGTCCGACTATGTGTCGGGCGCCGCTCCATGCGGCACCGGCGATCCCATCATCCGTGTCGCCGGCTCCTTGAACTTCTCAGGGTCGTCTCCTTGGGCGGCTGGCGTTGGGAGGCTGCGGAAGAGGAAGAGGGCGGGCGGCAAGGCCGTCAACTCAGAGTACGCGGGCACCGACGCCTTCGACGCGTGCTGACGTCCTGCTGCCTCGTCTTCGAGTTCTACTTCCGGTGCCGCCATCACCATCCAGCCTTCGGACAGCCAGCGAGATGTTCTCTTGGTGTCTTCTGCCACCCGTAGCTCGTCTAGGCGCCCCTTTTGCCCTTTTCGCCTCCTTGACCTGCCTCCTGGGGAGATGGACAAGAAAGGGATTACGGGCACCTTATCTCTTTTTAGTTTGTAAGCCTTCCGGCCTTAGCTGAATTTAAAACTTGTAATCCCATCATTCATGTTTTTCATTCCCTATGGACTGTACCTGAGTGGAATGTTTTTAATGAAAAAGGGATGCTTGCCGTGTCATTTGTTTGCGGGTAGAACCCACGTCAAGGAGTAAATCCTTGATATCTCTAAGATAAACATTTCCTTGCCCGGCAGCAGGCCTTGCCGTCTTCCCACGTCGCTCGACCTTTCTCACGCTTTTGGCAGAGGCAGGGATGAGGTGGGTTCAGGCTCCTTGTTTCATCCTTTCGCTGCCGCGACTACGACCAAACCTGGCCCCAGGAACGAGCCCTAGGGCCTAGAGTTTACGGGAGCACGGTAGCTTTAGGAAGGAACGAGATTTCACATACCTCGGTCCATAAGGGAATGCATGATAAGGGATGAAGAATTTATCTGAAGCTGTAGCCCCCGGCAACTTTGGTTTGCCGTGGGTGAATCTTTGCACTTGCAGCCCCCGGCAATACTGGCTTGCCGGGGTCTAGATGTCGGTCTGTCCCTCTTCTCTTTTTCGTCCTCAAGTGATCCGACAAGGATATCTGTGAGTCCTGCGAACCAAAGAAGAAAAAAGAATGGCAAAGAGACGCACACTCGACCTATAAGCTAGGGGTTAGTCACCGCTAAGCACACTCGACCTAGCATGCATGCTATAACTTAGGGCGCCAGCGCTTCATTTATTTATGCTCAGGGTCTGCGCCTGGCTTTGTACAAAGGGTTACATGCATCATCGGCAATTCTTGTACAAAAGGTGGCTTGCCGGGGGGCCCGGCAAGCCGCGCCGCACGGGTAAAACTTGCGAAGATGCTCAATGTTCTAGGAGTTACTCACCAGAACGGCATCTTCGGTCTCCAGGCGGACTGCGCCGGGCCTGGTGACTCGTATTACCCAATAAGGGCCTTCCCACTTTGGCGTCAACTTGTTGGAATTCTTGGCCGATTGAACGCACCGAAGGACAAGGTCACCTTCCTCAAGGCTTCGGGCATGAACCTTGGGGAGAACTGCTCGATTTGGCGTTGTCCTGATCGACCAAAGAACCGTCGGCAACTCATCAATCCAGCGCCTTCCACTCTTGTGCAGCCTGTCAAAGGTCTTAGTCCTTAAGCCTCGCAGTACTTCAGCATTTGCCCTCTCAGCTTGACCATTGCTCCATGGGTGAGCAACAGAAGCGAAACAGACTTTGCTGCCGAGGTCTTGGGTATATTGCATGAAGGTGCGGCGTGTGAACTGTGTGCCGTTGTCGGTGATCACCCTGTTGGGTACGCCAAAACGGCACACTAGTTCCTTGAAAAACTTGACGGCTGACTGAGTTGTGACCTTCTTCACTGCCTCCACCTCTGGCCACTTTGTGAACTTGTCGATTGCAATGTACAAGTACTCAAAGCCCCCGATAGCCCGGGGGAAAGGGCCCAGTATGTCGAGCCCCCAGACCGAGAAGGGCCAGGAGAGAGGAATGGTTTGAAGGGCTTGAGCTGGCTGATGAAGCTTATTTGAATGGAACTGACACGCTTCACACCTGGTGACTAGTGTCGTCGCATCCTGGAGGGCGGTGGGCCAGAAGAAGCCTTGCCGAAATGCCTTGCCGGCATGGGCCCTTGACCCGATGTGGGAGCCACATATGCCTCCGTGTATCTCCGCCAACAGCTCCAGTCCTTCCTCTCGAGGGATACACTTCAATTTCACACCCTTCGGCCTCTATCTGTACAGGACGTCATCGTCGAACTGGTACATGGTAGACCGACGAGCTACTTTTTCCGCTTCTTCCTGCTCCTCAGGAAGTTCCCCTGTTTGGAGGAATCGGACGGTATGTTGTGCCCACGCTAGAGCCTGGGGCTCGACGGCGAGGACTAAAGGCATTTCCTCCGCTATAGGAGTGGCTGTCTCGACGGCAAGAGCTTGACGCTCCGCCGGAGCTAGCCGTCCGGTGGCGGGCTCAGTGTCCCCGGCAACATCCTTGCTGGCGGCTCCGGGGAGCTCGGCGGGAATGTACTTGCCGGGCCCTGATTTCCTCCTCTTGCTCTGCTCTGTTGATGGATCAACGGATGGATGAGTTAGCTGAAGCACAAAGGTACCTGGTTCCACAGGTAGCTTGAGGGCAGCGCATTTTGACAGGTAATCGGCGATGTTGTTCTCCGCTCGGGGAATGTATTCAGCCTGGATACCGTCAAAACGCTCTTCCAGCTTTCTCACTTCGTCAACGTAGGCCTTCATCAACGGGCTCTGGTAATCTTTGTTGACTTAATTGACGACAAGCTGCGAGTCGCCCCTGATGATGAGTTTCTTGATTCCGAGGTCCGCCGCGATCCTAAGACCGGCAAGCAGCCCTTCATACTCGGCCATATTGTTGGTTGACGCCTCCTTGGGAAAGTGCATCTGGATCACGTACTTGAGGTTCTCTCCAGTGGGCGCGACAAGCAGTACGCCAGCCCCGGCGCCTTGTAAGGAGAAAGCTCCATCAAAGTACATGATCCAATCACAAGTTGCCTCCTTGCCGGGGAGAGCAGTCTCTTGGGCTTCTTCGTCAGGCGTTGCGGTCCATTCTGCAATGAACTCCGCCAGGACTCGGCTCTGAATCGTCGAAGTACTTTCAAACTTGAGGCCAAAGCTGGACAGCTCCAGTGCCCATTCCACAATCCTTCCCATTGCATCTAGATTGTGCAATATCCGTTGCAGAGGGAGGCGAGTGACGATAGTGATCTCGTGTGCCTGGAAGTAGTGACGCAACTTCCTCGAGGCCATAAGAAGGCCGAAGAGCAGTTTTTGCATGCCAGAGTACCTTGATCTAGCCCCCTGCAGGAGGGAACTAACAAAGTAGACCAGGTGCTCCATCATTTTCTTCTTCGGCGGCACTTCAACTGGCTGTGTCGTCTCTGCATTGGTGGTGTCGGGCTCTGCCGCTGCCATTACCTCGTCGTCAACCTCTCTCTGCGCCACTAGTGCGGCGCTGACCACCTGATTCATTGCCGCCAGGTATAGCAGCAACGGCTCCTGTGGCCTAGGCGCAACTAGTATTGGCACGGAGGAGAGGTACTTCTTCAAATGTTGCAATGCTGCTTCGGCTTCTGGCGTCCACTCCATCGGGCCCGCCTTTTTCAGGATCTTGAAAAAGGGAAGGGCGCGCTCAGCAGACTTGGAAATGAACCTGCCCATGGCGGCGACGCAACCAGCAAGCCGACGCACATCCTTGATTCTGTTGGGTGCTTCAATCTGCTCTATAGCTTTGATCTTTTCCGGATTGGCCTCTATCCCATGCTGCGGCACAAAGAACCCGAGAAGCTTGCTAGACGGGACGCCAAAGACGCACTTCTCAGGGTTCAGCTTGAGATTGATCTTGCGCAGGTTTGCAAATGTTTCATGCAAATCTGGTATGAGGGTTGCCCTATCTTTGGTTTTGACCACTATGTCATCCATATAAGCTTCCATATTTCTATGGAGCTGGGGTTCAAAACCAATCTGGACCGCCCTTGCAAGCGTCGAACCAGCACTCTTCAACCCGAAAGGCATCTGCATGAATCAATACGTACCACATGGGATGATGAATGTTGTTTTCTCTTCGTCTTCTCTTGTCATGAAGATCTGGTGGTAGCCGGAGTAGGCGTCGAGGAATGACAATAGATCACACCCAGCCATGGAGTCAACAATCTGGTCGATGCGCGGCAACGGGAAGGGGTCTTTAGGACAAGCCTTATTGATACCTGTGTAATCAATACACAGCCTCCACTTCCCATTTGCCTTGCGCACTACGACCGGATTGGCCAACCATGTTGGATGGAGCACTCCTCTTACCAAACCCACTACTTCCAGTTTCCGGATCTCTTCTGTGATGAACTCTTGTCGTTCCAAAGCTTTCTTTCTAACCTTCTGCTTGACGGGCCGCGCATGAGGACAGACATCAAGGTGGTGCTCAATCACCTCCCTGGGAACGCCGGGGATGTCGGAAGCTTGCCATGCAAACACATCGACATTCGCCCGCAGGAAGGTGACGAGCGCGTCTTCCTATTTGTCGTCAAGGGTGGAGCTTATGGTGAAAGCTCCTCCCGTGCCATCCTCATTGACAGAAACCTTCTTGGTTCCCGGCGGTATGGCCCTGGGCTTCTTGTTTCCGCCGGTGGAGCTCTCTGGCACGTCCTCGATGGCAGCGCCTCCACTGCGAAGAGGTGCGCTTGCCGGAGTGGGTGTCCGAGGTCTCACCGGTCTTCTTCTTCTTCTTCCCTCCCGGGGTCCCAGCGGCCGGAGCAAGTGCCCTAGTGGCGGCAGCAGCTGCAACTGCTTGCTGGTATAGTTGGTCAGCGCAAATCAGCGCATCTTTCTTATCGGAGGGGATGGTGATGATCGTCACAGGTCCTGGCATCTTCAGGGTGTTGTAGGCATAGTGTGACGCTGCCATGAACTTGGCCAGCGCTGGACGGCCAAGGATCCTGTTGTAGGGCAAGGGGATCTTGGCAACATCAAACACGATCCTTTCCGTCCTGTAGTTCAGGTCGCTTCCAAAAGTCACGGGCAGCATGACCTTTTCCTTGGGTTGACTTCTTCCCGGGTTGACCCCATGAAACGTGCCCGTCTCTTCGAGGTCTCCATCAGGAATCTGTAGTTTCTCGATCACGGCAGGCGAGATCAAGTTCAGACCGACGCTGCCATCGACTAGCATCTTCGTCACCTTGAGGTTGCGTATTGTTGGTGAAACCAACAATGGCAAGCACCCGACCGCAGTAGTGCGATCAGGGTGATCCTCAGTGTCAAAGATGATAGGTGTGCTGGACCACTTCAGCGGCCTCTGGGCATCAAACGACGGCTCTGCCGCTGTAATCTCTCGCGCCCACTGTTTAAGCCGCCGGTGAGAAGTATGCAGCGAGGCGCCGCCGTCGACGCACATGGCCTCTGTAGCTTTCTGAAACTCTTGGTCGCCGGATTCGTCGTCCTCTTCGTGATCGTCGTCTTCTGGCTTTCTGTCACGGCCCCGGGCGGGCCTTTCCTACTGTTTATCTTCGCCGCGATGGCCCGCCTGGCCGTCACGCTTCTTGCGGGACCCCTCAGCACCGTCTTGGCCCTTCTCCTTGTCCCGCCTCTCATACTCAGCCCTCTGCTTTTCAGCGAGGAGCTCAACCTATCGGCAGTCTTGGAGAGCATGGCCTTTGGTGCGATGGATCTTGCAGTATTGCTTGTCGGAGTTTCCTGGCTTCTCGGCGGCCGCCAAGGCCCGCAGGCGACACATCCGGCAATTTCCTTGCCGGGGTCATCTGCCTTGGTTTTCTTGACGGAGCTGGTGTCATCAGATCCCTCGACGGCAAGCACGGCTTTACCTTTGCGCTTCCTGTTGCGGCGCCGACCCTTCTTCGCCGGGGCGGCAGTATCCTCATCTGGGGAGTCGGTTTCCACGTCGGCATCTTCGCCGGGGTACTTCCTTCCCTCTTCAGCTCGGGCACATCTGTCAGCAAGAACATAGAGTTCTCCTACATCTTTTACCTTGTTCATTGCCAGCTCTTCGCGCATCTTGCGGTTACGCACGTTCTGATGGAACGCGTTGATGATGGCGGCAGGGTGAACATCAGGGATATTGTATTGTATCCGGCTGAACCTCTGTATATACTTGCGGAGAGTCTCGCCTCCCTTCTGGGGAATGACATGCAGGTCGCTCGCTTGGCCATGGGCTTGGTGGCCTCCAGTAAAGGCGCCCACGAACTCATGGCACAAATCCGACCAGCAGGAAATAGAGTCTACCGGCAAGTGCATCAACCATGACATGGCGTTGGGTTTAAGAGCCAACGGAAAGTAATTCTCAAGAACCTTATCGTCACGGGCTCCGGCAGCATGCATCGCGATGGTGTAAATGCTGACTAACTCGGTCGAGTGGGTCTTGCCGCTATACTTTTCGCCCACGTCAGGTTTGAAGGTGCAGTGAGTGGGCCACTGGAACTGCCGCAGCTCACGGGTAAAAGCCGGACAGCCTACCTCATAAGGCAGGCCTCCAGGGCTCTCCGGTGTCGGGTGGTTCACAACAGGCCCTGCTCGCCTGTCTGATTGGTAGCGCCCCGCGCCGGCGCTCGATAGTGGTTCGAGCGTCTTCATGTTCTTGTTCCCAAAGGACTTGGTGCTGGTCAGAGTGGGTCCGCGGGTCGGACGATGCTATGGAGATTTCGTCGCCTGTAACGTCGCGACGGGCTGGCGCCCGCGGTACCGGGCGAGGAGGAGGCGAGTGCACCGTGGTTGCGGCGCCGCCAGCCTTCCTGCCACTGGTGCGTGGGACTCCGTCGAAGCGTCGACCCGGGGGCTCCACTGCACTCATTTCATCTTTGTTGGCCACCGCAACAAGGCTTCAGATAGTGGCTCTCCATTCGTCGAGTTTCCTCGTAGTGGGAGGAAAATCGAGGAGCAACTGCGCGCGCGCCAGGGCTTCTGCTGGCGTTGGTGGCAGCGAAACCTGCACGGATCGCGACGCGCTTCTGTTGGGGAACGTAGTAATTTCAAAAAAATTCCTACGCACACGCAAGATCATGGTGATGCATAACAACGAGAGGGGAGAGTGTTGTCTACGTACCCTTGTAGACCGAAGCGGAAGCGTTGACACAACGTAGAGGAAGTAGTCGTACGTCTTCCCGGTCCAACCGATCCAAGCACCGTTACTCCGGCACCTCCGAGTTCTTGGCACACGTTCAGCTCGATGACGCTCCCCGGGCTCCGATCCAGCAAAGCTCCGGGGAGGAGTTCTGTCAGCACGACGGCGTGGTGACGATCTTGATGTTCAACCGTCGCAGGGCTTCGCCTAAGCACCGCTACAATATGATCGAGGTGTAATATCGTGGAGAGGGGCACCGCACACGGCTAAGGAACGATCACGAAGATAAACTTGTGTGTCTATGGGGTGCCCCCTACCACCGTATATAAAGGAGTGGAGGAGGGGAGGGCCGGCCCTCTCTATGGCGCGCCCTAGGGAGTCCTACTCCCACCGAGAGTAGGATTCCCCCTTTCCTAGTCCAACTAGGAGTCCTTCCATGTAGTAGGAGTAGGATACAAGGAAGAGGAAAGGAGAAGGGAAGGAAGGAGGGGGCGCAGCCCCTCCTGTTGGAAATATGCCCTAGAGGCAATAATAAATTGGTTATTATTATATTTCCTTGTTCATGATAACCGTTTATTATCCATGCTATAATTGTATTGATAGGAAACTCAGATACATGTGTGGATACATAGACAACACCATGTCCCTAGTAAGCCTCTAGTTGACTAGTTCGTTGATCAATAGATGGTTACGGTTTCCTGACCATGGACATTGGATGTTGTTGATAACGGGATCACATCATTAGGAGAATGATGTGATGGACAAGACCCAATCCTAAGCCTAGCACAAAGATCGTGTAGTTCATATGCTAAAGCTTTTCTAATGTCAAGTATCATTTCCTTAGACCATGAGATTGTGCAACTCCCGGATACCGTAGGAATGCTTTGGGTGTACCAAACGTCACAACGTAACTGGGTGGCTATAAAGGTACACTACAGGTATCTCCGAAAGTGTGTGTTGGGTTGGCACGAATCGAGACTGGGATTTGTCACTCCGTGTAACGGAGAGGTATCTCTGGGCCCACTCGGTAGGACATCATCATATGCGCAATGTGACCAAGGAGTTGATCACGGGATGATGTGTTACGGAACGAGTAAAGAGACTTGCCGGTAACCTTGGATGATCGAATCTCGGGCAAGTACAATACCGCTAGACAAAGGGAATTGAATACGGGATTGATTGAATCCTCGACATCGTGGTTCATCCGATGAGATCATCGTGGAACATGTGGGAGCCAACATGGGTATCCAGATCCCGCTGTTGGTTATTGGCCGGAGAGTTGTCTCGGTCATGTCTGCATGGTTCCCGAACCCGTAGGGTCTACACACTTAAGGTTCGGTGACGCTAGAGTTGTTCTGGGAAATAGTATGTGGTTACCGAAGGTTGTTTGGAGTCCCGGATGAGATCCCGGACATGACGAGGAGCTCCGGAATGGTCCAGAGGTGAAGATTGGTATATTGGACGAAGGGTATTGGAGTCCGGAATTGTTCTGGGGGTACCAGGTGATGACCAGCGTGTCCGAAAGGGGTTTCGGAGGCCCCGGCAAGCATTGGGGGGCCTTATGGGCCAAGGGGAGAGGGCACATCAGCCCACTAAGGGGCTGAGCGCCCCTCCCAACCCCATCTCACGTAACCAGAGAGGTGGGGGCGCCACCCCTAGGGCAGCCGCCCCTCCCGGCTTGGGGGCAAGTTTCCTAGGGGGTGGGGGCGCCCAAACCCATCTAGGGTTTCCCCTGTGGCCGCCGCCCCTCCCCTAGGGAATCCTAGGGCGCCTCCCCCTCCTCCCTTACACCTATATATAGTGAGGAAGAAAGAGGGCAGCCGCACCCTTCCCCTGGCACAGCCCTCTCCCTCCTCCAACACCTCATCTTCCTCCGTAGTGCTTGGCGAAGCCCTGCCGGAGAACCACGAGCTCCATCACCACCATGCCGTCGTGCTATCGGAGTTTTCCCTCAACTTCTCCTCTCCCCTTGCTAGATCAAGAAGGAGGAGACATCCCCGGGCTGTACGTGTGTTGAACGCGGAGGTGCCATCCGTTCGGCACTAGGATCATCGGTGATTTGGATCACGACGAGTACGACTCCATCAACCCCGTTCACTTGAACGCTTCCGCTGAGCGATCTACAAGGGTATATAGATGCACTCTCCTTCCCTCGTTGCTAGATTACTCCATAGATTGAACTTGGTGTTGCATAGAAAATTTTGAATTTCTGCTACGTTCCCCAACAGTGGCATCATGAGCTAGGTCTATGCGTAGTTTCTATGCACGAGTAGAACACAAAGTAGTTGTGGGCATCGATTTTGTCAATTTACTTGTCGTTACTAGTCTTAACTTGATTCGGCGGCATCGTGGGATGAAGCGGCCCGGACCGACCTTACACGTACTCTTACGTGAGAGAGGTTCCACCGACTGACATGCACTAGTTGCATAAGGTGGCTAGCGGGTGTCTGTCTCTCCCACTTTAGTCGGATTGGATTCGATGAAAAGGGTCCTTATGAAGGGTAAATAGAAATTGGCATATCATGTTGTGGTTTTGCGTAGGTAAGAAACATTCTTGCTAGAAACCCATAGCAGCCACGTAAAAACATGCAACAACAATTAGAGGACGTCTAACTTGTTTTTGCAGGGTATGCTATGCTATGTGATGTGGCCAAAAAGAATGTGATGAATGATATGTGATGTATGAGATTGATCATGTTCTTGTAATAGGAATCACGACTTGCATGTCGATGAGTATGACAACCGGCAGGAGCCATAGGAGTTGTCTTTATTTATTGTATGACCTGCGTGTCATTGAACAACGCCATGTAATTACTTTACTTTATTGCTAACCGTTAGCTGTTGTAGTAGAAGTAATTGTAGGCGAGACAACTTCATGAAGACACGATGATGGAGATCATGATGATGGAGATCATGGTGTCATGCCGGTGACGGTGATGATCATGGAGCCCCGAAGATGGAGATCAAAAGGAGCAATATGATATTGGCCATATCATGTCACTATTTAATTGCATGTGATGTTTATCATGTTTATACATCTTATTTTCTTAGAACGACGGTAGTAAATACGATGATCCCTCATTAAAATTTCAAGGAAGTGTTTCCCCTAACTGTGCACCGTTGCGAAAGTTTGTCGTTTCGAAGCACCACGTGATGATCGGGTGTGATAGATTCTTACATTCACATACAACGGGTGTAAGCCAGATTTACACACGCGAAACACTTAGGTTGACTTGACGAGCCTAGCATGTACATACATGGCCTCGGAACACAAGAGACCGAAAGGTCGAGCATGAGTCGTATGGTAGATACGATCAACATGAAGATGTTCACCGATCGGACACGGCCTAGTTGACCCGGATCATGTAATCACTTAGATGACTAGAGGGATGTCTATCTAAGTGGGAGTTCATAAGATGAACTTGTTTATCCTGAACAAAGTCAAAAGGTTTTTGCAAATTATGTCGTAGCTCGCGCTTTAGTTCTACTGTTTTAGATATGTTCCTAGAGAAAATATTGTTGAAAGTTGACAATAGCAGTTATGCGGACAGTAGAAGGCTTGTGTCCTTAATGCACCGCTCAGTGTGTTGGACCTCGAACGTGGTCTGTGGATGTTGCGAACATCTAACATACACGTTTTGATGACTAAATTATA
Source organism: Aegilops umbellulata (assembly GCA_032464435.1). Lineage (NCBI taxonomy): Eukaryota > Viridiplantae > Streptophyta > Magnoliopsida > Poales > Poaceae > Aegilops > Aegilops umbellulata. The sequence goes on along the minus strand of CP136055.1, from coordinate 548,225,369 downwards.
GTTCGGTAATGTTAAATGGTTTAGAATTGAGGCACCGAAGACATTTTTAAAATGTCGTGGAACATATGAGATGTTTCGATGGCTGAAATTTGGATTTCAGGCTCGTGCCCACTTCAAGAGGTATAAGACCTCCGACGATTTCTTAGCCTGCAAACTAAGGGAGAAAAGCTCAATCGTTGAGTTTGTGCTCAGATTGTCTGAGTACAACAATCACTTGAATCGAGTGGGAGTTGATCTTCCAGATAAGATAGTGATGTTTCTTCAAAGTCATTGCCACCAAGCTGCTAGAGCTTCGTGATGAACTATAACATATCAGGGATAGATATGATGATCCTTGAGATATTCGCGATGCTTGACACCGCGAAAGTAGAATTTAAGTAGGAGCATCAATTGTTGATGGTTAGTAAAACCACTAGTTTCAAGATGGGCAAGGGCAAGAAAAGGGATACTTCATGAAAAGACAAGTCAGTTGCTGCTCAAGTGAAGAAACCCAAAGTTGAACCCAAACCCGAGACTAAGTGCTTCTGTAATAAGGGGAACAACCACTAGAGCAGAATTACCCTAGATACTTGGTAGATGAGAAGGCTGGCAAGGTCGATAGAAGTATATTGGATATACATTATGTTAATGTGTACTTTACTAGTACTCCTAGTAGCACCAGGGTATTAGATACCGTTTCGGTTTCTAAGTGTTAGTAACTCGAAATAAAAGCTACGGAATAAACAGAGACTAGCTAAAGGTGAGATGACGATATGTGTTGGAAGTGTTTCCAAGCTTGATGTGATCAAGCATCGCATACTCCCTCTACCATCGAGATTGGTGTTAGACCTAAGTAATTGTTACTTGGTGTTTGCGTTGAGCATAGACATGATTGGATTATGTCTATCGCAATACGGTCATTCATTTAAGGAGAATAATAGTTACTTTGTTTATTTGAATAATATCTTCAATTGTCTTGCACCTAAAATGAATGGTTTATTGAATCTCGATCATAGTGATACACATGTTCATACCAAAAGATATAAGATAGTAATGATAGTACCACCTACTTGTGGCACTGCCATGTAAGTCATATTGGTATAAAACGCACGAAGAAGCTCCATGTTGATGGATCTTTGGACTCACTCATTTTTGAAAAGATTGAGACATGTGAACCATGTCTGTTGGTATATACGCATGAAGAAACTCCATGCAGATGGACCGTTTGGACTCACTTGATTTTGAATCGCTTGAGACATGCAAATCATACCACATGGGCAAGATGACTGAAAGCTTCGGTTTCAGTAAAATGGAACAAGAAAGCAACTTGTTGGAAGTAACACATTTTGATATGTGAAGTTCAATGAGTGCTGAGGCACACAGTGGATATCGTTATGCTCTTACTTCACAGATGATTTGAGTAGATATTGAGTATGTTTACTTGATGAAACACAAGTCTGAATTCTTTAATGGTTCAAGTAATTTCAGAATGAAGTTGAAGATCGTCGTGACAAGAGGACAAAATATCTATGATATGATCATAGAGATGAATTTCTGAGTTGCGAGTTTGGTACACAATTGAGACATTGTGGAAATTGTTTCACGACTAGTACCGCCTAGAACACCATAGTGTGATGGTGTGTCCGAACATCATAACTGCACCCTATTGGATATGATGCATACCATGATGTCTCTTATCGAATTACCACGATAGTTTATGGGTTAGGCATTAGAGACAACCGCATTCACTTTAAATAGGGCACCACACAATTCCGTTGAGACGACACCATATGGTTTAGAGAAACCTAAGTTGTCGTTTCTTAAAAGTTTGGGGCTACGACGCTTATGTGAAAAGTTTCAGGATGATAAGCTCGAACCCAAAGCGGATGAATGCATCTTCATATAATACCTTAAATAGTTGGGTATACCTCCTGTCTCAGATCCGAAAGCAATAGGGATTGTTTCTAGAATCGGGTCCTTTCTCGAGGAAAAGTTTCTCTCGAAAGAATTGAGTGGGAGGATGGTGGAGACTTGATGAGGTTATTGAACCGTCACTTCAACTAGTGTATAGCAGGGCACAAAGAGTTGTTCCTGTGGCACCTACACCAATTGAAGTGGAAGCTTATGATAGTGATCATGAGACTTCGGATCAAGTCACTCCCAAACCTCGTAGGATGACAAGGATGCGTACTATTTTAGAGTGGTACGTAATCCTGTCTTGGAAGTCATGTTGCTAGACAACAATGAACCTACGAGCTATGGAGAAGCTATGGTGGGCCTGGATTCCGATGAATGGCTCGAGGCCATAAAATCCGAGAGAGGATCCATGTATGAAAACAAAGTGTAGACTTTGGCAGAATGGCTCGATGGTCGCGAGCCTGTTGAGTACAGATGGATTTTAAAACGAAGACGGACAATGATGGTAAATGTCACCATTAAGAAAGCTCGATTTGTCGTTAAGATGTTTCCCGACAAGTTCAAGGAGTTGACTATGTTGAGACTTTCTCACTCGTAGCGATGCTAAGAGTCTGTTGGAATTATATTAGCATCACTGCATTATTTGTGAAATCTTGCAGATAGGATGTCAAAACATTGTTTCCTCACGATTTTCTTGAGGAAAGGTTGTATGTGATACAACCAGAAGATTTCTGTCAATCCTGAAAGATGCTAACAAGTATGCAAAGCTCCAGCAATCCTTCTAAGGACTGGAGTAAGCATCTCGGAGTTGGAATGTACGCTTTGATGAGATGATCAATGATTTGGGTTTATACAAAGTTTATGAGAAACTTGTATTTCCAAAGAAGTGAGTGGGAGCAATATAAATTTTTTGATGAGTATATGTTGTGAACGTATGGTTGATCAGAAATGATGTAGAATTTCTGGAAAGCATATAGGGTTATTTGAAAAGTATTTTTCAATGGAAAACCTGGATTAAGCTACTTGAACATTGAGCATCAAGATCTATAAGGATAGATCAAAATCGCTTAATAGTACTTTCAAATGAGCACATACCTTGACATGATCTTGAAGGTGTTCAAGACGGATCAGTCAAAGAAGGAGTTCTTGCCTGAGTTGTAAGGTATGAAGTTAAGACTTAAAGCTCGACCACGGCAGAAGAAAGAGGAAGGACGAAGGTCGTCCCATATGCTTTTGTCATAGGCTCTATACGGTATGCCATGCTGAGTACCGCACCTGATGTGTGCCTTGCCACATGTCTGGCAAGAGGGTACAAAAATGATCTAGGAGTAGATCACCAGATATCGGTCAAAATTATCCTTAGAGGAATAAGGATATGTTTCTCGGTTATGGAGGTGATAAAGAGTTCGACGTAAAGAGTTACATCGATGCAAGCTTAACACTTATCCGGATAGCTCTGAGTAGAGATACCGGATTCGTATAGTAGAACAGTTATTTGAAATGGCGCCAAATATAGCGTAGCAGCTGCATCCACAAGATGACATACATACGGATCTGAATGTTGCAAACCCGTAGATACAACCTCTCTCACAAGCATAACATGATCAAACCCAGAACTCATTGAGTGTTAATCACATAGTGATGTGAAGTAGATTATTGACTCTAGTAAACTCTTTGGATGTTGGTCACATGGTGATGTGACCTGTGAGTGTTAATCACATGGCGATGTGAACTAGATTATTGACTCTAGTGCAAGTGGGAGACTGTTGGAAATATGCCCTAGAGGCAATAATAAATTGGTTATTATTATATTTCCTTGTTCATGATAACCGTTTATTATCCATGCTATAATTGTATTGATAGGAAACTCAGATACATGTGTGGATACATAGACAACACCATGTCCCTAGTAAGCCTCTAGTTGACTAGCTCGTTGATCAATAGCTGGTTACGGTTTCCTGACCATGGACATTGGATGTCGTTGATAACGGGATCACATCATTAGGAGAATGATGTGATGGACAAGACCCAATCCTAAGCCTAGCACAAAGATCGTGTAGTTCATATGCTACAGCTTTTCTAATGTCAAGTATCATTTCCTTAGACCATGAGATTGTGCAACTCCCGGATACCGTAGGAATGCTTTGGGTGTACCAAACGTCACAACGTAATTTGGTCGCTATAAAGGTACACTACAAGTATCTCCGAAAGTGTCTGTTGGGTTGGCACGAATCGAGACTGGGATTTGTCACTCCGTGTAACAGAGAGGTATCTCTGGGCCCACTCGGTAGGACATCATCATATGCGCAATGTGACCAAGGAGTTGATCATGGGATGATGTGTTACAGAATGAGTAAAGAGACTTGCTGGTAACGAGTCTGAACAAGGTATCGAGATACCGATGATCGAATCTCGGGCAAGTGCAATACCGCTAGACAAAGGGAATTGAATACGGGATTGATTGAATCCTCGACATCGTGGTTCATCCGATGAGATCATCGTGGAACATGTGGGAGCCAACATGGGTATCCAGATCCCGCTATTGGTTATTGGCCGGAGAGTTGTCTCGGTCATGTCTGCATGGTTCCCGAACCCGTAGGGTCTACACACTTAAGGTTCGGTGACGCTAGAGTTGTTATGGGAAATAGTATGTGGTTACCGAAGGTTGTTTGGAGTCCCAGGTGAGATCCCGGACATGACGAGGAGCTCCGGAATGGTCCGGAGGTGAAGATCGGTATATTGGACGAAGGGTATTGGAGTCCGGAATTGTTCTGGGGGTACCAGGTGATGACCAGCGTGTCCGAAAGGGGTTTCGGAGGCCCCGGCAAGCGTTGGGGGGCCTTATGGGCCAAGGGGAGAGGGCACATCAGCCCACTAAGGGGCTGAGCGCCCCTCCCAACCCCATCTCACGTAACCAGAGAGGTGGGCGCCAGCCCTAGGGCAGCTGCCCCTCCCGGCTTGGGGGGCAAGTTTCCTAGGGGGTGGGGGCGCCCAAACCCATCTAGGGTTTCCTCTCTGGCCGCCGCCCCTCCCCGAGGGAACCCTAGGGCGCCTCCCCCTCCTCCCTTACCCCTATATATAGTGAGGAAGAGAGAGGGCAGCCGCACCCTTCACCTGGCGCAGCCCTCTCCCTCCTCCAACACCTCATCTTCCTCCGTAGTGCTTGCCGAAGCCCTGCCGGAGAACCACGAGCTCCATCACCACCATGCCGTCGTGCTGTCGGAGTTTTCCCTCAACTTCTCCTCTCCCCTTGCTGGATCAAGAAGGAGGAGACGTCCCCGGGCTGTACGTGTGTTGAACGCGGAGGTGCCATCCGTTCGGCACTAGGATCATCGGTGATTTGGATCAGGGCGAGTATGACTCTATCAACCCCGTTAATGCTTCCTCTTAGCGATCTACAATGGTCTGTAGATGCACTCTCCTTCCCTTGTTGCTAGATTACTCCATAGATTGAACTTGGTGTTGCGTAGAAAATTTTGAATTTCTGACTAGTCCAATTCGGACTAGGCCTTGGGGCGCGCGACCTGCCCTAGGCAGCCCCTCTCTCTTTCCTGTATGGCCCAATAAGGCCCAATACTTTTCCCCCGTATTCCCGTAACTCCCCGGTACTCCAAAAAATACCCGAACCACTCAGAACCTTTCCGATGTCCGAATATAGTCGTCCAATATATTGATCTTTACGTCTCTACCATTTCGAGACTCCTCGTCATGTCCCCGATCTCATCCGGGACTCCGAACTCCTTCAGTACATCAAAACTCATAAACTCATTATATAAGTGTCATTGAAACCTTAAGCGTGCGGACCCTACGGTTCGAGAACAATGTAGACATGACCGAGACACGTCTCCGGTCAATAACCAATAGCGGAACCTGGATGCTCATATTGCCTCCCACATATTCTACGAAGATCTTTATCGGTCAGACCGCATAACAACATACGTTGTTCCCTTTGTCATCGGTATGTTATTTGCCCGAGATTCGATCGTCGGTATCCTATACCTAGTTCAATCTCGTTACGGCAAGTCTCTTTACTCGTTCCGTAATACATCATCCCGCAACTCACTCATTAGTTGCAATTCTTGCAAGGCTTAAGTGATGTGCATTACCGAGAGGGCCCAGAGATACCTCTCCGACATTCGGAGTGACAAATCATAATCTCGAAATACGCCAACCCAACAAGTACCTTCGGAGACACCTGTAGAGCACCTTTATAATCACCCAGTTATGTTGTGACATTTGGTAGCACACAAAGTGTTCCTCCGGTAAATGGGAGTTGCGTAATCTCATAGTCATAGGAACATGTATAAGTCATGAAGAAAGCAATAGCAACATACTAAATGATCGGGTGCTAAGCTAATGGAATGGGTCATGTCAATCAGATCATTCACCTAATGATGTGATCCCGTTAATCAAATAACAACTCTTTGTCCATGGTTAGGAAACATAACCATCTTTGATTAACGAGCTAGTCAAGTAGAGGCATACTAGTGACACTCTGTTTGTCTATGTATTCACACATGTATTATGTTTCCGGTTAATACAATTCTAGCATGAATAATAAACATTTATCATGAAATAAGGAAATATATAATAACTTTATTATTGCCTCTAGGGCATATTTCCTTCAGTCTCCCACTTGCACTAGAGTCAATAATCTAGTTTACATCGCCATGTGATTTAACAGCAATAGTTCACATCACCATGTGATTAACACCCATAGTTCACATCGATATGTGACCAATCAGCAAAAGGGTTTACTAGAGTCAGTAATCTAGTTCACATCGCTATGTGATTAACACCCAAAGAGTACTAAGGTGTGATCATGTTTTGCTTGTGATATAATTTTAGTCAACTGGTCTATCATATTCAGATCCGTAAGTATTTTGCAAATTTCTATGTCAACAATACTCTGCACGGAGCTACTCTAGCTAATTGCTCCCACTTTCAATATGTATCTAGACCGAGACTTAGAGTCATCTAGATTAATGTCAAAACTTGCATCGACGTAAACCTTTACGACGAACCTTTTTTCACCTCCATAATCGAGAAACATATCCTTATTCCACTAAGGATAATTTTTACCGCTGTCTAGTGATCTACTCCTAGATCACTATTGTACTCCCTTGCTAAACAGAGTGTAGGGTATACAATAGATCTGGTACACATCATGGCATACTTTATAGAACCTATGGCCAAGGCATAGGGAATGACTTTCATTCTCTTTCTATCTTCTGCCGTGGTCGGGTTTTGAGTCTTACTCAATTTCACACCTTGTAACATAGGCAATAACTCTTTCTTTGATTGTTCCATTTTGAACTACTTCAAAATCTTGTCAAGGTATGTACTCATTGAAAACTTACCAAGCGTCTTGATCTATCTCTATAGATCTTGATGCTTAATATGTAAGCAGCTTCACCGAGGTCCTTCTTCGAAAAACTCCTTTCAAATACTCCTTTATGCTTTGCAGAATAATTCTACATTATTTCCGATCAACAATATGTCATTTACATATACTTATCAGAATTGTTGTAGTGCTCCCACTCACTTTCTTGTAAATACAGGCTTCACCGCAAGTCTGTATAAAACTATATGCTTTGATCAACTTATCAAAGCGTATATTCCAACTCCGAGATGCTTGCACCAGTCCATAGATGGATCGCTGGAGCTTGCATATTTTGTTAACACATTTAGGATCGACAAAACCTTCTAGTTGCATCGTATACAACTCTTCTTTAATAAATCCATTTAGGAATGCAGTTTTGTTTATCCATTTGCCGGATTTCATAAAATGTGGCAATTGCTAACATGATTCAGACAGACTTAAGCATAGATACGAGTGAGAAAGTCTTATCGTAGTTAACACTTTGAACTTGTCAAAAACCTTTTGCGACAATTCTAGCTTTGTAGATAGTAACACTACTATCAGTGTATGTCTTCCTCTTGAAGATCCATTTATTTTCTATGGCTTGCCGATCATCGGGCAAATCCATCAAAGTCCATACTTTGTTTCTCATACATGGATCATATCTCAGATTTCATGGCCTCAAGCCATTTCGCGGAATCTGGGCTCATCATCGCTTCCTCATAGTTCGTAGGTTCGTCATGGTCAAGTAACATGACCTCCAGAATAGGATTACCGTACCACTCTGGTGCAGATCTCACTCTGGTTTACCTACGAGATTCGGTAGTAACTTGATCTGAAGTTACATGATCATCATCATTAGCTTCTTCACTAATTGGTGTAGGAGTCACAGGAACAGATTTCTGTGATGAACTACTTTCCAATAAGGGAGCAGGTACAGTTACCTTATCAAGTTCTACTTTCCTCCCACTCACTTCTTTCGAAGAAACTCCTTCTCTAGAAAGGATCCATTCTTAGCAATGAATGTCTTGCCTTCGGATCTGTGATAGAGGGTGTACCCACCAATCTCCTTTGGGTATCCTATGAAGACATATTTCTCCGATTTTGGTTTGAGCTTATCAGGATGAAACTTTTTCACATAAGCATCACAACCCCAAACTTTAAGAAACGACAACTTTGGTTTCTTGCTAAACCACAGTTCATATAGTGTCGTCTCAACGTATTTAGATGGTGCCCTTGTTAACGTGAATGCAGCTGTCTCTAATGCATAACCCCAAAACTATAGTGGTAAATCGGTAAGAAACATCATAGATTGCACTATATCCAATAAAGTACATTTATGACATTCGGACACACCATTATGCTATGGTGTTCCAGGTGGCATGAATTTGTGAAACTATTCCACATTGTTTTAATTGAAGGCCAAACTCGTAACTCAAATATTTTACCTCTGCGATCATATCGTAGAAACTTTTAATTTTTGTTACGATGATTCTCCACTTCACTCTGAAATTCTTTGAACTTTTCAAATGTTTCAGACCAGTGTTTCATTAAGTAGATATACTCATATCTGCTCAAATCATTTGTGAAGGTCAGAAAATAATGATACCAGCCGCGAGCCTTAACACTCATCGGATCGCATACGCCAGTCTGTATTATTTTCAACAAGTCAGTTTCTCGCTCCATTGTTCCGGAGAATGGAGTTTTAGTCATCTTGCCCATAAGGCATGGTACGCAAGTATCAAGTGATTCATAATCAAGTGATTCCAAAATCCCATCAGCATGGAGTTTCTTCATGCGCTTTACACCAATATGACCTAAACGGCGGTGCCACAAATAAGTTGCACTATCATTATTAACTTTGCATCTTTTGGCTTCAATATTATGAATATGTGTATCACTACGATCGAGATCCAACGAACTATTTTCATTGGGTGTATGACCATCGAAGGTTCTATTCATGTAAGCAGAACAACAATTGTTCTCTACTTAAATGAATAACCGTATTGCAATAAACATGATCAAATCATATTTATGCTCAACCCAAACACCAAATTACACTTATTTAAGTTCAACACTAATCCCGAAAGTATACTGAGTGTGTGATGATGATCATATCAATCTTGGAACTACTTCCAACACACATCGTCAATTCGCCCTTAACTAGTCTCTGTTTATTCTACAACTCCCGTTTCAAGTTACTAATCATAGCAACTGAACTAGTACCAAATAGTGAGGAGTTGCTATGAACACTAGTAAAGTACACATCAATAACATGTATATCAAATATACCTTTGTTTACTTTGCCATCCTTTCTTATCCACCAAATACTTGGGGTAGTTCCGCTTCCAGTGACCAATCCCTTTGCAGTAGAAGCACTAAGTCTCAGGCTTAGGACCAGACTTGGGTTTCTTCACTTGAGCAACAACTTGCTTGCCGTTCTTCTTGAAGTTCCCCTTCTTTCCTTTGCCCTTTTCTTGAAACTAGTGATCTTGTCAACCATCAACACTTGATGTTTTTCTCGATTTCTACCTTCGTCAATTTCTGCATTACGAAGAGCTTGGGAATAGTTTCAGTTATCCCTTGCATATCATAGTTCATCACGAAGTTCTACTAACTTGGTGATGGTGACTAGAGAATTCTGTCAATCACTATCTTATCTGGAAGATTAACTCCCACTTGATTCAAGCGATTGTAGTACCCAGACAATCTGAGCACATGCTCACTAGTTGAACGATTCTCCTCCATCTTTTAGCTATAGAACTTGTTGGAGTCTTCATATCTCTCAACTCGGGTATTTGCTTGAAATATTAACTTCAACTCCTGGAACATCTCATATGCTCCATGACGTTCAAAACGTCTTTGAAGTCCCGATTCTAAGCTGTTAAGCATGGTGCACTTTAAACTATCAAGTAGTCATCATATTGAGCTAGCCAAACGTTCATAACGTCCGCATCTGCTCCTGCAATAGGTCTGTCACCTAGCGGTGCATCAAGGACATAATTCTTCTGTGCAGCAATGAGGATAAACCTCAGATCACGGATCCAATCCGCATCATTGCTACTAACATCTTTCAACACAGTTTTCTCTAGGAACATATCAAAATAAACATATGAAAGCAACAATGCGAGCTATTGATCTACAACATAGATATGCTAATACTACCAGGACTAAGTTCATGATAAATTAAAGTTCAATTAATCATATTTCTTAATAACTCCCACTTAGAAAGACATCCCTCTAATCCTCTAAGTGATCACGTGATCCATATCAACTAAACCATGTCCGATCATCACGTGAGATGGAGTAGTTTTAATGGTGAACATCACTATGTTGATCATATCTACTATATGATTCACGCTCGACCTTTCGGTCTCCGTGTTCCGAGGCCATATCTGTTATATGCTAGGCTCGTCAAGTTAAACCTGAGTATTCCGCGTGTGCAACAGTTTTGCACCTGTTGTATTTGAACGTAGAGCCTATCACACCCGATCATCACGTGGTGTCTCAGCACGAAGAACTTTCGCAACGGTGCATACTCAAGGAGAACACTTTTACTATGATAATTTAGTGAGAGATCATCTTATAAAGCTACCGTCAAACCAAGCAAAATAAGATGTATAAAAGATAAACATCACATGCAATCAATATAAGTGATATGATATGGCCATCATCATCTTGTGCTTGTGATCTCCATCTCTGAAGCATCGTCATGATCACCATCGTCACCGGCGCGACACCTTGATCTCCATCGTAGCATCGTTGTCGTCTCGCCAAGTTTATGCTACTACGACTATCGCTACCGCTTAGTGATAAAGTAAAGTATTACAGAGCAATTGCATTGCATACAATCAAGCGACAACCATATGGCTCCTGCCAGTTGCCAATAACTCGGTTACAAAACATGATCATCACATACAATAAAATTTAGCATCATGTCTTGACCATATCACATCACAACATGCCCTGCAAAAACAAGTTAGACGTCCTCTACTTTGTTGTTGCAAATTTTACGTGGCTGCTACGGGCTTAAGCAAGAACCAATCTTACCTACGCATCAAAACCACAACGATAGTTTGTCAAGTTAGTGCTGTTTTAACCTTCGCAAGAACCGAGCGTAGCCACACTCGGTTCAACTAAAGTTGGAGAAACTCACACCCGCCAGCCACCTGTGTGCAAAGCACGTCGTTAGAACCAGTCTCGCGTAAGCGTACGCGTAATGTCGGTCCGGGCCGCTTCATCCAACAATACCGCCGAACCAAAGTATGAAATCCTGGTAAGCAGTATGACTTATATCGCCCATAACTCACTTGTGTTCTACTCGTGCATATAACATCAACACATAAAACCTAGGCTCGGGTGCCACTGTTAATTTCAGAAAAATTCCTACGCACACGCAAGATCATGGTGATGCATAGCAACGAGAGGGAAGAGTGTTGTCTACGTACCCTCGTAGACCGAAGCGGAAGCGTTGACACAACGTAGAGGAAGTAGTCGTACGTCTTCCCGGTCCAACCGATCCAAGCACCGTTACTCCGGCACCTCCGAGTTCTTGGCACACGTTCAGCTCGATGACGCTCCCCGGGCTCCGATCCAGCAAAGCTTCGGGGAGGAGTTCTGTCAGCACGACGGCGTGGCGACAATCTTGATGTTCAACCGTCACAGGGCTTCGCCTAAGCACCGGTACAATATGATCGAGTTGTAATATCGTGGAGGGGGGCACCGCACACGGCTAAGGAACGATCACGAAGATCAACTTGTGTGCCTATGGGGTGCCCCCTGCCCCCGTATATAAAGGAGTGGAGGAGGGGAGGGCCGGCCCTCTCTATGGCGCGCCATAGGGAGTCCTACTCCCACCGGGAGTAGGATTCCCCCTTTCCTAGTCCAACTAGGAGTCGTTCCATCTGGTAGGAGTAGGTGACAAGGAAGGGGAAAGGAGAAGGGAAGGAAGGAGGGGGCGCAGCCCCTCCCCCTAGTCCAATTCGGACTAGGCCTTGGGGGGGCACGCGGCCTGCCCTAGGCAGCCCCTCTCTCTTTCCCGTATGGCCCAATAAGGCCCAATACTTTTCCCCCGTATTCCCGTAACTCACCGGTACTCCGAAAAATACCCGAACCACTCAGAACCTTTCCGATGTCCGAATATAGTCGTCCAATATATCGATCTTTACATCTCGAACATTTCGAGACTCCTCGTCATGTCCCCGATGTCATACGGGACTACGAACTCCTTCAGTATATCCAAACTCATAAACTCATTATATAACTGTCATCGAAACCTTAAGCGTGCGGACCCTACGGTTCGAGGACAATGTAGACATGACCAAGACACGTCTCCGGTCAATAAACAATAGCAGAACCTGGATGCTCATATTGCCTCCCACATATTCTACGAAGATCTTTATCGGTCAGACCGCATAACAACATACGTTGTTCCCTTTGTCATCGGTATGTTAGTTGCCCGAGATTCGATCATCGGTATCCTATACCTAGTTCAATCTCGTTACCGGCAAGTCTCTTTACTCGTTCCGTAATACATCATCCTGCAACTAACTCATTAGTTGCAATGCTTGCGAGGCTTAAGTGATGTGCATTACCGAGAGGGCCCAGAGATACCTCTCCGACATTCTGAGTGACAAATCCTAATCTCGAAATACGCCAACCCAACAAGTACCTTCGGAGACACCTGTAGAGCACCTTTATAATCACCCAGTTACGTTGTGACGTTTGGTAGCACACAAAGTGTTCATCCGGTAAACGGGAGTTGCATAATCTCATAGTCATAGGAACATGTATAAGTCATGAAGAAAGCAATAGCAACATACTAAACGATCGGGTGCTAAGCTAATGGAATGGGTCATGTCAATCAGATCATTCACATAATGATGTGATCCCGTTAATCAAATAACAACTCTTTGTCCATGGTTAGGAAACATAACCATCTTTGATTAACGAGCTAGTCAAGTAGTGGCATATTACTGACACTCTGTTTGTCTATGTATTCACACATGTATTATGTTTCCAGTTAATACAATTCTAGCATTAATAATAAACATTTATCATGAAATAAGGAAATAAATAATAACTTTATTATTGCCTCTAGGGCATATTTCCTTCAGCTTCGACTTCTGACCATGTCAGAAGGAGCTTTATGACGACCCCGCGGTCGCATGCCATCTTCACCAGCGCCTCGGCGAGCGAGCAGGTCTTCTACATCCCGGGAGTAGCGCTCAGGGCTCTTCCCGCGGTGACGCCCGAGGTCTTCGGGGTGATTACGCCGTTCGTCGTGCGCCGCTTGAGAGGAGCGCGGCGTCGGCGCCGGCGTGGGAGTCTTGGAAGCCCTCGCGTCGCCTTCGAGCGGGGTGGCAGTGATCTTGGAAGGCCCCGCACCACCCGCGGAGGGCCTGGATCCGTCTTTGGATTTGGCGGCGTGCGACCCGTTACCAGGCGCACGAACATCGCCGCCTCCCAAACTCCGGCTGCCGGGACAGTGTTGGTGTTCGGGAACGGCGCCCCGGGTCCTTTCTGCGACCGGTCCGCTGCTCGCCCGCGTCGGGACGGGGCGTCTGGCTTTCGACGGGCCAACCGCCACCGTCGTCTTCTTCTTGGGTGTCATGACGATGAAGAAGCGTCGAACTAACTGCTAGAGCCGATTCTCACAACTGCGCCCCCTACCTGGCGCGCCAAAGATGTCGGTGGGAACGACACCTATGGGATCACAAGAATCCCTACTGCGGTTGCGGGGCGCGGGGTCGTGAGAAGAGCGGATCAAACAGATAGCACACGGTTCCTTTACCCAGGTTCGGGCCGCAAGGATGCGTAAAACCCTACTCCTGCTTTGGTGGTTTGTTTATCTATGTTCTTGAACTAGCAATGGGGCGTGAGGAGCTCCAAAAAGCCGAATCCCCCTCCTGGTCGCCTTGGGCCTCCTTTTATAGGGAAAGGGTTGCCACAGTGGCACACAGGAGGTGGAAAGGGTACAGCGATGCGAGGATATCGCTCGCATTACATGACATGGTGCCTTTAATGCGTCTTGCCTAGGTGTCCTTGCTTTATCGGGGACGGGGAGAGCCCTGTCTCGTCCATTGCCGCTCCTTCTTGTGTTGACACGCGCCCTGGCCAGCGGTGCCCGCGGTGCCATGTAGGCAGGCATGCAGCTGAGGTGGCGCAGTGATTGGTCTCCACGAAGATCCGCATGCCGCCACGCTGGTGCCTGCCAAGCTGGTTGGGTCGACAGCTACATGCGAACGGCGGTGGAGGTCTGATTGCCGTGGGCCTGATGGTGGCCTTACGGGTGTTCATGGCAAGGGCCTTGCCGGGGCCCCGGCAAGGGTCTTGTCGTGGCGCCTGCTGTCATCCCCGGCAAGGCTCTTGCCGGGGGCCTTGTGGTCCTCCTTAGCTGGCATCCCGCCAAGGATCATCATCTTCTAAAGTGTGTACCTGATCTTGAATGTCTTCACAAAGATCTGCATGCCACCACGGGGATGTCTCCCGAATCCTTGCCCCATGGGGGAAGTGGACTCAAGGGTGACTCGCTCCGTAGGTGTGTGGCAAGCTGCCACGGCAAGGGTCTTGCCGGGTTTGCTAAAACGGCCTCCCGACAAGGATCTTGCCGGGGGAGTCCGCTTCGTCCCCTTTGCTCTTTGTGGTCTTGGTCTTGGCGTTGTTCTGCTTCTCTCGAGCTTCGGCCTTACCTCGGCTCACCTCCCTTGCCTTGCTCAGTGTGGTGGTGCCCGTGGCTCAGACTACCCATGCACAGTTATAGGGGTACAAAAAGTGTACCCCTCTTTTTGTACACCGACAAACTTAATCGCTCCAAGCCTCCCAGTCATGTCCTGACCCAGCCTTCAAAGCCGGTGGATGGCCTCCTCTATCACAGAGGAGGATATCGCGAAGCTCCGGGCGGCAAGGTATCTGACCGCGGAAATCCTCCACAGGCTCCCTGCCAAGGGGCAGGTTATTCCTACACCCAGAACCGGCGAGAGGGTCATATTCATCTCCCACTTCCTCTGGGGGCTAGGATTTGCTCTCCACCCCTTCGTTCGTGATCTCATGTTCTATTACGGGCTAGATTTTCATGATCTAGCTCCGGACTCCTTTCTTCACATCTCGGCGTTCATTGTCATGTGCGAGGCCTTTCTCCGTATTCCCCCACACTTCGGCTTATGGCTCAAGACCTTTAATGTGAAGCCGAAGGTAGTCGACGGGGAGCTAGCGGAATGTGGTGGTGCTATGGTGGGAAAGCTTGTCAATGCTCTTTGGACAAAGGGCTCCTTCGCGGAAACTTCCAACCTGTGGCAGCGGGAGTGTTTTTACATCACGGAACACTACGGTACCAAGTGGGCAGCCACACTTGCGTTTCGATCTGGCCCTCCACTACAACTCGCATCATGGATTAATAAGGGGCTGGACTGGGGATCAATTGATGAAGTGCAAACGCTACAAATCCGTATTCGGAGCCTCCTTGAAAAGGACACCGACCTCATCAACGCGAACCAGGTAATGCTAGTCCGCCATGTCCTGCCGTGCTAGCGACGACCTCTCCACTTGTGGGAGTTCAATCCAGAAGGACCACGTACCCTTCAGCACTTCTTCGGCACAACGCACGGAGGGATGTGGAAGTTAATTTTTGGGACCCGAAAGAAGTGGCCGGATACAACTGAAGACATCGGCCTTGACTGCAACCATCCGGATACCTCGGTAAGCACTTGACTCCTGAACACAACTTAGTTGATTATCCCATATCAATATACTGAGAAACCTGTCTTCGACCAGGGATGGGTAAACAAAGCGGAGCGAATTAGGTGTTCGGCTCCACTTCCCGAAGACTCAGCTGATACTGTGTTGACAAGGATGCTGGCCCTGGCGCCGTATCAAATGCCGGCGAAGGAGGACAAAGAGGAGGCCAAAGGAGGCTTCCACTCTAAAGGTACACCGAACGCTATGTCCAAGGAGACCGGAACTCCCTCTCCTGAAGACGAAGGTGAAGGAGAAGCTGATATCCCTTCTCCCCACGGTAAGAAGAGGACCACCCCCAAAGATTTGGAGGTGGAGGCCCCGAAGAGAGGGAAGATGTCCCTATCATGCGGTTCGGGTTCGGAAGACGACGTTGCTGCACAGTTCCTCCGTAAGGACAAGCCTTTCACGGAATCGTAAGTGAACAAGGGTACTCTAGACATATCCCATTCTTTTCAGGCTACAAGGGTAACGTCTAAAAAATACATGTTTGCACTCCGGCCCGTAGTCTTGCTCAACAGTCCTCCTCCTCACGTGACCTGCTTCCGGAGATGATGGAAAGCGAGACGCCTCTACCGGATTCCTTGCCCCTTAGGGTGGACGACTTTGAGGTGTCGTCCCGGAGGATCTCCCATGATCATCAAGTGGTGCGGGGGACAATGAAGATAACGCCCGAAGGTGAAACTTTGGTAGTCAAGGGTCCAGAGTTGTCCGGCTTACATCCGAAGACGACTCTAGGGTCGAGCAAGCGTACCTCTTTGAGGGAGGTCCGTGCACCTGCGGCGGCTTCCCGAAATCCAGAGGCACCGGATACGTTGATGGACATGTTGACAAGCGCGTCCATCTCAGAGGAACATCATACCTTAATGGATACGGTGGTTGAGAGGATTCTGTTCGCAAGAAGCAGATTGAATGAAGCCTACACGAGCCTACTAAGAGGCTTCGAGGTATGTGATGTAATATTTTAACCATGCTTTACATGCAGAATGCGCCAGTGTATAGATAGTAGCCCCTGAGACTCTGGTCGGCTTCCACAGGGAGGCGATCAGAGGATCAAAAAGATATACCGAGGAAATGACACGATTAATTTGAAAACAGGCTATCATGTCAACGACGACCACTTAAGCTACGGAAGTTGTAGATTTAAAGCAGAAACTAGAGTTAGTGGATGAGGACATTACTCTTGTTGACAGGCGACTCGACGAGGCACAAGGTATGTTTTGGGGCAGTTAGCTTATGCATGTATAATAATATGATCATGAAGCTGGGAATTATATACTGAGACATGTACAATTGTAGATGGTGCTGCTACGGTTGAGACTCTACAGGCTGAACTTGCCCGGGCCAAGGAGCAAGCCAGAGTGAGCAATGCTGCTGTAAAGAAGGCAACTGCTGAGTTAAAGGCCGAACAGGCCGCTCGGTGCCAGTGTGAGGAGAGAATGTCTTCCCTGGCGTGAGAATTAAAGGATGCCACTGGTCAATGCAAATCACTCGAGAAGGATAACAAAGCCAAGACAGCCGAACTTGATAAGGCTTTACAAGAGGCGCAAGAGGCACGGTCCGAGTCTAGAGCGGCTCGGGAGGAGATCCGACAAGCTGGGGAGATAGCGTCCCGTAAGCCCTTTCTATTGGACAGTAAATTCGGCGATCCGATGTCACGATCGGTTTTTCCGGGCATTAATTTTCCAGAAAAAGGCCGTTGCGCTCACCAGCCCCAGGATTACTGTTAGCTGATGAGACACCAACTTGATACAAAAATTCCAAGCAAAAGTACAAAATATGTAGTACAAGACCATTGTGGCCTATGAGTACAACAAAAGGTTTTCTAGTGGTTGAGGGCGGAAGCGTTTTGTGGATCACCACGGTAATGGGACTCCATTTCCCACGGGAACAGCTGACCAGGTTAACTCCTATCTCCGTGAGGCTGCTATCACCGTTGCTCAGGTTCCGAAGCGGTCGTCACAACGCTCCTCCCCAAGCAATCAATCTGGCCAAGACAATAGCCAGGGACAAGCCAGTGAGTACTTTGAATGTACTCGCAAACATTAAGAACACAGTTATAATATAGTCAAAAATAATCATGTTTCAAAACATCCTATAATCATTCTGATAACTATGGTCTAAGGTTCATGATGCACGCGAGTATATTACTTATGTAAGTCATGGATAAACAGTTAAGTAAAGGGAATAACAAAACATGCCACAGTCGGGCGTCTGGGCGACACCACAGAAAGGGCTTTAAAAGAAATGCCACAGTCGGGCGTCTGAGTGACACCACAAAAAGGGCTTTAAAAGAAATGCCACAGTCGAGCGACACCACAGAAAGGGCTTTAGAAGAAATGCCACAGTCGGGCGTCTGAGCGACACCACAGAAAGGGCTTTAAAACAAATGCCACAGTCGGGCGTCTGAGCGACACCACAGAAAGGGCTTTAAAAAGAAATAATCATAGTGAACATCCCGGAGGTAGAACCATCCCAGAGATATTCGATGATAACAATAATATCACGGGTTAGTCAACAATGGTAATAATCATAATCATCACAAGTCACAAGTAGTAATTGCCGTTCTGATTTAACAATTTCACCTCCGAAGACCGACACTAAGACCGACGCTTGACACATCCCAGACTGTAGTCCTTAACCATGGACACGGCTATTCGAATAGGTTTAATCTCTGCAGAGGGTGTACTCTTTACCCACGAGTAACGGATTCCTTTAGCCCATCGGGACTAATTCCGTCTACGGTCTTTTAGTTGAAAACACACCTGACTAGCACACACCAGCTTAACTCACCGGTGTCTGGAATCACCCACGACACCTGTCAAGCAAACTCTAAGTGGGGAGGCTACAACCTCGACGTAGCATGGGATCACAAAATTTATACCGCGCGCAAACTGGGGGAGCTACCCCCTTCGGCTACAACCGAAACACCCATGCCCCCTGACTAGGTGGCATGCCTACCAGCTACAACCGATATCTTCCACCATGGCCTCTCTGTACGGTGTGTGCCAAGACAAGGGTTAACAACTTACTGAACCATACCCCACCTATGGTAGGGACCTGTGGCAGTACGATACAAGTATGGGGGTTACTGGCACAAGACTCGATCTACGGTCGACTTCGGAGGTAGTAATAATTCCTGCAAGTTTAGCATAACGATGTATATACTTCAACCAACAGATAGGAACACCACACGACATACTCCATCATGCCATACCGGACACGACCGTCTCAACGGAGGACTAGGGTCAAGACTGTGTCTACCCAAGACAGAGGCCTACCCGGCATTTCCTTCCGGTATGCATGAAAAGTGTATGGCGGTGATTTCCATCACAAAACATGTCAACTCCATATGCATGAAATTCACTAATAAGCACTTATGAGTAGGATCACGTCCTCACATAAAATGACACATGCACGTGCCGGGGTGGTGTTGTTACCGAGTCAAACGACACACACAAAAATTACACCAGGGTTCAGAATGCTTGCCTTTAGGTCATGGAAAATAGGGGTGCATCCAAAACACCTTGAAACCTTCAAAAATCCTATTTAAAAGGATATGTATGAATTAACACATACAATAAAAAAGCACAAAAAGTTGTTTTGGAAAATTTTCAAATAAATCTTAAAATAAACTAGACAGAATTTAAGAGATGTATGAAAAAGAATCAATTCATTTGGAGTTATATTTAAAGAGTTATAGTCAGTCAAAGTTTAGTCAAATCTGTTATTAAAAATAAATATATAAAAGAAAACGATTCGGACGGAATACGCTTTCGGTGCAGAGGAGGCGTACTTGAGGTTTTACGCCTCCACTTATCCACGTGGCTGGCGTGGGGTTTCACTGACAGTGGGCCCGCCTGGCCCACTGGTCAGGTTTGACCAGTCACCACTCCCTCCTCTTCCTTGCCCGAGCAGAGGCGGGACGTCCGGCGTTCGTCGCCGGCGAACGGCTGTCCTACGCGGGCATCTGAGTGCAGGGATGGATCCGCCACTCCTAGACGGTTCCCTCGGTGGTCGTAGGGTTGTCAGAGGTGAAGGAAATCGCCGGCGGCGAGCTCCGCGACGGAGGGAAGCTTCGGTGGAGTTGGGGATTCCGGCCCTGGTGGTTCCTGGCTGCGTCTGGGAGGCTAGGCAGCTCCGCGGGTTTAAGTGGAGTCGGAAGGCGGCGTTTGGGAGGGCAGAGGAGGTCTTGGCGCGTCAGGGCTGACCGGGGCGAAGCGGCGGCCGAGCTGACCGGAGAGGTTGAAGACGACCCTCTCCTCTTCAATTGATGGCGATGGGGGCACTAGTGGGACGGTGAGGGGTTTCCTGAGGGCTCGGAGGAGCTCGGGGCTTCCTTATATAGGCAATGAAGGTCGATTCGAGGTGGCCGGAGATAAGAACGGCGGCGAACCGCCTCTCTGTGCTTGCAGGGCGACGTGGCGGCGACGGGCGCTAGCGGACGAAGTTGTGGATGAGCACACACTGCTCCATGAGGCAGGTGGCGAGCGCTGGCGGCTTGGGCGGCGCTGGCTAGCGCAGGAGCGGTCGGGCGGCGGTTGCGGCCACGGGCGTGCCGCCAAGCGGCTCTGGCGGCGGCGCTATAGGGCGCCAGGGGGGTGGTCGGGGCCTTTTGGCGGGATGCGTCGAGAAGGGGAGTGCTAGGTGAGGTTCTTCCGTGCGGGTCAAGCCAGGGGCGCGCGACGCGGTGGCTCGGGGCGCGGCTGCAGTTGGTGTGCTCTGGGCGCGCCCAGTGCACTCCCACCAGCTGCTCGGCGAAATGCCAGGGCGAGCTAGAGGTCTCGGGTGAGGCTGGGACTTAGCAGGCCTAAGCTGGGGGTAGTGAGGAGTCTATTGGACAAGGTAGCTAGGCAAGGGAAGCAAGATCACAGTGCAAACTAAAACTCATGTCAAAACTGGTCATGCCTACAGGGTGCTCGACAGAATGCCACATGCACCTAGGCACCTCTTGGGGTGGCCAAAACTTCCAGAGTGGGGTCTCCATGGAAGTATGAGAGGGTTGTGTAGTTAGTTTGCAAAAAGGGGAAACTTGCTAGTGCAAGTTTTGCAAAACTACACTTCTGGACAGGAAGTAAATGGCAAGATTGCAAGCACTTAGAGTCATCCAATGGGCCCAATCTACTGGACTTAAGGGTTTAGCAGGATTGACTACAAGCATGAGAAAGCACAAGATCATTAGAGCAAGAAATAATAGGGTTGTTGTAGAAAACACAAGTCTGGCCCAGAATGAAGAAGAGGTTGGTTTACTCCAATTCTCCAAAGAACAACTCTATGTTTTTGCATAAAGTTGAAACATATGTTGCTGCTAACATCTCATAATTTTGGTGGAGACTAGAAAGAAATATTTAAATGGGTTGTAGTGCAAACATGCCCACTGAACCAGAGAAGAAAATTTGGTGTAGGGCTCACTTTATTTCAAGAATAAAAGATATTTTTGCACAAAAGTGATTTAATAACACCACATGACATCTCCAAATTTTGGTGGGATTTATGAGATAATTTATGAAGAGGGTGTAGTTCAAAAATGGCCTTATAATCTTGAAAAACCATTTTTGAAGAAAAATAAAGATCAAGCAAATTTAATTTTGTAATTAGCTCTACTAATACAAGAAAAGTTTTTCCTTGAGAGTTTAAACAAGTCCAAAAACATATTTGAAAAGTTTTCACTTTGGGGAAAAACTCCATAACAACCAAGTTCAAAAATCAAAAGGGAGCTCAGAAAATAAAAGTTTTAATTCCTGGCAAAATTTTAATCAGTAAAACAAGGTCAAAAAAATTTTGGGTGTCACAACACTACCCCCCTTAAGAAAAATCTCGTCCTCGAGATTTGCTAAGGGTTGTTTATTAAAAAAAAACTCTCCGGGATTTTTCGCGAGGGAAAACGGTTAAAAATAAAGGAGCACAAGTCACAACAAAACCATACATATTAGTAGAAGCCAAATAACTTGCAAGCTCAGGTTACCACGCATAAGTCACAATACATAACTAATTGTTGCAACAATGAACATAGCAGCGATGCTTAAAATGGAAACCGTAACTGGACGGGGTCCTGCGAGAATGTTTCTGGTATGAGAAACATTCCTATTCTATCGGGGAAAGAGGTTTAAATAGTCGATGAATGCGTCTCTCTTGGCCGGGCCTCAGTGATCTGCCGATGGCGATCTGAGAATTTAAATCTGCGAGACTTTGTAGATAACCCATCACATGTTGGGTGAAGCATTCTTGAGCGATGACATACTGGACCAGGTTGGCTAGGACTGGGTCTTTCTCAATTCGTCCACCGGGAAAAGATGACACTCCACCGGGTGCTGCACGGCTCGGAAAGTAATAATACCCTCGTTCGCTGGCATAGGGAACCGCGAATCGAAGGCGAGCAAGCGCTTCGTAAGCAGTAGCCTCTATGGCCATAAGCGGGGTCGGCATAGATTTCCCCACGAAGGAGACCTCTGTTGGGTCTTGGTCTGAGTTCACGGGGGGGATGTGCACTGCTGCCCAGTATCTCGAGGTGGAAGAGGTGATCCTTGATTTGAACAGCTCGTACTGGGGTGGATGGGGAGCGCCCATGGTACTGCAGGTAAAATCCCACAATATCTTGACAAAACTACCCGGGGTTGCATCTGGGGTTCTTAGATGAATGCTGGGGCTCGGCATGGCGAGAAATGGTTGTGAGGGTGGTGCACAAGGTGAGAGGTGCTTTGGCAAGGTCACGCGGTGGCCTTTTATAGCACTGGAGCTGGGTCACTTTTACCATGGTGATTGGTAAGTAAACTTCCAGCTCCGCTCTACGGGTCGGAGTCAAGCCACAGATAATTATGTATCAAAATATTATACAATTCCTCTGATCATTATGGGATAGTGGCTGTGCTGTGCTGGTTGGGGCTAACGTGCCCTTTTTATAGGAAAAAGGGGACGGAGTCTTCCTTCGCACGCTTGCGAGAAAGACTATTCAGGATTCGATCACTGGCGCATGAGCGACAGGCTAAGTTGATAGGTTGGGCACCGACTGCCAAAAGGTGTCGGGTCACTGTGGGGCTATCTTGCAGGAGAAGCTTGGCTGGGGTTTTGGTTATGGCTCGGTGGGTTGGTCTGCCTAGGTTTATTGGCCTGGCTAGGATGGATTAGCCAATGGTCAGCCTGGCTCTGATACCAAGTCTGTCACGACCGGTTTTTCCGGGCATTAATTTTCAAGAAAAAGGCCGTTGCGCTCACCAGCCCCAGGATTACTGTTAGCTGATGAGACACCAACTTGTACAGAAATTCCAAGCAAAAGTACAAAATATGTAGTACAAGACCATTGTGGCCTATGAGTACAACAAAAGGTTTTCTAGTGGTTGAGGGCGGAAGCGTTTTGTGGATCACCACGGTAATGGGACTCCATTTCCCACGGGAACAGCTGACCAGGTTAACTCCTATCTTCGCGAGGCTGCTATCACCGTTGCTCAGGTTCCGAAGCGGTTGTCACAACGCTCCTCCCCAAGCAATCAATCTGGCCAAGACAATAGCCAGGGACAAGCCAGTGAGTACTTTGAATGTACTCGCAAACATTAAGAACACAGGTATAATATAGTCACAAATAATCATGTTTCAGAACATCCTATAATCATTCTGATAACTATGGTGTAAGGTTCATGATGCACGCGAGTATATTACTTATGTAAGTCATGGATAAACAGTTAAGTAAAGGGAATAACAAAACATGCCACAGTCGGGCGTCTGGGCGACACCACAGAAAGGGCTTTAAAAGAAATGCCACAGTCGGGCGTCTGAGCGACACCACAAAAAGGGCTTTAAAAGAAATGCCACAGTCGGGCGTCTGAGCGACACCACAAAAAGGGCTTTAAAAGAAATGCCACAGTCGGGCGTCTGAGTGACACCATAGAAAGGGATTTAGAAGAAATGCCACAGTCGGGTGTCTGAGAGACACCACAGAAAGGGCTTTAAAACAAATGCCACAGTCGGGCGTCTGAGCGACACCACAGAAAGGGCTTTAAAAAGAAATAATCATAGTGAACATCCCGGAGGTAGAACCATCCCAGAGATATTCGATGATAACAATAATATCACGGGTTAGTCAACAATGGTAATAATCATAATCATCACAAGTCACAAGTAGTAATTCTCGTTCTGGTTTAACAATTTCACCTCCGAAGACCGACACTAAGACCGACGCTTGACCCATCCCAGACTGTAGTCCTTAACCATGGACACGGCTATTCGAATAGGTTTAATCTGTGCAGAGGGTGTACTCTTTACCCACGAGTAACGGATTCCTTTAGCCCATCGGGACTAATTCCGTCTACGGTCTTTTAGTTGAAAACACACCTGACTAGCACACACCAACTTAACTCACCGGTGTCTGGAATCACCCACGACACCTGTCAAGCAAACTCTAAGTGGGGAGGCTACAACCTCGACGTAGCATGGGATCACAAAATTTATACCGCGCACAAACTGGGGAGCTACCCCCTTCGGCTACAACCGAAACACCCATGCCCCCTGACCAGGTGGCATGCCTACCAGCTACAACCGATATCTTCCACCATGGCCTCTCAGTACGGTGTGTGCCAAGACAAGGGTTAACAACTTACTGAACCATACCCCACCTATGGTAGGGACCTGTGGCAGTATGATACAAGTATGGGGGTTACTGGCACAAGACTCGATCTACGGTCGACTTAGGAGGTAGTAATAATTCCTGCAAGTTTAGCATAACGATGTATATACTTCAACCAACAGATAGGAACACCACACGACATACTCCATCATGCCATACCGGACACGACCGTCTCAACGGAGGACTAGGGTCAAGACCGCGTCTACCCAAGACAGAGGCCTACCCGGCATTTCCTTCCGGTATGCATGAAAAGTGTATGGCGGTGATTTCCATCACAAAACATGTCAACTCCATATGCATGAAATTCACTAATAAGCACTTATGAGTAGGATCACGTCCTCACATAAAATGACACATGCACGTGCCGGGGTGGTGTTGTTACCGAGTCAAACGACACACACAAAAATTACACCAGGGTTCAGAATGCTTGCCTTTAGGTCATGGAAAAGAGGGGTGCATCCAAAACACCTTGAAACCTTCAAAATTTCTATTTAAAAGGATATGTATGAATTAACACATACAATCAAACAGCACAAAAAGTTGTTTTGGAAAATTTTCAAATAAATCTTAAAATAAACTAGACAGAATTTAAGAGATGTATGAAAAAGAATCAATTCATTTGGAGTTATATTTAAAGAGTTATAGTCAGTCAAAGTTTAGTCAAATCTGTTATTAAAAATAAATATATAAAAGAAAACGATTCGGACGGAATACGCTTTCGGTGCAGAGGAGGCGTACTTGAGGTTTTACTGACAGTGGGCCCGCCTGGCCCTCTGGTCAGGTTTGACCAGTCCCCACTCCCTCCTCTTCCTTGCCCGAGCAGAGGCGGGACGTCCGACGTTCGTCGCCGGCGAACGGCGGTCCTACGCGGGCATCCGAGTGCAGGGATGGATCCGCCACTCCTAGACGGTTCCCTCGGTGGTCGTAGGGTTGTCAGAGGTGAAGGAAATCGCCGGCGGCGAGCTCCGCGGCGGAGGGAAGCTTCGGTGGATTTGGGGATTCCGGCCCTGGTGGTTCCTGGCTGCGTCTGGGAGGCTAGGCAGCTCCGCGGGTTTAAGTGGAGTCGGACGGCGGCGTTTGGGAGGGCAGAGGAGGTCTTGGCGCGTCGGGGCTGACCGGGGCGAAGCGGCGGCCGAGCTGACCGGAGAGGTTGAAGACGACCCTCTCCTCTTCAATTGATGGCGATGGGGGCACTAGTGGGACGGTGAGGGGTTGCCTGAGGGCTCGGAGGAGCTCGGGGCTTCTTTATATAGGCAATGGAGGTCGGTTCGAGGTGGCCGGAGATAAGAACGGCCGCGAACCGCCTCTCTGTGCTTGCAGGGCGACGTGGCGGCGACGGGCGCTAGCGGACGAAGTTGTGGATGAGCACGCACTGCTCCATGAGGCAGGTGGCGAGCGCTGGTGGCTTGGGCGGCGCTGGCTAGCGCAGGAGCGGTCGGGCGGCGGTTGCGGCCACGGGCGTGCCGCCAAGCGGCTCTGGCGGCGGCGCTATAGGGCGCCAGGGGGGGTGGTCGGGGCCTTTTGGCGGGATGCGTCGAGAAGGGGAGTGCTAGGTGAGGTTCTTCCGCGCGGGTCAAGCCAGGGGCGCGCGACGCAGCGGCGCGAGGCGCAGCTGCAGTTGGCGTGCTCTGGGCGCGCCCAGTGCACGCCCACCAGCTGCTCGGCGAAATGCCAGGGCGAGCTAGAGGTCTCGGGTGAGGCTGGGACTTAGCAGGCCTAAGCTGGGGGTAGTGAGGAGTCTATTGGACAAGGTAGCTAGGCAAGGGAAGCAAGATCACAGTGCAAACTAAAACTCATGTCAAAACTGGTCATGCCTACAGGGTGCTCGATAGAATGCCACATGCACCTAGGCACCTCTTGGGGTGGCCAAAACTTCCAGAGTGGGGTCTCCATGGAAGTATGAGAGGGTTGTGTACTAAGTTTGCAAAAAGGGGAAACTTGCTAGTGCAAGTTTTGCAAAACTACACTTCTGGACAGGAAGTAAATGGCAAGATTGCAAGCACTTAGAGTCATCCAATGGGCCCAATCTCCTGGACTTAAGGGTTTAGCAGGATTGACTACAAGCATGAGAAAGCACAAGATCATTAGAGCAAGAAATAATAGGGTTGTTGTAGAAAACACAAGTCTGGCCCAGAATGAAGAAGAGGTTGGTTTAATCCAATTCTCCAAAGAACAACTCTATGTTTTTGCATAAAGTTGAAACATATGTTGCTGCTAACATCTCATAATTTTGGTGGAGACTAGAAAGAAATATTTAAATGGGTTGTAGTGCAAACATGCCCACTGGACCAGAGAAGAAAATTTGGTGTAGGGCTCACTTTATTTCAAGAATAAAAGATATTTTTGCACAAAAGTGATTTAATAACACCACATGACATCTCCAAATTTTGGTGGGATTTATGAGATAATTTATGAAGAGGGTGTAGTTCAAAAATGGCCTTATAATCTTGAAAAACCATTTTTGAAGAAAAATAAAGATCAAGCAAATTTAATTTTGTAATTAGCTCTACTAATACAAGAAAAGTTTTTCCTTGAGAGTTTAAACAAGTCCAAAAACATATTTGAAAAGTTTTCACTTTGGGGAAAAACTCCATAACAACCAAGTTCAAAAATCAAAAGGGAGCTCAGAAAATAAATTTTTTAATTCCTGGCAAAATTTTAATCAGTAAAACAAGGTCAAAATTTTTTTGGGTGTCACATCCGAATTTGGCCCCGATTAATCAATTGTGGAGTTCTCCAGACGCACTCTTGGACCTGCCGAAGAGTTTCTCCGATGCGGTGCAGTTTTACCAAGCGCAAGAAGGACATGTAACGGAGAAGCTGTTCTGGTCGCAATTCAGCGCGCCAAGGCGTCCGTTGTTGCTGAACGAACAGATGGCCCAGTGGGCCGAGCTCCACAAGGTGTCCGGAGCTACCATGAAGGACGTCGTGGTCCGGCTGTGGCCGAATGAGCCAGCTCCACACAGTTATTTTGGTTTGGTGCAGCGACTTGCTGATGTGGTGCCGCGTATCGACGCCTATAAGTGGTCGGCTTGCATTGAATGTGCACGGATGGCCTTCGCCCGCGTCAAGACATACTGGGCAAAGATGAAGGCCACCGATGTTGCAGCGAAGAGTCCACCCAGGGGCAAGGACCATCGCATGCCGGAGCATTATTTTGGGGACGTCCTAGAGGGTGCCCGCTTGATAGAGGGTCAATGCTCGAAAGATATCATGTTCGAGTGAATGTATCAGAATTGTGATAACAATACTATAATATATTAAGGCTGTGTTATTTTTATGCCTTTTGCCTGAAAGGTATTTCCTCCTGTGCGGCCGTTTTTTGTAATCTGAAAGTTTGCCAGTCGTCGGCTTCAACCCCCTCGCGTATAATGCGGGGGTGTTCGGAATAGCAACTGACTACACTTGACCCAACGTCTTGGTCCGTGAAGGAGGTGTTAGTGCGGCGAACTAGGCAATCGGACTATAGGGCTTTAACACCTTCACTTACCCATAGGAGTTTGACGGTGGGTCTACTATGTAGCCCCTTGTATGTACGCAGTTATCCGAATACGCTGTGCTACATAGGTGACCGGAAAACAGTCCTTCGTGTTACACAGAAGAAATCGCAAAGGATTTTGATGAATCACCGAGTGGTTGACCAGCTCTCGCCGTATCATGACAGTCAGTTTTTGTCTTTCTCTACTGAGGTGTTTGACCAGGTGAACCGGAAACACAATCGCAGTAGTTCTCCCTTTACTACCCTAGTCGATAGAGCGGAACGTAAGGTAGTAAGCACAGGAGCCGAGCAACCCAAATACATGATTCGGAGCTGATGCATATAATGCCAAACTCGTGACGCCGAAGTATGCTATAGAGTTGTTCGTACTTTGTTGGAAGCTAATATGTTGCCATATCGAGCCCATGGCGTTTAGTGCTGAGGTGTGTATGTGAAACCACCGAAGAAGTAAAATACAAAAAAGTAAGTACTAAGGACAGATTATGTGTACTGGAATCTGATTGATGCATTAAACGCAATCTTACGGATTAGAACACACATTCCCAGGTCATTTTACATGCCAGGGGTCGAAGGCTGAGGAAATAGGCTATATCCAGGTTTTAAATAGAGTGTTTGGTCTACAAAAAATCTTTTGGACCTCTTGTCGCACGTCTGCGCTGCCTTTGCCTTAGCGAAGAAGATTCTGTGCCATAGGCATGTCCGTATTGTGCCTCCGCCGATGACCAAGGTATTTTCAGTGCGTAATTGTGCCTGCGCGATGTGAGCTTCGCGGGCATATAAATGCGGCGAACGACGGAGGCAGAACTGCTAATCCAGCTCTAAAATCGGCCGATCTTGTGTAGTAGAGGCCGATGAGGTATGCGGTTTAACGAGGCCGCTTTGTACTTCGGCTGAGATGGCCGTGGTGTATTCTACGAAACGGATGGTGTCGGTGTCAAAACCGGCGGATCTCGGGTAGGGGGTCCCGAACTGTGCGTCAAGGTCAGATGGTAACAGGAGACAAGGGACACTTTATTTTACCCAGGTTCGGGCCCTCTCGAGGGAGGTAAAACCCTACTCCTGCTAGATTAATATTGATGATATGGGTAGTACAAGAGTAGATCTACCACGAGATCGAGGAGGCTAAACCCTAGAAGCTAGCCTATGGTATGATTGTGTATGATGATGGTTGTCCTACGGACTACAACCCTCTGGTTTATATAGAGACCGGATAGGGTTAGGGTTACACAGAGTCGGTTACAATGGTAGGAGATCTTGAATATCTACACGCCTAGCTTGCCTTCCACGCCAAGGAAAGATTCTTCCGGACACGGGACGAAGTCTTCAGTCTTGTATCTTCATAGTCCTGGAGTCCGGCTGAAGGTATAGTCCGGCTATCCGAACACCCCCTAATCCAGGACTCCCTCAGTAGCCCCTGAACCAGGCTTCAATGACGACGAGTCCGGCGCGTAGATTGTCTTCGGCATTGCAAGGCGGGTTCCTCCTCCAAGTTCTTCAAGAAGATTGTAAACACCAAAAATAGTGTCCGGCTCTGCAAAATAAGTTTCCACATATTGCCATATAGAGAATAATATTAACACAAATCAAATCTGCTGACGTATTCCGCAGTGCGTCATAACACTGCGGCCAAGCTCTTTATATAAATTGTTTTCACTGCTCCACCTCAGCGTGTTTTAGCGAGGCAATTTCCTTGGCACGTCTTGTCAAAGCAGAGAACGTGTGCCCCTTTTAACGTGATTCTCATCAATACAGACGTGGGTAACCCAATCGCGCCATTTACCACGGCGCTTGGGAGGCAAGTGAGTTTTATTAGGTAGGTGGGGATGCCTAACCGTACCCGCTTGTATAAAGGGATAAGGATTCACCTTTTTACCTACGCCTTCTTCCTCCTTTGCCAATCCATCTCTTGCGCACTCAAGCTCCAGCGCCCAAGTCCGCTCTTCCTTCCTCAACCTTCTCCAACTATGTCCAGAGCGGGAGGCAAGTGGATGGCCTCCTCCGTTACGGAGGCCCAAGTAAAAAAGCTAAGGAAAGCCGGATACTTGTCCAAGGACATCCCGCATCGGCTTCTTGAGAAGGGGCAGCTTCTTCCTACCCCAGGGCCCCATGAGAGGGTAGTTTTTCTTCCCCACTTCCTCCGCGGACTGGGCTTTCACTTCACCCATTTGTCCGGGGGCTCATGTTCTACTACGGCCTGGATTTCCGCGATCTGGCCCCGAACTTCGTCCTCAACATCTTGGCGTTTATCGTCGTGTGTGAGGCCTTTCTCCGCGTCCGCCCCCACTTCGGCCTCTGGCTCAAGACCTTCAACGTCAAGCCCAAGGTGGTGTCCGGCACCCAGGTGGAGTGCGGAGGCCCTATGGCTGGCAAGATGGCCAACGTCCTCTGGTTCGAGGGCTCCTTTGTGGAGTCCCTAAAGGGGTGGCAGGCCGGGTGGTTTTACATCACCGAGCCATGCGATCCAAAATGGGTCGCAGCCCCCGAGTTCAGATCCGGACCCCCCACGCGGCTCATGTCCTGGAAAGATATGGGCCTGTCATGGGGTAACGAGAAAGAGGTGACTGGATTGCAAACGTTCATCCAGTCCCTGGTGAACGAGCCAGTCCGGCTGATCAATGTGATCCAGGTCATGCTCGTCCGCTGGATCCTCCCGTGCCAACAACGGGATTTTACTTTGTGGGAATTCGACCCGGCGCAACACCAAACCCTCAGTAGGCTCATCGACACGACGTATGAAGACGTCTGGAAGGTGCTGACCAAAGGCGTCGAGTCCCCCACATCCGCTTCCGAGGACCACGGGTATAGCTCGCAGCGTCACGCCAGCGAGGTAAGCTATCTATAACTTTGACAGGTTTGTTAAGCTCTTCTTCATAGATTAACTCTATGCGGGATCTAAACTCCCTTTACCTTTGACAGGCTTGGCGGGCTATATCCGGACCAATTAACTGTCCGGATCCCCTGCCCGAAGACCCAGCCCCAGCTCTCTTGGTGAAGCTGCTGGCTCCGGCACCTTATGTGGTGCCGGAGAAGAAGGCCAAGAAGAAGAAAACCACCGGGATTCGAAAGAGTTCCAGCAACATGGTGGTGTCGGACTCATCATCTGACGAGTCCGCGACGCCCTCCTCTCGTGAAAACGAGGAGGAGGAACAAGAAAACTCTCCCCCCCCAGCGGGGGGAGAAAAGAAGAAGAAGACCCCTCCGCTGGACTACTCCCACGACGCCGAAGAGGGCGGAGAGGAGTGGTCGGACAGAACCAAGCGTCCGGCAAAATCGTAAGTACTTATATACCAGAGTGACTCATGATATTATTTTAATGCGCGGCTTTCCCTAATATCGCTCATAATTTATGCGGCCCGCCCCGGGCCGAACTCGATGATTCGTCGAGCGGCTCCCTGGATTCGTCGGACGTGAACTCTGTTCCGCCCGCTGTCTCCCCCTACAGGGCGGACGACGCCGAAGTTGCGTCCCGCGAAGCTCCAGGGCAGGAGGAGATAGTCTTGGAGGAGCCGCAAGGCAATCCTCTGGACCCCAGGAGTAAAGGGGATGAAACCCCCCAGGGCTCCAAGTCCGGCTTTGTGCTGGACACCGCGCCGGACTCGACAGTCCTGGTCCGCGGTGGGCGAACTCCTTCCGAGAGGAGTAAGCCGTCTGAGCCGGCGACCTCTGTCCAACCAGAGGCGCCGGACAATCTACTGGAGGTGCTTGAGGGCGCCGCCATCGACGAGGAGCATCGTACTGTTATGAGTACGGTGATCCAAAGGGTTCAGTCCGCCAAGAGCGGACTGACTGAAGCTTGCGCTAGCCTTCTAACAGGCTTCGAGGTAAGTAAAAATGTGTCAAATTATTTACCGCATAGACAGTAGCCCCTGATGCTCTGTTCGGTGTTCAGAAAGAAAAGCCGAATAGAGGATCTAGTAATTTTCGCAGGAGTCTAACAACAAAAAGTCAAATATGCGTATGCAGGCTTCGCTGCTGTCCACCGCCGGATTGACTGCGCAGGTGGATGTGCTTAAAAAGGACCTTGGGCGGACCGAGCAAGATCTCGGCCTTGCCAAACGGCAGCTCAAGGAGAAATAAGGTAAGAAATACCCTAAAAAAGAAAAAAGGTACCTATAGAGAGGCTTGACTGCAGAAAGAAATAACAGGATTGTACTGCTTATTGTAGGGTCCTCAACCGAGGTGGCAACCCTGAAGCAGGCGCTAGCTGAGGCCGGAAAGGAAACGGCCGAGGAGCGCACCGAGCGAGAAAGGCTTGGCGTTCAGGTCGGCGAGGTGCAGCAAGAGCTGCAAGCTCTCATGAAAAAACATGAGAGTTTGGAGCTTGAGTCAAAAGCGCAAGCATCCGAGCTCGCGTCGGCCCTTGAGACCCCCAAGAGTGCCAAGGCCGAAGCCCAAAAGGCCCTCCAAGAGTTGGAGGAGGTGAAAAAGATAGCAACGGGTAAGGCATTCTTAATGCAAAGTAGGAATATAAAAGTAAACTACCTGTTACTTACCCGAATACGGAGTTCTCCAGGGGCGTTCACCGATCTTCCCCGCAGCGTATCCGCCGCCGCCGCGTTCTACCAAGCTGAAGAGGGCAGCTCGACGGAGAGTGTATTCTGGTCTCAGTATTCTGAGGCTGTCGGGGGGAATCGGCTTCCTCGAACACCTATGGGGACCGAGCCCCTTACTGGTTCGGCGGGGGGCGGAGGTTGTACAAAGAGCAGATCGAGGCGGTGCACACAGGGGGATTTTACCCAGCTTCGGGCCGCAAGGATGCGTAAAACCCTACTGCTGCTTGGTGGATTGTATTGTGTTCTTGCTCGGCAGCGCGCGGTGCTACAGTACACGCTTGCCGCCGGCGAGGTCGAGCGTAAAGATTCGTCTCCCCTCTACGTGTGCATGGGGCCTCCTTTTATATGCTCAAGG
The DNA here is from genome assembly GCA_032464435.1 of Aegilops umbellulata. Lineage (NCBI taxonomy): Eukaryota > Viridiplantae > Streptophyta > Magnoliopsida > Poales > Poaceae > Aegilops > Aegilops umbellulata. Next base: position 548,192,354 of record CP136055.1, on the reverse strand, counting down.
GGTTACCCACAGGTGGCAGCGTAGGTGAGGGCAAAAATGGTAGAATGCTGTAGTGGGTACAGCTGCCTGCACAGTGGCTGTACAGTGCTATCATCCCTAACTCTGACGGTGGGGGACAAGGGCATTAAATGCCCGTCCGCGTCGCCCAGACGGAGCAGGGGAGTGGACCGTCAGGAGCGCCACCGTTTGCCATGATGGCTACTCTGTCAGCTTCACTTCGCCACCGCATGCCCCTCGCTGCTCAGCCTCCCGCCACGTGCGCCTGGGATGCCCCCCAGAGCGACACGTTGGTGGGTGAGCTGGAGCGCAGGCACGAGGTGGTAACTTGCCGCGGCAAGCGCCTTGCCGCGGTGGATGTCTTGTCGCGCCCGGGAGCTTGTTGCTCACCGGGCCTTGCCGGGGCGCGGGGCGCGCCGTGGCAGGGTCCTTGTCGTGTCGTGGATGGCCTTCCCGGCAAGCTCCTCTTGCCGGGGTCTTGTGCTTCGAGCGGCAGTCCCGACAAACTCCTCTTGCCAGGGCCTCGCTCTCTTCGGGTGGCCTTCCCGGCAAGCTCCTCTTGCCGAGGCCTTGGCTCAAATACTTTGTTCTTGAATGGCCCAAGAGGGTACCATTGAGGGTCTTGGCGATCGCCTGGCAGGCCTTGCCGCGGGGTGCTACGACTGCCCGTGCACAAGTTCGGGGTACTGAGGTACCCCGACTTTAGTACACCGACAGGAGCCCCCGGGCCTGGGCCATACACGGTGCCGAGCGCTGTTGGGCCAGGCCCAAAATAGTGCACGGGCACGCGCGGCCTAGGTCACGGTACATCTTTTTCTGCGCCCACCACGTCCTCCCCGGAAGGCACGCGTCGAACGCGGCATCGTGGGGAGAGGCGTGCGTGACGTGGGCGGCGTGCGCGGGGCCGAACCCTGCAGGCATGCGTCACGTCGCCATAAAGGGGGACGGTTCGCGCTAGCTCCATAAGTGGAGGGAGGCATGGAGGCGTGGCTTGTTCGCTGGACGGGGCCGAGGCACGGTTTCCGAGGCACTCGTTCCCCACGATCACGGGGTGGGGAGAGGTCGCCTCATCCGTCGCCTCGGTCCTGCGCGTCAGCCATGCGGCTTCCATGCACCCGGGGTTGCGGACGGTGGAGGCAGGAGACCGGGCCGTCGCAGGTCGGGGCGGCAGGTCGGCCCCAGTCGCCTGGCCTTCCTACGTCTTGATCGGCTGAGCGGGGCGGTCGAGCTCCCACTCTACTCCTTTATAAAGAGCAAGAGGGGGCGACGGGAACCCACACTCCTCCATCTCTTCTCCTCTTCATCTTCTGACCCCCTCTCTCCATTCGCCATGGAGAAAGGGAATCCGGGTCCTTCATCGGTGGCGGCGAGGGTTGCCGCCAGGCAGCGTGCCCCTCCTCCCCTTGCACCCGTGGTGGCGGAGCCAGCCGTATGGGGAAGGGGGAGGGGCGAGGTCGTGGACGAGGGCGTGGACGGAGAGGTGCTTGCCTCCGCCGGGCTGACGTTGGTTGACACGCCAAGCAGCAGTGGCGGCGAGCCTGAAGAGGAGCGGCTGCTCCGGAAGCTGGTGTCGCTCTACCACGCCTGGCAAGCCCAGGCGGAACGCCGGGAAGCGCTTGTCGCGAAGGCGGGAGATGACATGGAGAAGCGCGCCGGGGAGCTCCGGGAGCTCAACCAGGAGGCCCTCTGTTCCTTGGCGGAGGAGCGAAGGAAGCTCGACGAGGCGCGGACGGCCTTCATCCTCGAGAAGGCGGAAGCCGAGGAGCAGCAAAGGCTTGCTGCCGCGGGGCTAGACGCGCGGGAGGGCGAGCTGGCGCAGCAGAAAGCCAGCCTCGCCAGCCACGAGGAGGAGGTCGCCGCACGCGAGCAAGCGCTCGGCGGAGCCCTCAAAGAGGCGCGAGATGCTGCCGCGGCCGCCGAGACCGCCAAGGAGGCACTGGAGGCGAGGGTGGCGCAGCTCGACGCCGACCTCAGGGCGAGCGGCGAGGTGCTCGCTGCGCTCAAGCAGGAGCGCGAGAAGGGTGCCCACTCCCTTGGTGAGCTACAGGGCCGCTTCGCCGAGAAGATCAAAGAGCTCGGCGCCACCAAGGACTCCAACGCCGACCTCGAGCTGAAGCTGAACACCTTGTCCAAGGCGCTGGACAGCGCCAAGGAGCAAGAGGTGGCCTTGCGGAAGGAGGTCGCGAACAATGAGGCGCTGTTGGAGAGCGCCGCGGTCACCCAGAACGAGTTCAGGGCGACGGTGGAGCAGTGGACCGAGGGCCTCGTGGACATCGCCATCTCCATCGACAAGGAGCTGACGCTGCTGGGGATGGAGGGCCACGAGTATCCCACCGGCGAGAACGTCCCACCCAGCGCCAAGCTCACTTCGTTCTTCAGGGGCGTGGTGGCGGCCCTCAAGCATCTCCGGAATGCGATCCCCGAGCAGTTGGCCGGCGAGACGCGCGAAGCCGTCGCCGGTGCCCTCGAGAAGGTGTTGGTGAAAGTCGCCTTCCGCAACCCCGGCATCAGGCTCACCAACGTCCTCAAATCCCTGCCGACGGAGGCTGACCTTGAAGAGATCAAGGCCCTCGTCGCGCCTATAGTGGAGAAGGTGGCCGGGATCAAGAGGATCGAGGGCGACCGAGTGGACTAGGTCGCCTCCCCTTTCCTTTTCTTGTCGCTGCTGGCCAAGTCATGAAGGCGATTCATTAGGGCTGCGACAAGCTTGCTTTTGTAATATAACTCTATCTTAAGTAGTGACTGCACTGTTATTTCCTCTACTTGACTCCGTGCTTTGTATGTTTTTGCCCTACGCTTCTGGGGACTTGTCGGCGTAGGCCTCCGCCTTACAGCGGGCTCTGAGTGCGGGACATCAACAGCCCGCCAGCGGCGCCACTACCGGCAAGAAACCTTGTCGCGGCTAGCTGCAGCTCACTTAGATTGTTGAGCAGGCTCAAAGCAAAGTAAGTGTTGCGACTGCAGTCGCAGCACACCTAAGCTGCCGAGCGAGCTCGAAACAAAGTAAGGATGCCACTCTGGTTGTAGCACACTTAAGTCGTTGAGCGGACTCGAAACGAAGTAAGGGCGCAACTAGCCACAAGCCGGTCCCTCCGCGCACAGGTTTTCCATACAAAGTACGGTCGTTCGAGGAAGATAACCTAAAAAATTTAAAAACTCGATTGCTCAAGCTTTAGCAACTTAGCTTTTCCGTGGCTCGCTGCCCGGCAAGGTCGCTTTCCGGCAGGGCGAGGCATGGGGCTCGCCGCCGCTTACCGGGGGTCAGTGCTGCACAGAGTGTCAGATAATGCATGCAAAGAATAAAGAGCATGAGATCGACAAAGTGCGCGGAGCACACGAAACCAATCTGCGCACAGGGTCTGCGCCTGGCTCTGTACAAAGGATCACATGCAACAACGGCAAGACTTTGTATAGAAGGGTGGTTGCCGGACGGGGTCCGACAACCGCGCCTTACGGGCAAAACTTACGAAGATGCCCAACGTTCCAGGAGTTGCTCACCGGAGTAGTATCTTCGGTCTCAAGGCGGACAGCGCCAGGCCTATCGACTCATTTCACCCGGTAAGGGCCTTCCCACATTCCCGGAACTTCTGGCACTAACTTTGCGGCTATAAAAGCGGCGCAAAGCTTGCTGGTAGCGAGCAGCTCGCACAGCGGCCTAAAGACGGTCCTCCTCGAGGAGCAACGCGTCATCTCGACGCAGCTGCTCTCGCTCGAGCTCAGCGTGAGCGAGCACTCGAGGTGGGCCGTACGCGAGATCTATGGGGCTAACTGCCTCCGCTCCATGGAATAGAGAGAAAGGTTGCCTGGTATGACCAGGGCTTGCCTGTGCCGAGGGGCGTCGGCGCGGGTGTGGACGCCGTTGTGTTATGAGCCCGGTGCATGTTCGGGCGCCGCGGCGCCACGGGCTGGCCCGACGACGCCCGTCCCGCTGCCGGTGCCGTCCCCGCCACCCGTTTGCTCCAAGGGCGGCGGGTTCGACGCGGACGGACCGGCCACCTCCGGAGCCTTCTTCTTCGGTGGCATGTCGCTGAGGATGAAGGAGATCTAGCTGGTGCAGACGCCGGATCAGGTTCGCACAACTTCGACGCCCCCTACCTGGCGCGCCAAAGATGTCGGGGGGAATCGGCTTCCTCGAACACCTATGGGGACCGAGCCCCTTACTGGTTCGGCGGGGGGCGGAGGTTGCACAAAGAGCAGATCGAGGCGGTGCACACAGGGGGATTTTACCCAGCTTCGGGCCGCAAGGATGCGTAAAACCCTACTGCTGCTTGGTGGATTGTATTGTGTTCTTGCTCGGCAGCGCGCGGTGCTACAGTACACGCTTGCCGCCGGCGAGGTCGAGCGTAAAGATTCGTCTCCCCTCTACGTGTGCATGGGGCCTCCTTTTATATGCTCAAGGGGTTACCCACAGGTGGCAGCGTAGGTGAGGGCAAAAATGGTAGAATGCTGTAGTGGGTACAGCTGCCTGCACAGTGGCTGTACAGTGCTATCATACCTAACTCTGACGGCGGGGGACAAGGGCATTAAATGCCCGTCTGCGTCGCGAGACGGAGTAGGGGAGTGGACCATCAGGAGCGCCACCGTTTGCCACGATGGCTACTCTGTCAGCTTCGCTTCGCCACCGCATGCCCCTTGCTGCTCAGCCTCCCGCCACGTGCGCCTGGGATGCCCCTAGAGCGACACGTTGGTGGGTGAGCTGGAGCGCAGGCACGACGTGGTAACTTGCCGCGGCAAGCGCCTTGCCTCGGTGGATGTCTTGTCGCGCCCGGGAGCTTGTTGCTCACCGGGCCTTCCCGAGGCGCGGGGCGCGCCGTGGCAGGGTCCTTGTCGTGCCGTGGATGGCCTTCCCGGCAAGCTCCTCTTGCCGGGGTCTTGTGCTTCAAGCGGCAGTCACGGCAAACTCCTCTTGCCAGGGCCTCGCTCTCTTCGGGTGGCCTTCCCGGCAAGCTCCTCTTGCCCGGGCCTTGGCTCAAATACTTTGTTCTTGAATGGCCCAAGAGGGGACCATTGAGGGTCTTGGCGATCGCCTGGCAGGCCTTGCCGCGGGGTGCTACGACTGCCCGTGCACAAGTTCGGGGTACTAAGGTACCCCTAGTTTAGTACACCAACAGAGGCCGGATACCCTGTGCCTTTGAGCGATCAGCTGAAACAGCTGGTCGAGCTCCACAAGGCGGCCGAACAGGCCATGAAGGGCTTACTAGTTCGGCTATGGCCTAGAGAGGCCCTGCCCGGGAGCTATTTCGGGCAAGTGCGGCGGCTGGTGGAGGCTTGTCCGCGGCTTGAGGTCATCAAGCGCTCCGCCTGCATTGAAGGTGCCCGGAGGGCCCTTGCCCGTGTAAGGGTACACTAGGGTAAGCTGGACGGAGAGAAGCTGGTGAAGGACGGGCCACCGCCGGGGAAGGAGCATCGCAAGCCCGAGAACTACTACAAGGAAGTTCTTGCCGGAGCCCGCCTTGTCCCGGATGAATGTACTAAAGATGTAGTATTTGAATGAACTCGCTCATTTGTATCATGTGCGTTGAAAACTTGTTCATATGCGCTAAGCAATGCTTATTGAATTTAAAATATTATTTTCTGTGCGGTCGTTTATCGAAAATTGAGAGATGGCCAGTCGTCGGCTTCTGCCCCCATGCCACTAGTGCTGGGGTGTTCGGGATAAACCTGAGGGCTCTTTTTCCCATAGTTGGGTCCTTCGAGGGAGGCGCTCAGCACAACGAACCAGGCAATCGGTCTATAATGCTTGAACACTCTCACTTAGCCATAGAACGTTATAATTTTAAATTTCGACGAAGCCCCTAGTTCGGAAGGCCGAATTCGAGGCGCTATCTACGCCTTTGGCCGGACATAGCCAGCTCCTCGCTCGAAGCGGCATAAGTCTTTAAGGACTCGAAAAACCTCTCGAACCGGTCTCACGCCTTATCATGACAGTCTGTTTTAGCTTTCTCCACTGAGGTGCTTAACCCAGCTGAACCGGGGCACAATAGCAGTGGTTCTCCTAGTGCTACCTTAGCCGATATAGCGGAACGTAAGGCACAAAACATAGGAGCCGGGCGAACCCAACATGTGACCAAAATCATGATTCGGAGCCGATGCATATAGTGTTATAAGTTCGGGGTGCCGCACTTGTGAAAGTGTACGGACTTCTCCCACCAGATAGAAGGGTAATGAAGCCCCTGGCGTGTTTTGCCGTACCATGGTGTACGGTTGCGATCATGTTTATTTAATGAACAGATATATTAAAAGAGGAGAACGCAAAAAATAGGCGAAAAGCTATGCATTGTTTATAGAGAGGCTATTTATCAAAGCCGAACGATACAAGTAGTGCGATAAGCAAAAAAATATTAGACTATTTAACATGTCCTGACCAGGGGCAGGCCCCGGAATTTAGAAACAAATAGATCGCTCGAAATAGAGACCACCTGAGAGTTTCGTAATGCGGTGTAGCTTTGTCTGCTTCCCTGGGTCTTGCATCATCTGTGTGGCAACAAAGCCGAACAGGTTATCCAGAGTGTGGAGTCCTGAAAGTAAAAAAAAAATCCGGCAGCCCCTAGTACGTTTGACGCCGTATTGTAAGCATGCCGTTAATGTGCCCCTCCCCCTGTGCCCATGGAATTTCGAGGGCGTAATTGTGTACTCGAGGTACTAGCTCCGCTATGTTGTGATGGATAGGGTTGGGGCCGTATTGCTTCGCTTGCTCCGAACGTGCCAGACGGTCTTGTTGCAGGTTACTCCGGGCGCGCTTTGCATTGTCCGGCTTTTTAACGGCCGGACTGGAGAGTTGCCTTGAAAGGCTGCTTTGTACTTCCGCTGCGAGGGCCGCCGTGTGCTCCTCCGTACGGATGGAGCGTTCAGTGTTTCCGTTGACCGTAATTACTCCTCGAGGGCCTAGCATCTTGAGCTTGAGGTATGCGTAGTGCGGCACCGCATTGAATTTAGCGAATGCGGTTCATCCGAGCAGGGTATGATAGCCACTGCGGAACGGGACTATATCGAAGATTAAGTCTTCGCTTCGGAAGTTATTCGGAGATCCGAAGACCACATCAAGTGTTACAGAGCCTGTGCAATTGGCCTCTACACCTGGTATGACGCCTTTAAAGGTCGTCCTTGTGGGCTTGATCCTTGATGGATCTATGCCCATTTTCCGCACTGTATCCTGATAAAGCAGGTTCAGGCTACTGCCGCCGTCCATGAGGACTCTTGTGAGATGAAATCCGTCAATGATTGGGTCAAGAACCAATGCGGCAAAACCGCCGTGACGGATGCTAGTGGGGTGGTCCCTTCGATCAAAAGTGATCGGGCAGGAGGACCATGGGTTGAACTTTGGGGCGACTGGCTCCATCGCGTATACGTTCCGTAGCGCACGCTTTCGCTCCCTCTTGGGAATGTGGGTCGCGTATATCATGTTCACTGTCCGCACTTGTGGGGGAAACCCCTTCTGTCCATTGTTGTTCGGCGGCCTGGGCTCCTCCTCGTCGTCGCTATGCAGCCCCTTGTCTTTGTGTTCGGCTCTTAACTTGCCTGCCTGCTTGAACACCCAGCAATCCCTGTTGGTGTGATTGGCTGGCCTTTTGGGGGTGCCATGAATCTGGCACGAGCGGTCAAGTATCCGGTCCAAACTGGACGGGCCCTGGGTATTCTTTTTAAATGGCTTTTTCCGCTGACCGGATTTATAGCCTCTGAATCCCGCATTTACTACCATATCCACATTGCTGCCGCTGCTAACGCGGCGCTTTTGCTTATTTCGACGTGTCCTACCACTTTTGTCCTTGGTATCCGAATTACCAGGGTTCTTCGATAAGTTGTTGCTGCGAGCTAGCCAGCTATCTTCGCCCGCGCAAAAGCGGGTCATGAGTGTCGTGAGGGCTGACATAGATTTCGGCTTTTCCTGTCCCAGGTGCCGGGCAAGCCACTCGTTGCGGATGTTATGTTTGAAGGCTGCTAGGGCCTCTGCGTCCGGACAATCGACTATCTGATTTTTCTTTGTTAGGAACCGTGTCCAGAATTGCCTGGCCGATTCTTCTGGCTGCTGAATTATGTGGCTTAGGTCGTCGGCATCCGGTGGACGCACATAGGTCCCCTGGAAGTTGTCGAGGAATGCGGCTTCCAGGTCCTCCCAAGAACCGATTGAGTCCGCTGGTAGGCTGTTAAGCCAGTGCCGGGCTGGTCCTTTGAGCTTGAGGGGGAGATATTTGATGGCGTGTAGATCGTCGCCACGTGCCATGTGGATGTGAAGTAGATAATCCTCAATCCATACTGCCGGATCTGTCGTACCATCGTACGACTCGATGTTAACGGGTTTGAGACCCTTTGGGATTTTATGATCCATTACTTCATCTGTGAAGCATAGTGGGTGTGCGGCGCCCCTGTACTGGGCTATGTCACGACGCAGCTCGGAAGAGCTATGCCTGTTGCGTTCGGCCCGGCCGGATTTATTGTGTCCGGAGTGAAGATCATCACATGTCGTCGGGCGTCTGTGCGATCCATAGATCGATCTTGTTTGCCTTGCTTTATCCTCCGGTACGTCTCGCAGGTCTGGCTCATTTTCCCATGCCTTAGTTGAGTGGCACCGGGGTATGGCTTGTTTAGAGGTTCGACAGGCCTCTCTGTCGCAGCCGCGAGGTGGCTGGTCTGCCATGTCATGCATTGGTAATGTAGGTGCTTCCCCCTCTGATTGGGGTAGCGGCCTGCGCTTAGGGTAATTTTTGGAGGGGCGCTCGAGTTCATACTCTTCGGCCGCAAGGACTTCAGTCCATCTGTCAGCTAGCAAATCTTGATCAGCTCTAAGCTGTTGCTGCTTTTTCTTTAGGCTATTCACCGTGGCTAGAAGCCTGCATTTGAAACGCTCTTGTTCGGCGGGGTCTGATGGTATGACGAATTTGTCGTTGTCGAGGCTTCCCTCGTCTTCGGACAGAGGCATGTAGTTATCATCCTCAACCTCTCGCTCTACCGCTCTCTCATGAGGGCTGGCTTCTCGATCTTCCTGCGCCGAATCTTGCTGGATTTGGTGTTCTTCGGCGCTATCCGGGGTAGTATTATCTCCCGTGCCGGAATCACCGTTTCTGCTATGGCGGGATTTAGAGCGGCGCCGTTGACGCCGGCGTTTTGGCTGTTTTTTCGAGGTGTCATCCTCCGCTGTTCCATTGCCATCTCCATCCTTTGGAGCGTCCACCATATATATGTCATATGACGAGGTGGCGGTCCAGCGCCCTACAGGTGCTGGTTCTTGTTCGTCTCCTCCTTCGTCGTCCATACCATCGAAGTCTTCGAAGACGAAGTCAAGTATGTCGGTTAAATCATCGATAGTGGCTATTAAGTGGGTGGTGGGTGGGCTTTGAATTTGTTCGTCGTCCGAATCCCAACCTCGCCGACCATAGTCCGGCCTGGGCTCTCCTGATAGAGAGAGAGACTTGAGAGAATTTAGGATATCACCGAAAGGTGAGTGCTGAAAGATGTCCGCGGCGGTGAACTCCATTATAGGCGCCCAATCGGATTCGATCGGCAGGGGCACGGGAGGCCCGGAGTTCGGAGAAGAATCCGACTCCTTGGAGTCATGGGCCGTGCGGAGTGCGGGGCTGGCGCTCGGCTCGATCGCTTTCAAGATCGCAGCCCCCGAGGTGACGTCCAACCGTTCATCCTCAAAGAACGCGGCGGGCTCTGAGTCGAGGATCGGGGCCGGTGCGTGTGCGGCCTCCAGGGCACTATTCGGAGGCAGAGCTATATCATGCCCCTCGAGGTAGTGCGGCGTGCTTGGCTGTGGCTCGAATCCGTCGAAGATCAAGTCTCCGCAGATATCTGCCGTGTAGTTTAAGCTTCCAAACCTGACTTGATGGCCAGGGCCATAGCTTTCGATCTGCTCCGGACGACCAAGCGAATTGGCCCACAGAGCGAAGCCGCCGAAGACGAAGATTTGTCCGGGGAGGAAAGTCTCTCCCTGGACCTCATCGTTGTTGATGATCAAAGGAGCCATCGGGCCTAAAAGCGACGACACAGAGGAACTCTCAATGAAAGCACCAATGTCGGTGTCAAAACCGGCGGATCTCGGGTAGGGGGTCCCGGACTGTGCGTCAAGGTCGGATGGTAACAGGAGACAAGGGACACTTTATTTTACACAGGTTCGGGCCATCTCGATGGAGGTAAAACCCTACTCCTGCTAGATTAATATTGATGATATGGGTCGTACAAGAGTACATCTACCACGAGATCGAGGAGGCTAAACACTAGAAGCTAGCCTACGGTATGATTGTGTATGATGATGGTTGTCCTACGGACTACAACCCTCCGGTTTATATAGACACCAGATAGGGTTAGGGTTACAGAGAGTCGGTTACAATGGTAGGAGATCTTGAATATCCGCATGCCTAGCTTGCCTTCCACGCCAAGGAAAGATCCTTCCGGACATGGGACGAAGTCTTCAATCTTGTATCTTCATAGTCCTGGAGTCCGGCTGAAGGTATAGTCCGGCTATCCGAACACCCCCTAATCCTGGACTCCCTCAGATGGGGTGCTCCGTGTTTCCATTGATCGTTATGACGCCTCATGGACCAGGCATCTTAAGCTCTAGATAGGCGTAGTGTGGGACCGTAGTGAAACGAGCAAAAGTGGTCCTCCCAAGCAGTGCATGATATCCACTGCAGAACGGAACAATATCGAAGATCAAGGCTTCGCGTTAGGAGTTATCCAGCGAACCAAAGACGACTTCCAGTGTAATTGAGCCCGTACAGTGAGCTTCTTCGCCAGGTACTACACCTTTGAAGGTAGTTGTAGCGGGCTTGATCCTTGAGGGACCGATGCCCATTTTGCAAACAGTGCCTTGATAGAGCAAATTAAGGCTACTGTCGCCGTCCAGAAGGACTCGTGTGAGATGGAATCCATCAATGATTGGGTCGAGGACCAGAGTGGTCGAACCTTTGTGACGGATACCTGTTGGGTGGTTATTGCGATCAAAAGTGATCGGACAAGCTGCCCATGGGTTAAATTTTGGTACGACCGGCTTTATGTCGTAGTCGTCTCGTGGTACGCGCTTGCGCTCCCTCGTAGGGATATGCATCACATATATCACGTTTACTGTTTTTACTTTGGGGGAAAATTGCTTTTGTCCCCCGGTGTTTGGATGGTGAGTCTCCTCGTCTTGACTGTCACCAGGCGGCTCCTTCCCATTGTGTTCGGCATTGAGCTTGCCTACTTGTTTGAAGACCCAATAATTTCTGTTGGTATGGTTGGCGGTTTTGTCAGGGCTGCCGTGAATTTGACAGGGCCGATCCAGTATCCTGTCTAAACTGGATGGGCCATCTTTGTTTGCCTTGAATGGCTTCTTTCGTTGACCGGATTTGGGACCACTGAATCCGGTGTTGACTGTCGTGTCTTGGGTTCCTACATTATTGTTTTGATGCTTGTTATTGCGTCGAGGCTTGCCATTGCCGTCCCTGACCTCAGAGGTGCCAGGATCGCTGGTGCTATTGTTTCGTCGAGCTAGCCAGCTATCTTCTCCCGCGCAAAAGCAGGTCATCAGTGCGCTAAGGGCTGCCATAGATTTTGGTTTTTCTTGGCAGGGGTGACGGGCCAGCCACTCATCCCGGATGCTATGTTTAAATGCTGCTAGGGCTTCGGCGTCCGGACAGTCGACGATTTGGTTCGTTTTTATTAAGAACCTTGTCTAGAGCTTCCTGGCTGACTCTCCGGGCTGTTGAACTATGTGACTTAGGTCATCGACATCCGGAGGTCGAACGTATGTACCTTGGAAGTTGTCGCGGAAGGCGTCCTCCAAGTCCTCCCAGCTGCCAATAGAGTTTTCAGGCAGGTTGTTCAACCAGTGCTGAGCTGGTCCCTTGAGTTTTAGCGGGAGGTATTTGATGGCGTGAAGATCATCACCGCGGGCCATATGAATATGGAGAAGGAAATCCTCAATCCATACCGCGGGTTCTGTCATTCCATCGTATGATTCGATATTCACGGATTTAAAACCTTCTGGAAATTCATGCTCCATTACCTCATCGGCGAAGCAGAGGGGGTGTGCGGCGCCTCCATATCGGGCCAAGTCGGGACGTAGCTCGGATGGAGTCCGTCTGCGGTTTTCGGCCCGGGCGTGGCTATGCTTGTCATGTCCGGCTAGATAGCCATCATCGCGCGTCGGGGCATGCCCCCATGATCCATAGATCGATCTGGTCTGACCTGCTCTACTGTCCAGGTCTTGCCGTAGGTCATATGTATATCCTCGGGCTGTTGTATCTCTACATTTACGGTGAGGTGGTATGGGCTGGTGTTCGGCTTGAGTTGCCGCTTTGTCCCGGTCACGTGGTGGTCGATTAGCCATATTACGTGCTAATGGTGTGGGCTCGAGGGCCTCGTCGTCGAATTGAGGTAGAAGTTTGTGCTTCGGGTAGCTTTTTGTTGGGCGCTCAAGGCCGTATTCCTCGGCTGCCAGGACATTAGTCCACCTGTCGTTGAGTAGGTCTTGATCAGTTTGAAGCTGTTGCTGCTTATTTTTTAGGCTCCTTGCAGTGGCTATTAGCCGGCGCTTAAAGCGCTCCTGCTCAAGAGGTTCCTCAGGCACGATGAAGTCTTCGTTGCCGAGCCTCACCTCATCCTTGGAGAGTGGAAGATAATTACTGTCCTCCGAGTCTTTGTTTTCGGCCTGTTCGTCAGGGATAACCTGCCCATCTTCCCGATCGTCCTGTTCGGAGGTTGTCTCGACAGGGTTTTCTTGATCTTCGGCATCGTCCGGAGAATTGTTGTCTCTCATGCCGGATTTGCTGTCTCTTTCACGACATGATTTACAGCGGCGCCGCTGACGCCGGCGCTTAGGTTGTGTCTCAGGAGGTATATCCTCAACTGGATCTTCTTTATCATCGCCGCTACCCTCCTTGGGAATGTCCACCATGTACACATCATACGAAGAGGTGGCCGTCCAACGCCCGGTAAACAACGGGTTTTCGGCCTGCTCCTCTCCGGCATCGTCGTCCATACCGTCGATGTTTTCAGAGATATAGTCGAGCATGTCAGTTAGGTCCTCGATAGTGGGTATGAAGTGGGTGGTGGGTGGGACGTAAAATTCCCCGCTCTCAGCCCCTAGTCTGGGTTGGGCGTTATTCGGACATTGCTCCTCTGTAATGACAAGGGATCACATCAAGTCCAGGGCCTCGCTTAAAGGCGAGGTTTGGTCAGGGAGAAGAAAATCCGTGGAGTACGGCCTGAATGAAACTCCTTGGCCGAGCTCACACGATGCTGACTCCGAGGGTTCGGAGCCTGCGTCCGGAGGATAGCCCGGCTTCATGATGATTGCCAGCAATGCTACTTCCTCCGGCTCTCCCGTACCAGGTTTAGAGGCCGCGGATAGTCCGGCAGGATCAGGAATCCCGTCTTCGGACACGGCGACACGCTCCGGAACTAAAGCCAGAGCAGAGGTTGGAGTCATGAACCCTTGGAGGATCAAGTCTCGTCGGATATCGGCGACATAGTCCAGATTTCCAAAACTAATCTGGTGACCTGAGGCGTAGCTGTCGATCTGCTCTAGATTGCCAAGCGAGTTGGCCCGCAGTGCGAAGCCGCCGAACACAAAGAACTGGCCGGGGAGGTAAACCTCCTCCAGTGTAGCATTGTTGTAGATGACTGATGGAGCCATCGAACCTCTTCGCGATGACATAGCGAAACTCTCAATGAAAGCACCAATGTCGGTGTCAAAACCGGTGGATCTCGGGTAGGGGTCCCGAACTGTGTGTCTAAGGTCGATGGTAATAGGAGACGGGGGACACGATGTTTACCCAGGTTCGGGCCCTCTTGATGGAGGTAATACCCTACTTCCTGCTTAATTGATCTTGATGAATATGAGGATTACAAGAGTTGATCTACCACGAGATCGTAATGGCTAAACCCTAGAAGTCTAGCCTGTATGATTATGATTCTACCCTATAGACTAAACCCTCTGGTTTATATAGACACCGGAGGGGCCTAGGGTTGTACATAGTCGGTTTACAAAGGAAGGAATCTACATATCCGAACGCCAAGCTTGCCATCCACGCAGAGGAGAGTCCCATCCGGACACGGGAGGAAGTCTTCTGTCTTGTATCTTCATAGTCCATTAGTCCGGCCCATGTTACATAGTCCGGACTACCGAGGACCCCTTAATCCTAGACTCCCTCAGTCGTCTCAACGGATTTAGACGGTGCCTTATTAAATGTGAATGTAGCTGTCTCTAATGCATAACCCCAAAACGATAGTGGTAAATCGGTAAGAGAGATGATAGATCGCACCATATCTAATAAAGTGCGGTTACGATGTTCGGACACACCATTACGCTGTGGTGTTCCAGGTGGCGTGAGTTGCGAAACTATTCCACATTGTTTGAAATGAATACCGAACTCGTAACTCAATTATTCGCCTCCGTGATCAGATCGTAGAAACTTTATTTTCTTGTTACGATGATTCTCTACTTCAATCTGAAACTCGTTGAACTTTTCAAATGTTTCAGACTTGTGTTTCATTAAGTAGATATACCCATATATGCTCAAATCATCTGTGAAGGTCAGAAAATAACGATACCCGCCGCGAGCCTCAGCACTCATTGTGTTGGGAACGTAGCATGCAATTTCAAAAAAAATCCTACGATCACGCAAGATCTATCTAGGAGATGCATAGCAATGAGAGGAGGAGAGTGTGTCCACGTACCCTCGTAGACCAAAAGCGGAAGCGTTAGCTTAACGCGGTTGATGTAGTCGAACGTCTTCTCGATCCATCCGATCATGCACCGAATGTACGGTACCTCTAAGTTCTGCACATGTTCAGCTCGATGACGTCCCTCGAACTCTTGATCCAACAAGGTGTCGAGGGAGAGTTTTGTCAGCACGACGGTGTGGTGACGGTGATGGTGAAGTGATCTGCGCAGGGCTGGAGGAATAAAAAGTGGAGGGGGGCACCGCACACGGCTAAGAACAATTGATGTGCTTTGGGGTGCCCCTGCCCCCGTATATAAAGGAGGAGAGGGAGGAGGCCGGCCCTAGGGGTCCCGCCAAGTGAGGCGGGGAACCACTAGGACTCCTAGTCCTAGTCGGCCCCCTTCCTTCTATTGGAGGTGGAAAGGGGAAAGGAGAGGGAGAGGGAAAAGGAAAGGGTGGCCATGCCCCCTCCCCCTGTCCAATTCGGACTCCCCGTGGGGGGGCGCGCGCCACCCCATGTGGGCTGCCCTCTCTCTCCCCTATGGCCCATGTTGGCCCATTACTTTCCCCGGGGGGTTCCGGTAGCCCCCGGTACTCAAATATATACCCGGTACCCCCAGAGTCATTCTGGTGTCCAAATACTATCGTCCAATATATCAATCTTTACCTCTCCATCATTTTGGGACTCCTCGTCATGTCCGTAATCTCATCCAGGACTCCGAACAATCTTCGGTCACCAAAACACATAACTCATAATCCAAATCTTCATCGAACGTTAAGCGTGCGGACCCTACAGGTTCGAGAACTATGTAGATATGACCGAGACATATCTCCGGTCAATCACCAACAGCAGAACCTGGATGCTCATATTGGTTCCTACATATTCTACGAAGATCTTTATCGGTCAAACCGCAATGACAACATATGTTGTTCCCTTTGTCATTGGTATGTTACTTACCGAGATTCGATTGTCGGTATCTTCATATCTAGTTCAACCTCGTTACCGGCAAGTCTTTTTTCCCGTTCCGTAATAAAACATCCCGCCACTAACTCATTAATCACTTTGCTTGCAAGGCTTCATATGATGTGCATTACCGAGAGGGCCCAGAGATACCTCTCAGATACTCGGAGTGACAAATCCTAATATTGATCTATGCCAACCCAATAGACACCTTCGGAGATACCTATAGAGCATCTTTATAATCACCCAGTTACGTTGTGACGTTTGATAGCACACAAGGTGTTCCTTCAGTATTCGGGAGTTGCATAATCTCATAGTCAGAGGAACATGTATAAGTCATGATGAAATCAATAGCAATAAAACTGAACGATCATTAATGCTAAGCTAACGGATGGGTCTTGTCCATCACATCATTCTCCTAATGATGTGATCCCGTTTATCAAATGACGACACATGTCTATGGCTAGGAAACTTAACCATCTTTGATTAACGAGCTAGTCTAGTAGAGTCCTACTAGGGACACAGTGTTTTGTCTATGTATCCACACATGTATCAAGTTTCCGGTTAATACAATTCTAGCATGAATAATAAACATTTATCATGATATAAGTAAATAAAATAATAACTTTATTATTGCCTCTAGGGCTTATTTCCTTCACATTGGACCGCATACATCACTATGTATTATTTCCAATAAATCATTAGCTCGCTCCATTGTTCCGGAGAACGGCTTTCTAGTCATCTTGCCCATGAGGCATGGTTCACAAGTATCAAATGATTCATAATCAAGTGATTCCAAAAGCCCATCTACATGGAGTTTCTTCATGCGCTTTACACCAATATGACCTAAATGGCAGTGCCACAAATATGTTGCACTATCATTATCAACTTTGCATCTTTTGGCATCAATATTATGAATATGTGTATCACCACAACCGAGATTCAATAGAAATAGACCATTCTTCGAGGGTGCGTGACCTTAAAAGATATTACTCATACAAATAGGACAACCATTATTCTCTGATTTAAATGAATAACCGTCTCGCATCAAACAAGATCCAGATATAATGTTCATGCTCAACGCTGGCACCGAATAACAATTATTTAGGTCTAAAACTAATCCCGAAGGTAGATGTAGAGGTAGCGTGCCAACGGCAATCACATCGACTTTGGAACCATTTCCCACGCGCATCGTCACTTCGTCCTTAGCCAATCTTAGTTTAATCCGTAGCCCCTGTTTCGAGTTGCAAATATGAGCAACAGAACCAGTGTCAAATACCCAGGCACTACTATGAGCATTAGTAAGGTACACATCAATAACATGTATATCAAATATACCTCTGTTCACTTTGCCATCCTTCTTATCCGCCGAATACTTGGGGCAGTTCCGCTTCCAGTGACCAGTCCATTTGCAGTAGAAGCACTTAGTTTCAGGCTTTGGTCCAGACTTGGGCTTCTTCCCGAGAGTAGCAACTTGCTTGCTATTCTTCTTGAAGTTCCCCTTCTTTCCCTTGCCCTTTTTCTTTAAACTAGAGGTCTTGTTAACCATCAACACTTGATGCTCCTTCTTGACTTCTACTTCCGCATCCTTGGGCATTGCGAAGGCCTCGGGAATCGTCTTGTTCATCCCTTGCATATTATAGTTCATCACGAAGACTTTATAGCTTTGTGGCAGTGATTGACGAACTCTGTCAATGACACAATCAACTAGAACTTCAACTCCCAACTGAGTCAAGTGATTGTAATACCCAAACATTTTGAGTATGTGTTCACTGACAGAACTGTTCTCCTCCATCTTGTAGCTATAGAAATTGTTGGAGACTTCATATCTCTCAACTCGGGCATTTGCTTGAAATATTAACTTCAACTCCCGGAACATCTCATATGCTACATGACGTTCAAAACGTCTTTGAAGTCCCGATTCTAAGCCATAAAGCATGGCACATTGAACTATCAAGTAGTCATCAGATCAAGCTTGCCAGACGTTCACAACATCACAGTTGCTCCTGCCGCAGGCCTTGCACCTAGCGGTGCATCAAGGACCACTGGTACGCGTCGGTCCTAAACAAACGGTTTTTAACCATTCCGCGACGGCATTCAGAACCATCACCATGTGAGTGTGGGCCATAGGGGGGTGGATATGCCGTCCTGGCACACACGCTCGGCAAAATGAGGTCGTGTGCAATCAACGAGCACTCACATACAGAAATACATACAGTAGTGCTCAAAAAATACAATTATATAGGCGAAATCATTTCCGGTCATAAGTACATCCCACACAGTCAGTCACCGCTAAACGTTTATGTTCGTATATACATCCCACACAGTCACTCCAAGGAAAACATTTGTGCTAGGTGGCGTAACGCAAACAGTTTTCAAGAGAATGTCGTGTGTGATTGTTCATTGATCGAACACAGTTTATTCCTAGAAACTGTGTGTTTTGCCTGAGGTCATCGCCCATGGTGTCTCATTAACCGTTTGCAATAGGAAAACCCAATTAGCAAGCTAATTGGCCAATTAGCAGGCTAATTGCCCTATTATTAATAATCCATTTGCTAATCTAATTGACATTCATATTAAGCACATAATATATTCCATTTCCATATTAAGGAAGCAGGATTTCATAATTGAAATACATCATAGTACAAGATGATATAGCTTCAACACTCAACCACCCCATTACACAACTGTACCAGCAGCAAGTTCACATGCAACATCTAGAACCTTTCAAAATTAGCATCATAAACGGCACATAGAGAGATGCATCTCATCTGGAAAATGGCTGAAGGTCTTTGCAACTTTAGGCCAGTGCCTGTGGATGATTCACCGTCCATCCTTCGACCCACTCAGGAACACTTCAATATTGAACCATGGGTGTTGTATGAAAACTTTCGTCGCCTCCTGACCACAGAGGTGGTTTGAGAGGTAATCATCAGTGAAGCCTGAAAACAAGGATGTGCATAAATATCTTCTCTATATTGGAAATGGGGAAAGGAATAAAAAAAGGCAAGGTATAATAGTTAGTACCATCTTGTAAACCTCAGTGCTTCCCATTGTTTCCCTGCAACGCATATAAGGTAGTTAGTCATCAGGTTAAGTAAGGGTCCGCATGCTATCAGTAAAATATTTTGATGAAAAATAAGCACATTGAAGATTAATCATATTAATTCAAGCCACATGGAAAACCCATTTATACATACCAAGCATGATTAAGAACTAGGAAATATAGCTTGTATATGTTTCTCATGTATTAAGTGCAGCCAAATTCGATTTATTCCTCACATGGTATACAATAAGAGAATCCAGCCACATCAATTGAACATCACATTGTAGAATTGAACCAAGCAGTTAACTAAACACCACAACAAATGAACCAAACGTTAACTCAGCACCACATTGCACAATATAACATACTCCTAATAGAAGATCAGACAGTTAACCAAACAAAGCATGCTTAACAACTTGGAAATATAGCAATTGTATTTGTTTCTCATATATTTAGTACAACCATATTCGATTTATTCCTCACATGATATACAATAACAGAATGCAGCCACAACATTTGAACATCGCATTGCAGAATTGAACCAAGCAATTAACTAAACACCACAACAAATGAACCAAACATTAACTGAGCACCACATTGCACAATATAACATACTCCTAATAGAAGATCAGACAGTTTAGCAAACCAAGCATGCCTAACAACTTGGAAAGATTGCACCCTGAAGAATTGAACATCACATTTGCAGAATTGAACCAAGCAGTTAACTGAACACCACATTGCACGACATATAGAACATATACACTATAGCAGAAGATTGCATGGTAAAAGTAGATAGCACAATTCCCTAGAATTTGTTAAGGAAAGGCAGTAGCTAGCAAACTGAACATGGGTCCTTATAGTGAGCTAATAAGGCAAGCTACTCCTCATTGTCGGAGATATCAATGACGATTGGATCCTTGGACATGGAAGAGGGCAAGGCCTCCGCATCATGGGTGCCCTCTTTGTAGTGGTGAGTTCCTGAGCCGCTCCGGGCACCAACCTGCTGGCTCTCGATATTAGGTAAGCACGTGCACGATGAGAAAACACCTCGTAGTCTTTGTCGAAGGGACCAACGGTGGCCTCGAGAAAACACCACGAACTGTCGTTTAAAGCAGCCAACCGCGTCGTGGCATCAACGCGCGAGGCGTCAACGGTGGCCTCGACGGCGAGGTGCTCCTCCAAGATTTAAGGGTTAGCACGAATGGTAGCCATCGCGGCCTCATCCGCGCGTGCGGCCGCGATTTGCTTCTCCGCTACCAAATGCTCCTTGAGGTCCTGGCTATACTGCGTGCACCATGGCTTAGGCTGGTGCTTATTTGGTGGAGGGGTCGGTGATTTGGGTGGAAGGTGTGTCGCTCGCGCCGGCAGTCGGGGCATGTGGGATGTGGAAGGAGGAGGCGGATGGGGGTCGGGTGTGGATTACCTGCCTGGATACGCGAGGCCGAGCAGCATGAAGGAGGGTTGCCGGCGAGGAGGCGGCGGCGCTGCAAGCAAGGAGTGAAGGTTTCAACTTGGAAAGGAAGGCGGAAACAGGGGAAATGTGGCTTTTGGTAAGGGGGAGGGGCGGGGAGGTAGAAATTTCCGCGGAAACCGAAAATTTGGAATCGCTTCAGCCAAAAAACTGGCGCGCAAAGTGTCATCAGACACGGTCCCTTATTCAGAACTTTGTATGATATGTGAACATCACAAACGATTCAGATAGCTTAACCCATGTGTGTTGAGTTTGAACGTCAAAAATTTTGGTTCAAATTTCCCTAGTTACAGTGGTCATCCACATCATTGCATAATTTTGTCCCATTTGGGGTAGGTTTGGGTATAAGCTTCTCACAAACCAGAACTTCTCACAACAAGCGTGATAGTTTCGGTAGGGAACATGCCACCTTTGGGGACGAAACGATATTCATTGCCTCATATTGCTTTCAAAAAATTTCGAGTATCAACATAGAACAACAGGAGTGTTGTGTTCAATTTTGGAATTTTTCGGGGTTTGTTTGGACATTTTTATACATTAACTGAGTTTTCCTAGCATTTTATGCGCATAAGTCAAATTTGAACTACATGCACATTCTCCAATGCATATAAACTGGTTGAAAAATCAAATATGTGTCCTTGGTTGCATGCTTAGGTCCCATGCAAGAAATGGGAATGAATTTCAAACACCCTGCCACCGTCACTCGGCCGCAAACATTGAGATACATGGCTTTTAATTTCTAGTAAATCCTAAACTCGTGTGAAATTCATGAAACTTGGCATGCTATCATGGAGCGGCATCAACATGCCGTGGTAAAAAATTTGTCCCATTTGGGGTAGCTTTGGGTATAAGCTTCTCACAAACCAGAGCTTCTCACAACAAGCATGATGGTTTCAGTAGGGAACGTCCCACCTTTGGGGACGAAATGATATCCATTGCCTCTTTTTGCTTCCAACAGTTTTCTCGTGTCAACATAGAACAACAGAAGTGTTGTGTAAATTTTTGTGATTTTTCGGGGTTCGTTTGGACATTTTTATGCATTGACTGAGTTTTCAATGCATTTATGTGCATAATTCAAATTTGAACTACATGCACATGCTCTAGTGCATATAAAGTGGTTTAAAAATCAAATATATGTCCTTATGTGCATGCTTATGTCCCATGCAAGAAATGGGAATGAATTTCAGACACTGGGGCACCGTTGATTGTCGGCAAAACATTGGGATACATGGCTTTTAATTTCTAGTAAATCCAAAACTCGTCTATAATTGATGAAGCTTGGCATGCTATCATGGAGCGGCATCAACATGCCGTGGTGAAAATTTTGTCCCATTTGGGGCAGGTTGGGGTATATGCTTCTCACAAACCAGAGGTTCTCACAAGAAGCATGATGGTTCCGATAGGGAACGTCCCACCTTTGGGGACGAAACGATATCCATTGCCTCTTATTGATTTCAAATTTTATCTCATGTTAGCATAGAACAACAGGAGTGTTGTGTCAATTTTTATGATTTTTCGTGGTTCGTTTGGACATTTTTATGCATTAACTTAGTTTTCAATGCATTTATGTGCATAATTCCAATTTGATCTACATGCACATGCTCCAGTGCATATAAATTGGTTGAAAAAACAAATATGTGTCCTTGGGTGCATGTTTAGGTCCCATGCAAGAAATGGGAATGAATTTCAAACACCACCGTTGATTGCCGGCAAAACATTGAGATGCCTGGTTTTGAAATTCTAGTAAATCCAAAACTCGTCTAAAATTCATGAAACTTGGCATGCTATCATGGAGCGGCATCAACATGTCGTGGTAAAATTATTGTCCCATATTTGGGGTAGGTTTGGGTATATGCTTCTCACAAACCAGAGCTTCTCACAACAAGCATGCTGGTTTCGGTAGGGAACGTCCCACCTTTGGGGACGAAACGATATCCATTGCCTCTTTTTGCTTCCAAAAAGTTTCTCGTGTCAACATAGAACAACAGAAGTGTTGTGTCAATTTTTGTGATTTTTCGGGGTTCGTTTGGACATTTTTATGCATTGACTGAGTTTTCAATGCATTTATTTGCATAATTCAAATTTGAACTACATGCACATGCTCCAGTGCATATAAAGTGGTTGAAAAATCAAATCTATGTCCTTATGTGCATGCTTATGTCCCATGCAAGAAATGGGAATGAATTTCAGACACCGGGGCACCGTTGATTGTCGGCAAAGCATTGGGATACATGGCTTTTAATTTCTAGTAAATCCAAAACTCGTCTGTAATTCATGAAGCTTGGCATGCTATCATGGAGCGGCATCAACATGCCGTGGTGAAAATTTTGTCCCATTTGGGGAAGGTTGGGGTATATGCTTCTCACAAACCAGAGGTTCTCACAAGAAGCATCATGGTTTCGGTAGGGAACGTCCCACCTTTGGGGACGAAACGATATCCATTGCCTCTTATTGCTTTCAAATTTTATCTCATGTTAGCATAGAACAACAGGAGTGTTGTGTCAATTTTTATGATTTTTCGGGGTTCGTTTGGACATTTTTATGCATTAACTTAGTTTTCAATGCATTTATGTGCATAATTCCAATTTGATCTACATGCACATGCTCCAGTGCATATAAATTGGTTGAAAAAATTAAATTTGTGTCCTTATGTGCATGCTTAGGTCCCATGCAAGAAATGGGAATGAATTTCAAACACCAGGGAACTGTTGATTGCCGGCAAAACATTGAGAAGCCTGGTTTTTAAATTCTAGTAAATCCAAAACTCGTCCGGTGCGCAGGTTCATCAAGAAGTGTGCAAGATGTTCAACGCAGGATTTGGGCATCTCTTCAACGCAAACGGTTCAGTGAAGCAGTGAAGTGGAAGAAAATAAACCAAAAAATATACGTGCTGCCACACGCCCAGTCTGCCGTGCGAGTAGGCATGAGTTGACGGGACGCATGCGATCAGTCCATCGCGCAAACATATATACCAGGAGGTGTGTGTGCAGGTGTGTGTATTTACGGGGAGGCGTGCGAGTAGCTGTGTGAAATGATGGTAGGTGAGGGAGTCCTGGATTAGGGGGTGTCCGGGTAGCCGGACTATACCTTCAGCCGGACTCCTGGACTATGAAGATACAAGATTGAAGACTTCGTCCCGTGTCCAGATGGGACTTTCCTTGGCGTGGAAGGCAAGCTTGGCGATGCGGATATTTAGATCTCCTACCATTGTAACCGACTTTGTGTAACCCTAACCCTCTCCGGTGTCTATATAAACCGGAGGGTTTTAGTCCGTAGGACAACACAACATACAACCATCATACCATAGGCTAGCTTCTAGGGTTTAGCCTCCTCGATCTCGTGGTAGATCTACTCTTGTACTACCCATATCATCAATATTAATCAAGCAGGACGTAGGGTTTCACCTCCATCGAGAGGGCCCGAACCTGGGTAAAACTTTGTGTCCCTTGTCTCCTGTTACCAACCGCCTAGACGCACAGTTCGGGACCACCTACCTGAGATCCGCCGGTTTTGACACCGACATTGGTGCTTTCATTGAGAGTTCCTTTGTGTCATCGCTTTTAGGCCCGATGGCTCCTTCGATCATCAACAACGATGCAGTCCAGGGTGAGACCTTTCTCCCCGTACAGATCTTCGTCTTCGGCGGCTTCGCACTGCGGGCCAATTCACTTGGCCATCTGGAGCAAATCGAAAGCTACGCCCCTGGCCATCAAGCCAGATTTGGAAGTTTAAACTACACGGCTGACATCCGCGGGGACTTGATCTTCGACGGATTCGAGCCACAGCCTAGCATGTCGCACTGTCTCGATGGGCATGATATAGCTCTGGCGCCGAACACTGCCCTGGAGGCCGCACACGCTTCGGTTCCGACCCTTAATTCGGAGCCGGCTGCGCCGATCGAGGATGAGCGGTTGGACGCCGCCTCGGGGGCTGCGATCTCAAAGGCGATTGAGCCGAACAGCAGCCCCGCACTCCGCAAGGCCCGTGACTCCGAGGGGCCGGATTCCTCTCCGGACTCCAAGCCCTCCGCGCGCCTGCCGATCGAATCCGATTGGGCGCCGATCATGGAGTTCACCGCTGCGGACATCTTTCAGCAGTCGCCCTTCGGCGACATCCTGAAGTCACTAAAGTCTCTCTCTTTATCAAGAGAGCCCTGGCCGGACTACGGTCAGCAAGGTTGGGATACGGACGATGAAGAAACTCAAAGCCCACCCACCACCCACTTCGTAGCCACTGTCGATGACTTACCGACATGCTCGACTTCGACTTCGAAGACATCGACAGTATGGACGACGATGCAGGAGACGACCAAGAACCAGCACCTATAGGGCACTGGAAGGCCACCTCGTCGTACGACATATATATGGTGGACACTCCAAAAGATGGAGATGGCGATGTAACAGCGGGGGATGACACCTCCAAGAAACAACCCAAGCGCCGGCGTCAGCGGCGCCGCTCTAAATCCCACCAAATCAAAAATGGTGATTCCGGCACGGGAGATAATAATACTCCGGATAGCGCCGAAGAACACCCCTCCAGCAAGATTCAGCACAGGAGGATGGAGAGGCAAGCCCTCACGAGAGAGCGGCAGATAGAGAGGTTGAGGATGATAATTATATGCTTCCCTCCGAAGACGAGGCAAGCCTCGACGACGACGAATTCATCGTGCCAGAGGATCCCGCCGAACAAGAGTGTTTTAAATGCAGGCTTATGGCCACGGCAAGCAGCCTCAAGAAAAAGCAGCAACAGCTTAGAGAAAATCAAGATTTGCTAGCCGACAGATGGACTGAAGTCCTTGCGGCCGAAGAGTATGAACTCGAACGACCCTCCAAGAGTTACCCAAAGCGCAGGCTGCTACCCCGATTAGAGGAGGAAGCACCTAAACCTACATCACCAGTGCATGACATGGCCGACCGGCCACCTCGTGGCCGTGACAGAGAGGCCTCTCGGCCCTCCACTCAAGCCGTGCCCCGGCGCCGCTCAAAATATACTAAAGCACGGGAAAATGCGCCAGACCTGCGAGAGATACTGGAGGACAAGGCAAGACAAACAAGATCGATCTACGGATCGCATGGGCGCCCCACGGCACGTGACGGGGATCGTCACTCCGGACATAATAAATCCGGACGGGCCGAACACAATATACAAAGCTCATTCGAGCTGCGTCGTGATATAGCCCAATACAGAGGCGCCGCACACCCACTATGCTTCACAGATGAAGTAATGGACCATAAAATCCATGAGGGTTTCAAACCCGTGAACATTGAATCATATGATGGCACAAAAGATCATGCGGTATGGATCAAGGATTATCTCCTTCATATCCACATGGCCCGCGGCGATGATCTACACGCCATCAAATACCTCCCACTCAAACTTAAGGGACCAACCCGGCATTGGCGTAACAGCTTGCCAGCAGATTCAATCGGTTCTTGGGAGGACCTGGAAGCCGCATTCCTCGACAATTTCCAGGGTACCTATGTGCGACCACCAGGCGCCGATGACCTAAGCCACATAATTCAGCAGCCAGAGGAATCGGCCAGGCAATTTTGGACACGGTTCCTAACAAAGAAAAACCAAATAGTCGACTATCCGGACTCAGAGGCCCTAGCAGCCTTCAAGCATAATATCCGCGATGAGTGGCTTGCCCGGCACCTTGGACAGGAAAAGCCAAAATCTATGGCAGCCCTCACGACACTCATGACCCTCTTTTGTGCGGGAGAAGACAGCTGGCTAGCTCGCAGCAACAAGTTAACCAAGAACCTTGGTAATTCGGATACCAAGGACAAAAGTGGTAGGTCGCGTCGGAACAAGCAAAAGCGTCGCGTTAACAGCGACAGCAACGAGGATACGGCAGTCAAGGCCGGATTCAGAGGCTACAAATCCGATCAGCGGAAAAAGCTATACAAAAGAAATACTCAGGGCCCGTCCAGTTTGG
This sequence comes from Aegilops umbellulata, assembly GCA_032464435.1. Lineage (NCBI taxonomy): Eukaryota > Viridiplantae > Streptophyta > Magnoliopsida > Poales > Poaceae > Aegilops > Aegilops umbellulata. The sequence goes on along the minus strand of CP136055.1, from coordinate 548,166,293 downwards.
ACCGAATACTCGACCGCTTGTGCCAGATACATGGCACCCCCGAAAAGCCAGCCAATCACAACAACAGGGATTGTTGGGTGTTCAAGCAGGCAGGCAAGTTAAATGCCAAAAATAGAGACAAGGGGCTACGTAGCGACGGCGAGGAAGATCCCAGGCCGCCGAACAACAATGGACAAAAGGGTTTTCCCCCACAAGTGTGGACGGTGAACATGATATACGCAACCCACATCCCCAAGAGGGAACGGAAGCATGCGTTACGGGACGTATACGCGATAGAGCCAGTCGCCCCAAAGTTCAACCCATGGTCCTCCTGCCCGATCACTTTTGATCGAAGGGACCACCCCACTAGCATCCGTCATGGCGGGTTCGCCGCATTGGTTCTATACCCAATTATTGACGGATTTCATCTCACACGAGTCCTTATGGATGGCGGCAGCAGCCTGAACCTGCTTTACCAGGACACAGTGCGGAAAATGGGCATAGATCCCTCGAGGATTAAGCCCACCAAAACGACCTTTAAAGGCGTCATACAAGGTGTAGAGGCCAACTGCACAGGCTCAGTCACACTTGAAGTGGTCTTCGGATCTCCGGATAATTTCTGAAGCGAAGAGTTAATCTTCGACATAGTCCCGTTCCGTAGTGGCTATCACGCACTGCTCGGGCGAACCGCATTTGCAAAGTTCAATGCGGTACCACACTACGCATACCTCAAGCTCAAGATGCCAGGCCCTCGAGGAGTAATCACGGTCAATGGAAACACCGAACGCTCCCTCCGAACGGAGGAGCACACGGCGGCCCTCGCAGCGGAAGTACAAAACAGCCTCTCTAGGCAGTTCTCTAGTCCGGCCGTTAAAAGGCCGGACACTTTCAAGCGCACCCGGAGCAACCTACAACAAGACCGCCTGGCACGTTCTGAGTAGGCGTAGCAATGCGGCCCCAACCCCAGCCCTCGCAAAATAGCGAAACCAGTGCTTCGCGTACATAACTACGCTCTCAAAATACCATGGGCGCAGGGGAAGGGGCACCATCACGGCACGCCCAAAACACGGCTTAAACCGTACTAGGGGCTGCCAAATTCTTTCTTTATCTTCTCTTACTTTCAGGACTCCATACTTCGGACGACCTGTTCGGCAATTCAACTGCCACACAAACGATGCAAGAACTAGGGAAGCAGACAAGCCATGCCGCATGATGGACTCCCAGGTGGTCTCTATCACGAGCAGTATACCTGTCTTGCATATAAATTCCACGGCCCGCCCCTCAACCAAACATGTTAAATAGTCCAACTTTTTGCTTATCGCGCTATTTGTATCGTTCTGCTTTGATCGCATCCCTTTTAAACAATGCATAGTCTTTATCTATTTTTTGCATTACCTTTTTTACAAATATATGTTCATTAATGACATTTTGCACCCGTACACTGTGGTACGGCAAATACACCAGGGGCTTCAGTACCCCTCAATATGGTGTGAGAAGTCCGAACACTTTAACAAGTGCGGCACCCCTAACTTATAGCATTATATGCATCGGCTCCAAATCATGTCTTGGGTCATTAGTTGGGTTTGCCCGGCTCCTATGTTTTGGTACCTTACGTTCCACTATATCGGCTAAGGTAGCACTAGGAGAACTACTGCGATTGTGCCCCAGTTAAGCTGGGCTGAGCACCTTAGTAGAGAAATCTAAAACTGACAGTCATGATGAAGCGAGAGACCGGTCGCTGTTCGAGAGGTTTTTCAAGTCCCTAAAGACTTATGCCGCTTAGAGCGAGGAACCGGCTTTGTCCGGCCAAGGCGTGGATAGCTTCCCGAACTCGGTCTTCCGAATGCTAGGGGCTTCACCGAAATTTAAAATTATAGAGTTCTATGGCTAAGTGAGAGTGTTCAAGCATTATAGTCCGATTGCCTTGTTCGTTGTGCTGAGCGCCTCCCTCGAAGGACCCAAACATGGGAAAAAGAGCGCTCAGGTTTATCCCGAACACCCCAGCACTAGTGGCATGGGGGCAGAAGCCGACGACTGGCCATCTCTCAATTTTTGATAAACGGCCGCACAGAAAGTAATATTTTAAATTCGAAAAGCATTGCTTAGCGCACATGAAAAAGTTTTCAGCGCACAGGACAACACGAGTGAGTTCATTCAAAAATTACATCCTTGGTACATTCATCCGCCATAAGGCGGGCACCCTTCAGAACATCCTTATAATAGTTCTCGGGTTTACGATGCTCCTTCCCCGGTGGTGTCCCGTCCTTCACAAGCTTCTCACCGTCCAGCTTGCCCCAGTGCACCGTACCTTAGTGCTGGCAAGGGCCCTCCGGGCACCTTCGATGCAGACGGAGCGCTTGATGACTTCAAGCCTTGGACAGGCCGCCACCAGCCGCTGAACCAGTCCGAAGTAGATCCCAGGCAGGGCCTCCCCAGGCTATCACTAGTAGAAAAAGGGTCTTTTGTGAAGCACAATAGTGCCGGTTTGAATTTCAGCCGGCACTAATGTGTACACTAGTGCCGGTTCATGGCGGCGATCAATAGCACCGGTTCGTGGAGAACCTTTAGTACCGGTTCGTGCCACGAACCGGCACTAAAGTGGCTATGTCAGCCCGCGGTCAGGCTATGGCCCAACCATCACCATTTAGTGCCGGTTCGTACCACGAACCAGTACTAATGAGGTTATGGCAGGCTGTTTTTAGTCCCACCTCGCTCCCCTAACAAGCCTTTTACCACCTTAAATATATTATTTCTCAAACTATCATAAGCACTTGGTCTTCATTGAACTCTATGTGTAGAATTTGTGGCTTCAATATGAGTCTTCATCGGTTTAAAAATCGTTGATGACTCATATTGACAATTCAGATTGTACACACAAAGATCATTGATGATCAAAGTATTTTTTTTGATGTTACAAGATCATATTGACAATTTAGACTGTAGATAAATATAAGATCGTGATCTAAATTCTCTTATATTTTTTGCGTTTAGTATGCACCATTCAAAGAGACGCCATCAACTTTCAACCATTTCTGCCTTCATTTGCTATTTTTCATGCATTCAATGATTTGTTTTGAGAACTAAATGACCTGGAAATTGAAAAGCACTACAAATGAACTCTGAAAAAGTTGAAACTTGGCATGGTATCATCATTTCACCCACATAGATTGTTCAAAAAAGTAGAGAGGGTTACGGCAAAAACTGGATGCACTTCGTTCACAAACTGGACAATCTCTTTCGAAGTATTCAGGTTTCTGACGAAATTAAACTAATCTGTTACAAAGGCATTTCTTTTTTTCAACTTATTACAACTCCAGACTTTTTGTGCATTCAGTATGCACCATTCAAAGCGACGCCATCAACTTTCAACCATTTCTGCCTTCATTTGCCATAACTGTTTTAAGCGCACCACCTTTAGTACCGGTTGGAGGCTCCAACCGGTACTAAAGGGTGACCAGTACTACAGTTGCTTAGGAAGCTGTTTTTTAGTCCCACCTCGCCAAGAGAGAGGGACTAGGAGCGGTTTATAAGCCCTGAGTGCAGAGACGATGAAGAAGAGGCTCAATGCTCACGTTGCTTAGCTTCAAGCCTTCAGGAATATGGTAGATTGCACGGAGCTATGCGCAGTGCAATTTACACTATTCCGAAAGGCTTGAAGCAAATTAACGAGCATTGCACCTCTTTTTTATTTTTAATAACTTATTACAACTCCGGACTTCTTCTGTTATGGCAAAAACTAATTGCACGTCGGCATTTTTTTTAAACTTTGGTTATAACTCCAGACTTTGACCATCAAGTTTTGCAGAAAAGAAAAAATAGCAGAAAAGAAAAAATAGGAGAAAAGAAAAAAAGCTATAGCTGATAAGAAACAAACTATATAAAAAACTACTCAGAAATAAATAGAACAAAATAAATATAGCAGAAAAGAAAAAACTGCTCAGAAATAAATAGAAGAAAAAATAAAGCAGAAAAGAAAAAAAATATTTGCTATTTCTCAATCGTTTACAAAATGACCGTGAAATTGAAAATCACTACAAAATGAACTCTGAAAATGTCGAATTTTGGCAAACTAGATGAAAAACTAATCATAAATAAATGGAAGAAAATAAATATAATAGAAAAGAAAAAACTATACAATAAACTACGCAGAAATAAATAGAAGAAAATAAAGCAGAAAAGAAAAAAAATAAAAAAATTGGGGCGCTGCCCTGTGGGTCTGATACGCCACGGGCGTGCAATTACATGCCCTGAAGGCCCAGCAGACTCACAGGACAGCACGCAGAAATTAGGCCCACAAGCCTGCTATATAGAGGAGTTCAAAGAGGCAGCCGCAGCTGGGTTTATAAACCAGTGCGGCTGCCCTTCGCCCGGCGAGGTGGGACTAAACTTTTGGGTTGCAGCGCGAGGCCTTTAGTACCGGTTGGTGGCTCCAACCGGTACTAAAGACTAACCTTTAGTACCGGTTGGAGCCACCAACCGGTACTAAAGGTCTGCTCTTCCCGCCTCTTGGCCTGGCCAAAGTTGGCCTTTAGTACCGGTTGGTGGCTCCAACCGGTATTAAAGGCATCTCCTATATATACAACACTTGCGAAAATTCAGTTAGATCTCTACTTCTTTCGTCTCAACCTCTCGTGCGCGCCCGTCGCCCGTCGTCGCCGCCGCCGCCCGTCGTCGCCGCCGCCGCCCGTCGTCCGTCGTCGTCATCGCCATCCCCGTCGCCGCCCGTCATCGTCGCCGTCTCGCGCCGCCGCCCCGAACGCCGCGCGCCGCCGTCCGTCGTTGTTCGCGGTACGTCTCTCGCGCTCTCCCCGCCGCCGTCGACCGTCGTCGTCGCACACGTACGCCGCCACCCCGTACGCTCCCGCCCGTACGTACGCCGCCCCCGCCCCGTATGCCGGCGCCCCCGCTCGTACGTACGGTGCGGCGGCGTACGGGGGCACACACACATATATACGTACACGTACATGCACACATACACACACACACACACTTTTTTACTTATTTTCTGTTTTTTTAGAAAAGTTAATTAGATGATCGAATGTTAGATGAATTAGCTATAGATAGAAAATTGTCGAACTAGAGATTTGAACTAGTTGAATAATTAATATAACTAGTTTATTTTTAGTAAGAAAATTGTCGAACTAGTTTATTTAGGTATATGAGATTTGAACTAGTCAAATAATTAATATAATTAGTTTATTTTTAGTAAGAAAGTTTATGTATATGAGATTTGATGATCTAAGTAAAATATTATTTGTTAATGCGTTTCTATTTATTTAATTTTTTATATATAATTTGAGTTTATATAAATGTTAGATTAATGTCGAATGTTTGATGAATTAGATAGAAAAAGTAATGTCAATTGTTAGAGATGAATATAGTTAGATATATTAATGTCAAATGTTAGATGAATATATATTTGGCTAGATATATATAGGTTTTTAATGTTTCACCTATATGAACATAGGAAATGTCATCTGACGACGAAAAAGATTTCATTACGTGCGAACACTGTGAAGATCAGCGCGGCCTGTGCGACAAAAATTTCCTTATTGATGGTAGGCGCTTCGGCATCAAGCTGGATGAGACATTCGAAGTTGATACAGTAAGTCACTTTGTCAATTATTATTTGAATGCAAAATTGATGCTTCATTTGCTTCAACTTATAATTTTAAATTTTCACTATTTTACTAGCGCATCCCCTGCCATGCAAGAATTTTTGTCTTGGATAAGATAGGTTTTAGTGCTATAGATGATATGGAGGTAAAGAGAGTTTACTTGAAGACGGAGCATGGGTATACTTTCAACGTCAAATTATATAATGGAGACACATACACCCATTTTGAATGCAAAACTTGGCAAGCACTAGGCAAGGCTTATGCATTTGAGCCTGATATGGTTATCACCTTTGATATTCGTCCAGAAGATGATATTGAAAGTAATATAGACATCTGGTTCGATGTGCAAACGCCTCCAGTTCTACCACTATGTGAGTTTTTCTCAACCGTGCATGCATATGTTTATGTCTTTGATACAGTTTATTCAAAAATATTTGACAACTAATTTGTATTGTCAGCTTATTTCGGTTCAAGCAAACATGTCCGACGCTTGGTAGACAGGACCTACTACTGCCCGGGGGCTCAACTAAACTGGGAGGAGATAAGTCATTATGTTTCATGGCTTGAGGATCTTAATACTGTCAAGACAAATTTTTTTCCTGAACTTAGAAATGTTAGTACTCAAAACGTGCGACCAATGGTGATCGTATTGAACTACGGTCACATCTATAATCGAAAGATGGTAAGATTTTAAATATTTGTCCTTAATTAGTGCATCTTTTGCATACATTATTTTTGAAGCTAAACTTTCATTGCTTAGTATATTAATTACTATACGATGTTCTTCAACAGGGACTTCCGATCACCAGTGAAAGATTGGAGCAAAATTGTTAACGATCGCAGAGAAGTACTAGGGGGCAGCAAGGAGAAGCGCAACCCAAGATTAGGAGACAGATTCATCTGCATGCTCCAGTATGATGAATCAGGAGAGCTATACATGTTCTATGCTATTCTACCTGAGAGGGAGCAGCAGGAGTAGCTACTAGTTCATGCTCTTAATTAGTACTTGTCTCATGTCCGTGTCCTGAACTTCGATGTTGGTGATGATTATGTTGAACTTGATGATATCTTTGCTTCTGTTACAAAGTGAATGTTTCCTCTTTAAGCTAGCCAGCATTGGTGATGATTAGATAGCTAGCGGTAATGACTATGATGATTAAATAGTGGTAATTAGACGACTACGATGATTTTTAGCTCGCTAGATTTTATTTATTTATTAATATGCGATGATGATGATGATGACGACTACAACTCATTATAACGTAAAACAATCCTAAATTAAATTGATAACACAAATTTAATTGAAAAACTACAAAATAAAACAAAAACCCACAAACATTTAGTACCGGTTGGTGTTACCAACCGGTACTAAAGGGCTCCCGGTAAGGATGGCAATGGGTAGGGTATGGGCAGGGTAGACAGTACCATACCCATACCCGTATAGTCAGTGGGTACAAAATTCTACCCATACCCATACCCATGGGTATGAAACTTTACTCGTACCCATACCCGACTGGTACCCATAGCCATTGGGTACCCGGCGGGTAGAACAAATAGTACACAAGTTGTTCACAATTTTACGCTCATTAATTGCATATTTGACAAAAAAATCAATTATCTCAGCTCAATAATAGATAGATGAGTAATTTACCAATATCAAAATTTAGAAATCACAACATACTCTTAAGTCAATAGGAGTAGACGAGTCACATGATAAATTAATGACTAATTGACAACAACTTAACATTAGTTTACAAACGGGTAGGGTATGGGTATACCTGTGGGTACAAGACTATACCCGTACCCTACCCATGACTTAATGGGTAGCATATGGGAACTACCTGTGGGTATAAAAGTGTGTCCATACCCTGCCCATGCGGGTACGGTACCCGCGGGTACCCGTACCCATGGGTAAAATTGCCATCCTTAGCTCCCGGCCCCCTGAGCTGGCTCGTGCCACGTGGTTTCCCTTTAGCACCGGTTCGTGCTGAACCGGTACTAAAGGGGGGGGGCTTTAGTGCCCACACTTTAGTGTCGGTTCCTAAACCGGCACTGAAGGGCCTTATGAACCGGTGCTATTGCCCGGTTCTGCACTAGTGCATAGCCGAACTATGAGGCCCTTCATGGCCTGTTTGGCCGCCTTGTGGAGCTCAACCAGCTGCTTCAGCTGGTCGCTCAGGGGCACAGGGTGTCTGGCCTCAGCATACTGAGACCGGAACACCTTCTCCGTCAAGCTGCCCTCCTCGGCTCGGTAGAACGCGACGACATCGGATACGCTACGGGGAAGATCTGCGAACGCCCCTGGAGAGCTCCGGATTCGGGTAAGTAACAAGTAGCTTACTTTTATATGTCTGCTTTGCATAAAGAATGCCTTACCCGCCGCTATCTTTTTCACTGCATCCAACTCCTGGAGGGCCTTCTAGGATTCAACCTTGGCAGAACTTGGCATTCTCAATAGCTGCCGCGAGCTCGGATGCTCACGTCTTTGAGTCAAGCTCCAAACTCTCATGTTTTTCCATGATAGCCTGGAGCTCTTGCCGCACCTCGCCAACCTGGGCTTCATACCTCTCCCGCTCGGAGCGCTCCGTAGCCGCTCTCTTATCGGCCTCGGCCAACGCTTGCTTGAGGGTCGCCACCTCAGTTGTGGCCCCTACAATAACCATGTTAATCCCGTCATATTTTTGCAATTGCACTTTTATATTTTATTTTTTCTATAAGGTATTTCTTACCTTCTTTCTCCTCGAGCTGCCGTTTGGCAAGGCCGAGCTCTTGCTCGGACCGCTCAAGGCCCTGCTTCAGGGCGCCCACCTCCGTAGTCAGTGCGGAGGTCGCTATCAGCGAAGCCTGCATACACATATTGACTCTTTTTTTAGACTCCTGCGAATTTATTTGATCCTCTGTTCGGCTTTTCTTTCCGAACGCCAAACATAGCATCAGGGGCTACTGTCTATGCGGTAATACTTTTACATATTTTTTACTTACCTCGAAGCCTGTTAGAAGGTTGGCACAAGCTTGAGTCAGTCCGCTCTTAGCGGACTGAACCTTCTGGATCACCGTACTCATAATAGTACGGTGCTCCTCGTCGATGGAGGCGGCGTTAAGCACCTCCAGCAGATTGTCCGGCGCCTCCGATTGACGGGGGTGTTGGGGAACGTAGTAATTTCAAAAAAATTCCTACGCACACGCAAGATCATGGTGATGCATAGCAACGAGAGGGGAGAGTGTTGTCTACGTACCCTCGTAGACCGAAAGCGGAAGCGTTATATCAACGCGGTTGATGTAGTCGTACGTCTTCACGATCCGACCGATCCAAGCACCGTTACTCCGGCACCTCCGAGTTCTTGGCACACGTTCAGCTCGATGATGATCCCCGGGCTCCGATCCAGCAAAGCTTCGGGGAGGAGTTCTGTCAGCATGACGGTGTGGTGACGATCTTGATGTACTACCGACGCAGGGCTTCGCCTAAGCACCGCGACAATATGACCGAGGTGGAATATGGTGGAGGGGGGCACCGCACACGGCTAAGGAACGATCACGAAGATCAACGTGTGTGTCCATGGGGTGCCCCCTGCCCCCGTATATAAAGGAGCAAGGGAGGGAGGAGGCCGGCCCTAGGTTTGGGCGCGCCAGGGGAGTCCTACTCCCACTGGGAGTAGGATTCCACCTTTCCTAGTCCAACTAGGTCAAGGGGGGAAAGAGGGGAAGAGGGGAAGGAAGGGAGGGAGGGGCCGCGCCCCAAACCCCTTGTCCAATTCGGACTGGGCTTGGGAGGGGCGCGCGCCACCTCCTGGTCCTTCCCACTAAGGCCCATCAAGGCCCATTGCTTCTTTCTCGTATTCCCGTAACTCCCCGGTACCTCCGAAAATACCCGAACCACTCAGAACCCTTCCGATGTCTGAATATAGTCGTCCAATATATCGATCTTTACGTCTCGACCATTTCGAGACTCCTCGTCATGTCCCCGATCTCATCCGGGACTCCGAACTCCTTCGGTACATCAAAACTCATAAACTCATTATATAACTGTCATCGAAACCTTAAGCGTGCGGACCCTACGGTTCGAGAACAATGTAGACATGACCGAGACACGTCTCCGATCAATAACCAATAGCGGGACCTGGATGCCCATATTGGCTCCGACATATTCTACGAAGATCTTTATCGGTCAGACCGCATAACAACATACGTTGTTCCCTTTGTCATCGGTATGTTACTTACCCGAGATTCGATCGTCGGTATGCAATACCTAGTTCAATCTCGTTACCGGTAAGTCTCTTTACTCGTTCCGTAATACATCATCTCACAACTAACACATTAGTTGCAATGCTGGCAAGGCTTATGTGATGAGCATTACCGAGAGGGCCCAGAGATACCTCTCCGACGATTGGAGTGACAAATCCTAATCTCGAAATACGCCAACCCAACATCTACCATTGGAGACACCTGTAGTACTCCTTTATAATCACCCAGTTACGTTGTGACGTTTGGTAGTACCCAAAGTGTTCCTCCGGCAAACGGGAGTTGCATAATCTCATAGTCAAAGGAACATGTATAAGTTATGAAGAAAGCAATAGCAACATACTAAACGATCGGGTGCTAAGCTAATGGAATGGGTCATGTCAATCAGATCATTCAACTAATGATGTGACCTTGTTAATCAAATGACAACTCCTTTGTCTATGGTTAGGAAACTTAACCATCTTTGATTAACAAGCTAGTCAAGTAGAGGCATACTAGTGACACTCTGTTTGTCTATGTATCCACACATGTATTATGTTTCCGGTTAATACAATTCTAGCATGAATAATAAACATTTATCATGATATAAGGAAATAAATAATAACTTTATTATTGCCTCTAGGGCATATTTCCTTCAGTCTCCCACTTGCACTAGAGTCAATAATCTAGTTCACATCGCCATGTGATTTAACAGCAATAGTTCACATCACCATGTGATTAACACCCATAGTTCACATCGCCATGTGACCAACATCCATAAAGGGTTTACTAGATTCAGTAATCTAGTTCACATCGCTATGTGATTAACACCCCAAGAGTACTAAGGTATGATCATGTTTTGCTTGTGAGAGAATCTTAGTCAACGGGTCTTTCACATTTAGATCCGTTATGTATTTTGCAATTTTCTATGTCTACAATGCTCTGCACGGAGCTACTCTAGCTAATTGCTCCCACTTTCAATATGTATCTAGATCGAGACTTAGAGTCATCCAGATCGGTGTCAAAACTTGCATCGACGTAACCCTTTACGACGAACCTTTTTTCACCTCCATAATCGAGAAACATATCCTTATTCCACTAAGGATAATTCTGACCGCTGTCCAGTGATCTACTCCTAGATCACCATTGTACTCCCTTGCTTAAATCAGTGTAGGGTATACAATAGATCTGGTACACAGCATGGCATACTTTATAGAACCTATGGTCAAGGCATATGGAATGACTTTCATTCTCTTTCTATCTTTTGCCGGGGTCGGGTTTTGAGTCTTACTCAATTTCACACCTTGTAACACATGCAAGAACTCTTTCTTTGACTATTACATTTTGAACTACTTCAAAATCTTGTCAAGGTATGTACTCATTGAAAAAACTTATCAAGCGTCTTGATCTATCTCTATAGATCTTGATACTCAATATGTAAGCAGCTTCACCGAGGTCCTTCTTTGAAAAACTCCTTTCAAACACTCCTTTATGCTTTGCAGAATAATTCTACATTATTTCCGATCAACAATATGTCATTCACATATACATATCAGAAATGTTGTAGTGCTCCCACTCACTTTCTTGTAAATACAGGCTTCACGCAAGTCTGTATAAAACTATATGCTTTGATCAACTTATCATAGCGTATATTCCAACTCCGAGATGCTTGCACCAGTCCATAGATGGATCGCTGGAGCTTGCATATTTTGTTAGCACCTTTAGGAATGACAAAACCTTCTGGTTGCATCATATACAACTATTCTTTAATAAATCCATTAAGGAATGCAGTTTTGTTTATCCATTTGCCAGATTTCATAAAATGCGGCAATTACTAACATGATTCAGATAGACTTAAACATAGATACGAGTGAGAAACTCTCATTGTAGTCAACACCTTGAACTTGTCGAAAACCTTTTGCGACAATTCTAGCTTTGTAGATAGTAACACTACTATCAGCGTCTGTCTTCCTCTTAAAGATCCATTTATTTTCTATGGCTTGCCGATCATCGGGCAAATCCATCAAAGTCCATACTTTGTTCTCATACATGGATCATATCTCAGATTTCATGGCCTCAAACCATTTCGCGGAATCTGGGCTCATCATCACTTCCTCATAGTTCGCAAGTTCGTCATGGTCTAGTAACATGACTTCCAGAACAGGATTACCGTACCACTCTGGTGCGGATCTCACTCTGGTTTACCTACGAGATTTGGTAGTAACTTGATCTGACGTTACATGATCATCATCATTAACTTCCTCACTAATTGTTGCAGTAGTCACAGGAACCGATTTCTGTGATGAACCACTTTCCAATAAGGGAGCAGGTACAGTTACCTTATCAAGTTCTACTTTCCTCCCACTCACTTCTTTCGAGAGAAACTCCTTCTCTAGAAAGGATCCATTATAAGCAACGAATGTCTTGCCTTAGGATCTGTGATAGAAGGTGTACCCAACAGTCTCCGTTGGGTATCCTATGAAGACATATTTCTCCGATTTGGGTTCGAGCTTATCAGGATAAAAAATTTTCACATAAGCATTGCAACTCCAAACTTTAAGAAACGACAGCTTAGGTTTATTGCTAAACCATAGTTCATACGGTGTCGTCTCAACAGATTTAGATGGTGCCCTATTTAATGTGAATGCAGCTGTCTCTAATGCATAATCCCAAAAACGATAGTGGTAGATCGGTAAGATACATCATAGATTGTACTATTAAAGTACGGTTATGACGTTCGGACGCACCATTATACTGTGGTGTTCCAGGTGCCATGAGTTTGTGAAACTATTCCACATTATTTTAATTGAAGGCCAAACTCGTAACTCAAATATTCGTCTCCGCGATCAGATCGTAGAAACTTTATTTTCTTGTCACGATGATTTTCCACTTCACTCTGAAATTCTTTGAACTTTTCAAACATTTTAGACTTATGTTTCATCAAGTAGATATACCCATATCTGCTCAAAACATCTGTGAAGGTCAGAAAATAATGATACTTGTCGCGAGCCTTAATTTTCATCGGACCACATACATCGGTATGTATGATTTCCAACAAGTCAGTTGCTCGCTCCATTGTTCCGGAGAACGGAGTCTTAGTCATCTTGCCCATGAGGCATGGTTCGCAAGCATCAAGTGATTCATAATCAAGTGATTCCAAAATTCCATCAGCATGGAGTTTCTTCATGCGCTTTACGCCAATATGACCTAAAACGGCAGTGCCACAGATAAGTTGCACTATCATTATTAACTTTGCATCTTTTTGGCTTCAATATTATGAATATGTGTATCACTACGATCGAGATCCAACAAACCATTTTGTTGGTGTGTGTGACCATAGAAGGTTTTATTCATGTAAACAGAACAACAATTTATTCTCTTACTTAAATGAATAACCGTATTGCAATAAACATGATCAAATCATATTCATGCTCAACACCAAATAACACTTATTTAGGTTCCACACTAATCCCGAAAGTATAGGGAGTGTGCGATGATGATCCTATCAATCTTGGAACCACTTCCAACACACATCGTCACTTCACCCTTAACTAGTCTCTGTTTATTCTGCAACTCCCGTTTCGAGTTACTACTCTTAGCAACTGAACCAGTATCAAATGCCGAGGGGTTGCTATAAACACTAGTAAAGTACACATCAATAACATGTATATCCAATATACCTTTGTTCACTTTGCCATCCTTCTTATCCACCAAATACTTGGGGTAGTTCCGCTTCCAGTGACCAATCCCTTTGAAGTATAAGCACTTAGTCTCAGGCTTAGGACCAGACTTGGGCTTCTTCACTTGAGCAGCAACTTGCTTGCCGTTCTTCTTGAAGTTCCCTTCTGTCCCTTTGCCCTTTTCTTGAAACTAGTGGTCTTGTTAACCATCAACACTTGATGTTTTTCTTGATTTCTACCTTCGTCGATTTCAGCATCACGAAGAGCTTGGGAATTACTTTTGTCATCCCTTGCATATTATAGTTCATCACAAAGTTCTACTAACTTGGTGATGGTGACTAGAGAATTCTGTCAATCACTATTTTATCTAGAAGATTAACTCCCACTTGATTCAAGCGATTGTAGTACTCAGACTATCTGAGCACATGCTCACTAGTTGAGCAATTCTCCTCCATCTTTTAGCTATAGAACTTGTTGGAGACTTCATATCTCTCAACTCGGGTATTTGCTTGAAATATTAACTTCAACTCCTGGAACATCTCGTATGGTCCATGACGTTCAAAACGTCTTTGAAGTCCCGATTCTAAGCCGTTAAGCATGGTGCACTAAACTATTAAGTAGTCATCATATTGAGCTAGCAAAACGTTCATAACGTCTGCATCTGCTCCTGCAATAGGTCCGTCACCTAGCGGTGCATCAAGGACATAATTCTTCTGTGCAGCAATGAGGATAAACCTCATATTACGGATCCAATCCGCATCATTGCTACTAACATCTTTCAACACAATTTTCTCTAGGAACATATCAAAATAAACATATGAAAGCAACAACGCGAGCTATTGATCTACAACATAGATATGCTAATACTACCAGGACTAAGTTCATGATAAATTAAAGTTCAATTAATCATATTACTTAAGAACTCCCACTTAGATAGACATCCCTCTAATCCTCTAAGTGATCACGTGATCCAAATCAACTAAACCATGTCCGATCATCACGTGAGATGGAGTAGTTTCAATGGTGAACATCACTATGTTGATCATATCTACTATATGATTCACGCTCGACCTTTCGGTCTCCGTGTTCCGAGGTCATATCTTATATGCATAGCTCGTCAAGTATAACCTGAGTATTCTGCGTGTGCAACTGTTTTGCACCCGTTGTATTTGAACGTAGAGCCTATCACACCCGATCATCACGTGGTGTCTCAGCACGAAGAACTTTTGCAACGGTGCATACTCAGGGAGAACACTTCTTGATAATTTAGTGAGAGATCATCTTATAATGCTACCGTCAATCAAAGCAAGATAAGATGCATAAAAGATAAACATCACATGCAATCAATATAAGTGATATGATATGGCCATCATCATCTTGTGCTTGTGATCTCCATCTCCGCAGCACTGTCATGATCACCATCGTCACCGGCGCGACACCTTGATCTCCATCGTAGCATCGTTGTCGTCTCGCCAATCTTATGCTTCCACGACTATCACTACCGCTTAGTAATAAAGTAAAGCATTACATCGCGATTGCATTGCATACAATAAAGCGACAACCATATGGCTCCTGCCAGTTGCCGATAACTCGGTTACAAAACATGATCATCTCATACAATAAAATTTAGCATCATGTCTTGACCATATCACATCACAACATGCCCTGCAAAAACAAGTTAGACGTCCTCTACTTTGTTGTTGCAAGTTTTACGTGGCTGCTACGGGCTTAAGCAAGAACTCATCTTACCTATGCATCAAAACCACAACGCTAGTTTGTCAAATAGACTCCGTTTTAACCTTCTCAAGGACCGGGCATAGCCACACTCGGTTCAACTAAAGTTGGAGAGACAGTCTTCCGCTAGCCATCTGTGTGCAAAGTACGTCGAGGGAACCGGTCTCGCGTAAGCGTACGCGTAAGGTTGGTCCGGGTCGTCTCATCCAACAATACCGCTGACCCAAAGTATGACATGCTGGTAGGCAGTATGACTTGTATCGTCCACAACTCACTTGTGTTCTACTCGTGCAAATAACATCAAACCATAAAAACCTAGGCTCTGATACCACTGTTGGGGAACGTAGTAATTTCAAAAAAATTCCTACGCACACGCAAGATCATGGTGATGCATAGCAACGAGAGGGGAGAGTGTTGTCTACGTACCCTCGTAGACCGAAAGCGGAAGCGTTATATCAACGCGGTTGATGTAGTCGTACGTCTTCATGATCCGACCGATCCAAGCACCGTTACTCCGGCACCTCCGAGTTCTTGGCACACGTTCAGCTCGATGACGATCCCCGGGCTCCGATCCAGCAAAGCTTCGGGGAGGAGTTCTGTCAGCACGACGGCGTGGTGACGATCTTGATGTACTACCGACGCAGGGCTTCGCCTAAGCACCGCGACAATATGACCGAGGTGGAATATGGTGGAGGGGGGCACCGCACACGGCTAAGGAACGATCACGAAGATCAACTTGTGTGTCCATGGGGTGCCCCCTACCCCCGTATATAAAGGAGCAAGGGAGGGAGGAGGCCGTCCCTAGGTTTGGGCGCGCCAGGGAAGTCCTACTCCCACTGGGAGTAGGATTCTACCTTTCCTAGTCCAACTAGGTCAAGGGGGGAAAGAGGGGAAGAGGGGAAGAGGGGAAGGAAGGGAGAGAGGGGCCGCGCCCCAAACCCCTCGTCCAATTCGGACTGGGCTTGGGAGGGGCGCGGCACACCTCCTGGTCCTTCCCACTAAGGCTCATCAAGGCCCATTGCTTCTTCCTCGTATTCCCGTAACTCCCCGGTACCTCCGAAAATACCTGAACCACTCAGAACCCTTCCGATGTCCGAATATAGTCGTCCAATATATCGATCTTTACGTCTCGACCATTTCGAGACTCCTCGTCATGTCCCCGATCTCATACGGGACTCCGAACTCCTTCGGTACATCAAAACTCATAAACTCATTATATAACTGTCATCGAAACTTTAAGCGTGCGGACCCTACGGTTCGAGAACAATGTAGACATGACCGAGACACGTCTCCGGTCAATAACCAATAGCGAGACCTGGATGCCCATATTGGCTCCTACATATTCTACGAAGATCTTTATCGGTCAGACCGCATAACAACATACGTTGTTCCCTTTGTCATCGGTATGTTACTTACCCGAGATTCGACCGTCGGTATCCAATACCTAGTTCAATCTCGTTACCGGTAAGTCTCTTTACTCGTTCTGTAATACATCATCTCACAACTAACACATTAGTTGCAATGCTTGCAAGGCTTATGTGATGAGCATTACCGAGAGGGCCCAGAGATACCTCTCCGACGATTGGAGTGACAAATCCTAATCTCGAAATACGCCAACCCAACATCTACCATTGGAGACACCTGTAGTACTCCTTTATAATCACCCAGTTATGTTGTGACGTTTGGTAGTACCCAAAGTGTTCCTCCGGCAAACGGGAGTTGCATAATCTCATAGTCAAAGGAACATGTATAAGTTATGAAGAAAGCAATAGCAACATACTAAACGATCGGGTGCTAAGCTAATGGAATGGGTCATGTCAATCAGATCATTCAACTAATGATGTGACCTTGTTAATCAAATGACAACTCCTTTGTCTATGGTTAGGAAACTTAACCATCTTTGATTAACAAGCTAGTCAAGTAGAGGCATACTAGTGACACTCTGTTTGTCTATGTATCCACACATGTATTATGTTTCCGGTTAATACAATTCTAGCATGAATAATAAACATTTATCATGATATAAGGAAATAAATAATAACTTTATTATTGCCTGTAGGGCATATTTCCTTCAGGGGGCCGCCGGCTCAGAAGGCTTGCTCCTCTTGGAAGGAGTTCGCCTACCGCAGTCCGGAACCGTTGAAGATTCCGGCGCGGTGTCTGGCTCAAAGCCGGACTTGGAGCACTAGGGGGTCTTGTTCCCTTCACTCCTGGAGTCCGGGAGGTTGCCTCGCGGCTCCTCCAGGACCACCTCCTCTTGGCCCAGAGCTTGTTGCGACGCCACTTCGGCATCGTCCGCAGTGCGGGGGGAGGTAGCGGGTGGAATTGAATTCACGTCCGACGAATCCAAGGAGCCGCTCGACGACTCGTCAAGCCCGACCTTGGGCGGACTGCATAATTATATTCGACATAAGGAAAAGTTGTGCAACAAAGGAATGCTATGAGTTACTCTAGTGTCCGAATACTTACGATGCCGCTGGGCGCCTGGCCCTGTGCGGCCACTCCTCTTCGCCCTCGTAGGCGTCGATGGAGTAGTCCGGAGGGAGGGTCTTTCCCTTCTTGGACCCTTCGGGCTCCCCTGTTAGGGCGGCCTTCCTCTTCTTTCCTCCCCCCGCTGGAGGGGGAGAGGTTTCTTCTTCCTCCTCATCGTTTTCACGGGAGGAGTGCGTCTCGGATTCGTCGGATGATGAATCCAACACCTCCATACGTCGGGCACTCTTTCGAGTCCCCATGGCCTTCTTCTTGGCCTTCTTCTCCGGCACCACATAAGGTGCCGGAACCAGCAGCTTCGATAAACGAGCGTCGGCTGGGTCTTCGGGTGAATGGGCCGGACAGTCGATCTGTCCGGACTTCGCCTGCTAATCCTATCAAAGGTAAGGGAGTTTAGATCCCGCATAGAGTCAAACTATGAGAAACAAATGTCCTGTAAAAGGTAAAGATAACTCACCGCACTAGCTTGACGCTGTGTGCTGAATCCGCGATCCTCGGAAGCGGATGCGGGAGCCTCGGCGCCCTTGAATAGCACCTTCTAGGCATCTTCGTACGTCGTGTCGAAGAGCCTACTCAAAGTTCGGTGCTGCGCCGGGTCGAACTCCCACAGGTTGAAGGCCCGTTGTTGACACGGGAGGATCCGGCGGACGAGCATAACCTGGACTACATTGACAAGCTTGAGCTGCTTGTTCACCGGGGATTGGATGCATGTTTGCAGTCCAGTCACCCCTTCCTCGTTGCCCCACGACAGGCCCGTCTCTTTCCAGGATGTGAGCTGCGTAGGGGGTCCGGATCGGAACTCGGGGGCTGTGACCCACTCAAGGTCGCGCGGCTCGGTGATGTAAAACCACCCCGATTGCCACCCCTTCAGGGTCTCCACAAAGGAGCCCTCGAGCCATAGGACGTTGGCTATCTTGCCCGCCATGGCGCCTCTGCACTCCTCTTGGTTGTCGCGCACCACCTTCGGCTTGACGTTGAAGGTCTTGAGCCAAAGGCTGAAATGGGGGCGGATACGGAGGAAGGCCTCGCACACGAAGATAAACGCCGAGATGTTGAGGACAAAGTTCGGGGCCAGATCGTGGAAATCCAGGCCATAGTAGAACATGAGCCCCCGGATGAACGGGTGGAGAGGAAAACCCAGTCCGCGGAGGAAATGGGCAAGGAATACAACCCTCTCATGGGGCCTTGTGGTAGGGAGGAGCTGCCCCTTTTCGGGAAGCCGGTGCGCGATGTCGTTAGACAAGTATCCGGCCTTCCTCAGCTTTTTGATATGGCCCTCCGTGACGGAGGAGACCATCCACTTGCCTCCCGCTCCGGACATGGCTGGAGAAGGTTGAGGTGGGAAGTGCGGGCTTGGGCGTTGGAGCTCGAGTGCGCAGAAGATGGATAGGCAAAGAAGGAAGAAGGCACAGGTATAAAGGTGGATCCTTATCCCCTTATATGGGCGGATGCGGTTATGCGTCCCCACCAGCCTGGTAAAACTCGCTTGTATCCCAAGCGCCATGATAAATGACGCGGTTGGGTTACCCACGTCTGTATTGATCAGAATCCCGTAAATGAGGGACACGATCTCTGCTTTGACAAGACGTGCCAAGGAAACCGCCTCGCAAAATGCGCTGAGGTGGGGAAATGAAAACGATTCAAATAGAGGCTTGGCCGTAGTGTGATGTCACGCTACAGAATACGTCAGCAGATTAGATTTGTGTAAATATTATTCTCTCTATGGAAATATGTGGAAACTTATTTTGCAGAGCCGGACACTATCCTTAGTGTTAACAATCTTTTATGAAGTACTTGGAGGAGGAACCCGCCTTGCAATGTCGAAGACAATCTGCGCGCCGGACTCATCGTCATTGAAGCCTTGTTCAGGGGCTACTGAGGGAGTCCTAGATTACGGGGTGTCCGGGTAGCCGGACTATACCTTCAGCCGGACTCCTGGACTATGAAGATACAAGATTGAAGACTTTGTCCCGTGTCCAGATGGGACTTTCCTTGGCGTGGAAGGCAAGCTTGGCGATGCGGATATTTAGATCTCCTATCATTGTAACCGACTTTGTGTAACCCTAACCCTCTCCGGTGTCTATATAAATCGGAGGGTTTTAGTCCGTAGGACAACACAACATACAACCATCATACCGTAGGCTAGCTTCTAGGGTTTAGCCTCCTCGATCTCATGGTAGATCTACTCTTGTACTACCCATATCATCAATATTAATCAAGTAGGACGTAGGGTTTTACCTCCATCAAGAGGGCCCGAACCTGGGTAAAACTTCATGTCCCTGTCTCCTGTTACCATCCGCCTAGACGCACAGTTCTGGACCCCCTACCCAAGATCCGCCGGTTTTGACACCGACAGTAGGAATGGCAGATGTCCGCCGCGCAGGCTCACCGGGAGGCGAAAAAACTTTTGACAGCAGCCTGCCTCAATCCCACCGGTCCATATTAATAGCGAGCCCGAGCCGCCGGCCATAATAGGCAGCCGCACCCCCGGTCCACAGTGGTCACCGACGTCTGGAGTCTAGAGTGTATGACGATGCCACCGAAGCGCACCATCGGAGGGAGTGGCGACGCCGGGGCTAGTGAAGCACCCGCACAACACGTCAAGCTGGCCACAGAGGTTTCCGTCACCGCCGACGAGGTCTCACGCGGGCAGCAACACGACCTTGAATTCGTCGGCACCGTTGTGCCCCCCCCCCCCCAGCCGGAGACGGAGGTCAACAGCAACTCCAGCAACAACTGCGACTCCGACGGAAAACCGGTCGGTCACCTACATATATGTTTGTGCCTTTTTTCTTCCTGATTTTGAGAATTAATTTCGAATGTCCTACATGTTATGCCATTTTTTCTTTCAGATTGGTATGTACACAGATGAGGCTCCTGTTGGGGAACGTTGCAGAAAATTAAAATTTTTCCTACGGTTTCACCAAGATCCATCTATGAGTTCATCTAGCAACGAGTATTCAGATTGGATAGCATCTACATACCACTTTGTAGATCACAACGGAAGCGTTCGAGTGAACGTGGATGAGGTAGCCGTACTTGCCGTGATCCAATTCACCGATGATCTAGTACCGAACGGACGGCACCTCCGCGTTCAACACACGTACGGGACGGGAGACGTCTCCTCCTTCTTGATCCAGCAAGGGGGAAGGAGAGGTTGAGGAAGATCCAGCACGACGGTGTGGTGGTGGATGCAGCAGAACTCCGGCAGGGCTTCGCTAAGCAACTACGGGAGGAGGAGGAGGTGTTGCAGGGAGGAGGGAGGAGCCAGGGCATTGGGTGCGCTGCCCCCTTCCCCTCCCCCCTTTATATAGGCGCATGAGAGGGGGGAGGGCGCAGCCTTGCCTCTTCCTCCAAGGAAGGGGTGCGGCCAAAGGGGGGGAGGAGTCCATCCTCCCCAAGGCACCTCGGAGGTGCCTTCCCCTCTTTGGACTCTTCCCTCTCCAAGTCTCCTTGGCGCATGGGCCCTTGGGGCTGGTGCCCTTGGCCCATACAGGCCAGGGCGCACCCCCTATAGCCCATGTGCCCCCCCCCCCCCGGGGCAGGTGGACCCCCCCGGTGGACCCCCGGGACCCCTTCGGTGGTCCCGGTACAATACCGATAACACCGAAACTTGTCCCGATGGCCAAAATAGCACTTCCTATATATAATTCTTTACCTCCGGACCATTCCAGAACTCCCCGTGACGTTCGGGACCTCAACCGGGACTCCGAACAACATTCGGGTTACTGCACATACATATCCCTACAACCCTAGCGTCACCGAACCTTAAGTGTGTAGACCCTACGGGTTCGGGAGACATGCAGACATGACCGAGACGGCTCTCGGGCAATAACCAACAGCGGGATCTGGATACCCATGTTGGCTCCCACATGCTCCACGATGATCTCATCGGATGAACCACGATGTCGAGGATTCAATTAATCCCGTATACGATTCCCTTTGTCAATCGGTATTTTACTTGCCCGAGATTCGATCGTCGGTATCCCAGTACGTCGTTCAATCTCATTACCGGCAAGTCACTTTTCTCGTACCGTAATGTATGATCCTGTGATCAAACACTTTGATCACCTTGAGCTCATTATGATGATGCATTACCGAGAGGGCCCGGTGATACCTCTCCGCCAAGCGGAGTGACAAATCCCAGTCTCGATCCATGTCAACCCAACAGACACTTTCATAGATACCGTAGTATACCTTTATAGTCACCCAGTTACGTTGTGACGTTTGGCATACCCAAAGCACTCCTACGGTATCCGGGAGTTACACGATCTCATGGTCTAAGGAAAGGATACTTGACATTGGAAAACTCTAGCAAACGAACTATGCGATCTTATGCTATGTTTAGGATTGGGTCTTGTCCATCACATCATTCTCCTAATGATGTGATCCCGTTATCGATGACACCTAATGTCCATAGTCAGGAAACCATGACTATCTGTCGATCAACAAGCTAGTCAACTAGAGGCTCACTAGGGACATGTTTGTTGTCTGTTATTCACACATGTATTACGATTTCCGGATAACACAATTATAGCACGAATAAAGACAATTATCATGAATAAGGAAATATAATAATAATGCTTTTATTATTGCCTCTAGGGCATATTTCCAACAGCTCCGTCCAGCGCCTCCACGTAATGTAGATCTTGGACCCGGCTGTGCGGCCAGAAGCGCCCCCTGGACCCGAGGAACCGATAGAATCTCCGGCGGAGCGCATCAGTGATCTCCTGGACGGCATCCTTGGGGAGATCATCTCCCTTCTCCCCACCAAGGATGGCTACCGCACACAAGTCCTCGCATCTCGGTGGCGCACTCTGTGGCGCACTGCGCCTTTTAATCTCGATTGTCGTCAGCTATCTGTCGATGATGATTCTGAACTCCCCGGAGCCATCATCTCCTCCCACGGGGGCTAAGTTCAACGCATCTGCATCCCGGCATGCTACCTGTTGGACATACCCTTGATAACCCACAAGTATAGGGGATCGCAACAATTTTCGAGGGTAGAGTATTCAACCCAAATTTATTGATTCGACACAAGGGGAGCCAAAGAATATTATCAAGTATTAGCAGTTGAGTTGTCAATTCAACCACACCTGGTTAACTTAATATCTGCAGCAAAGTGTTTAGTAGCAAAGTAATATGATAGTAGTGGTAATGGCAACAAAAGTAACGGAAGCAAAAGTAATATTTTGGTATTTTTTAGTGATTGTAACAGTAGCAACGGAAAATTAAATAAGCGAAGAACCAATATAGGAAAAGCTCGTAGGCATTGGATCAGTGATGGATAATTATGCCGGATGCGGTTCATCATGTAACAGTCATAACATAGGGTGACATAGAACTAGCTCCAATTCATCAATGTAATGTGGACATGTATTCCGAATATAGTCATACGTGCTTATGGAAAAGAACTTGCATGACATCTCTTGTCCTACCCTCCCGTGGCAGCGTGGTCCTAATGGAAACTAAGGGATATTAAGGCCTCCTTTTAGGAGCGAACCGGAACAAAGCATTAGCACATAGTGAATACATGAACTCCTCAAACTATGGTCATCACCGGGAATGGTCCCGATTATTGTCACTTCGGGGTTGCCGGATCATAACGCATAGTAGGTGACTATAAAATTGCAACATAGGATCAAGAACACACATATATTCATGAAAACATAATAGGTTCAGATCTGAAATCATGGCACTCGGGCCCTAGTGACAAGCATTAAGCATAGCAAAGTCATAGCAACATCAATCTCAGAACATAGTGGATACTAGGGATCAAACCCTAACAAAACTAACTCGATTACATGATAGATCTCATCCAACCCATCACCGTCCAGCAAGCCTACGATGGAATTACTCACGCACGGCAGCGAGCATCATGAAATTGGTGATGGAGGATGGTTGATAATGACGACGGCGATGAATCCCCCTCTCCGGAGCCCCGAACGGACTCTAGATCAGCCCTCCCGAGAGGTTTTAGGGCTTGGCGGCGGCTCCATATCGTAAAACGCAATGATTTATTCTCCTTGATTTTTTTCTCTCCGAAAGCAATGTTGGGGATCGTAGCAGAAATTTAAAATTTTCTACGCATCACCAAGATCAATCTATGGAGTAATCTAGCAACGAGGGGAAGGAGAGTGCATCTACATATCCTTGTAGATCGCTAAGCGGAAGCGTTCAAGTGAACGGGGTTGATGGAGTCGTACTCGTCGTGATCCAAATCACCGATGATCTTAGCGCCGAATGGACGGCACCTCCGCGTTCAACACACGTACAGAATGGAGACGTCTCCTCCTTCTTGATCTAGCAAGGGGAGAGGAGAAGTTGAGGGAAAACTCCTACAGCACGACGGCATGGTGGTGATGGAGCTCGTGGTTCTCCGGCAGGGCTTCGCCAAGCACTACGGAGGAGGATGAGGTGTTGGAGGAGGGAGAGGGCTGTGCTAGGGGAAGGGTGCGGCTGCCCTCTCTCTTCCTCACTATATATAGGGTAAGGGAGGAGGGGGAGGCGCTCTAGGGTTCCCTAGGGGAGGGGCGGCGGCCACAGGGGAAACCCTAGATTGGTTTGGGTGCCCCTACCCCCTAGGAAACTTGCCCCCCAAACCGGGAGGGGCGGCTGCCCTAGAGGTGGCACCCCCACCTCTCCTAGTTACGTGAGATGGGGTGGGAGGGGAGCTCAGCCCCTGAGTGGGCTGATGTGCCCTCTCCCCTTGGCCCATAAGGCCCCCCAACGCTTGCCGGGGCCTCCGAAACCCCTTTTGGACACGCTGGTCATCATCGGGTACCCCCAGAACAATTCCGGACTCCAAAACTCTTCGTCCAATATATCGATCCTCACCTCCGGACCATTCCGGAGCTCCTCGTCATGTCCGGGATCTCATCCGGGACTCCGAACAACCTTCGGTAACCACATACTATTTCCCATAACAACTCTAGCGTCACCGAACCTTAAGTGTGTAGACCCTACGGGTTCGAGAACCATGCAGACATGACTGAGACAACTCTCCGGCCAATAACCAACAGTGGGATCTGGATACCCATGTTGGCTCCCACATGTTCCATGATGATCTCATCGGATGAACCACGATGTCGAGGATTCAATCAATCTCGTATTCAATTCCCTTTGTCTAGCGGTATTGCACTTGCCCGAGATTCGATCATCGGTATCTCGATACCTTGTTCAATCTCGTTACCGGCAAGTCTCTTTACTTGTTCCGTAACACATCATCCCGTGATCAACTCCTTGGTCACATTGCGCATATGATGATGTCCTACCGAGTGGGCCCAGAGATACCTCTCCGTCACACGGAGTGACAAATCCCAGTCTCGATTCGTGCGAACCCAATAGACACTTTCGAAGATACCTGTAGTGATAGCCACCCAGTGACGTTGTGACGTTTGGTACACCCAAAGCATTCCTACGGTATCCGAGAGTTGCACAATCTCATGGTCTAAGGAAATGATACTTGACATTAGAAAAGCTTTAGCATACGAACTACACGATCTTTGTGCCAGGCTTAGGATTGGGTCTTGTCCATCACATCATTCTCCTAATGATTCGATCCCGTTATCAACGACATCCAATGTCCATGGTCAGGAAACCGTAACCATCTATTGATCAACGAGCTAGTCAACTAGAGGCTTACTAGGGACATGGTGTTGTCTATGTATCCACACATGTATCTGAGTTTCCTATCAATACAATTATAGCATGGATATAAACGATTATCATGAACAAGTAAATATAATAATAACCAATTTATTATTGCCTCTACGGCATATTTCCAACAGTCTCCCACTTGCACTAGAGTCAATAATCTAGTTCACAACGCCATGTGATTAACACTCACAGGTCACATCGCCATTGACCAACATCCAAAGAGTTTACTAGATTCAATAATCTAGTTCACATCACTATGTGATTAACACTCAATGAGTTCTGGGTTTGATCATGTTATGCTTGTAAGAGAGGTTGTAGTCTACGGGTCTGCATCATTCAGATCTGTATGTATGTCATCTTGTGGATGCAGCTACTACGCTATATTTGGAGCCATTTCAAAAAACTGTTCTACTATACGAATCCAATATCTCTACTCAGAGCTATCTGGATAGGTGTTAAGCTTGCATCGATGTAACTCTTTACGTCGAACTCTTTATCACCTCCATAACCGAGAAACATATTCTTATTCCTCTAAGGATAATTTTGACCGATATCTGGTGATCTACTCCTAGATCATCTTTGTACCCTCTTGCCAGACATGTGGCAAGGCACACATCAGGTGCGGTACTCAGCATGGCATACCGTATAGAGACTATGACAAAAGCATAGGGGACGACCTTCGTCCTTCCTCTTTCTTCTGCCGTGGTCGAGCTTTAAGTCTTAACTTCATACCTTACAACTCAGGCAAGAACTCCTTCTTTGACTGATCCGTCTTGAACACCTTCAAGATCATGTCAAGGTATGTGCTCATTTGAAATTACCATTAAGCGGTTTTTGATCTATCCTTATAGATCTTGATGCTCAATGTTTAAGTAGCTTAATCTAGGTTTTCCAATGAAAAATACTTTTCAAATAACCCTATATGCTTTCCACAAATTCTACATCATTTCTGATCAACAATATGTTCACAACATATACTCATCAAAAATATATAGTGCTCCCACTCACTTCTTTGGAAATACAAGTTTCTCATAAACTTTGTATAAACCCAAATCTTTGATCATCTCATCAAAGCGTACATTCCAACTCCGAGATGCTTACTCCAGTCCTTAGAAGGATTGCTGGAGCTTTGCATACTTGTTAGCATCTTTCATGATTGACAAAAATATTCTGGTTGTATCACATACAACCTTTCCTCAAGAAAATCATCAAGCAAACAATATTTTGACATCCTATCTGCACGATTTCATAAATAATGCAGTACCTGCTAATATAATTCCAACAGACTCATAGCATTGCTACGAGTGAGAAAGTCTCATCGTAGTCAACTCCTTGAACTTGTCGGAAAACATCTTAACGACAAGTCGAGCTTTCCTAATGGTGATACATACCATCATTGTCCATCTTCCTTTTAAAATCCATATGTACCTAACAGCCTTACAACCATCAAGTAGTTCTTCCAAAGTCTACACTTTGTTTCATACATGGATCCTCTCTCGGATTTTATGGCCTCGAGCCATTTTTCGTAATCCGGGCCCACCATCGCTTCTCCATAGCTCGTAGGTTCATTGTTGTCTAGAAACATGACTTCCAAGATAGGACTACGTACCATTCTGAAGTAGCACACATCCTTGTCGTCCTACGAGGTTTTGTAGTGACTTGATCCGAAGTTTCATGATCACTATCATAAGATTCTACTTCAATTGGTGTAGGTGCCACAGGAACAACTCCCTGTGCCCTGCTACACACTAGTTGAAGTGACGGTTCAACAACCTCATCAAGTCTCCACCATCCTCCCACTCAATTCTTTCAAGAGAAACTTTTCCTTGAGAAAGGACCCGATTTCAGAAATAATCCCTATTGCTTTCGGATCTGAGATAGGAGGTATACCCAACTATTTTGGGTGTCCTATGAAGATGCATTTATCCGCTTTGGGTTCGAGCTTATCAGCCTGAAACTTTTTCACATAAGCGTCGTAGCCCCAAACTTTTAAGAAACAACAGCTTAGGTTTCTCTAAACCATAGTTCATACGGTGTCGTCTCAACGGATTTGTGTGGTTCCCTATTTAAAGTGAATGCGGTTGTCTCTAATGCCTAACCCATAAACGATAGTGGTAATTTGATAAGAGACATCATGGTATGTACCATATCCAATAGGGTGCAGTTATGATGTTCGGACACACCATCACACTATGGTGTTCCAGGCGGCATTAGTCGTGAAACAATTTCCACAATGTCTTAATTGTGTGCCAAACTCGTAACTCAGATATTCATCTCTATGATCATATCATAGACATTTTATCCTCTTGCCACGACGATCTTCAACTTCACTAAGAAATTACTTGAACCTTTCAATAATTCAGACTTTTGTTTCATCAAGTAAATATACTCAGCATCTACTCAAATCTTTTGTGAAGTAAGAACATAACGATATCCACTACATGCCTCAGCACTCATTGGACTGCACACATCAAAATGTATTACTTCCAACAAGTTGCTTTCTTGTTCCATCTTACTGAAACGAGGCCTTTCAGTCATCTTGCCCATGTGGTATGATTTGCATGTCTCAAGTGATTCAAAATCAAGTGAGCCCAAACGATCCATCTGTATGGAGTTTCTTCATGCATATATACCAATATGACTCAAATTGTAGTGCCACAAGTATGTGGTGCTATCATTACTATCTTATATCTTTTGGCATGAACATGTGTATCACTACGATCGGGATGATATTATTCAAATAAACAGAGTAACCATTATTCTCATTAAATGAATAACTGTATTGCGATAAACATAATCCAATCATGTCTATGCCCAACGCAAACACCAAATAACAATTATTTAGGTTATAATACCAATCCCGATGGTAGAGGGAGCGTACGATATTTAATTAGATCAACCTTGGAAACACTTCCAACACATATCGTCATCTCACCTTTAGCTAGTCTCCGTTTATTCCGTAGCCTTTTATTTCGAGTTACTAACACTTAGCAACCGAACCGGTATCTAATACCCTGGTGCTACTAGGAGTACTAGTAAAGTACACATTAATGTAATGTATATCCAATATACTTCTGTTGACCTTGCCTGCCTTCTCATCTACCTAGTATCTAGGGTGGTTCTGCTTCAGTGACTGTTCCCCTTATTACAGAAGCACTTAGTCTCGGGCTTGGGTTCAACTTTGGGTTTCTTCACTAGAGCAGCAACTGATTTGTTGTTTCATGAAGTATCCCTTTCTTGCCATTTCCCTTCTTGAACTAGTGGTTTTACTAACCATCAACAATTGATGCTCGCTTTTGATTTCTACTTTCGCGGTGTCGCGAATAGCTCAAGGATCATATCTATCCCTGATATGTTATAGTTCATCACGAAGCTCTAGTAGCTTGGTGACAGTGACTTTGGAGAACCATCACTATCTTATCTGGAAGATTAACTCCCACTCGATTCAAGCGATTGTAGTACTCATACAATCTGAGCACATGCTCAACGATTGAGCTTTTCTCCTTAGTTTGCATGCTTAGGAAAATTGTCAGAGGTCTCATACCTCTTGACGTGGGCACTAGCCTGAAATCCCAATTTCAGTCCTTAGAACATCTCATATGTTCTGCGATGTTTCAAAAATGTCTTTGGTGCCTCAATTCTAAACCATTTAGCATTACGCACTGAACTATCATGTAGTCATGAAAACGTGTATGTCAGATGTTCGCAACATCCATAATTGACGTTCGAGGTTCAGCTCACTGAGCGGTGCATTAAGGACATAATCCTTCTGCGCAGCAATGAGGACAATTCTCAGTATACGGACCTAGTCCGCATAATTGCTACTATCAACTTTCACCTAAGTTTTCTCTAGGAACGTATCTAAAACAGTAGAACTAAAGCGTAAGCTACGACATAATTTGCAAAGTCCTTTTGACTATGTTCATGATAATTGAGTTCATCTGATTATTTCATGAACTCCCACTCAGATAGACATCCCTCTAGTCATCTAAGTGATACATGATCCGAATCAACTAGGCCGTGTCAGATCATCACGTGAGACGGACTAGTCATCATCGGAGAACATCTTCATGTTGATCGTATCTTCTATACGACTCATGTTCGACCTTTCGGTCCTCCGTGTTCCGAGGCCATGTCTGTACATGCTAGGCTCGTCAAGTCAACCTAAGTGTTTTGCATGTGTTCCGAGGCCATGTCTGTACATGCTAGGCTCGTCAACACCCGTTGTATTCGAACGTTAGAATCTATCACACCCGATCATCACGTGGTGCTTCAAAACAACGAACCATCGCAACGGTGCACAATTAGCGAGAACACTTTTCTTGAAATATTAGTGAGGGATCATCTTATTTAAGCTACCGTCGTTCTAAGCAAATAAGATGTAAAACATGATAAATATCACATGCAATCAAATAGTGACATGATATGGCCATCATCACTTTGCTCCTTTTGATCTCCATCTTCGGGGCTCCATGATCATCATCGTCACCGGCATGACACCATGATCTCCATTATCATGATCTCCATCATCTTGTCTTCATGAAGTTGTCTCGCCAACTATTACTTCTACTACTACTGCTAACGGTTAGCAATAAAGTAATTACATCACGTTTATGTTGACACGCAGGTCATAAATAAAGTAAGACAACTCCTATGGCTCCTGCCGGTTGTCATACTCATCGACATGCAAGTCGTGATTCCTATTACAAGAACATGATCAATCTCATACATCACATATCATTCATCACATTCTTTTTGGCCACATCACATCACATAGCATACCCTGCAAAAACAAGTTAGACGTCCTCTAATTGTTGTTGCATGTTTTTACGTGGATGCTATGGGTTTCTAGCAAGAACGTTTCTTACCTACGCAAAACCACAATGTGATATGCCAATTTCTATTTACCCTTCATAAGGACCCTTTTCATCGAATCCGATCCGACTAAAGTGGGAGAGACAGACACCCGCTAGCCACCTTATGCAACTAGTGCATGTCAGTCGATGGAACCTGTCTCACGTAAGTGTACATGTAAGGTCGGTCCGGGCCGCTTCATCCCACGATGCCGCCGAATCAAGATAAGACTAGTAACGGCAAGTAAATTGACAAAATTGATGCCCACAACAACTTGTGTTCTACTCGTGCATAGAAACTATGCATAGACCTACCTCATGATGCCACTC
Organism: Aegilops umbellulata; assembly: GCA_032464435.1. NCBI lineage: Eukaryota > Viridiplantae > Streptophyta > Magnoliopsida > Poales > Poaceae > Aegilops > Aegilops umbellulata. Next base: position 548,135,732 of record CP136055.1, on the reverse strand, counting down.
TTGGGGATCTTAGCAGAAATTTAAAATTTTCTACGCATCACCAAGCTCAATCTATGGAGTAATCTAGCAACGAGGGGAAGGAGAGTGCATCTACATACCGTTGTAGATCGCTAAGCGGAAGCGTTCAAGTGAACGGGGTTGGAGTCGTACTCGTCGTGATCCAAATCACCGATGATCCTAGCGCCGAACGGATGGCACCTCCGCGTTCAACACACGTACATAACGGAGACGTCTCCTCCTTCTTGATCCAGCAAGGGGAGAGGAGAAGTTGAGGGAAAACTCCGACAGCACGACGGCATGGTGGTGATGGAGCTCATGGTTCTCCGGCAGGGCTTCGCCAAGCACTACGGAGGAGGATGAGGTGTTGGACGAGGGAGAGGGCTGTGCTAGGGGAAGGGTGCGGCTGCCCTCTCTCTTCCTCACTATATATAGGGGTAAGGTAGGAGGGGGAGGTGCCCTAGGGTTCCCTAGGGGAGGGGCGGTGGCCACAGGGGAAACCCTAGCTAGATGGGTTTGGGCGCACCCACCCCCTAGGAAGCTTGCCCCCCCCAAGCCGGGAGGGGCGGCTGCCCTAGGGATGGCGCCCCCACCTCTCCTGGATACGTGAGATGAGGTGGGAAGGGCGCTCAGCCCCTTAGTGGGCTGATGTGCCCTCTCATCTTGGCCCATAAGGCCCCCCAACGCTTGCCGGGGCCTCCGAAACCCATTTCGGACACGCTGGTCATCACCTGGTACCCCCAGAACAATTCCGGACTCCAATACCCTTCGTCCAATATACCGATCTTCACCTCCGAACCATTCCGGAGCTTTTCGTCATGTCCGGGATCTCATCCGGGACTCCGAAAAACCTTCGGTAACCACATACTATTTCCCATAACAACTCTAGCGTCACCGAACCTTAAGTGTGTAGACCCTACGGGTTCGGGAACCATGCAGACATGACCGAGACAACTCTCCGGCCAATAACCAACAGCGGGATCTCGATACCCATGTTGGCTCCCACATGTTCCACGATGATCTCATTGGATGAACCACGATGTCGAGGATTCAATCAATCCCGTATTCAATTCCCTTTGTCTAGCGGTATTGCACTTGCCCGAGATTCGATCATCGGTATCTCGATACCTTGTTCAATCTCGTTACCGGCAAGTCTCTTTACTCGTTCCGTAACACATCATCCCGTGATCAACTCCTTGGTCACATTACGCATATGATGATGTCCTACCGAGTGGGCCTAGAGATACCTCTCCGTCACATGGAGTGACAAATCCCAGTCTCGATTCGTGCCACTTTACTCGTTCCGTAACACATCATCCCGTGATCAACTCCTTGGTCACATTACGCATATGATGATGTCCTACCGAGTGGGCCTAGAGATACATCTCCGTCACATGGAGTGACAAATCCCAACAGACACTTTCGGAGATACCTGTAGTGTACCTTTATAGCCACCCAGTTATGTTGTGACGTTTGGTACACCCAAAGCATTCCTACGGTATCCGGGAGTTGCACAATCTCATGGTCTAAGGAAATGATACTTGACATTAGAAAAGCTTTAGCATACGAACTACACGATCTTTGTGCTAGGCTTAGGATTGGGTCTTGTCCATCACATCATTATCCTAATGATGTGATCCCGTTATCAACCACATCCAATGCCCATGGTAAGGAAACCGTAACCATCTATTGGTCAATGAGCTAGTCAACTAGAGGCTTACTAGGGGCATGGTGTTGTCTATGTATCCACACATGTATCTGAGTTTCCTATCAATACAATTATATCATGGATAATAAACAATTATCATGAACAAGGAAATATAATAATAACCAATTTATTATTGCCTCTAGGGCATATTTCCGACAAGAAAATATATAGAGTTGGAGTTGGTGTCGGAGGAGCTCCAGGGGGCCCACGAGGTAGGGGGCGCGCCCTAGGGGGAGGGCATGCCCCCACCCTCGTGGACAGGGTGTGGGCCCCCTGGTCTTCCTCTTTGGCAAGGATTTTTTATTATTTCCAAATAGACCTTCCGTGGAGTTTCAGGTCATTCCGAGAACTTTTGTTTCTACACATAAATAACACCATGGAAAGTCTGCTGAAAACAGCGTCAGTCCGGCTTAAATCCATTCAAATCATGCAAGTTAGAGTCCAAAACAAGGGCAAAAGTGTTTGGAAAAGTATATAAGACGGAGACGTATCAACTCCCCCAAGCTTAAACCTTTGCTTGTCCTCAAGCAATTCAGTTGATAAACTGAAAGTGATAAAGAACAACTTTTACAAACTCTGTTTGCTCTTGTTGTTGTAAGTATGTAAAGCCAGCTTTCAAGTTTTCAGCAAAGATTATGACTAACCATATTTGCAATAACTCTTAGGTCTCATGTTTACTCATATCAATAGCATAATCAACTAGCGAGCCATAATAATAAATCTCGCATGACAACACTTTCTCAAAACAATCATGATATGATATAACAATATGGTATCTTGCAAGCCCTTTCTGAGACCGCAAAACATAAATGCAGAGCACCTTTAAAGATCAAGGACTGACTGGACATTGTAATTCATGGTAAAATAGATCCAATCATAGTCATACCCAATATAAATTAATAGTAATGAATGCGAATGACAGCTGCGCTCTCCAGCTAGTGCTTTTTAATAAGAGGGTGATGACTCAACATAAAAGTAAATATATAGGCCCTTCGCTGAGGGAAGCAGGGATTCGTAGAGGTGCTAGAGCTTGGTTTTGAAATAGAGATAAATAATATTTTGAGCGGCATACTTTCATTGTCAACATAACAACTAAGAGATGGTGATATCTTCCATGAGATGACCCACAAGTATAGGGGATCTATCGTAGTCCTTTCGATAAGTAAGAGTGTCAAACCCAACGAGGAGCAGAAGGAAATGATAAGCGGTTTTCAGCAAGGTATTCTCTGCAAGTACTGAAATAAGTGGTAACAGATAGTTTTGTGATAAGAAGATTTGTAACGAGCAACAAGTAACAAAAGTAAATAAAGTGCAGCTAGGTGGCCCAATCCTTTTTGTAGCAAAGGACAAGCCTAGACAAACTCTTATATAAGGTAAAGCGCTCCTGAGGACACATGGGAATATCGTCAAGCTAGTTTTCATCACGTTCATATCATTCGCGTTTGGTACTTTGATAATTTGATATGTGGGTGGACCGGTGCTTGGGTGTTGTACTTACTTGAACAAGCATCCCACTTATGATTAACCTCTATTGCAAGCATCCGCAACTACAACAAAAGTATTAAGGTAAACCTAACCATAGCATGAAACATATGGATCCAAATCAGCCCCTTACGAAGCAACACATAAACTAGGGTTTAAGCTTCTGTCACTCTAGCAACCCATCATCTACTTATTACTTCCCAATGCCTTCCTCCAGGCCCAACTAATGGTGAAGTTTTATTTAGTCGACGTTCACATAACACCACTAGAGGCTAGACAACATACATCTCATCAAAATATCAAACGAATACCAAATTCACATGACTACTAATAGCACGACTTCTCCCGTGTCCTCGGAAACAAACGTAACTACTCACAAAGCATATTCATGTTCATAATCAGAGGGGTAATAATATGCATAAAGGATCTGAACATATGATCTTCCACCAAGTAAACCAACTAGCATCAACTACAAGGAGTAATCAACACTACTAGCAACCTACTAGTACCAATCCCGGACTTGGAGACAAGAATTGGATACAAGAGATGAACTAGGGTTTTGAGATGAGATGGTGCTGGTTTAGATGTTGATGGAGATTGCCCTCTCCTGATGAGAGGAGAGTTGGTGGTGACTGTCGGTGTCAAAACCGGCGGATCTTGGGTAGGGGGTCCCGAACTATGCGTCCAGGCGGATGGTAACAGGAGACAAGGGACACGAAGTTATACCCAGGTTCGGGCCCTCTCGATGGAGGTAAAACCCTACGTCCTGCTTGATTAATATTGATGATATGGGTAGTACAATAGTAGATCTACCACGAGATCAAGGAGGCTAAACCCTAGAAGCTAGCCTATGGTATGATTGTTGCATGTTCTGTCCTACGGACTAAAACCCTCCGGTTTATAGACACCGGAGAGGCTTAGGGTTACACAAAGTCGGTTACAATGGTAGGAGATCTAAATATCCGCATCGCCAAGCATGCCTTCCACGCCAAGGAAAGTCCCATCCGGACACGGGACAAAGTCTTCAATCTTGTATCCTCATAGTCCAGCAGTCCGGCTGAAGGTACAGTCCGGCTACCCGGACACCCCCTAATCCAAGACTCCCTCAGTAGCCCCTGAACCAGGCATCAATGACGACGAGTCTGGCGCAGATTGTCTTCGGCATTGCAAGGCGGGTTCCTCCTCCAAGTACTTCATAAAAGATTGTTAACAGTAAGGATAGTGTCCGGCTCTGCAAAATAAGTTTCCACATATTGCCATAGAGAGAATAATATTTACACAAATCTAATCTACTGACGTATTCCGTAGCGTGACATCACACTACGGCCAAGCCTTTATTCGAATCGTTTTCACTTCGCCACCTCATTGCATTTTGCGAGGTGGTTTCCTTGGCATGTCCTGTCGAAGCAGAGATCGTGTCCCCTTTATTTACGGGATTCTCATCAATACGGACGTGGGTAACCCAATCGTGTCCGTCAGCACGTCTTCTCGACTAAAGGCGAGTCTCGAACGGTTACGGGGAGCGCTCTTGGTATTCAACCTCTTATAAAGAGACCAAGGCCTTACCCCTTTCTTTCAATCTCAGACGAGTTCGCCCGTCGCCTCAAGTTCCAACACCCTAGGCTCTAGATTTCTGGTGCTTCGGACCTTCGACAATGTCCGGTTCCGACCATCACGGCCGATGGATGCCCTCCTCCGTCACAGAGGAGGACGTGCTAAAGTTGAGAGAGGCCAAGTTCTTGACCGGCGAAATTTCGCATAGGCTGCCTGCCCAAGGGCAGGCTATTGCTAGTCCCCAGCTTGGTGAGAGCGTGGTGTTCGTGTCTCACTTCCTTCGGGGGTTAGGCTTCCCCATGGATCCCTTTGTGAGGGGGCTGATGTTTTATTATGGGCTGGAATTTCACGACTTAGCTCCGTAGTCCATCCTCCATATTTCCTCATTCATCATCGTGTGCGAAGCATTACTCCGTGTTACTCGTCACTTCGGATTGTGGCTCAAGACCTTTAAGGTAGAGCCGAAGATGATTGAAGGACGGCACGCAGAGTGTGGAGGCGCTGTTATAAGTAGGAAGGTTGATGCTCCGTGGCCCGAGGGCCCTTTTCAAGAGGAGCTCGGCTTGTGGCAACGAGAGTGGTTCTATATCACCGCTCCCAGGGGCACCAAGTGGGTGGCGCCGCCTGCCTTTCGCTCGGGTCCCCCAAAGCAACTAGGGTCGTGGGTCAGTAAAGACCTAGATTGGGGGCCACCCCAAGACGTGTCATTGTTGCGGGGCCACATCAGGGATCTCTTAGAAATAGGTCTCAGCTTGGTCAAAGTGACGCAAGTCATGCTGATCTGCCGAACACTGCCGGGCAAATGTCGCTCCCTTCATTTGTGGGAGTTTAATTCGGAGGTACCACGAGCTCTCCAGCATTTTATGGGCGCAACGCCCGCGGAGATGTATAAATTGTTCTTCGGATCACAAGCAATGTGTCCGGATTTGACCGAGGACGTAGGTCTGAGCTGCAATCGCCCGGATACTCAAGTAAGTAGCCCTGTGCCCTGACTCGTTATCCGTATATTTGTCATAAACTTGCCCCTAAAAGAGATGTCCTTTTGAACAGGAGTGGATAGCGAAAGCAAAGCTGATCAGGTGTGCGGCTCCCCTCCCCGAGACCTGGCCGGATCCCATGCTAGTCAGGATGCTGAAGATTGAGCCTTTGGGGGAAAGTGAGGGAGGGGACAAGGAAACTACGGCCTCCTCGAAGGAGGTTGTTCAGAAGGGAGGAACCGAAAATTCCTCTCCCCAGGGGAAGAAGAGGACTGCCTCTGAAAACCCGGAGACTATGGCCTCAAAGCGGGGGGAAAAATCCTTGCCAGAGGGTCCTACGCCGGGGGATACCTCGGCGGAACTATGCCCTCAAGGGGGCCAGCCCTCCAGCGAGCCGTAAGTAGCGAAAGATTATATTTTTGAGAGAGAAATCCTTGCTTTATATCTGAGAAGATTAACCGAAATTTTACCTTGTAGTTCGGACCTTAGCCCTTCTTAGTAGAGCTCGTCTTCGGGGGACCTTCTTCCAGAGATGATGGAGAGTGGGACGCCTCCCCTGCCGTACCACCTGGCGATGCGGGCGACCCTGAGGTGTCGTCGCGGAGGGCTTCTCCGAATCCGGCAGGGGCGGAAGGTGGCGATATGGCCCCCTAAGGTTCTCCGCGTCCGGCCTTCGAAAGAGGCCATGGGACGAATCCGGCACCGTCCGGTCCTCGGTCGGAGGAGCTGAAGAGTCTGCTAGGGCAAGCTTCTATCTCAGAGGAGCACCGTGCGTTGATGGGCACGGTGATTGAAAGGATTTCGTCCACGGAAAGCGGATTGCACGAGGCTGTCAGAAGTTTACTGACAGGTTTTGAGGTATGTGAAATAATGTACATTTTTTGACAGTTGCGCATAAGTAAGATGCGCCCTATGTAGATAGTAGCCCTTGAGACTCTGTGCATCGTCAAAAAGTGATGGCGCGCAGAGGGTTATAATCCCAGGTCTAAAATGTCGCCTTTAAATGTAGGTGGCGGAGTGTCCGGAATCTAGCCGGACTGATGATTTTGCCGAGCTAAAGCGGCCACTTGACGTGGCAGATGCCGACATCGCGCTCATCAACAAGCGGCTTGATGAGGCTCAAGGTATGTAATTCCTCGGGCAGCACCTGGTAAGAGGAGCTTTATGCCAATATCTTACAATGTGTGTGCTTGACGCAGATGGCGCGGCCGCCGTGGAGAGTCTTCGGGCGGAACTTGCCCAAGCTAAGGAACAAGCCAGAAAAAGTGATGCGGCTGCCGATAAGGCCCTTGAAGAGCTGAGAGCTGAACAGGCTGCTCACTTCAGAAGCAAGAAAGAGATGGCCGAGATGGCCATGAAGCTAAAGAGCGCTACTGACCAATGCAAGCTTCTAGAAAAAGAAGATCGGGTGGAACATACAGACTTGAAGAAGGCCGTTGTCGATGCCATGGATGCTCGCTCTGCGATGAGAGCTGCAAGGGAGGAGCTTCGTGAAGCCGGAGAGATCGCGGATGGAAAGCCCTTTATGCTGCGGAGGAAGTTTTGTGATCCTAAGCATGCTCCGTTGGACCGGCTGTGGAGTATGACGGGCACCTATCTGGATTTGGCGGCAAGTGCTGCTGATGCGACCGAACACTTTCGAGATCAAGGAGATCGTGAAGTGGAGAGACTCTTTTGGTCGCAGTTCCATAATCCAGAGCGTCCACTGTCAGTGGCCGATCATCTGGCCGAATGGGCCGGGCTGAATAGGTTGTCCGGACTCGCCATGAGGGCGTCATGAGTCATCTGTGGCCGGGGAGATCGGAACCGAAGAGTTATTTTAGCTTGGTGCAGCAATTCCTTGGTGTGGTACCGCGTATCAATGCAATGAAGAGGTCAGCATGCATAGAGGGCGCACGGATGGCTCTTGCCCGTGTCAAGACATACTGGGCGGAGATGGAGACCACCATTGTTGCATCCTGAGATTCGGACAAAAGCCGAGTACCCTCCAAGCACTATTTTCAGGAAGTCCTTGAAGGCGCTCGTGTAATAGAGGCACCGTGCTCGAAGGATGCTATGTTCTAATAGCGTATTTTAATTGTAAAGCAACATTTTGATAAATTGTAGTAGCCTTTTATACTTGTGCCTTCAAGTATTTGAAACACCTCCTGTGCGTCCATTTTAAGATATATATATATATATATATATATATATATATATATATATATATATATATATATATATATATATATATATATATATATATATATATATATATATATATATATATATATATATATATATATATAATCTGAAAGATGGCAGTCGCTGGCTTCAGCCCCCACACACATAGTGCGGGGGTGCTCGCAGAAGGCGCATTTTCACACTTAGTCCAACGTCTTGGTCCTACAAAGGAGGTGATAGCGCAGCGAGCTAGGAAACCGGACTATAATGCTTTAACACTTTCACTTAGCCATAGGAGCTTGACAGTGAGGCTACTTAAATAGCCCCTGGTGGCGCCTGCGCTCGCCCGAAGTCGGGGCGCATATGTGCCTGGCCGGGAAACGGCCCTTCGTTAATGCGGAGGAATCCTATAGATTGTGGTGAGTCATCGAGTGGTTGACCAGTCTCACGCTATATCATGACAGTCAGTTTTTGGCTTTCTCTACTGAGGTGCTCGCCTGGCCGAATCGGGGCACAATCGCAGTAGTTCTCCTAGTGCCGCCTTAGCCGATAGTGCGGAACGTAAGGCAGCCGAACACAGGAGCCGGGCAACCCAACATTTGACCAAAGACATGATTCGGAGCTGATGCATATAATGCCAAACTCGCGACGCCGAACACTCCCTAAGGTATTCGGTCTTTATGAGTGCGGGCAGGACAACACCATTGGTTATAAGCCCCTAGTGTCCAGGTACGCGTAAAATTCCTGACGTGGCCACATGACAAGACATCAGTCCCCTCCTTGATTTTAACAAAAAACCGGAGGGTGTGTATCAACAAGAGACAGTAAAAAAGGTTTACGCAGGGTCTTAATCTGAAAAGAATCCTTGGAACGGGACCTTGCTGCACGTCTGCGCCTGTGTCTCCGTTGTGCCGTATCCTGGACGGGCACATCACGATGTTCATCTGTAAAAGAGAGGAACTTAGTTGAGGAAGAAAAAAGGATCGTGCCGAACAAAAGTTATACTAAATAATCAAAGTATAAATTGAAATGGGTAAAATTGAGCTTGACTGTCTCATATTGTACATGTGCGGAGCCCCTAGCGCGGGGGTATACGGTTATTAAGCCTTTATTAATGATATGTTTACGCCGGACTCGTCCAGCCATGTCCGTGGTCTTAACGACCTGTTTGGATGTTTTTGGCTGATGAAGCCATATTATTGTGGGGCTGTTAAGGCAGCCGCACGATCCTCCGCGGGGGGCGCACTCAATGTTTTCCCTTTAAAGAGATGATGCCTCGTGGACCGGGCATCTTGAGCGTAAGAGATGCGTAATGCGGTATTGCGTTAAAGCGGGCGAAAGCTTCGCGTTCGAGCAGTGCTTGATAGCGACTTGAGAATGGGACAATGTGGAAAGTTAGCTTTTCGCGGCGGAAGTTATCGGGGGAGCCGAATATGACTTCAAGCCGGAGGAAGCCCATGCAATGGGTATCCGGACCTGGCGCTACCCCTTGAAAGGAGGTTTTACTGTGGTGTATTCTTGTTGGGTCTATCCCCATGTGGCGGATTGTGCATACGAACTACACGATCTTTGTGCCAGGCTTAGGATTGGGTCTTGTCCATCACATCATTCTCCTAATGATTCGATCCCGTTATCAAGGACATCCAATGTCCATGGTCAGGAAACCGTAACCATCTATTGATCAACGAGCTAGTCAACTAGAGGCTTACTAGGGACATGGTGTTGTCTATGTATCCACACATGTATCTGAGTTTCCTATCAATACAATTATAGCATGGATAATAAACGATTATCATGAACAAGGAAATATAATAATAACCAATTTATTATTGCCTCTACGGCATATTTCCAACAGTCTCCCACTTGCACTAGAGTCAATAATCTAGTTCACAACGCTATGTGATTAACACTCACAGGTCACATCGCCATTGACCAACATCCAAAGAGTTTACTAGAGTCAATAATCAAGTTCACATCACTATGTGATTAACACTCAATGAGTTCTGGGTTTGATCATGTTATGCTTGTAAGAGAGGTTGTAGTCTATGGGTCTGCATCATTCAGATCTGTATGTATGTCATCTTGTGGATGCAGCTACTACGCTATATTTGGAGCCATTTCAAAAAACTGTTCTACTATACGAATCCAGTATCTCTACTCAGAGCTATCCGGATAGGTGTTAAGCTTGCATCGATGTAACTCTTTACGTCGAACTCTTTATCACCTCCATAACCGAGAAACATATCCTTATTCCTCTAAGGATAATTTTGACCGATATCTGGTGATCTACTCCTAGATCATCTTTGTACCCTCTTGACAGACATGTGGCAAGGCACACATCAGGTGCGGTACTCAGCATGGCATACCGTATAGAGACTATGACAAAAGCATAGGGGACGACCTTCGTCCTTCCTCTTTCTTCTGCCGTGGTCGAGCTTTTATTCTTAACTTCATACCTTACAATTCAGGCAAGAACTCCTTCTTTGACTGATCCGTCTTGAACACCTTCAAGATCATGTCAAAGTATGTGCCCATTTGAAATTACCATTAAGAGGTTTTTGATCTATCCTTATAGATCTTGATGCTCAATGTTTAAGTAGCTTAATCTAGGTTTTCCAATGAAAAATACTTTTCAAATAACCCTATATGATTTCCACAAATTCTACATCATTTCTGATCAACCATATGTTCACAACATATACTCATAAAAAATTATATAGTGCTCCCACTCACTTCTTTGGAAATACAAGTTTCTCATAAACTTTGTATAAACCCAAATCTTTGATCATCTCATCAAAGCGTACATTCCAACTCCGAGATGCTTACTCCAGTCCTTAGAAGGATTGCTGGAGCTTTGCATACTTGTTAGCATCTTTCATGATTGACAAAAGTATTCTGGTTGTATCACATACAACCTTTCCTCAAGAAAATCATCAAGGAAACAATATTTTGACATCATATCTGCACGATTTCATAAATAATGCAGTACCTGCTAATATAATTCCAACAGACTCTTAGCATTGCTACGAGTGAGAAAGTCTCATCGTAGTCAACTCCTTGAACTTGTCGGAAAACATCTTAACGACAAGTCGAGCTTTCCTAATGGTGATACATACCATCATTGTCCATCTTCCTTTTAAAATCCATATGTACCTAACAGCCTTATGACCATCAAGTAGTTCTTCCAAAGTCTACACTTTGTTTCATACATGGATCCTCTCTCGGATTTTATGGCCTCGAGCCATTTTTCGTAATCCGGGCCCACCATCGCTTCTCCATAGCTCATAGGTTCATTGTTGTCTAGAAACATGACTTCCAAGACAGGACTACGTACCACTCTGAAGTAGCACGCATCCTTGTCGTCCTACGAGGTTTGGTAGTGACTTGATCCGAAGTTTCATGATCACTATCATAAGATTCTACTTCAATTGGTGTAGGTGCCACAGGAACAACTCCCTGTGCCCTGCTACACACTAGTTGAAGTGACGGTTCAATAACCTCATCAAGTCTCCACCATCCTCCCACTCAATTCTTTCAAGAGAAACTTTTCCTTGAGAAAGGACCCGATTTCAGAAACAATCCCTATTGCTTTCGGATCTGAGATAGGAGGTATACCCAACTATTTTGGGTGTCCTATGAAGATGCATTTATCCGCTTTGGGTTCGAGCTTATCAGCCTGAAGCTTTTTCACATAAGCGTCGTAGCCCCAAACTTTTAAGAAACAACAACTTAGGTTTCTCTAAACCATAGTTCATACGGTGTCGTCTCAACGGATTTGTGTGGTTCCCTATTTAAAGTGAATGCGGTTGTCTCTAATGCCTAACCCATAAACGATAGTGGTAATTTGATAAGAGACATCATGGTATGTACCATTTCCAATAGGGTGCAGTTATGATGTTCGGACACACCATCACACTATGGTGTTCCAGGCGGCATTAGTCGTGAAACAATTTCCACAATGTCTTAATTGTGTGCCAAACTCGTAACTCAGATATTCATCTCTATGATCATATCATAGACATTTTATCCTCTTGCCACGACGATCTTCAACTTCACTAAGAAATTACTTGAACCTTTCAATAATTCAGACTTTTGTTTCATCAAGTAAATATACTCAGCATCTACTCAAATCTTCTGTGAAGTAAGAACATAACGATACCCACTACATGCCTCAGCACTCATTGGACTGCACACATCAAAATGTATTACTTCCAACAAGTTGCTTTCTTGTTCCATCTTACTGAAACGAGGCCTTTCAGTCATCTTGCCCATGTGGTATGATTTGCATGTCTCAAGTGATTCAAAATCAAGTGAGCCCAAACGATCCATCTGTATGGAGTTTCTTCAAGCATATATACCAATATGACTCAAATTGTAGTGCCACAAGTATTTGGTGCTATCATTACTATCTTATATCTTTTGGCATGAACATGTGTATCACTACGATCGGGATGATATTATTCAAATAAACAGAGTAACCATTATTCTCATTAAATGAATAACTGTATTGCGATAAACATAATCCAATCATGTCTATGCCCAACGCAAACACCAAATAACAATTATTTAGGTTATAATACGAATCTCGATGGTAGAGGGAGCGTACGATATTTGATTAGATCAACCTTGGAAACACTTCCAACACATATCGTCATCTCACCTTTAGCTAGTCTCCGTTTATTCCGTAGCCTTTCATTTCGAGTTACTAACACTTAGCAACCGAACCAGTATCTAATACCCTGGTGCTACTAGGAGTACTAGTAAAGTACACATTGATGTAATGTATATCCAATATACTTCTGTTGACCTTGCCTGCCTTCTCATCTACCTAGTATCTAGGGTGGTTCTGCTTCAGTGACTGTTCCCCTTTTTACAGAAGCACTTAGTCTCGGGCTTGGGTTCAACTTTGGGTTTCTTCACTAGAGCAGCAACTGATTTGTTGTTTCATGAAGTATCCCTTTCTTGCCATTGCCCTTCTTGAACTAGTGGTTTTACTAACCATCAACAATTGATGCTCTCTTTTGATTTATACTTTCGCGGTGTCGTGAATAGCTCAAGGATCATATCTATCCCTGATATGTTATAGTTCATCACGAAGCTCTAGTAGCTTGGTGACAGTGACTTTGGAGAACCATCACTATATTATCTGGAAGATTAACTCCCACTCTATTCAAGCGATTGTAGTACTCATACAATCTGAGCACATGCTCAACGATTGAGCTTTTCTCCTTAGTTTGCAGGCTTAGGAAAATTGTCAGAGGTCTCATACCTCTTGACGTGGGCACTAGCCTGAAATCCCAATTTCAGTCCTTAGAACATCTCATATGTTCTGCGATGTTTCAAAAATGTCTTTGGTGCCTCAATTCTAAACCATTTAGCATTACGCACTGAACTATCATGTAGTCATGAAAACGTGTATGTCAGATGTTCGCAACATCCATAACTGACGTTCGAGGTTCAGCTCACTGAGCGGTGCATTAAGGACATAATCCTTCTGCGCAGCAATGAGGACAATTCTCAGTATACGGACCCAGTCCGCATAATTGCTACTATCAACTTTCACCTAAATTTTCTCTAGGAACGTATCTAAAACAGTAGAACTAAAGCGTAAGCTACGACATAATTTGCAAAGTCCTTTTGACTATGTTCATGATAATTGAGTTCATCTGATTATTTCATGAACTCCCACTAAGATAGACATCCCTCTAGTCATCTAAGTGATACATGATCCGAATCAACTAGGCCGTGTCAGATCATCACGTGAGACGGACTAGTCATCATCGGTGAACATCTTCATGTTGATCGTATCTTCTATACGACTCATGTTCGACCTTTCGGTCCTCCGTGTTCCGAGGCCATGTCTGTACATGCTAGGCTCGTCAAGTCAACCTAAGTGTTTTGCATGTGTTCCGAGGCCATGTCTGTACATGCTAGGCTCGTCAACACCCGTTGTATTCGAACGTTAGAATCTATCACACCCGATCATCACGTCGTGCTTCGAAACAACGAACCATCGCAACGGTGCACAATTAGGGAGAACACTTTTCTTGAAATATTAGTGAGGGATCATCTTATTTAAGCTACCGTCATTCTAAGCAAATAAGATGTAAAACATGATAAACATCACATGCAATCAAATAGTGACATGATATGGCCATCATCACTTTGCTCCTTTTGATCTCCATCTTCGGGGCTCCATGATCATCATCGTCACCGGCATGACACCATGATCTCCATTATAATGATCTCCATCATCTTGTCTTCATGAAGTTGTCTCGCCAACTATTACTTCTACTACTACAACTAACGGTTAGCAATAAAGTAATTACATGACGTTTATGTTGACACGCAGGTCATAAATAAATTAAGACAACTCCTATGGCTCCTGCCGGTTGTCATACTCATCGACATGCAAGTCATGATTCCTATTACAAGAACATGATCAATCTCATACATCACATATCATTCATCACATTCTTTTTGGCCACATCACATCACATAGCATACCCTGCAAAAACAAGTTAGACGTCCTCTAATTGTTGTTGCATGTTTTTACGTGGATTCTATGGGTTTCTAGCAAGAACGTTTCTTACCTACGCAAAACCACAACGTGATATGCCAATTTCTATTTACCCTTCATAAGAACCCTTTTCATCGAATCCGATCCAACTAAAGTGGGAGAGACACACACCCGCTAGCCACCTTATGCAACTAGTGCATGTCAGTCGGTGGAACCTGTCTCATGTAAGTGTACATGTAAGGTCGGTCCGGGCCGCTTCATCCCACAATGCCGCCGAATCAAGATAAGACTAGTAACGGCAAGTAAATTGACAAAATTGATGCCCACAACAACTTGTGTTCTACTCGTGCATAGAAACTACGCATAGACCTACCTCATGATGCCACTGTTGGGGATCATAGCAGAAATTTAAAATTTTCTACGCATCACCAAGCTCAATCTATGGAGTAATCTAGCAACGAGGGGAAGGAGAGTGCATCTACATACCGTTGTAGATCGCTAAGCGGAAGCGTTCAACTGAACGGGGTTGATGGAGTCGTACTCGTCGTGATCCAAATCACCGATGATCCTAGCGTCGAACGGACGGCACCTCCGCGTTCAACACACGTTTAGAACGGAGACGTCTCCTCCTTCTTGATCCAGCAAGGGGAGAGGAGAAGTTGAGGGAAAACTCCGACAGCACGACGACATGGTGGTGATGGAGCTCATGGTTCTCCGGCAGGGCTTCGCCAAGCACTACGGAGGAGGATGAGGTGTTGGACGAGGGAGAGGGCTGTGCTAGGGGAAGGGTGCGGCTGCCCTCTCTCTTCCTCACTATATATAGGGGTAAGGTCGGAGGGGGAGGCGCCCTAGGGTTCCCTAGGGGAGGGGCGGCGGCCACAGGGGAAACCCTAGCTAGATGGGTTTGGGCGCACCCACCCCCTAGGAAGCTTGCCCCCCCAAGCCGGGAGGGGCGGCTGCCCTAGGGGTGGCGCCCCCACCTCTCCTGGATACGTGAGATGGGGTGGGAGGGGCGCTCAGCCCCTTAGTGGGCTGATGTGCCCTCTCCCCTTGGCCCATAAGGCCCCCCAACGCTTGCCGAGGCCTCCGAAACACCTTTCGAACACGCTGGTCATCACCTGGTACCCCCAGAACAAGTCCGGACTCCAATACCCTTCGTCCAATATACCGATCTTCACCTCCGAACCATTCCGGAGCTTTTGGTCATGTCCGGGATCTCATCCGGGCTCCGAAAAACCTTCGGTAACCACATACTATTTCCCATACCAACTCTAGCGTCACCGAACCTTAAGTGTGTAGACCCTACGGGTTCGGGAACCATGCAGACATGACCGAGACAACTCTCCGACCAATAACCAACAGCGGGATCTGGATACCCATCATGGATAATAAACGATTATCATGAACAAGGAAATATAATAATAACCAATTTATTATTGCCTCTAGGGCATATTTCCAACAAGAAAATATATAGAGTTGGAGTTGGCGTCGGAGCAGCTCCAGGGGGCCCACGAGGTAGGGGGCGCGCCCTAGGGGGAGGGCACGCCCCCACCCTCGTGGACAGGGTGTGGGCCCCCTGGTCTTCATCTTTGGCAAGGATTTTTTATTATTTCCAAATAGACCTTCCGTGGAGTTTCAGGTCATTCCGAGAACTTTTGTTTCTACACATAAATAACACCATGGAAAGTCTGCTGAAAACAGCGTCAGTCCGGCTTAAATCCATACGAATCATGCAAGTTAGAGTCCAAAACAAGGGCAAAAGTGTTTGGAAAAGTATATAAGACGGAAACGTATCAACTCCCCCAAGCTTAAACCTTTGCTTGTCCTCAAGCAATTCAGTTGATAAACTGAAAGTGATAAAGAACAACTTTTACAAACTCTGTTTGCTCTTGTTGTTGTAAGTATGTAAAGCCAACTTTCAAGTTTTCAGCAAAGATTATGACTAACCATATTTGCAATAACTCTTAGGTCTCATGTTTACTCATATCAATAGCATAATCAACTAGCGAGCCATAATAATAAATCTCGCATGACAACACTTTCTCAAAACAATCATGATATGATATAACAATATGGTATCTTGCTAGCACATTTAAAGATCAAGGACTGACTGGACATTGTAATTCATGTTAAAATAGATCCAATCATAGTCATACCCAATATAAATTAATAGTAATGAATGCGAATGACAGCTGCGCTCTCCAGCTAGTGCTTTTTAATAAGAGGGTGATGACTCAACATAAAAGTAAATATATAGGCCCTTCGCTGAGGGAAGCAGGGATTTGTAGAGGTGCTAGAGCTCGGTTTTGAAATAGAGATAAATAATATTTTGAGCGGCATACTTTCATTGTCAACATAACAACTAAGAGATGGTGATATCTTCCATGTGATGACCCACAAGTATAGGGGATCTATCGTAGTCCTTTCGATAAGTAAGAGTGTCAAACCCAATGAGGAGCAGAAGGAAATGATAAGCGGTTTTCAGCAAGGTATTCTCTGCAAGTACTGAAATAAGTGGTAACACATAGTTTTGTGATAAGAAGATTTGTAACGAGCAACAAGTAACAAAAGTAAATAAAGTGCAGCTAGGTGGCCCAATCCTTTTTGTAGCAAAGGACAAGCTTAGAAAAACTCTTATATAAGGAAAAGCGCTCTTGAGGACACATGGGAATATCGTCAAGCTAGTTTTCATCACGTTCATATCATTCGCGTTTAGTACTTTGATAATTTGATATGTGGGTGGACCGGTGCTTGGGTGTTGTACTTACTTGAACAAGCATCCCACTTATTATTAACCTCTATTGCAAGCATCCGCAACTACAACAAAAGTATTAAGGTAAACCTAACCATAGCATGAAACATATGGATCCAAATCAGCCCCTTACGAAGCAACACATAAACTAGGGTTTAAGCTTCTGTCACTCTAGCAACCCATCATCTACTTATTACTTCCCAATGCCTTCCTCCAGGCCCAACTAATGGTGAAGTGTTATGTAGTCGACGTTCACATAACACCACTAGAGGCTAGACAACATACATCTCATCAAAATATCAAACGAATACGAAATTCACATGACTACTAATAGCACGACTTCTCCCGTGTCCTCGGAAACAAACATAACTACTCACAAAGCATATTCATGTTCATAATCGGAGGGGTAATAATATGCATAAAGGATCTGAACATATGATCTTCCACCAAGTAAACCAACTAGCATCAACTACAAGGAGTAATCAACACTACTAGCAACCTACTAGTACCAATCCCGGACTTGGAGACAAGAATTGGATACAAGAGATGAACTAGGGTTTTGAGATGAGATGGTGCTGGTTTAGATGTTGATGGAGATTACTCTCTCCTTATGAGAGGAGAGTTGGTGGTGACTGTCGGTGTCAAAACCGGCGGATCTTGGGTAGGGGGTCCCGAACTATGCGTCTAGGCAGATGGTAACAGGAGACAAGGGACACGAAGTTATACCCAGGTTCGGGCCCTCTCGATGGAGGTAAAACCCTATGTCCTGCTTGATTAATATTGATGATATGGGTAGTACCATAGTAGATCTACCACGAGATCAAGGAGGCTAAACCCTAGAAGCTAGCCTATGGTATGATTGTTGCATGTTCTGTCCTACGGACTAAAACCCTCCGGTTTATAGACACCGGAGAGGGTTAGGGTTACACAAAGTCGGTTACAATGGTAGGAGATCTAAATATCCGCATCGCCAAGCATGCCTTCCATGCCAAGGAAAGTCGCATCCGGACACGGGACGAAGTCTTCAATCTTGTATCCTCATAGTCCAGCAGTCCGGCTGAAGGTATAGTCCGGCTACCCGGACACCCCCTAATCCAAGACTCCCTCAGTAGCCCCTGAACCAGGCATCAATGACGACGAGTCCGGCGCAGATTGTCTTCGGCATTGCAAGGCGGGTTCCTCCTCCAAGTACTTCATAAAAGATTGTTAACAGTAAGGATAGTGTCCGGCTCTGCAAAATAAGTTTCCACATATTGCCATAGAGAGAATAATATTTACACAAATCTAATCTACTGACGTATTCCGTAGCGTGACATCACACTACGGCCAAGCCTTTATTCGAATCGTTTTCACTTCGCCACCTCATTGCATTTTGCGAGGTGGTTTCCTTGGCACGTCCTGTCGAAGCAGAGATCGTGTCCCCTTTATTTACGGGATTCTCATCAATACGGACGTGGGTAACCCAATCGTGTCCGTCAGCACGTCTTCTCGACTAAAGGCGAGTCTCGAACGGTTACGGGGAGCGCTCTTGGTATTCAACCTCTTATAAAGAGACCAAGGCCTTACCCCTTTCTTTCAATCTCAGACGAGTTCGCCCGTCGCCTCAAGTTCCAACACCCTAGGCTCTAGATTTCTGGCGCTTCGGACTTTCGACAATGTCCGCTTCCGACCATCACGGCCGATGGATGCCCTCCTCCGTCACAGAGGAGGACGTGCTAAAGTTGAGAGAGGCCAAGTTCTTGACCGGCGAAATTTCGCATAGGCTGCCTGCCCAAGGGCAGGCTATTCCTAGTCCCCAGCCTGGTGAGAGCGTGGTGTTCGTGTCTCACTTCCTTCGGGGGTTAGGCTTCCCAATGGATCCCTTTGTGAGGGGGCTGATGTTTTATTACGGGCTGGAATTTCACGACTTAGCTCCGGAGTCCATCCTCCATATTTCCTCATTCATCGTCGTGTGCGAAGCATTACTCCGTGTTACTCGTACTTCGGATTGTGGCTCAAGACCTTTAAGGTAGAGCCGAAGATGATTGAAGGACGGCACGCAGAGTGTGGAGGCGCTGTTATAAGTAGGAAGTTGATGCTCCGTGGCCCGAGGGCCCTTTTCAAGAGGAGCTCGGCTTGTGGCAACGAGAGTGGTTCTATATCACCGCTCCCAGGGGCACCAAGTAGGTGGCGTCGCCTGCCTTTCGCTCGGGTCCCCCAAAGCAACTAGGGTCGTGGGTCAGTAAAGACCTAGATTGGGGACCACCCCAAGACGTGTCATTGTTGCGGGGCCACATCAGGGATCTCTTAGAAAGAGGTCTCAGCTTGGTCAAAGTGACGCAAGTCATGCTGATCTGCCGAACACTGCCCGGCAAACGTCGCTCCCTTCGTTTGAGGGAGTTTAATTCAGAGGGACCACGAGCTCTCCAGCATTTTATGGGCGCAACGCCCGCGGAGATGTATAAATTGTTCTTCGGATCACAAGCAATGTGTCCGGATTTGACCGAGGACGTAGGTCTGAGCTGCAATCGCCCGGATACTCAAGTAAGTAGCCTTGTGCCCGGACTCGTTATCGGTATATTTGTCATAAACTTGCCCCTAAAAGAGTTGTCCTTTTGAACAGGAGTGGATAGCGAAAGCAAAGCTGATCAGGTGTGCGGCTCCCCTCCCCGAGACCAGGCCGGATCCCGTGCTAGTCAGGATGCTGAAGATTGAGCCTTTGGGGGAAAGTGAGGGAGGGGACAAGGAAACTACGGCCTCCTCGAAGGAGGCTGTTCAGAAGGGAGGAACCGAAAATTCCTCTCCCCAGGGGAAGAAGAGGATTGCCTCTGAAAACCCGGAGACTATGGCCTCAAAGCGGTGAAAAAAATCCTTGTGAGAGGGTCCTACGCCGGGGGATACCTCGGCGGAACTATGCCCTCAAGGGGGCCAGCCCTCCAGCAAGCCTTAAGTAGAGAAAGATTATATTTTTGAGAGAGAAATCCTTGCTTTATATCTGAGAAGATTAACCGAAATTTTACCTTGTAGTTCGGACCTTAGCCCTTCTTAGCAGAGCTCGTCTTCGGGGGACCTTCTTCCGAAGATGATGGAGAGTGGGATGCCTCCCCTGCCGTACCACCTGGCGAGGCGGGCGACCCTGAGGTGTCGTCGCGGAGGGCTTCTCCGAATCCGGCAGGGGAGGAAGGTGGCGATACGGCCCCCCAAGGTTCTCCGCGTCCGGCCTTCGAAAGAGGCCATGGGACGAATCCGGCACCGTCCGGTCCTCAGTCGGAGGAGCTGAAGAGTCTGCTAGGGCAAGCTTCTATCTCAGAGGAGCACCGTGCGTTGATGGGCACGGTGATTGAAAGGATTTCGTCCACGGAAAACGGATTGCACGAGGATGTCAGAAGTTTACTGACAGGTTTTGAGGTACGTGAAATAATGTACATTTTCTGACAGTTGCGCATAAGTAAGATGCGCCCTGTGTTGATAGTAGCCCTTGAGACTCTGTGCGTTGTCAAAAAGTGATGGCGCGCAGAGGGTTATAATCCCAGGTCTAAAATGTCGCCTTTAAATGTAGGTGGCGAAGTGTCCGGAATCTAGCCGGACTGATGATTTTGCCGAGCTAAAGCGGCCACTTGACGTGGCAGATGCCGACATCGCGCTCATCAACAAGCGGCTTGATGAGGCTCAAGGTATGTAATTCCTCGGGCGGCACCTGGTAAGAGGAGCTTTATGCCAATGTCTTACAATGTGTGTGCTTGACGTAGATGGCGCGGCCGCCGTGGAGAGTCTTCGGGCGGAACTTGCCCGAGCTAAGGAACAAGCCAGAAAAAGTGATGCGGCTGCCGATAAGGCCCTAGAAGAGCTTAGAGCCGAACAGGCTGCTCACTGCAGAAGCAAGAAAGAGATGGCCGAAATGGCCATGAAGCTAAAGAGCGCTACTGACCATTGCAAGCTTCTGGAAAAAGAAGATCGGGAGGAACATACAGACTTGAAGAAGGCCGTTGCCGATGCCAAGGATGCTCGCTCTGCGATGAGAGCAGCAAGGGAGGAGCTTCGTGAAGCCGGAGAGATCGCGGCTGCAAAGCCCTTTATGCTGCGGAGGAAGTTTTGTGATCCTAAGCATGCTTCGTTGGACCGGCTGTGGAGTATGACGGGCACCTATCTGGATTTGGCGGCAAGTGCTGCTGATGCGACCGAACACTTTCGAGATCAAGGAGATCGTGAAGTGGAGAGACTCTTTTGGTCGCAGTTCCATAATCCAGAGCGTCCACTGTCAGTGGCCGATCGTCTGGCCGAATGGGCCGGGCTGAATAGGTTGTCCGGACTCGCCATGAGGGCGTCATGAGTCATCTGTAGCCGGGGAGATCGGAGCCGAAGAGTTATTTCAGCTTGGTGCAGCAATTCCTTGGTGCGGTACCGCGTATCAATGCAATGAAGAGGTCAGCATGCATAGAGGGCGCACGGATGGCACTTGCCCGTGTCAAGACATACTGGGCGGAGATGGAGACCACCATTGTTGCATCCAGAGATTCGGACAAAACCCGAGTACGCTCCGACCACTATTTTCAGGAAGTCCTTGAAGGCGCTCGTGTAATATAGACACCGTGCTCGAAGGATGCTATGGTCTAATAGCGTATTTTAATTGTAAAGCAACATTTTGATAAATTGTAGTAGCCTTTTATACTTGTGCCTTCAAGTATTTGAAACACCTCCTGTGCGGCCGTTTTAAGATATATATATATATAAAATCTGAAAGATGGCAGTCGCTAGCTTCAGCCCCCACGCACATAGTGCGGGGGTGCTCGCAGAAGGCGCATTTTCACACTTAATCCAATGTCTTGGTCCTACAAAGGAGGTGATAGCGCAGCGAGCTAGGCAACCGGACTATAATGCTTTAACACTTTCACTTAGCCATAGGAGCTTGACAGTGAGGCTACTTAAATAGCCCTTGGTGGCGCCTGCGCTCGCCCGAAGTCGGGGCGCATATGTGCCTGGCCGGGAAACGGCCCTTCGTTAATGCAGAGGAATCCTATAGATTGTGGTGAGTCATCGAGTGGTTGACCAGTCTCACACTATATCATGACAGTCAGTTTTTGGCTTTCTCTACTGAGGTGCTCGCCTGGCCGAATCGGGGCACAATCGCAGTAGTTCTCCTGGTGCCGCCTTATCCGATAGTGCGGAACGTAAGGCAGCCGAACACAGGAGCCGGGCAACCCAACATTTGACCAAAGACATGATTCGGAGCTGATGCATATAATGCCAAACTCGCGACGCCGAACACTCCCTAAGGTATTCAGTCTTTATGAGTGCGGGCAGGACAACACCCTTGGTTATAAGCCCCTAGTGTCCAGGTACGCGCAAAATTCCTGACGTGGCCACATGCCAAGACATCAGTCCCCTCCTTGATTTTAACGAAAAACCGGAGGGTGTGTATCAACAAGAGATAGTAAAAAAGGTTTACGCAGGGTCTTAATCTGAAAAGAATCCTTGGAACGGGTCCTTGCTGCACGTCTGCGCCTGTGTCTCCGTTGTGCCGTATCCTGGACGGGCACATCACGATGTTCATCTGTAAAAGAGAGGAACTTAGTTGAGGAAGAAAAAAGGGTCATGCCGAACAAAAGTTATACTAAATAATCAAAGTATAAATTGAAATGGGTAAAATTGAGCTTGACTGTCTCATATTGTACATGTGCGGAGCCCCTAGCGCAGGGGTATACGGTTATTAAGCCTTTATTAATGATATGTTTACGCCGGACTCGTCCAGCCATGTCCGTGGTCTTAACGACCTGTTTGGATGTTTTTGGCTGATGAAGCCGTATTATTGTGGGGCTGTTAAGGGAGCCGCACGATCCTCCGCGGGGGGCGCACTCAATGTTTTCCCTTTAAAGAGATGATGCCTTGTGGACCGGGCATCTTGAGCATAAGAGATGCGTAATGCGGTATTGCGTTAAAGCGGGCGAAAGCTTCGCGTCCGAGCAGTGCTTGATAGCGACTTGAGAATGGGACAATGTGGAAAGTTAGCTTTTCGCGGCGGAAGTTATCGGGGGAGCCGAATATGACTTCAAGCCGGAGGAAGCCCATGCAATGGGTATCCGGACCTGGCGCTACCCCTTGAAAGGAGGTTTTACTGTGGCGTATTCTTGTTGGGTCTATCCCCATGTGGCGGATTGTGTCCATATATATCAGGTTTAGACCACTGTCGCCGTCCATCAGGACATTTGTAAACTGGAGTCCGCCAATTATTGGATCGAGTACCAAGGTAGTCCAGCCTGCGCTCCTGATACTTCTAGAGTAATCCCAATTATCGAAGATGATTGGTTTTGTCAACCAGTGGCGGGACTCCTTTGGGACAGGCCGTATGGTGCATACCTTTATGGGCGCCGCACGTTTTGTTATGTGAAGTAAGTTTACTGTTTTTACTTCTTGTGGAAATTTCTTTTGTTTCCTGGTGCTCTGCTTTTGGGGTTCGTCATCGTCCTCGCTTGGTGTGTGGAGACCCCTGTGTTCGGCGTTGAGTCTGCCGGACTATTTGAAGACCCAACAATCTCTGTCGGTATGGTTAGCAGGCTTCCCGGGAGTACTGTGTATTTGACATATCCTGTCCAAGATTTTTCTTAGGTTGGATAGCTCATCCCTGTTATCATGAAGGGGCGGCTTTTTCTGATTCTGTCGTGAGCTTTTGAATCCGGCGTTGACTGTCATGCTCTTCGGAATGTTTTCCTTAGTCCGGCGATGATCCTTGTTGCGTCACGGTTTTTCGTTTCCATCCCTAGTTTCGGATGTACTTGGGTCGCTGGTGCTACATCTTGCCAACCAGCTGTCCTCTCCTGCGCAAAAGCGGGTCATGAGGCTTGTTAATGCGGCCATTGTTCTTGGCTTTTCTTGGCCGAGGTGTCTGGCTAGCCATTCGTCTAGAATGTTATGCCTAAAAGCTGCTAGGGCTTTGGCGTCCGGACAGTCGACTATCTGATTCTTTTTAGTAAGAAACCTGCTCCAGAATTGCCGAGCTGACTCTCCAGGCTGTTGAGTTATGTGACTGAGATCGTCTGCGTCCGGAGGGCGGACATAGGTCCCTTGAAAATTTGCTCAGATAGCATCCTCGAGCTCTTCCCAACTTCTAATTGTGTTTTGAGGATGTCTGTTAAACCAATGCCGGGCTGGCCCTTTAAGCTTGAGGGGTAAGTATTTTATGGCGTGGAGGTCATCTCCTCTGGCCATATGTATGTGGAGAATATAATCCTCGATCCAGACTCCAGGGTCTGTTTTTCCGTCGTACGCCTCTATGTTTACGGGTTTAAATCCCGCTGGAAATTCATAATCCAGGACCTCATCGGTGAAGCATAGGGGGTGTGCGGTGCCATGGCGTTCGGATAATGGTGTTGTTGCATTGCTTACGAGAGCTTGCTTTCTTGGCCCATAAATAGACCTGGCTGGGCCATCTTTTTTATGCGAGTCCTTGAGTGGGTCGCATGCCGGCTTGAGTGCGGCGCCGGTTGCCATTTTGTGCTGGCTATGGGGTCGTCTATCCGACCGGGTGGCTTTCTTACTTTTTGAATGCGAGGGCTCTAAGGCCTCTTCGTCGAATTCAGGCAGTAGCTTTCACTTTGGATAGCTTTTAGTGCGGCGACTGTCGTCGCATTTTTCTGCGGTATTGATTACTTTGCTCCATCTCATTCTGAGTGCATCTTCTGCAGTTTTTAGCTCCTGCTTCTGCTTTTTTAGGCTACGTGCCGTTGCAACGAGCCTTTTGTGGAAGTTCTTCTCCTCCGTGGCCTTATCCGGCGTAAGGTCGTCCGGAATGCTGTTTTCGCCGGGACGGGTTGTTCGGTTTCTTTATCTGAATTGCCCTGTTCGGACGGTTGCTCTAAGGCACGCTCGTCGTCTGCCGGCTCGTCCTGCTCTATGGTTGGGTCTGTGTCGAGGTAGGGCTTGGGGCGGCATTTACACCGCCGTTTTGATTGCTTTTCAAGAGATTGATCCCTCGTTGCGTCCCCGTGTTCCTCGTTGTCGCTTACTTTTGGTGTATCCACCATGTACACATCATGAGATGAGGTGGCTGCCCAATGCCCAATAGGCATCGGTTCATATGTGTCTCCTGCATCGTCGTCCATACCGTCGATGTCTTCGGAGTCGAAATTGAGCACGTCGTTTAAATTATCGACGGTGGCTATTAAGTGGGTGGTGGGTGGGCTTTGAATTTCTTCATCGTCCGTATCCCAACCTTGCCGACCGTAGTCCGGCCAGGGCTCTCCTGATAAAGAGAGAGACATTAGTGACTTCAGGATGTCGCCGAAGGGTGAGTGCTGGAAGATGTCCGCAGCGGTGAACTCCATGATCGGCGCCCAATCGGATTCGGTCGGCAGGCCCGCGGAGGGCTTGGAGTCCGTAGAGGAATCCGGCCCCTCGGAGTCACGGGCCTTGCGGAGTGCGGGGCTGGTGTTTGGCTCAATCACCTTTGAGATCGCAGCCCCCGAGGCGGCGTCTCACCGCTCATCCTCGATCGGCGCAGCCGGCTCCGAATTAAGGGTCAGAGCCGAAGCGTGTGCGGCCACCAGGGCACTGTTCAGCGGCAGAGCTAGATCATGCCCATCGAGACAGTGCGGCACGCTCGGCTGTGGCTCGAATCCGTCAAAGATCAAGTCCCCACGGATGTCAGTCGTGTAGTTTAAGCTTCCAAATCTGACCTGATGGCCAGGGGCGTAGCTTTCGATCTCCTCCAGATGGCCAAGCGAATTGGCCCAGAGTGCGAAGCTGCCGAAAACGAAGATCTGTCCGGGGAAAAAAGTCTCACCCTGGACTGCATCGTTGTTGATGATCGAAGGAGCCATCGGGCCTAAAAGCGACGACACAGAGGAACTCTCAATGAAAGAACCAATGTCGGTGTCAAAACCGGTAGATCTCGGGAAGGGGTCCCGAACTGTGCGTCTAGGCTGATGGTAACAGGAGACAAGGGACACGAAGTTTTACCCAGGTTCGGGCCCTCTTGATGGAGGTAAAACCCTACGTCCTACTTGATTAATATTGATGATATGGGTAGTACAAGAGTAGATCTACCACGAGATCAAGGAGGCTAAACCCTAGAAGATAGCCTATGGTATGATTGTTGCATGTTCTGTCCTACGGACTAAAACCCTCCGGTTTATATAGACACCAGAGAGGGTTAGGGTTACACAAAGTCGGTTACAATGGTAGGAGATCTAAATATCCGCATCGCCAAGCTTGCCTTCCACGCCAAGGAAAGTCCCATCCGGACACGGGACGAAGTCTTCAATCTTGTATCTTCATAGTCCAGTTATCCGGCTGAAGGTATAGTCCGGCTACCCGGACACCCCCTAATCCAGGACTCCCTCAGTGACAATGGCGATGATTTCCCCCTCCCGGAGGGAAGTGTCCCCGGCAGAACAGCTCTACCGGAGCCCTAGATTGGTTCCGCCAAGGTTCCGCCTCGTGGCGGCGGAGTCTCGTCCCGAAAGGTTGATTATGATTTTTTTTCTGGATGAAAGACCTCATATAGCAGAAGATGGTCATCGGAGAGCCAACAGGGTGCCCACGAGGTAGGGGGCGCGCCCAAGGGAGTAGGGCGCGCTCCCACCCTCGTGGATAGGTGGGCACCCCTCTGGTGAACTTCTTCCGCTGGATATTTTTTATTATTTCCAAAAATGACTTTCGTGGAGTTTCAGGACTTTTGGAGTTATGCAGAATAGGTCTCTAATATTTCCTCCTTTTCCATCCCAGAATTCCAGCTGCCGGCATTCTCCCTCCTTATGTAAACCTTGTAAAATAAGAGAGAATAGGCATAAGTATTGTGACATAACGTGTAATAACAGCCCATAATGCAATAAATATCGATATAAAAGCATGATGCAAAATGGACGTATCAACTCCCCCAAGCTTAGACCTCGCTTGTCCTCAAGCGAAAGCCGATAACGATAAATATGTCCTCTAGTTTAGAAGTAGAAGTGTCGATAAAAATAAAATACGGACATGAGGGCATCATGATTCTTTTCATAACAACAACATATATAGATATTATCATATGATTTCTTATGCTCAAGTAATAATCAATTCACAATTCGGAGTACGAATCATATACTTTATTGAGAACCAACAAATTATAATATCAGTCATTGAAGCAATTGCAATTTAACATAACATCAGAAAGAGTCTATGTCAGAGCTTAAAAGCAAGTCCACATACTCAACTATCATCTAGTCCTTCATAATTGCTAACACTCATGCAATACTTGTGGTTATGAAGTTTTAATCGGACACAGAGAAAGATAGGGGCTTATAGTTTCGCCCCACAACCTTTTACCTCAAGGGTAATGTCAACAATAATAACTCATGCTCCCCTACATCCAATTAGGTACATATATCAGAATCTTTCCAACATATTATGCTTGCCAAAGGATAAACTGAAAAAGGAAGGGTGAAGATCACCATGACTCTTGCATAAGGTAGAAGATAATAGTAAAAGATAGGCCCTTCGCAGAGGGAAGCAGAGGTTGCCATGCGCTTTTTGTTGGGGAACATTGCAGAAAATTAAAATTTTTTCTACGGTTTCACCAAGATCCATCTATAAGTTCATCTAAGCAACGAGTCATGGGAGAGAGATTGCATCTACATACCACTTTGTAGATCGCGAGCGGAAGCGTTCAATGAACGAGGATGAGGTAGTCGTACACGACGTGATCCAAATCACCGGAGATCCTAGCACTGAACGGACGGCACCTCCGCGTTCAACACACGTACGGGACGATCGACGTCTCCTCCTTCTTGATCCAGCAAGGGGAAGGAGAGGTTGAGGAAGAAGACTCCAACGGCAGCACGACGGCGTAGTGTTGTTGGTGTAGCAGTACTCCGACAGGGCTTCGCCAAGCACGTACGGAGGAGGAGAGGTGTTGGGGAGGGGAGGGGCTGCGCCTTGAGTTGTGTGTTGCAGCCCTCCCCTCACCCCTCTATTTATAGGGGAAGGGGCAAGGGGGGCTGGCCCCTCTAGATGGGATCTAGAGGGGGGGCGGCGGCCAGGGAGGGGGGACTTGCCCCCCAAGCAAGGGGGCGCCCCCTTTAGGGTTCCCCCCCAACCCTAGGCGCATGGGCCCTTGGGGGGGGAGGCACACCAGCCCACTTTGGGCTGGTTCCCTTCCTCATACAGCCCATAGGGCCCTCCGGGAGAGGTGGCCCCTCCCAGTGGACCCCCAGAACCCCTCCGGTGGCCCCAGTTCAATACCGATATGCCCCCGAACCTTTCCAGTGTCCGTATGACAACTTCCCATATATAAATCTTTACCTCCGGACCATTCCGGAACTCCTCGTGACGTCCGGGATCTCATCCGGGACTCCGAACAACATTCGGTAATCACATACAAGTCTTCCTAATAACCCTAGCGTCACCGAACCTTAAGTGTGTAGACCCTACGGGTTCGGGAGACATGCAGACATGACCGAGACGGCTCTCGGGCAATAACCAACAGCGGGATCTGGATACCCATGTTGGCTCCCACATGCTCCACGATGATCTCATCGGATGAACCACGATGTCGAGGATTCAATTAACCCCGTATACGATTCCCTTTGTCAATCGGTATTTTACTTGCCCGAGATACGATCGTCGGAATCCCAATACCTCGTTCAATCTCGTTACCGGCAAGTCACTTTACTAGTACCGTAATGCATGATCCCGTGATCAAACACTTTGATCACATTGAGCTCATTATGATGATGCATTACCGAGAGGGCCCGGTGATACCTCTCCGTCAAGCGGAGTGACAAATCCCAGTCTCGATCCGTGTCAACCCAACAGATACTTTTGGAGATACCCGTAGTATACCTTTATAGTCACCCAGTTACGTTGTGACGTTTGGCACACCCAAAGCACTCCTACGGTGTCCGGGAGTTACACGACCTCATGGTCTAAGGAAAGGATACTTGACATTGGAAAACTCTAGCAAACGAACTATGCGATCTTGTGCCATGTTTAGGATTGGGTCTTGTCCATCACATCATTCTCCTAATGATGTGATCTCGTTATCATTGACATCCAATGCCCATAGTCAGGAAACCATGACTATCTATTGATCAACGAGCTAGTCAACTAGAGGCTTACTAGGGACACGTTGTTGTCTGTTATTCACACATGTATTACGATTTCCGGATAACACAATTATAGCACGAATAAAGACAATTATCATGAATAAGGAAATATAATAATAATGCTTTTATTATTGCCTCTAGGGCATATTCCCAACAGTCTCCCACTTGCACAAGAGTCAATAATCTAGTTACATTGTGATGAATCAAACACCCATAGAGTTCTGGTGTTGATCATGTTTTGCCTTAGGGAGAGGTTTAGTCAACGGATCTGCGACATTCAGATCCGTGTGCACTTTACAAATTTCTATGTCTCCATCTTGAACATTTTCACGAATAGAGTTGAAGCGACGCTTGATGTGCCTGGTCTTCTTGTGAAACCTGGGCTCCTTGGCAAGTGCAATAGCTCCAGTGTTGTCACAGAAGAGTTTGATTGGCCCCGACGCTTTGGGTATGACTCCGAGGTCGGTGATGAACTCCTCCACCCAAATTGCTTCATGTGCTGCCTCCGAGGCTGCCATGTACTCCGCTTCACATGTAGATCCCGCCACAACACTCTGCTTGCAACTGCACCAGCTTACTGCCCCACCATTCAAAATATACACGTATCCAGTTTGTGACTTAGAGTCATCCAGATCTGTGTCGAAGCTAGCGTCGACGTAACCCTTTACGACGAGCTCTTCGTCACCTCCATAAACGAGAAACATTTCCTTAGTCCTTTTCAGGTACTTCAGGATATTCTTGACGGCTGTCCAGTGTTCCTTGCCGGGATTACTTTGGTATCTTCCTACCAAACTTACGGCAAGGTTTACATCAGGTCTGGTACACAGCATGGCATACATAATAGAACCTATGGCTGAGGCATAGGAGATGACACTCATCTCTTCTATATCTTCTGCCGTGGTCAGACATTGAGCTGAGCTCAATTTCACACCTTGCAATACATGTAAGAACCCCTTCTTACATTGATCCATATTGAACTTCTTCAATATCTTATCAAGGTATGTGCTTTGTGAAAGACCTATGAGGCGTCTCGATCTATCTCTATAGATCTTGATGCCTAATATATAAGCAGCTTCTCCAAGGTCCTTCATTGAAAAACTTTTATTCAAGTAGGCCTTAATGCTATCCAAGAGTTCTATATCATTTCCCATCAAAAGTATGTCATCTACATATAGTATGAGAAATGCTACAGAGCTCCCACTCACTTTCTTGTAAACGCAGGCTTCTCCATAAGTCTGCGTAAACCCAAACGCTTTGATCATCTCATCAAAGCGAATGTTCCAACTCCGAGATGCTTGCACCAGCCCATAAATCGAGCGTTGGAGCTTGCACACCTTGTCAGCATTCTTAGGATCGACAAAACCTTCCGGCTGCATCATATACAATTCTTCCTTAAGGAAACCATTAAGGAATGCCGTTTTGACATCCATTTGCCATATCTCATAATCATAGAATGCGGCAATTGCTAACATGATTCGGAGGGACTTTAGCTTCGCTACCGGTAAGAAAGTCTCATCGTAGTCAATTCCTTGAACTTGTCGATAACCCTTAGCGACAAGCCGAGCTTTATAGACGGTCACATTACCATCCGCGTCTGTCTTCTTCTTAAAGATCCATTTATTTTCTATGGCTCGCCGTTCAACGGGCAAGTCAGTGAAAGTCCACACTTGGTTTTCATACATGGATCCTATCTCGGATTTCATGGCTTCTAGCCATTTGTCGGAATCCGGGCCCGCCATTGCTTCCTCATAGTTCGAAGGTTCACCGTTGTCTAACAACATGATTTCCAAGACAGGGTTGCCGTACCACTCTGGTGCGGAACGTGTCCTTGTGGACCTACGAATTTCAGTAGGAGCTTGATTAGAAGTGTCTTGATCATCATCTTTAATTTCCTCTCTAGTCGGTGCCGGCACCTCAGGAACGTTTTCTTGAGTTTCGCCATTTTCCGGTTCAAGAGGTAACACTTCAATAAGTTCTACTTTCCTCCCACTTACTTCTTTCGAGAGAAACTCTTTCTCTAGAAAGGATCCATTCTTGGCAACAAAGATCTTGCCTTCGGATCTGAGGTAGAAGGTATACCCAATAGTTTCTTTAGGGTATCCTATGAAGACGCATTTTTCCGACTTGGGTTCGAGCTTTTCAGGTTGAAGTTTCTTGACATAAGCATCGCATCCCCAAACTTTTAGAAACGACAGCTTAGGTTTCTTCCCAAACCATAATTCATACGGTGTCGTCTCAACGGATTTCGACGGAGCCCTATTTAAAGTGAATGCGGCAGTCTCTAAAGCATAGCCCCAAGAAGATAGCGGTAAATCGGTAAGAGACATCATAGATCGCACCATATCTAATAGAGTGCGATTACGACATTCGGACACACCATTACGCTGAGGTGTTCCAGGCGGCGTGAGTTGTGAAACTATTCCACATTTTCTTAAGTGTGTGCCAAATTTGTGACTCAAGTATTCTCCTCCACGATCTGATCGTAGAAACTTGATCTTTCTATCACGTTGATTTTCAACCTCATTCTGAAATTCCTTGAACTTTTCAAAGGTCTCAGACTTGTGTTTCATTAAGTAGATATACCCATATCTACTCAAGTCATCAGTGAGGGTGAGAACATAACGATAGCCACCGCGAGCCTCAACACTCATTGGACCGCACACATCGGTATGTATGATTTCCAATAAGTTGGTTGCTCGCTCCATTGTTCCTGAGAACGGAGTCTTGGTCATTTTACCCATGAGGCATGGTTCGCACGTGTCAAATGATTCATAATCAAGAGACTCTAAAAGTCCATCTGCATGGAGCTTCTTCATGCGTTTGACACCTATGTGACCAAGGCGGCAGTGCCACAAATATGTGGGACTATTGTTATTAACTTTAACTCCTTTGGTATTCACACTATGAATATGTGTATCATCACGTACGAGATTCATTAAGAATAAACCATTAACCATCGGAGCATGACCATAAAACATATCTCTCATATAAATAGAACAACCATTATTCTCGGATTTAAATGAGTAGCCATCTCGAATTAAACGAGATCCAGATACAATGTTCATGCTCAAACTTGGCACTAAATAACAATTATTGAGGTTTAAAACTAATCCCGTAGGTAAATGTAGAGGTAGCGTGCCGACGGCGATCACATCGACCTTGGAACCATTCCCGACGCGCATCGTCACCTCGTCCTTCGCCAGTCTCCCTTTATTCCGCAGCTCCTGCTTGGAGTTACAAATGTGAGCAACTGCACCGGTATCAAATACCCAAGAGCTACTACGAGTACTGGTAAGGTACACATCAATTACATGTATATAACATATACCTTTTTTTTGCTGGCCTTCTTGTCCGCTAAGTATTTGGGGCAGTTCCGCTTCCAGTGACCACTTCCCTTGCAATAAAAACACTCAGTCTCGGGCTTGGGTCCATTCTTTGGCTTCTTCCCGGCAACTTGCTTACAGGGCGCGGCAACTTCCTTGCCGTCCTTCTTGAAGTTCTTTTTACCCTTGCCCCTTTTGAACTTAGTGGTTTTATTCACCATCAACACTTGATGTTCCTTCTTGATTTCTACCTCTGCTGATTTCAGCATAGCATATACCTCAGGAATGGTCTTTACCATCCCCTGCATGTTGTAGTTCATCACAAAGCTCTTGTAGCTAGGTGGAAGCGACTGGAGGATTCTGTCAATGACCGCTTCATCTGGGAGATTAACTTCCAGTTGAGTCAAGCGGTTGTGCAACCCAGACATCCTAAGTATGTGTTCACTGACAGAGCTATTTTCCTCCATCTTACAGCTAAAAAATTTGTCGGAGACTTCATATCTCTCGAACCGGGCATGAGCTTGGAAAACCATTTTCAGCTCTTCGAACATCTCATATGCTCCATGTCTCTCAAAACGCTTTTGGAGCCCCGGCTCTAAGCTGTAAAGCATGCCGCACTGAACGAGGGAGTAATCATCGGAACGTGACTGCCAAGCGTTCATAACGTCTTGTTCTGCAGGGAGAACAGGTGCGTCACCCAGCGGTGCTCGTAGGACATAATCTTTCCTGGCAGCTATGAGGATGATCCTCAGGTTCCGGACCCAGTCCGTATAGTTGCTGCCATCATCTTTCAGCTTGGTTTTCTCTAGGAACGCGTTGAAGTTGAGGACTACGTTGGCCATTTGATCTACAAGACATATTGTAAAAATTTTAGACTAAGTTCATGATAATAAAGTTCATTTAATCAAATTATTTAATGAACTCCCACTTAGATAGACACCCCTCTTCTAGTCATCTAAGTATAACATGATCCGAGTCAACTAGGCCGTGTCCGATCATCACGTGAGACGGATTAGTCAACATCGGTGAACATCTTCATGTTGATCGTATCTTCTATACGACTCATGCTCGACCTTTCGGTCTTCTGTGTTCCGAGGCCATGTCTGTACATGCTAGGCTCGTCAAGTCAACCTAAGTGTTTGCATCTGTAAATCTGTCTTACACCCGTTGTATGTGAACGTTAGAATCTATCACACCCGATCATCACGTGGTGCTTTGAAACAACGAACTGTCGCAATGGTGCACAGTTAGGGGGAACACTTCTTGAAATTATTATGATGGATCATCTTATTTACTACCGTCGTTCTAAGCAAACAAGATGCAAAACATGATAAACATCACATGCAATCAAATAATAAACGTGACATGATATGGCCAATATCACATAGCTCCTTTGATCTCCATCTTGGGGCTCCATGATCATCTTTTCACCGGCTTGACACCATGATCTCCATCATCATGATCTCCATCATCGTATCTCCATGAAGTTGCTCGCCAACTATTACTTCTACTACTATGGCTAACGCGTTTAGCAATAAAGTAAAGTAATTTACATGGCGTTTCTCAATGACACGCAGGTCATACAAAAATAAAGACAACTCCTATGGCTCCTGCCGGTTGTCATACTCATCGACATGCAAGTCGTGATTCCTATTACAATAGCATGAACATCTCATACATCACATATAGATCATTCATCATTCATCACAACTTTGGCCATATCATATCACAAAGCACTTGCTGCAAAAACAAGTTAGACGTCCTCTAATTATTGTTGCAAGTTTTATGTGGCTGAATTAGGGTTCTAGCAAGAACGTTTTCTTACCTACGTTAAAACCACAACGTGATTTTTCAACTTCTATTTACCCTTCATAAGGACCCTTTTCATCGAATCCGCTCCAACTAAAGTGGGAGAGACAGACACCCGCCAGCCACCTTATGCAATTAGTGCATGTTAGTCGGTGGAACCGGTCTCACGTAAGTGTACGTCTAAGGTTGGTCCGGGCCGCTTCATCCCACAATACCGCTGAAGCAAGATAAGACTAGTAGCGGCAAGAAAAGTTGACAACATCTACGCCCACAACAAATTGTGTTCTACTCGTGCAAGAAGAACTACGCATAGACCTAGCTCTGATACCACTGTTGGTGAACGTTGCAGAAAATTAAAATTTTTCCTACGGTTTCACCAAGATCCATCTATGAGTTCATCTAAGCAACGAGTCATGGGAGAGAGAGATTGCATCTACATACCACTATGTAGATCGCGAGCGGAAGCGTTCAATGAACGGGGATGAGGTAGTCCTATACGACGTGATCCAAATCACCGGAGATCCTAGCACCGAACAGACGGCACCTCCGCGTTCAACACACGTACGGGACGATCGACGTCTCCTCCTTCTTGATCCAGCAAGGGCAAGGAGAGGTTGAGGAAGAAGACTCCAACGGCAGCACGACAGCGTGGTGTTGTTGGTGTAGCAGTACTCCGACAGGTCTTCGCCAAGCACGTATGGAGGAGGAGAGGTGTTGGGGAGGGGAGGGGATGCGCCTTGAGTTGTGTGTTGCAGCCCTCCCCTCACCCCTCTATTTATAGGGGAAGGGTCAAGGGGGGCCGGCCCCTCTAGATGGGATCTAGAGGGGGGGCGGCGGCCAGGGAGGGGGGACTTGCCCCCCAAGCAAGGGGGCGCCCCCTTTAGGGTTCCCCCCCAACCCTAGGCGCATGGGCCCTTGGGGGGGAGGCACACCAGCCCACTTTGGGCTGGTTCCCTTCCTCATACAGCCCATAGGGCCCTCCGGGAGAGGTGGCCCCTCCCAGTGGACCCCCAGAACCCCTCCGGTGGCCCCGGTTCAATACCGATATACCCCCGAACCTTTCAAGTGTCCGTATGACAACTTCCCATATATAAATCTCTACCTCCGGACCATTCTGGAACTCCTCGTGACGTCCGGGATCTCATCCGTGACTCCGAAAAACATTCGGTAATCACATACAAGTCTTCCTAATAACCCTAGCGTCACCGAACCTTAAGTGTGTAGACCCTAGGGGTTCGGGAGACATGCAGACATGACCGAGACGGCTCTCGGGCAATAACCAACAGCGGGATCTGGATACCCATGTTGTCTCCCACATGCTCCACGATGATCTCATCGGATGAACCACGATGTCGAGGATTCAATTAACCCCGTATACGATTCCCTTTGTCAATCGGTATTTTACTTGCCCGAGATTCGATCGTCGGTATCCCAATACCTCGTTCAATCTCGTTACCGGCAAGTCACTTTACTCGTACCGTAATGCATGATCCCGTGATCAAACACTTTTATCACATTGAGCTCATTATGACGATGCATTACCGAGAGGGCCCGGTGATACCTCTCCGTCAAGCGGAGTGACAAATCCCAGTCTCGATCCGTGTCAACCCAACAGATACTTTCGAAGATACCCATAGTATACCTTTATAGTCACCCAGTTACGTTGTGACGTTTGGCACACCCAAAGCACTCCTACGGTGCCCGGGAGTTACACGACCTCATGGTCTAAGGAAAGGATACTTGACATTGGAAAACTCTAGCAAACGAACTATGCGATCTTGTGCTATGTTTAGGATTGGGTGTTGTCCATCACATCATTCTCCTAATGATGTGATCTCGTTATCATTGACATCCAATGCCCATAGTCTGGAAACCATGACTATCTATTGATCAACGAGCTAGTCAACTAGAGGCTTACTAGGGACACGTTGTTGTTTGTTATTCACACATGTATTATGATTTCCGGATAACACAATTATAGCACAAATAAAGACAATTATCATGAATAAGGAAATATAATAATAATGATTTTATTATTGCCTCTAGGGCACATTTCCAACACTTTTATGGTTGGATGCACAAAATCTCAATGTGAAAGAATGTCACTTTATATTGCCACTTGTGATATGAACCTTTATTATGCATTCCGTCGCTTTTATTACTTCCACATCACAAGATCATATAAAGCTTATTTCTCTCACACCAATCAATCATACATATTTAGAGCAATTTTTATTGCTTTGCACCGATGACAACTTACTTGAAGGATCTTACTCAATCCATAGGTTGATATGGTGGACTCTCATGGCAAAACTAGTTTAAGGATTTTCGGAAGCACAAGTAGTATCTCTACTTGGCGCTGAGAATTTTGTCTAGCATGAGGGGGAAAGGCAAGCTCAACATGTTGGAGGACCCATGACAACATACTTTATCTCAGATATAAGAAAACATAACTCATTACGTTGTCTTCCTTCTCCAACATCAACTCTTTAGCATGTCATATTTTAATGAGTGCTCCCAATCGTAAAACATGTCAATGATAATATATTTATATGTGAAACCTCTCTTTCCTTATTATTTCCTATTAATTGCAACGATGACCAAAGCTATGTCTACCAATTCCCAACAACTTTTATTCATCATACTCTTTCTATGTGAAGTCATTACTTTCAATAAGATTAATATGAACTCTTTGTTTCTTTTTATTCTTTTTCTTTCATTCACTCAAGATCATGGTAAAATAATCAAGCCCTTGACTCAACACTAATCTTTATTATATATAGCTCGTGGACTCGATTACATAGAGAGATCATAAAGCAAAACTCAAAACTAGATCAAGCCATAAACTTTATTCTACTAGATCAAGATACTACTAATAGGATCGAACTAGAAAGACGGTAAAGATATGAGTGTGATGGTGATACGATACCGGGGCACCTCCCCCAAGCTTGGCAGTTGCCAAGGGGAGTGCCCATACCCATGTGATCATGTCTCCTTCTTTGTTGTTGGTGTAATATTCTTGGCGATGATTCCTCTCAGGATACGGTTCTCCTTGTCGGTGTCAAAACCGGCGGATCTCGGGTAGGGGGTCCCGAACTTTCCATCAAGGCCGGATGGTAACAGGAGACAAGGGACACGAAGTTTACCCAGGTTCGGGCCCTCTCGATGGAGGTAAAACCCTACTCCTGCTTGATTAATATTGATGATATGGGTAGTACAAGAGTAGATCTACCACGAGATCAAGGAGGCTAAACCCTAGAAGCTAGCCTATGGTATGATTGTTGTATGATGATGGTTGTTCTACGGACTACAACCCTCCGGTTTATATAGACACCGGATAGGGTTAGGGTTACACAGAGTCGGTTACAATGGTAGGAGATCTTGAGTATCTGCATCACCTAGCTTGCCTTCCACGCCAAGGAAAGTTCCTTCCGTACACGGGACGAAGTCTTCAATCTTGTATCTTCATGGTCCTGGAGTCCGGCGAAGGTATAGTCCGGCTACCCGAACACCCCCTACTCCAGGACTCCCTCAGTAGCCCCTGAACCAGGCTTCAATGACGACGAGTCCGGCGCGCGGATTGTCTTCGGCATTGCAAGGCGGGTTCCTCCTCCAAGTCCTTCATAGAAGATTGTAAACAACAAAAATAGTGTCCGGCTCTGCAAAATAAGTTTCCACATATTGCCACAGAGAGAATAACATTAACACGAATCAATTTTGCTGACGTATTCCGTAGTGCGTCATAACACTGCGGACAAGCTCTTTATACAAATTGTTTTCACTTTTCCACCTCAGCGCGTTTATCGAGACGGTTTCTTGGCACGTCTTGTCAAAGCAGAGATCTTGTGCCCCATTTAACGGGATTCTCATCAATATGGACGTGGGTAACCCAATCGTGCCTGTTAGCACGTTCCCTTGATAAAAGGCGAGTCTAAAACGGTTATGGGGAGGGCTCTTGGAATTCACCCTCTAATAAAGAGACCAAGGCCCCGCTCCTTTTCTTAATCTTAAACGAGTTCGCCTGTCGCCTCGAGTTCCAACACCCCAGGCTTCAGATTCCAGGCGCTTCGGACTTTCGACAATGTCCAGTTCTGACCTTCAAGGCCGATGGACGCCTTCCTCCGTCATGGAGGAGGACGTATTAAGGTTGAGGGAGGCTAAGTTCCTGACCGGCGAGATTTCGCATAGGTTGCCTGCTCAAGGACAGGTTATTCCCGGTCCCCAGCCCGGCGAGAGCGTGGTGTTCAAGTCTCACTTCCTCCGAGGGTTAGGCTTCCCCATGGATCCCTTCGTGAGGGGACTGTTGTTTTATTACGGGCGTGATTTTCATGAATTAGCTCCGGAGTCCATCCTCCATATCTCCTCATTTATCGTCGTGTGTGAAGCGTTCCTCCATGTTACCCCTCACTTCGGATTATGGCTCAAGACCTTCAAAGTGGAGCCGAAGATGATCGAGGGGCGACACGCAGAGTGCGGAGGCGCTGTCATAAGAAAAAATGCCGATGCTCCATGGCCCGAGGATTCTTTTCAAGAGGAGCTTGGCTTGTGGCAACGAGAGTGGTTTTACATCACCGCTCCCCGGGGCACCACATGGGTGGCCCCTCCTGCCTTTCGCTCGGGTCCCCCACCACGGCTAGCGTCGTGGATCAATATAGGGTTAGATTGGGGCTTGCCCAAAGACGTACCCTTGCTGCAGGGCCGCATTAAGTATCTCTTCCAAGGAGACCTCAACCTGGACAAGGTGACACAGGTCATGCTGATTCGCCGGACACTGCCCGGCAAACGTCGCCCCCTTCGCCTGTGGGAGTTCAATCCAGAGGGACCATGAGCTCTCCGGGATTTTATGAGCGCGACGCCCGCGGAGATGTATAAACTGTTCTTCGGATCACAAGAAGTGTGTCCGGATTTGACCGAGGACGCAGGCCTAAGCCGCAATCGCCCGGATACTCAAGTAAGTAACCTTGTGCCCGGACCTTCTATCCGCATAATTAACTTGCCCTTAAAAGAGCTCTCCTTTTAAACAGGAGTGGATAGCGAAGGCGAAGCTGATCAGGTGTCCGGCTCCCCTTCCCGAAACCAGGCCGGATCCCGTGCTAGTCAGGATGCTGGAGGTAGTGCCTTTGGAGGGAAGCAAGGGGGAGGACAAGGAAACTACGGCCTCCTCGAAGGAGGCTGTTCTGAAGGGAGGAATCGACGATTCCTCTCCTAGGGGAAAGAAGAGAGCCGCCTCTAACGATCCGAAGACTGTGGTCTCGAGGCGGGGGAAAAGATCCTCGTCAGAGGGTCCGGCGTCGGGGAGTTCCTCGGCCGGACTACGTACTCAGGGAGATCAGCCCTCCAGCGAGTCGTAAGTAGAGAAAGATTTTCCTTTCGAGGGATGAGATAAATCCATGATTTATATCTGAGAATTTTAATCGAATTTTTATCTTGTAGTTTGGACCTCAGCCCTTCTCAGCAGAGCTCGTCTTCGGGGGATCTTCTTCCGGAGATGATGGAGAGCGGGATGCCTCCTTCTGCTGTGCCGCCTAGCGAGGCGGGCGACCCCGAGGTGTCGTCACGGAGGGTGTCTCCGAGTTCGGCAGGGGCGGAAGTAGCGATGGGCCCCCCCAAAGTTCTCCGCGTCCGGCCTTCGAAAGAGGTCATGGGACGAGTCCGGCACCTTCTGGTGCTCGGCTGGAGGAGCTAAAGGTTTTGCTAGGGCGAGCTTCTATTTTAGAGGAGCACCGTGCATTAATGGGCACGGTGATTGAAAGGATTTCGTCCGCGGAGAGCGGACTGCGTGAGGCCGTCGAAAGTTTGTTGACGGGTTTTGAGGTACATTAGATAATGTATACTTTTGTTAGTTGCGCGTAAATAAGATGCGCCCTATGTAGATAGTAGCCCCTGAGACTCTGCATGTCGTCAAGAAATGACGGCACGCGGAGGATCATAATCCCAGGTCTAAAGTGTCGCCTTTTAATGTAGGCTGCAGGGTGTCCGGAATCAAGCCGAACTGCTGGTTTTGCCGAACTAAAGCGGTAACTGGATGTGGCAGATGCCGACATCGCGCTTGTCAATAAGCGGTTGGATGAGGCTCAAGGTATGTGATTCCTCGGGCAGCATTAGGTAAGAAGAGTTTTATGCCTGCGTCTTACGATATGTGTGCTTGACGCAGATGGTGCGGCCGCCGTGGAGAGTCTTAGGGCAGAACTTGCCCGAGCTAAAGATGAAGCCAGGAGAAGTGATGCAGCTGCCAAGAAGGCCCTTGAAGAGCTGACAGTCGAACAGGTTGCTCATTGCCGAAGCAAGGAAGAGATGGCCACTATGGCCGAAAAGTTAAAGAGCACTTCAGACCGTTGCAGACTTCTTGAGAAAGAAGACCAGGCGAGACAGGCGGTCCTAAAAAAGGCCGTTGCTGATGCCAGGGACGCACGCTCTGCAATGAGAGCTGCGAAGGAGGAGCTGTGTCAGGCCAAACAGATTGCGGCTGGAAAGCCCTTCATGCTGCGGAGAAAATTTTGCGATCCAAAGTTTGCTCCGTTGGACCGGATATGGAGTGTGGAGGACACCTATCTGGATTTGGCAGCGAGTGCTACTGATGCGACCGAACACTTCTGAGATCTGGAAGATCGTGAAGTGGAAAAATTGTTCTGGTCGCAATTTCACAATACAGAGCGTCCACTAGCAGTGGACGATCGTTTGGCTCAATGGGACGAACTTAATAGGTTGTCCGGGCTCGCCATGAAGTATGTCATGGGTCATCTGTGGCCAGGGAGGTCGGATCCGAAGAGTTATTTTAGCTTGGTGCAGCAATTCCTTGACGCAGTGCCGCGCATTAATGCAATGAAGAGGTCGGCGTGTATAGAGGGTGCAAGGATGGCTCTTGCCCGTGTCAAGACATACTGGGCAGAGATGGAGACCACCGTTATTGCGTCCCGAGATTCGGAGAAAAGCCGAGTATCCTCCGAGCACTATTTTTAGGAAGTCCTTGAAGGCGCTCGTGTAATAGAGTCGCAGTGCTCGAAGGATGCTATGTTATTATAGCATATGTAATGATGAAGTAATATTTTTGTAAACTGTAGTGGCCTTTTTATACTTGTGCCTTCAAGTATTGTGAACACCTCCTGTGCGGCCGTTTAAAATATATGTATAAAATCTGAAAGATTGCAGTCGTTGGCTTCAACCCCCACGCACATAGTACGGGGGTGCTCGCAGAAGATGCATTTTCACACTTAACCCAACGTATTGGTCCTACAAAGGAGGTGATAGCGCAGCGGGCCAGGCAACCGGACTATAATGCTTTAACACTTTCACTTAGCCATAGGAGCTTGACAATGGGACTATTTAGGTAGCCCATTGGTGGCAATTGCGCTCGCCCGAGTTCGGGGCGCGTATGTCCCTGACCGGGAAGCGGCCCTTTGTTAACGCAGAGGAATCCGATAGATTCCAATAGGTCATCGAGTGGCTGACCAGTCTCACGCTAAATCATGACAGTCAGTTTTCGGCTTTCTCTACTGAGGTGCTCGCCCGGCCGAACCGGGGCACAATCGCAGTAGTTCTCCTGGTGCTACCTTAGCCGAAGAGCG
This sequence comes from Aegilops umbellulata, assembly GCA_032464435.1. Classification (NCBI taxonomy): domain Eukaryota; kingdom Viridiplantae; phylum Streptophyta; class Magnoliopsida; order Poales; family Poaceae; genus Aegilops; species Aegilops umbellulata. Next base: position 548,093,826 of record CP136055.1, on the reverse strand, counting down.
GAACGTAAGGTAGCCGAACTCAGGAGCCGGGCAACCCAGCATTTGACCAAAGACATGATTCGTAGCTGATGCATATAATGCCAAAACACGCGACGCCGAACACTCCCTAAGGTGTTCGGTCTTTATGAGTGCGGGCTAAACAACACTTTTTGCTAAAAAAGCCCCTAGTGTCCAGGTACGTGCAAAAAATTCTGACGTGGCCACATGCCAAGATGCCAGCCTCCTCCTTGGTTATGTCGGAAAGAACCAGGGGATGTATTGCAACAAGAGACAGTAAAAAAGGTTTACGCATGGTCTTAATCTGAAAAGAATCCTTTAGGATGGGTCCCTACTGCACGTCTGCGCCTGTGTCGCCATTGTGTCGTATCCTGGACGGGCGCCGCACGACGTTAATCTGTAAAAGAGAGGAACTAAACTGAAAACGGGTGGTGCCGAACAAAAGGTTTTAAAATAAATGAAGTATAAAGTAAAATGTAAAATTGAGCTTTATTGTCTCTGCGTATAGCCCCTAGTACGGGGGTATATGGCCTCTAAGCCTGCGTTGATGATGGACTTGTGCCGAACTCGTCTATTCCGGGTCCGTGGCCTTTAATGACCTATGTCGAAAAGTTTTTTGGCTGGTGAGGCCATTTTATTGTGCGGCTATCTAAGCGGCCGCACAGTCCTACGTTTGGGGGAGGCGCACTCTAGTGCGTCCCCTTCAAAGAGATGATGCATCGTGCACCGGGCATCTTAAGCGTGAGAGATGCATAGTGTGGTATTGCATTAAAGCGAGCGAAAGCTTCGCGTCCCAGTAGTGCTTGATAGCGACTTGAAAATGGGACGACATGGAAGGTCAGCTTTTCGCGACGGAAGTTATCGGCAGAGCCGAATATAACTTCGAACCGGAGAAAACCCATACAATGGGTGTCCGGGCCAGGTGCTACCCCTTGAAAGGAGGTTTTTCTGCGGCGGATTCTTGCTGGGTTTATCCCCATGTGATGGATTGTATCCTGATATATCAGGTTTAGTCCAGTGTCGCCGTCCATAAGGACATTTATAAACTGGAATCCGCCAATTATTGGGTCGAGTATCAGGGCAGTCCAGCCTGCGTTTTTGATATTTCTAGAATAGTCTAGGTGATCGAAAGTGATTGGTTTTAATAACCAGTGGCGGGACCCTTTAGGGATAGGTCGTATTGTGCGTACCTTTATGGGTGCCACACATTTTGTTACGTGAAGTAAGTTCGCTGTTTTTACTTCTTGTGGGAAGTTCTTTTGTTTCCTGGTGCTCTGCTTCTGGGGTTCGTCCACGTCTTCGCTTGGTGTGTCGAGCCCCTTGTGTTCGGCATTGAGTCTTCCGGATTGTTTAAAAACCCAACAATCTCTGTGGGTATGGTTAGCAGGCTTCCCAAGAGTACTGTGTATCTGACATATCCTATCCAGGATTCTGTTTAAGTTGGACGGATCATCCCTATTATCCTGGAGGGGTGGTTTTGTCTGATTTTGTCGCGAGCCTTTGAATCCGGCATTGACTGCCGTGCTCTTCGGACTTTTTTCTTTAGTTCGGCGACGATCCTTGTTGCGTCACGGTTTTCCGTTTCCATCCCTGATTTCGGATGTACTTCGGTCGCTGGGGCTGCATCTTGCCAACCAGCTATCCTCTCCTGCGCAAAAGCGGGTCATGAGGCTTGTGAGTGCGGCCATTGTTCTTGGCTTTTCCTGGCCGAGGTGTCTGGCGAGCCATTCGTCTAGGACATTATGCCTGAAAACTGCTAAGGCTTCGGCGTCCGGACAGTCGACTATCTGATTCTTTTTAGTAAGGAATCTATTCCAGAACTGCCGAGCTGATTCTCCGGGCTGTTGAGTTATGTGACTGAGATCGTCTGCATCCGGAGGGCGGACATAGGTCCCTTGAAAATTTGCTCGAAAAGCATCCTCAAGATCTTCCCAACTTCCAATTGTGTTTTCGGGAAGGCTTTTAAGCCAGTGCCGGGCTGGCCCTTTAAGCTTAAGGGGTAAATATTTGATGGCGTGAAGATCATCTCCTCTAGCCATATGTATGTGGAGGATATAATCCTCGATCCAGACTCCAGGGTCTGTTGTTCCATCATACGCCTCTATGTTGACGGGTTTGAATCCCTCTGGAAATTCATAGTCCAGAACCTCATCGGTGAAGCATAGGGGGTGTGCGGCGCCCCTGTATTTGGGTGTGCCGGATTCTGATGATGGCTTTTTTTCCATTGCTTGCAAGAGCTTGCTTTCTTGGCCCATAAATGGACCTGGCTGGGCCATGATGCGACTCCTTAGGTGGGTCGCATACCGATTTGAGTGCGATGCCACTTGCCGCCTTATTGGGTCGTCTATCCGACCGTATGGCTTTTTTATTTTTTGAGTGCGAGGGCTCTAGGGCCTCTTCGTCAAATTCGGGCAGTAGCTTTATCTTTGGATAGCTTTTAGTATGGAGACCGTCGCCGTATCTGTCTGCGGTGTTGATTACTTTGTTCCACTTAATACGGAGTGCATCTTCCGCTGTCTTTAGCTTTCACTTCTGCTTTTTCAGGCTTCGTGCTGTTGCAACGAGCCTCTCGTGGAGACTTTTTTGCTCCATGGATTTATCCGACGTAAGGTTGTTCGGAATGCCGTTTTCGCCGGGGGAGGGAGTTTCGGTTTCTCTATCTGTGTTGCCCTGTTCGGACGGCTGCTCTAAGGCTTGCTCATCGTCTACCGGCTTGTCCTGCTCTATGCCTGGGTTTTTATCGAGGCGGGGCTTGGGTCGGCGTTTATGCCGACGCTTTGATTGCTTTCCGGGGGGTCTATCTCCCGTTCCATCCCTTTTTTCCTCGTTGTCGTTTCCTTTAGGGGTATCTACCATGTACAGATCGTGAGATGCGGTGGATTTCCAGTGCCCTATGAGCATTGGTTCATCGATATCTCCTGCATCGTCATCCATGCTGTCGATGTCTGCGGAGTCGAAGTTGAGCACGTCGTTTAGGCTGTTAATGGTGGCTACAAAGTGGGTGGTGGGTGGGCTTTGAATTTCCTCATCGTCCGTATCCCATCCTTGCTGGTCGTAATCCGGCCAGGGCTCTCCTGATAAAGAGAGAGACTTGAGAGAATTCAGGATGTCGCCAAAAGGCGAGTGCTGAAAGATGTCCGCGGTGGTGAACTCCATTATTGGCGCCCAATCGGCTTCGATTGGCAGGGGCGCGGGGGGTTCGGAGTTCAGAGAGGAGTCCGGACCTTCGGTGTCACGGGTCGAGCGGAGTGCGGGGCTAGCGTTCGGATCGATCACCTTTGAGATCGCAGCCCCCGAGGTGACGTCCAACCACTCATCCTCAGTTAGCGCAGTGGGCTCCGAGTCAAGGGTCGGAACCGGTGCGTGTGCTGCCTCCAGGACACTGTTCGTAAGCAGATCTAGATCGTGCCCCTCGAGATAGTGCGGCGTGCTTGGCTGTGGCTCGAACCCGTCGAAGATCAAGTCTCCATGGATATCCGTCGTATAGTTTAAGCTTCCAAACCTGACTTGATGGCCAGGGGCGTAGCTTTCGATCTGCTCCAGATGACCAACTGAATTGGCCCGCAGAGCGAAGCCGCCGAAGACGGAGATCTGTCCGGGGAGAAAAGTCTCACCCTGGACCTCATCGTTGCTGATGATCAGAGGAGCCATCGGGCCTAAAGGCAACGACACAGAGGAACTCTCAATGAAAGCACCAATGTCGGTGTCAAAACCGGCGGATCTCAGGTAGGCGGTCCCGAACTGTGCGTCAAGGCCGGATGGTAACAGGAGACAAGTCACACGAAGTTTACCCAGGTTCGGGCCCTCTCGATGGAGGTAAAACCCTACTCCTGCTTGATTAATATTGATGATATGGGTAGTACAAGAGTAGATCTACCACGAGATCAAGGAGGCTAAACCCTAGAAGCTAGCCTATGGTATGATTGTTGTATGATGATGGTTGTTCTACGGACTACAACACTCCGGTTTATATAGACACTGGATAGGGTTAGGGTTACACAGAGTCGGTTACAATGGTAGGAGATCTTGAGTATCCGCATCGCCTAGCTTGCCTTCCACGCCAAGGAAAGTTCCTTCCGGACACGAGACGAAGTCTTCAATCCTGTATCTTCATGGTCCTGGAGTCCGGCGAAGGTATAGTCCGGCTACCCAAACACCCCCTAATCCAAGACTCCCTCACTCCTCCTCGAGCTTATTGACTTGCTGCTTGAGGTCCATTATTTCCTTATGAAGCTTTCCTGTGACGGCTAAAGCTCCTTGCACCCAAGGGTGTTGCATAGCTGCGGGAGAACAAGCAACACTCCTCTTCATATTTTCATAAGAAAAAAATCTAACATTGGAAGGGATAACCGAGTTTGGAATGGCGGAGCTCTGTAGTTCTCCCATCGTGAACCCAGCTCGGAAGCGAGAAGTGACTTCTTGATCCTCCATGGCATCTACCCTCATCAAGTCAGCCTCCATCTCTTCCTCTGTTGCTGGCCCAAAGTGGTCAGCGTCGCTGTTTGCCCTTGGTTCTGATGCCAGATGAGACACCTGGCTCTCCCCGACTGACTCTTGAGAAGACATCTTGCTCTAATCTGCAGCAGCAACAACTGAAACAAAAACAGAGGAAATTTGCGTGATACGGGAGTCAAAACCTTCGGGAGAATATATAATGAATTTTTACCGACCAAAATATGTATCTTGCAAGAAAACGGAGTCCGGAAGGCACACGAGGTGCTCACGAGGTAGGGGGGCACGCCCAGGGGGGTAGGGCGCGCCCTCCACCCTCGTTGGGCCCTCGTGTCCTTCCCGGACTGCCACTTATTTTTCTAATTTTTCTAAATATTCCAAAACGGAGAAATATTTCCTTAAAAACTGTTTTGGAGTCGGTTTACTTACCGTACCACATACTTATTCCTTTTCAGAGTCTGAAACATTCTGGAAAGTGTCCCTTATGTATTCCTCCGGGGTTATGGCTTCAATAACATTGGTTTCAACGTTTATGGGATTACCTGAGATATAATGTTTGATTCTTTGACCGTTTACCACCTTCGGATTTGTACCTTCGAAGTTGTTGCTTTTTATGGCACCGGAGCGATAGACCTCCTCGATGACGTAGGGGCCTTCCCATTTAGAGAGAAGTTTTCCTGCAAAAAATCTTTAACGAGAGTTGTATAGCAATACATAATCACCTATGATAAACTCATGCTTTTGTATCCTTTTGTCATGCCATCTTTTAACTTTTTCTTTAAACAACTTGGCATTTTCATATGCTTGGGTTCTCCATTCATCAAGTGAGCTAATATCAAATAACCTCTTCTCACCGGCAAGTTTGAAATCATAGTTGAGTACTTTAATAGCCCAATATGCCTTATGTTCTAGTTCGAGAGGTAAGTGACATACTTTTCCATAAACCATTTTATACGGAGACATACCCATAGGATTTTTATATGCAGTTCTATAAGCCCATACTGCATCATCAAATTTCTTGGACCAATTCTTTCTAGACCTATTGACAGTCTTCTGCAAAATTAATTTGAGCTCTCTATTACTCAATTCTACTTGACCACTAGACTGCGGGTGATAAGGAGATGTAATCCTATGATTAACATCATACTTAGCAAGCATTTTACGGAAAGCACCATGAATAAAATGTGAACCACCATCAGTCATTAAATATCTGAGGACTCCAAACCTCCGAAAAATAACTTCTTTAAGCATTTTAATAGAGGTGTTATGATCAGCACTACTAGTTGGAGTAGCTTCTACCCACTTAGTAACGTAATCAATAGCAACTAAAATATGTGTATATCCATTAGAGGCAGGAAAAGGTCCCATATAATCAAAGCCACAAACATCAAATGGTTCAATAACAAATGAATAATTCATAGGCATTTCTTGACGTCTACTAATATTACCAATTCTTTGGCATTCATCACAAGACAAGACAAACTTACGGGCATCCTTTAAGAGAGTAGGCCAATAAAAACCGGATTGCAATACCTTATGTGTAGTTCTATCTCCAGTGTGGTGTCCTCCATAAGCTTCGGAGTGACACTTGCATAGGATATGTTCCTGTTCATGCTCAGGTACACAACGTCTAATAACACCATCTACTCCTTCTTTATAAAGCTGTGGGTCATCCCAAAAGTAATGTCTCAAATCATGGAAGAACTTTTTATTTTGCTAGTATGTGAAACTAGGTGGTATAAATTTAGCAATAATATAATTGGCATAATCAGCATACCATGGAGTACTCTGAGAAGTATTTATGACATTTAGTTGCTCATCAGGAAAGCTATCATCAATAGGTAGTAGGGATGAAAATGGAGTGGAAAGTTTCTGCTTTTCCGGACAAAAAATGGAAACGGAGAGGAAATATGAAAACGAAAATGGAAATTTGCAAAATGGAAATGGAAATGGAATTTTTTATGCGGAAACAGAAACAAAAATAGAACGGTGTTTTCTGGCGGAACAGACGTGGAATAAGAACTTTCCGTTTCCGTAAATATGGAATTTTCGTTTCTACTATAGGTAGCCCAACTACCAAAGAACACATATTAACACAATGGGTAGAATGAGCAGAATGGATCATTTGAGGACCAACTTTTACTACCACACACGTTCTCAACTAGACCCTATACAGAATTGTCATGTACTACTACAATACTATCCTATGTTGCTAACACAACCATATTATTTTGTAGTCATGTTAACAATTCCATAAATTTATTTGTTTTTTGTTTATATTTCTCTATGATTCAAGGAGGTTTTAAGTTCTGGTCAACAGATAATTTTTTTTCCGTGTCCGCTCTGTATTCGCTCCATGTCTGTTTCTGGTAGTATTTGTTTCCGTATTCGTTTCCGGGGTTTCTCTATTCGTTTCCGCTTCTGGAAAAAAAATATGAAAACAAATATGTTAGCAGCCAGTTCCGTCCGTTTCCGCGTTGTTTTCAACCCTAATAGGTAGTGGGTCATCAAGAACATTTTCTAACCTAGACAAGTTGTCTGCAACGGGGTTCTCAACTCCTTTTCTATCAACGATATGCAAATCAAATTCTTGTAACAGGACAACCCATCTAATGAGTCTAGGTTTAGCATCTTTCTTTTCCATAAGGTATTTAATAGCAGCATGATCAGTGTGAATAGTTACTTTATAATCAACAATATAAGGTCTGAACTTATCACAAGCAAATACAACTGCTAAAAATTCTTTTTCAGTAGTAGCATAATTTTTTTGAGCATTGTCTAGAGTCTTACTAGCATAATGGATGACATTTAATTTCTTATCAACTCTTTGCCCTAGAACAGCACCTACAGCATAATCAGTAGCATCACACATAATTTCAAAGGGTAAATTCCAATCAGGTGGCTGAACAATAGGTGCAGAGATCAATGCTTTCTTAAATATTTCAAATGCTTCTTCACAATCATCATCAAAGGTAAATGGTATATATTTTTGTAATAAATTAGTCAGAGGCTGAGAAATTTTTGAGAAGTCCTTAATGAACCTCCTATAAAATCCGGCGTGACCAAGGAAACTTCTTATACCTTTGATGTCCTTGGGACATGGCATCTTTTCAATAGCATCAAGCTTGGCTTTATCAACTTCAATACCTCTTTCAGAAACTTTATGCCCCAAGACAATACCTTCATTAACCATAAAGTGACACTTTTCCGAATTCAAGACAAGATTAGTTTCTTCACATCTCTGCAAAACTCGATCAAGATTGCTCAAGCAATCATCAAAAGAGGATCCATAGACGGAAAGTCGTCCATGAAAACCTCAGAAATCTTTTCACAAAAGTTAGAGAATATAGTCATCATGCATCTTTGAAAGGTAGCAGGTGCATTACATAAAACAAAAGGCATACGTCTATAAGAAAAAGTACCAAAAGGGCATGTAAAAGTAGTCTTAGATTGATCTTTAGCTGACACAGGTATTTGAGAGAGTCCATAATAACCATCTAGAAAGAAATAGTGTGTATGTTTGCATAATCCTTCTAGCATTTGGTCAATAAAAGGTAAGGGGTAATGATCTTTCTTAGTAGCCTTATTTAATTTGCGGAAATCAATTACCATCCTATAACATGTAATAATTCTTTGTGGAATAAATTCATCTTTATCATTAGGAACAACAGTAATACCTCCCTTCTTAGGGACACAATGGACAGGACTTACCCACTGACTATCAGCAACGGGATAAATTATACCTGCCTCCAGAAGCTTTAGTATTTCTTTTCTTACCACTTCTTTCATTTTAGGATTCAGACGTCGTTGAGGATCACGAACCGGTTTGGCATCTTCTTCCAAATTTATTTTATGTTGACATAGAGTGGGACTAATGCCCTTAAGATCATCAAGGGTATATCCAATAGCAGCGTGGTGCTTCTTCAGAGTTTTCAATAATCTATCTTCTTCATGCTCTGAAAGGTTAGCACTAATAATAACAGGATATATCTTCTTCTCATCAAGATAAGCATATTTAAGATTATTAGGCAACGGTTTAAGCTCAAACACGGGATCACCGTTGGGTGGAGGAGGATCCCCTAAGATTTCAACAGGCAAATTGTGTTTCAGAATGGGTTCCTGTTTAAAGAATACTTCATCTATTTCCCTTCTTTCATTCATAAACATATCATTTTCATGGTCTAGCAAATAATGTTCTAAAGGATCACTAGGAGGTACGGCAATGGAAGCAAGACCAATAATTTCATCCTTACTAGGCAATTCTTCTTCACGGTGTTGTTTACTAAATTTAGAGAAATTAAACTCGTGAATCATATCATCCAAGCCAATAGTAACAACATTCTTTTCGCAGTCTATCTTAGCATTAACAGTGTTCAAGAAGGGTCTACCAAATATAATGGGACAAAAGTTGTCTTGTGGGGAACTGAGAACAAAAAACTCAGCAGTATATTTAGTTTTCCCACACAAGACTTCAACATCTCTAACAATTCCCACTGCTAAAATAGTATCTCTATTAGCAAGTTTAATTGTAACATCAATACCTTCTATTTCAGCGGGTGCAATTTCATGTTTAATTTCTTCATATAAAGTATAATGTATAACACTAGCACTGGCACCCATATCACATAAGCCATGATAACAATGATCTCCTATTTTAATAGACATAACAGGCACGCCTACCACAGGTCTATGTTTATCTTTAGTTCCAGGTTTAGCAATTCTAGTTGTTTCACCGCAGAATTGAATAACATGCCCATTAATATTATCAGACAAGAGATCTTTAACAGTAGCAACATTAGGTTCAACTTTAACTTGCTCAGGAGGTGTATAAGTTCTAATATTGCTTTTACGAACCACAGTCCCAGGGGGAGATTTGTTTTGTAATTATTTTGATTTAGTTTGCATAAAGCATGGGACTGGGCATCCCAGAGACCAGCCATTTTCTCATGAATGAGGAGCGGAGTCCACTCCTCTTTAGAATAACCCGCCTAACATGGAAGATAAGGGCAGCCCTAGTTGATACATGAGCTATTCGAGCATACAAAACAGAATTTTTGTTTGAAGGTTTAGAGTTTGGCACATACAAATTTACTTGGAACGGCAGGTAGATACCGCATATAGGAAGGTATACTGGACTCATATGGAATAACTTTGGGGTTTAAGGGATTGGATGCACAAGCAGTATTCCCGCTTAGTACAAGTGAAGGCTAGCAAAAGACTGGGAAGCGACCAACTAGAGAGCGACAACAGTCATGAACATGCATTAAAATTAATAAACATTGGATGCAAGCATGAGTAGGATATAATCCACCATGAACATAAATATCGTGAAGGCTATGTTGATTTGTTTCAACTACATGTGTGAACATGTGACAAGTCAAGTCACTTAAATCATTCAAAGGAGGATACCACCCCACTATACCACATCACAACCATTTTAATAGCATGTTGGCACGCAAGGTGAACCATTATAACTCATAGCTAATCAAGCATGGCACGAGCAACTATGATCTCTAATTGTCATTGCAAACATGTTTATTCATAACAAGTTGAATCAAGAACGACGAACTCATCATATTTACAAAAACAAGAGAGGTCGAGTTCATACCAGCTTTTCTCATCTCAGTCAGTCCATCATATATCATCATAATTGCCTTTCATTTGCACGACCGAACGGGGTGAATAATAATAAGAGTGCACGTGCATTGGACTAAGCTAGAATCTGCGAGCATTCAATAAATAGGAGAAGATGAGGCAATATGGGCTCTTGGTTAAATCAACAATAATGCATATAAGAGCCACTTCAACAATTTAATCATGGTCTTCTCCCATCGACCCCCAAAGAAAAGAAAAGAAAAGAAAAACTATTTACATGGGAAAGCTCCCAACAAGCAAAAGAAGAACGGGAAATCTTTTTGGGTTTTCTTTTTAATTAATTACTACTACAGCAAGAAAAGTAAACTAACTAAAAGCTATAACTATTTTTTTTGTTTTTCTCAAGGTTTAACAAACACACAAGAAGAAATCAAGAAAAAGAAAATAAACTAGCATGGATATTATAGTGAAAAAGTATGAGCACCGACACCTAGCAATGAGTGTGTGTAAACATAAATGTAATGTCGGTGAGAAATACGTACTCCCCCAAGCTTAGGCTTTTGGCCTAAGTTGGTTCATTGCCAGGGATAGCCTCGCAGATACCCGTAGGTGTAGCTGGGGTCGTACTGCGACGAAGAGGACTCTGTCTGCCACTGGCTGGCAGCCATCTCCGGATCCCAAGAATAAACAGACTGTCGTGGAGGCTCATATTTTGGTTCTGGCTTCGGGGCTGGTGTAGGGTTCCAGTAGGCTTGAACGGCTGCCCACGGAACGAGATAAGGACCTTCAAACAAATTAAACAAATAAGGAGCATGCAAAGTAATAGTCTCAGGATGATGTTTATTAAAGAACAATTTGTATTTAAGCTCCCCTGCCCTGCCCTTAACAATAAAGTCATGCGCTAGCATACTCTTATAATCTAAATAAGCATTGGGCAGTAATTTTTCTTCTTTCTCATAAAGCCTAATGGGTATGTTAAAATGTGCAGCTAGGCGTGAAGCATAAATACCTCCAAAGATGGGGCCCTTAGTACGGTTCAAACTTAACCGTTTAGCAATAATTCCGCCCATACTAACAGTGTTATGGTGGAATAAACCATGGAACAAAATGACAATATCAGGAACACTAAGGTTTCCACAGTTCCCGCGACCAATCAAGCAATGAATAGCAAATATGGCAAAGTTGCGTAAGACATGAAAATGTATGCTAGTGATTCTTGCATCGGAAACCTTCCTGGTTTCCCCCACAGTGATGGTGTCAATAAATTCTTCCACATCTTTACGGTGTGGTTCATCTAAGGTACCCTCAAAGGGTATTTTGCAAACCTTGCAAAATTTAGCTGATGGCATTTTCTCAACAACATCATATAAATGAAACTCTACTGAAGGAGGTGATTCCTTAGGAAAATAGTAGAAGTTTTGCACAAAAGTATTAGTGAGTAAGAGATACTGATGACGTTGGTCGCGGAGGAAGTCGGTGAGGCCAGCAATCTCAGCCAATGAATAGAAATCCTCATAAACCCCGGCTTGTCTCAAGAAGTCATCGGAAGGCCATTCACACGTCCGGACCTCCGCAGTACGAGGCAAATTATATTTGGGCCTCTGTGCTTCTTCATGTTGCTTTTCCTTCGAGCTTCGGCTCGATGAGACCCTTAAAAGTCTCTTCATCATTTTCTAAAATATTCTGAAATTTTTAGTAACTTCAAACAAAAGTGAACCAAGCTCAACAAAATTGATAGCAACTTCTTCTACAAGTGCCTAGAGACTATATCATGCATTAGAACTACTTAGAACCATATAAATTTGACATGCAGGCTCAAGAACATGGTCACCTTGGCAGCACAAATTTGCAATGAATAAAGCACTAGAGCAAAAACTAATTGGACCAATGTAGGAGTCACATAACAAGAATAACACTATGTTACCTCAACGGGGATGTGCACATCCCCAATAATAAGAATATCATATTTCTTCTTGACGGTAGGAAGAGGAAATTCAAAACCTCCAAATATAATCGATGGAATTTTTCCAATAGAGTTGATACTATGAACTTGAGGTTGTTTCCTCGGAAAGTGTACCGTATGCTCATTACCATTAACATGAAAAGTGACATTGCCTTTGTTGCAATCAATAACAGCCCCTGCAGCATTCAGAAAAGGTCTTCCAAGAATAATAGACATACTATCGTCCTCGGGAATATCAAGAATAACAAAGTCCGTTAAAATAGTAACGTTTCCAACCACAACAGGCACATCCTCACAAATACCGACAGGTGTAGCAGTTGATTTATCAGCCATTTTCAAAGATATTTCAGTAGATGTCAACTTATTCAATTCAAGTCTACAATATAAAGAGAGAGGCATAACACTAACACCGGCTCCAAGATCACATAAAGCAGTTTTAACATAGTTTCTTTTAATGGAGCATGGTATTGTAGGTACTCCTGGATCTCCAAGTTTCTTTGGTATTCCACCCTTAAAAGTATAATTAGCAAGCATGGTGGAAATTTCATCTTCCGGTATCTTTCTTTTATTAGTGACAATATCTTTCATATATTTAGCATAAGGATTCATTTTGAGCATATCAGTCAATCGCATACGCAAAAAGATAGGTCTAATCATTTCAGCAAAGCGCTCAGAATCCCCATCATCCTTTTTCTTGGATGGTTTGGGAGGAAAAGGCATGGGTTTCTGAACCCATGGTTCTCTTTCTTTACCATGTTTCCTAGCAACAAAGTCTCTCTTATCATAACGTTGATTCTTTGATTGTGGGTTATCAAGATCAACAGCAGGTTAAATTTCTACATCATTGTCATTACTAGGTTGAGCATCATCATGAACATCATCATTAACATTTTCACTAGGTTCATGTTCATTACCAGATTGTGTTTCAGCATCAGATATAGAGATATCATTTGGATTCTCAGGTGGTTCAGCAATAGGTTCGCTAGAAGTTTGCAAAGTCCTATTATTTTTCTTTTTCTTCCTTTTAGAAGAACTAGGTACATCAATATTATTTCTCTGAGAATCTTGCTCAATTCTCTTAGGGTGTCCTTCAGGATATAAAGGTTCCTGAGTCATTCTACCAGTTCTAGTAGCCACTCTAATAGCATAATCATTTTTCTTACTATTCATTTCATTGACCAAATCATTTTGAGCTTTAAGTACTTGTTCTACTTGAGTGGTAACCATAGAAGCATGTATGCTAACAAGTTTAAGTTCACCTCTAATATTAGCCATATAATCACCCAAGTGTTTAATCATATAAGCATTTTGTTTTAATTGTCTACCAAAATAAACATTGGAATTTTCTTGCTTAAACATAAAGTTATCAAACTCATCTAAGCATGGGCTAGCAAATTTATAGTGAGGAATATCACCTTCATCAAATCTATACAGAGAATTTACCTTTACTACCCGCGTCGGGTTATCAAGACCAGGAGGTTCTTCAATAGGTAATGGATTAGGATCATATGTTTCTTCAACAGGAGGTAAATTAAGACCATGTATTTCTTCAATACGAGGTAAATTCTTAACATCTTCAGCATTAATACCTTTTTATTTCATAGATTTCTTTGCCTCTTGCATATCTTCAGGACTGAGAAATAGAACACCTCTCTTCTTCGGAGTTGGTTTAGGAATAGGCTCAGTAATTGGAGCAGGAGCTGGCTCAGGAAGTGCCCAATTATTTTCATTTGTCAACATATTATTCAATAGAATTTCAGCTTCATCCGGTGTTCTTTCCCTAAAAACAGAACCAGCACAACTATCCAGGTAATCTCTAGAAGCATCGGTTAGTCCATTATAAAAGATATCAAGTATTTCATTTTTCTTAAGAGTACAATCAGGCAAAGCATTAAGTAACTTGAGAAGCCTCCCCCAAGCTTGTGGGAGACTCTCTTCTTCAATTTGCACAAAGTTGTATATTTCCCTTAAAGCAGCTTGTTTCTTATGAGTAGGGAAATATTTAACAGAGAAGTAATAAATCATATCCTGGGGACTACGCACACAACCAGGATCAAGAGAATTAAACCATATCTTAGCATCACCGTTTAATGAGAACGGAAATATTTTAAGGATATAAAAATAGCAAGATCTCTCATCATTAGTGAATAGGGTGGCTATATCATTTAATTTAGTAAGATGTGCCACGACAGTTTCAGATTCATAGCCATGAAAAGGATCAGATTCAACCAAAGTAATTATATTAAGATCAACAGAGAATTCATAATCCTTATCGGCAACACAAATAGGTGAAGTAGCAAAGCAGGGTCAGGCCTCATTCTATCTTTAAGAGATTGCTTATTCCATTCAGCTAATAACCTCTTGAGTTCATATCTATCTTTGCAAGCTAAAATAGCTGCAGAAGCTTCCATATCAAAAACATAACCTTCAGGAATAACAGGCCTATCTTCATCATCACTTTTATCATTATAATTAGTTTCAATAATTTCTTTCTCTCTAGCCCTAGCAATTTGTTCATCAAGAAATTCACTAAGGGGCATAGTAGTATCAATCATAGAAGTAGTTTCATCATAAGTATCATGCATAGCAGAAGTGGCATCATTAATAACATGCGACATATCAGAACGAATAGCAAAAGCAGGTTTAGGTGTCGCAAGCTTACTGAAAACAGAAGGTGAATCAAGTGCAGAGCTAGATGGCAGTTCCTTACCTCCCCTCGTAGTTGAGGGATAAATTGTTGTCTTAGTGTCTTTCAAGTTCTTCATAGTGTCTAGCAGATATAAATCCCAAGTGACTCAAAGAATAGAGCTATGCTCCCCTGCAACGGCGCAAGAAAATAGTCTTGATAACCCACAAGTATAGGGGATCGCAACAGTTTTCAAGGGCAGAGTATTCAACCCAAATTTATTGATTCGACACAACGGGAGCCAAAGAATATTCTCAAGTATTAGCAGTTGAGTTGTCAATTCATCCACACCTGGATAACTTAATATCTGCAGCAAAGTGTTTAGTAGCAAAGTAATATGATAGTAGTGGTAACGGTAACAAAAGTAACGGAAGCAAAAGTAATATTTTTGGTATTTTGTAGTGATTGTAACAGTAGCAACGGAAAAGCAAATAAGCGAAGAACCAATATAGGAAAAGCTCGTAGGCATTGGATCGGTGATGGATAATTATGCCTGTCGGTGTACAAAACTAGGGGCACAATTTTGAACCCCTTTACCTGTGCACAGGTAGTCGGAGCCGCGCCCACGGCCACACCAAGCAGAGCGGAGGAGGTGAGCCAAGGTAAGACCGAAGCCCAAGACGAAGCAAAGCAACGACAAGGACCAAGGCCACAAAGATCAGATGGATGAAGCAGGTTTCCCCGGCAGGGACCCTTGCCGGGGCAGCACGCCAGCCGAGCGAGCCCCCCTCGATCCCACCAACACTCAACACGTGCGTTGGGACAGGGCTCGGGAGGCACCTCTGTGGTGGCATGCAGGTCTTTGTGAAGACGAAGAATAGTCAAGATCAAGTGAGGGTAGAAAGGCAGCCATCCTCACCGACGAAATCCGCAAGACCACCGGCAAGATCCTTGCGGGGGACGACAGCGCGCCATGGCAAGACCCTTGCCGGGCCACCCGGCAAGGCCCTCGCCAAGGACGCCAGCGGGGCCACCGTCAGGCCCGCACCAACCAAGTCTCTGTCGTCGTTCGCATGCAGCTGCCGACCCAACCAGCTGGGCAGGCGCCTGCGTGGCAACATGCAGCCCTTTGTGGAGGCTCCACCACCGCGCCAACTCAGCTTCCTGCCTGCCTACATGGCACCGCATGCATCGCTGGCCAGGGCGCGTGTCGAAGCTTGGAGGAGCGGCGACGGGCGGGACGGGCCTCGCCCCCATGCCCGATAAAGTGGAGGTACACCTAAGCCTCGCATTAAATGCACCTTGTCCTGTAATACGAGGGATAACCTCGTGCCACTATAGACCTTTCCACGTCCTGTGTGCCACTGTGGCAGACCCTTTTTCCTATAAAAGGAGGCCCGAGGCGACTAGGAGAAGGATTCGGGTTTTTGGAGCTCATTACACCCCGTAGGTAGCTCAAGAACACATAATAGATCCACCAAAGCAGCAGTAGGGTTTTACGCATCCTCGCGGCCCGAACCAGGGTAAAAGGACCCGCGTGCTCTCTCTTAGACCCGCTCTTCTCTCAACCCCGCGCCCGCAACCGTAGTAGGGATTCTTGTGATCCCCTAGGTGTCATTTCCCACCGACAATGCCAGATGCGGTTCATCATGTAACAGTCATAACATAGGGTGACATAGAACTAGCTCCAATTCATCAATGTAATGTAGGCATGTATTCCGAATATAGCAATACGTTCTTATGGAAAAGAACTTGCATGACATCTTTTGTCCTACCCTCCCGTGGCAGCGGGGTCCTAATGGAAACTAAGGGTTATTAAGGCCTCCTTTTAATAGAGAACCGGAACAAAGCATTAGCACATAGTGAATACATGAACTCCTCAAACTATGGTCATCACCGGGAGTGGTCCCGATTATTGTCACTTCGGGGTTGCCGAATCATAACACATAGTAGGTGACTATAGACTTGCAAGATAGGATCAAGAAACACACATATATTCATGAAAACGTAATAGGTTCAGATCTGAAATCATGGCACTCGGGCCCTAGTGACAAGGATTAAGCATAGCAGAGTCATAACAACATCAATCTCAGAACATAGTGGATACAAGGGATCATACCCTAACAAAACTAACTTGATTACATGATAGATCTCATCCAATCCATCACCGTCCAGCAAGCCTACGATGGAATTACTCACGCACGACGGTGAGCATCATGAAATTGGTGATGGAGGATGGTTGATGATGACGACGGCACCGAATCCCCCTCTCCGGAGCCCCGAACGGACTCCAGATCAGCCCTTCCGAGAGGTTTTAGGGCTTGGCGGCAGCTTCGTATCGTAAAACGCGATGATTTCTTCTCCTTGATTTTTTTCTCTCTGAAAGCAAATATATAGAGTTGGAGTTGGCGTCGGAGGAGCTCCAGGGTATGGGCCCCCTGGTCTTCATCTTTGGCAAGGATTTTTTATTATTTCCAAATAGACGTTTCGTGGAGTTTCAGGTCATTCCGAGAACTTTTGTTTCTGCACATAAATAACAACATGGGAAGTCTGCTGAAAACAACGTCAGTCCGGGATAGTTCCATTCAAATCATGCAAGTTAGAGTCCAAAACAAGGGCAAAAGTGTTTGGAAAAGTAGATATGACGGAGACGTATCAGCCCTGCACGGTGCCCGCCTGGCTGACATCCCGTCAATTCGATAAAATCCTGCAGCTTGAGTTCTACCATTACTACAGCGATAGGTTACCACCAATAGCTGCATCTGTTCC
The DNA here is from genome assembly GCA_032464435.1 of Aegilops umbellulata. Lineage (NCBI taxonomy): Eukaryota > Viridiplantae > Streptophyta > Magnoliopsida > Poales > Poaceae > Aegilops > Aegilops umbellulata. The sequence continues at coordinate 548,076,424 of CP136055.1, read as the reverse complement.
CTCACGACCGATGCCCATCTCATGGTTTTCCTCCTCTCTCTGCACCGCCACCTTGACCCGTTGCCATCTAGCAGACAATCTGGTACAAATGCTTCAACTAACACTGCTGAAAAAACTTGCGCTTGTGTTGGTTCATCTGTCAGAGGCCTCACTACACAGCATCATCCACTCCAGCTGTCGTGCACTAGAGCGTTTGGTGCTTGTTTTTGGAGCAGGAATTGATATACCTTGTCTCAAAATAAAGTCGCCTCACCTTGTAAGCATTGGAATTAGTTTTGAAGGACAGAAGCTCATCATCGAAGATGCCCCTTCACTTCAAAGGTTGGTCCTTGATTCTTGTTATAAACCTAAGCAAATAAATGTGGCCTCTACGCCTAAACTGGAGACCTTGGGTGCAATTCGTGATCCGTTTAAATGGTTCGAGATGGTGTTTGCCTCCACACCTACTGAGGTACTGTATATTATTCACGAACACTTTTGTAATTTGCATTTTTCATTTGTGCACATAAGTTAAGTATCATCTTGGAGTACACTTTCAGTGCTAATATTATGTTCTATGCTCAGTGAAGTGCTTGTCCATCCCATCCGTGGTGGTGGATTCTGTCAAGACCTTATATATCAGTATGTGGTGTTTTGATCTCAACATCGTTATTGCCTTGCTGCAATGCTTTCCATGTCTGGAGAATTTGTATATAAAGGTGATGACTTCACGCACATTCAAAGCCCGTATATAATGTACTATAATTAATCGTTCAGCTATCACTCTTTCAACATAATCTTTTTTAGACATTAACTGTTTTCAATCTTCGTCTCTATTTAGGCAACAACACATGGAGAAAAACGTATAACCAATCGATGGTTGATGAAGCACGGGGATTTTCTCAGATCTCACGACATTCGTTTGAAGATAGTAACGCTGGAACGACATTCATCCAACAATGCAAACACTAGATTTGTCGGATTATTCATGTTGAATGCAAGGGCACTATTGTCCGTGAGGATTAAGGTTTTCAACAAGAAATTACTCACGGCTGCAAGTGTTGAAGAGCATAAAAAGAAGTTTCAAGTGGACCTAAGGGCTTCTGATCATGTTCGGCTTCTATTTACAACAGCTTGTGGTCATCATGGAGCAGTAGAATTATTGTATTGGGATCTTGATTTTATGGATCAGACTGATCCATTTGATTGTAACTGTCGAAAACTTTGGTTGAGTTAGATGTCATTTTCCTATTCAATCTGGGTTATGTGTAAACCTGGTGAACAATTAATCCTTGTGCTTTTGTACCTTTTGTAAGCTGGAGTTAGACATTATTGCCCTTTTCAACTAGGGTTTGACCCACATTTTCTATCATACTGGGCCAATGGCTTGCCATTTATTTAATTAAGACATAAATATTATAAGCATTCACAACAAAGGGAAAGAGCCTCAGTCTCGCGGGATCCTTGAGATCTTTGTTCATTACAGAACCGCAAGTTCTTAGCGCCCACCAGCACCCACTAACTTATTTTCAGCTAGCACACCAAATGGGTTGTAATTCTCAATAAGAAAAGCTGCATGGTAGTGACAGATTTGGATTTTTCATTTGGGACCCATGAGGAAAAAGCCTATCCAGGGCGGTGCTGACTTGACAGTAAACATTGAGAAACCTGGTTTTAAAATTACTGTAAATCCAAAACTCGCCTCAAAATCATGAAACTTGGCATGGTGTTATGACATAGCACCATCATGCTGTGGTAAAAAATTAGTCCAATTTGGGACAAGTTTGGGTACAAACTTCTTAGAAACCGGAGCTTCTCTCAAAAAGGCTCATGATTCCGAGAGGGACCTTGTCACCTATGTGTGTGAAATGACATACGCTGTCTCTTCCCACCTTGATTTATTTTACAGAGGCAACATGCAACTATAGTAGAGTCATCCTAAAAATATGAAGTTATTCAAAGTTTGTTTTGCTTTTTAATACATTATTTGAGTTTCCTAGGAATTTTGGAACATACTTTGGTGTGTGAAAAGGTCATGTGTGTACTAGCCACATATGTAATTGGATGTTCAATCTGTTTATGGAATCAAGTCCTTATAAGTAATAAGTACATATGATGTTGATGTTGTTCTGTGTGCAATGACATCGCACACGGAGCATACTGGGGAACCCGTCAATGATGATTTCATCAATCGCTGACAATTGTATACCACCAAGCGTTTGCCCACAACACACATGAGTTATTACTAGCAATTGTTTGTGATATTATCAGTCTTCGCACACATTTCTGATTACAGACCTCTTTGCCACGTATAACACACATCTTATTATGTTGAACCATTTATGTTCTCTTCGCTCAAAGCAAACAGTTCATCCGAATGAATCGCATCCCGTATATCGCACACACCTTGATCTGGCAGACCGTTTCTTTTGTGTTGCCTAATCACAAACAGTTCATCAGAGTGAACCGTATGCTGTATATCGCACACACATTAATTTGGCTGCCCGTTTCTTTTGTTACTCATCATCGCAAACAGTTAATTTAACTGAACCTTATGCCCTGCATCGCACATGCAACCAAAATCTGAACCGTGTTTGATGCATCCTCCATCGCAAACGTTTTGCACCTTTTTTGACGGTTTCTTACACCACGGTTTGTGATTATTGCATCGCACACAGTTTCGTCGAAGGGTCTCTGAACGTAGTGTCGCGTTAGCAGCATCCTGCGGTAGTAGACGTAATTCTTCTATGTAGGTGTGAGGATAATCCTCAAGTTACGGACCCAGTCTGTGTAGTTGCTACCATCATCTTTCAACTTAGCTTTCTCTAGGAATGTATTAAAATTCAAGGGAACGGTAGCACGGGCCATTGATCTACAACATAGATATGCAAAAACTATCAGGACTAATTAGTTTCATGATAAATTAAGTTTAATTAATCAAATTTCTAAAGAACTCCCACTTAGATAGACATCCTTGTAGTCATCTAAATGAAACGTGATGCAAATCAACTAAACCATGTCCGATCATCACGTGAGATGGAGTAGTCATCAATGGTGAACATCTTATGTTGATCATATCTACTATATGATTCACGCTAGACCTTTCGATCTCCAGTGTTCCGAGGCCATGTCTGTACATGCTAGGCTCGTCAAGTTTAACCCGAGTATTCTGCGTGTGCAAAACTGTTTTACACCCGTTGAATGTGAACGTAGAGTCTATCACACCCGATCATCATGTGGTGTCTCGAAACGACGAACTTTCACAACGGTGCATACTTGGGTAGAACACTTATACCTTGAAATTTTAGTAAGGGATCATCTTATAATGCTACCGTCGATGTAAGCAAAATAAGATGCATAACAGATAAACATCACATGCAATCAAAATATGTGGCATGATATAGCCATCATCATCTTGTGCTTTTGATCTCCATCTCCAAAGCATCGTCATGATCTCCATTATCACCGGCTTGACACCTTGATCTCCATCGTAGCATCATGATCGTCACACCAACTATTGCTTCTACGACTATCGCTAACGCATAGTGATAAAGTAAAGCAATTACATGGCGATCGCAATTCATACAATAAAGAGACAACCATATGGCTCCTGCCGATTGCCGATAACTTACAAAACATGATCATCTCATACAACAATGTATATCACATCATGTATTGACCATATCACATCATAACATGCCCTGCGAAAACAAATTAGACGTCCTCTACTTTGTTGTTGCAAGTTTTACGTGGCTGCTACGGGCTTCTAGCAAGAACCGTTCTTAACTACGCACAAAAACCACAACGGTGATCTATCAAGTTTTCTATTTTAACCTTCAACAAGGACCGACCGTAGTCAAATTCGATTCAACTAAAGTAGGAGAAACAGACACCCGCCAGCCACCTTTATGCAAAACTAGTTGTATGTATGTCAGTGGAACCGGTCTCATGAACGTGGTCATGTAAGATTAGTCCGGGCCGCTTCATCCAACAATACCGCCGAATCAAAATAAGACATTGCTGATAAGTAGTACGACGATCAACACCCACAACTCTTTGTGTTCTACTCGTGCATATCATCTACGCATAGACCTTGCTCACGATGCCACAGTTGGGAACGTAGCATGAAATTTCAAAAAGAATCCTACGATCACCCAGGATCTACCTAGGAGATGCATAGCAACGAGAGGGGGAGAGTGTGTCCACGTACCCTCATAGTCCGAAAGCGGAAGCGTTTGTTAACGCGGTTGATGTAGTCGAACTTCTTCACGTTCCGACCGATCAAGCACCAAACATACGGCACCTCCGAGTTCTACACACGTTCAGCTCGATGACATCCCTCGAACTCTTGATCCAGTTGAGTGTCGTGGAAGTACATGAGTTCCGTCAGCACGACGGCGTGGTGACGGTGATGATGAAGTTATCCGCACAGGGTTTCGCCTAACGCTACAAAAAAATACACTTCCGTGATGATACGTGTTTGTCAAGTAGGTCGCTTTTTTTGTCATGCATGTACATCCATGACAAATTTATGACAGAATCAAGATAGTCATACTTGTGTCGTCGTAGAAGTGTTCCATGACATTACCAAAATTATCATCACGGAAGTGTCCACTTCCATGACGATAAATCGCGCGTCACAGAAGTGCTTTCGTCAAAGGTGACCGACACGTGGCATCCACCATAATGGAACGCCCTTAAGCTATCGGGTTGGGTTTTGGATCCGATAACCCATTAACAGCCCCGGCCAATGGGAAATTTCCACGTGTAAAATTCTTATTAGCCGGACGCAACACGTGTGAGCTCGTCAGTGGGTTAGATAGGCGCCTATGATACGTCAACACATGGCATGGCCCAATAGAGGCCCATTCCTGTGTAAAGGTCGGCCCGCTTGACTTGGTCAAAAGATGGCGGGCCGGCCCATGGAAAGCCTGTTAACGGCATGTTCGAATATAGCCCATTTACAACCCGCTAACCCAAGGCTTGTTACGCCCTATCCGAATTAGGCCTAGTAGCGCCATCTGGGCCATCCAATATGATTCCAGCCCGTTTTCACTTCTGACCCATGTATGGCCCATGACGTCTTTCGGCCCATATGAGGCCCTATGTAACTCTTGGCCTACTAACGGCCCGTGGTGAAACTGGCCCGTAATGAACAGTGTATCACTTTACACCCATTAACGGCCCGTGGTGAAACTGGCCCGTGATGAACAGTGTATCACTTCATACCCATTAACGGCCCGTTATTCCATTGGGCCGTTTCCAGCCCATGTTATCTTTCGGCCTTCTTAGAGCCCATTTATTCTTGGGCTCATTTCCAGCATTCGTTTACTTACGACACGTTACTATCATTTTCTGCTTGTGGGCCAAATTCAGCCCGTGGTTACAGCCGGCCCGTCTGTGGTCCGTTAATACGTTGGGCCGTTTTCATAGCATCATCAAATACAGCCTATTAACAATGGCCAATTATGGTCGGCCCATGAACGGACGATTCCAACTCTAGCCCGTTTACGACCATAATGCGGCCTGTTATTGGCCCATGTTTGGCCATCGATCATACTGCCCGTATAAGGCCCATTGATGATACGGCCCGTAGAAGGCCCATTGTTTCTACGGCTCGTAGAAGGCCCATTGTTTCTACGGTCCATGATAGATGCATCAACACTAGATTTAAGGCATGATGGTGCGCACGGCAATCCTCTGACATCTTCATTGCATCTTTGACTTCAAGTCGGAGCTGAGCTGAAGCAAGCCTTTCCGCTTTAAGTTGAGACTGAAGAAGTCGAACTGATTGAGGCAGCGACTGCACAGAGGTTGTCTCACACCTGGTGGTCAGTAGCTTCAACTCACTGTCTTCATCAAGACAGGACCTTGGGGTCATCTCGTTGTCCTCAAGATGGTTTGGCTCACTATCTTCCCTAAAGTTCTGCCTGGCGTAAGAGATACGAGTCTGAAAGAGAAACAAGGAGACACGTAATAGGTTTCACAATTATATGAGATGGATCTGTTCTGCATAAGGAACATGTTTTTACAACTACAATTTGAAACTGGTAGTTGTTACAAACATCCAATCAGATGTAAATAGCAAAGCAAACAGCAGTGGAGGAAATTATGCCTATCCTAATCTATACTAGAACAAAGTTTGAAGGCTTGAGAAGGATGAATTACATTACATGTTAAAACGGGCTGGACAAAGCCCTTCTCCATGTTGATGGAAGGATAATTCAATAAATTCCCCAAAGAAAATTCTTTATAAGCGTTGCCATTATTCTACATTTTGACAAGAGTGAATATAGATCAAATAATATTTGAAGAAACAGAGGATAATGAAGCTCAGGTGCAGACTGATAATACATAATCAAATAGCAATTAATTAAGTACAGCGTTACAAGGCAAAAGGGAGAGATGTACTGATAAGAGCAATGCAGAGCCCATTATTGTTTTGAGATCGTATGATCCTTTGAGCAAGGAGATTCATCTGAAATTAGTTTTCCTACAAGAGAGAAGGTAAGGCACAAGCGAAAATTTAGGAGTTCAAATTTTTAATTGCTATCATAGACAGTACGTAACGCTGGGCTCCCAGCAGTTCTAATAGCAGTTTGGCCACTAGAGTAGGGGTAAAGTGTGGTACAGTTGGGCCTGTGTTTTCTGTGGCTGCTGATCTATCTGATTTAACAGGTATCACTACCTTTTCCAAATACCTAGTTTGTACTCCTTGACGATCTGCACTCACCCTCTACCTTTTGGATATCTATTACAAAAGAACAACATTTGACTGGAAAACATAGTGTGACGACACACAGAATAGGTACAGAAAATGGATAGGTATGTCATATACTCATATATGATGCCTAAACTAAGCAGATGGTGTAACAAAGTAGAAGTAATGCAAGTGGTCAAAAGCGAAATATGTGCGACCAATACAACTTTGCAAAGTTAGAGCAAGCCAAGTTTGTTAGGCAGTGGATCGTTCTGCAATATTCCTGTCGTGCTCCCATTCTCATATTCATTTTGATAATGTTCAATATCTGACATGCATGAAAACATAAAAACAACTGAGATTTTCTTTGTAATGCAGAAGTGATTCTAATCCAATACTGCCTCCCTGTAAACCCCTTTGTGCTATCTCGGCAATTCTTTTAAAAGATGCCATGCATGTTGTAATTTGTTGTCCACATTAATATAATGTGGCCTACTACTCAAAATATGAGAGCTCCAGAAGTGATGACACTTCGCAGATGATAGCTTCAACATATAGTAAAGAAGAACAAGTCGACCTGGCCTGACAGATTCAAAATGTACTAAGGGAGAACAACTCGACCTGACCAGTCGACCGCAAGAGAAGAGTATCATCTTAAAGAGGAGCAGAAGAGCAAGCAGATTGAAGATATTACAAGTCTTTTAATACAATGTCGGTTGGCCACCCATGATGAACCAGAGCGCACAGAGAAATACTATTCTTTCCGGTCTCTCCAAATGTGGCTCACATGCATTTCGAAACTAAAGTAGGAACATTTAGCTAACCAATTAAACATCTCTCAGTTTTACTAATATCAGCAATAATATCATATATGCATTTGTACAACTAAGCTTGTTTAGCTCGACGGGTGGAGCAGTGCTATTACGACACGAACCACGTAGGCTGATTGTGGAAATCATAAAATGGGGAAAACATAAGCATGATGAGCACAGTGTTGACCGTGGCAGTGGGATGGCAGATCTGAAGCTGCAAACCATGCAAAGGGTTGTTAGCAACCGATGTTTGCTTTGAAATAACAACGAAGATTTGGTATGGACAAGAAAGTACGGTCAACAAGTGACAAAGAAATGCAATTATGATGTCTCTGTATATGTCGTGACATGCATTTGCAAACTCAAGTGGAACCTTTAGCTAACCAATTAAATGTGTCGGTTAACTAATATCAGTATCATATCACAATCATATTTGAACAGCTAAGCTTTCGAATTCTGAGTGCTTGTGTTGTTTAGCTTGAAGGGTGGAGTAATGCTAGTACGACAGAAAGCACCTACGCAGATCATAGTAGAGTAGATAAAAGGGGAAAACCGTAAGCATCAAGAGAAAATCAGGAAAGTGGAACTAGCTGGACCAGTGGGTGGCGCACATGCTTTTCGAAACGAATATAGGAACATTAGGTGACCAATTAAACGTTCTCTGTTTAAGTGATATGAGCATCATATCAGATTCGTATTTTAACACGTAAGCTTTGGGTTGAGGTCTTGAGGAGCAGTGCTAGCACGACACGAAGCACCTACGATGATGGTAGTGAATATAAAGGCGGGAAACCATAAGCTTTACGAGTATAGTGCCCGTGCCATGGCGGATCTGAAGGTGCAAACCAGACAAAGCTACTTCGCAACCAATGTTTGCTTTCAACTAGCCACTACAATTTGGTACGGACAAGAAAAGTACAGTAAAAAAAATTACGATCTATTTTCCGGGTGAGATCAATAACTTAAGCACATATGGAAGAGTACCAGCTCTCTTGCGACGCCGTGTAGGCCTATGCTGATACATTGAGGGTGTTGCGGGTGCGATGGCTATCGGCGGCGGGGAATAAGACGGCAGGCGGCCGGGTCGGGGGATATATGTTGTTGCCATGCATGAGGCGGTTGTAGGAGCGGCAACGACAAGGTGGACGACGGCGCCGATGAAGCGAGAGGAGGCGGTGAAAGGATCCTGGTCCAGTGCCGTGGATGAGAGACGTCCATCTCTTGCAGTGGGTGACGGGGTAGGGGTAGCGGCTCCGGCAAGGTGGAGGATGGGGTGGTGGACGGAGAAGGTTGGCCGCAGTGCGGAGGTTGTCATGCCGCCGACGGTGTATGAATGGGGAAATGGAGGGGAGGGGGGATCTCAAACTTTGGGGCGCGCTTCTCTGAAATGGGGGAAAGTTACGAACTTATCCCCTGTTTAAAATTTCGGACATCGCATCGGTTGGGGATAGGACGGTAATCTTGCATCTCCCAAATATTTGCCGGTAACTATTTCGGGCGAGGAGAGGGTGTTTTGCCGCCCAAGGTTGGCGCCCACGGTGTATGAACGGGGCTGACAGGTAGGGCGGTTGTGTCACGTCTGATGGAAGTTACACATCTGCCCCTATTTAAAATAAAAGGCTACATCGATTTTGGACGAGGAGAGTTTGTTTTGTCGCCCACCGTGTACGAATGGGGAAATGGAGGAAGAGACACATGTCTTTCGGACGAGCTTGAATCAAATGTGTTTTGCCGCCCACGTTTGGCGCCCACCGTGTCTGAATGGGCTCAGAGGCCGTCGTGTCATGTCTGATTGAAGTTACTAGTCTACCCCTATCGACAGCAGTGTAAATCCTGTCGATAAGGATGTCAAGTGTCAGGGGTAGACAGTAATTTCCATCTCGTAAACACTTGCTTTGGGCAGCCCACAAATTATAGTGGGTGTTTAGCCGCTTCGTTCAAAACTTGGGAGAATTAGCATTCACGTTTGCCCTGGGACCTGGCAAACGAAATTCAAATCCAATTTGTATTCGATTACGAATATCCGCAGATAATTATATGTTTTGTTATTTATTTCTTCAAAATCACAGCAAATATTTATTCCACCTTTATATATGATTATGATTTAGAAATGTCGTGATCTTCAAATTCAGTAGGTTGGATACACTCTGAGTCAAACAGTTATTTCATCCAATACAATATGCTCACACGAAAAACAATTCACCTTATGTCAATCAAACAAGTACTGAGGATTACCTCGCCTAAAAAATTCAGATCATTACAACACATGGACAACATAGGGGGTCTTGCAACATAATCCATTCAGAGACATGACACAACATGCAAGTACAATAATCTAATGAAAATTTCAACTGTTATCTAAAGAAGAACCGGGATTATATTGGGCTTCAGATAGCAGAAACAGCAGGACCTCCTCCATTTTCAAATGCAACATTCTTACCTCCTCCAACTCTTGGGTTGCTTGCATAATGCGTGCCGCTAATTCTGTAATTTCCAGCCTCAAGATAAAGATTACCTCATTCATGGCAGCCACACCATCTCTTTCTGCCTCTAGTAGCGCCTCAAGCACTATAATATATGTGCTCAGGCTGCTCTCCGGCGGTGTTGCCTCTGAACTACTACCATCTGGTAACATGGATGGCACACTGCTTCCACAAATAGATTCTGGGGTTGTACATTGTGTCCTAGTGTGAACGGCATCCTGAAAGGTTTCTGCTGGACATCAGTAAGAGGTAGTTATCGTATGATCTAGGCAGTAAGCTTACATGGTAAACGACGGACGAATTATTGCCGAGCATGGCAAACTATATTTAAATGGTTCGAAGCAGCATCAGTCGAAAAGAAATTAAAATGGTAAGATGAAACTAGGGATGTAAGTGGCAAATAAACGAAATGCGCCAGTCCTATCTAGTTAGTTTTTGGTACCTCCCTAGTTCATTTTCCTCAAAAAAAAACAAAAACTATTTGGAACTATCATACCATTAGTGGACTTTAATCAGGATTAAAGCGGACCCAGTTAACATCCCTAGTTGAAAGGGAGTGTACAACCGCTATATTTAAGTTGCCAAGGCATCTAAGCAGTTGAAATAATCTGAGAAAGCACTTAACAGTGTGGCCTCATATAAACTACGAAGACAGTCTTGTGATGAAGTTGAGAGAAAAAGTTAAGGACTCAAATGAAATAGGCATGCATTTCTTTACGATAGTACAGCAGGCACTGCTGACATATTGGCCAACTCAGGTATAGCGTAACAACAAATAAGCATTTGAATCAAGCAATACAACAAAGCAGACAACTCAACTATTTGTAATTCGGTAGGATTACACGTTGAGGGCACAAGTCAATAAAGCAGCCCACTCGCATTACATTTCACATGTACTAAAACACACTGGCTTACCATATGTTGCTGTGAAGCCTAGTTGCTGTTGCAATGTTCTTTGAAGATATCGTCAGCATCGAGTGGCTGCAAATCTAGTTGTTATAGTTTATTCTGCACCATCTATTTAGGTAAAATTAATTTTAAACACATGCACTAGTCCGAGTTCATCAATGGTTCATCTAAACTAATGAAAGAAGGGTGTGTGCATACACGACAATACTCCCTCCGATTCTTTTTACTTTGCGTATAACTTTTTCTCAGTTTTCTCGTATTAGTATACGCGTTGCCAATTCCTAGCGCTGGTTTCCTTTTGTGCCCCACCCCATCCGCCTCTGCCCTAATTAATTGGCAAATTAGTCCATAAAAATTAAACCAGTGCCCTCCTAGGTATGCGAGTCAAGAGTTATGCGCAGAGTAAATAGAATTGGAGGGAGTGTATCCGCTTCCCTCTATTTTTATACTTGTTCAAGGTGCCAGCCCCAAAAGAACAAATATTTTGCTTGATGGGGTTGGCAGCTCCATAATTAACAGAAGCATCAAATTAGTCATGCAACTTGGGAAGATCAAGAACACACAAACAAGTAATGAACAAAGGCTCGGAGTAGTGATCTAATAGCTAGCATCAGAAAATGTAGGGTAAAACGAACAAAAAGCAGTGGAACCACATGCTAGTTTGCTAATGTGTAATTAAGCATAGAGAACATTAAGCAGTCTGATGGAACCAACATGTGGCATCAGAACAAAACTAAAGCGTATTAACTATATGTGCACTGGTATGTAATTTAGCACATGTAACATGTTCACTGCCAGAAGTATGGCCCTACAGGTGCGAGTAGAATAACGCGTCTCATGAAAAACTGAATGATGCCCTGAAGAAATTCAAAGGTGCGCTGCTTATGCTAGGAAAGTGAACGTAGGCGCTGGCCGTTGGATAATAGTACCTGATTCTCGGCGGCGTACGGGTATCGTTGTCATACTTGATAGCTAAGGATCGTTGATGGTGCTCGTGTTGTGGTTGAGTTTCGGTCGGCTGTCGCCGTCGCTGAAGCGGCTCCGGTGCTACGGTTGCGACACTTTTCGACATACAAGAAAACTCATCTATGGTAAGTGAACAGTTGCATGATAAAGAGAAAAACCGAAGGATTACATATTGAAATAACCTGATGAGGCTGCGGCGTCGGTAAAGCAGGGCCGATGGAGTTGAATATGGCGTCCGTGGAGCGGGTCCGGTGCAGTGGACGAAGGCTTCGGCAGGCGCGTTGTACAGTGCTTTCGGTGAGGCGGATCTGTTGCGGCGGACGAGGGATCGTATGAAGGGCTTGCGAAGGGGCACACGAGGGAGTCAGTGAAGGGCCTACCTGTGGTGGACGAGGGCGCCGGTTAAGCAAATCCGGCACTTTGTTGGCACCTAAAATTATAAGTATTCTGCTCTCGTACAGCAGACTATGATATCATGGTCGACAATTTGTTTGTTTTGCATGCAAAAAAAGTGCAAGTTTTGAAAATCAATGTCTCCAACTCGAAACTTAGATTGTCCATTCAATTCAAATATGGATCATTGAGATACTACAAGCAAATACCATCATACGGTCCAATTCAAATTAAATTTCAAATGTGTTTATCCTAAATATGATGACAAAAGCAAAAATGTGTATGTGTATGAATAAAGTGGATGATTATAAAGTTTGAACATGCCCGTATGTGTATATCTCTTGGTTTGATATATGAATTTGAAATCACGAAATCCCGACTTAAAAAATGTACCTCCGTTTAAATGAATTACAAAAGCTAATGATGGAGTCGAATTCCAAAATTCCAATCTTAGGTTTGTAATTCTGGTACATCAAGGTATATCACGCATGTTCAAAAGTATCGTTATCTCATAGTACAAACTGTGAAACAAATTGATCAACCATGAGTGCACAATATCTCAATTACGCTAAAGTCCCTCAAATATAGACACCTCACTCTTTATCTGAAGTCAACCCCCCCCCCCACCACACACACACACACAGAGAGAGAGAGAGAGAGAGAGAAGTTGTTCTCTCCCCCAAACACCAACACACGAGCACATTAACACCCCTCTCTCTTGTAAAGTCCGGACCCCAACATAGGTCTCTATCACTTTGTCTCTCGGGCATGCACACATCTCTTCCCTCACTCTCTAGGTCTCCCTCTATCTCTCTTACCCAAGCACACGCACTATGTAGAGTGTATATTTCCCATACACGCAAAACGTCACCCCCAAATGTCTATCTCCCTAGTTATGTGGTTCTCGCGCACTCACCTCACACACCACCCCCACTGCAAACAAGCACACTTTGTCTCCTTGTGCACCACTCTCCTCTTTCTATCTCTCCCACATGCGGACCCGCCCCAGCTCTTTCCCTGTATACATATATGTCGTGACTCTTTGCATAGCTCCCTAATGTATAATCGTTCTCGATTTCGCATGGTGTTCTCTACACCATCTATTCTAGATCTCTCATGAAGTCCCTATCACACACACGGACTTGCTTCCCTTCCTTCTCCGTTCATAGGCCAATTTCGGACAACATCAACATTGTCTCCCTATCTATACGCCATTTATGGACACAAACGACCCCTCTCGCCCCCTCTCTTCCTCTCTCTCTCTCTCTCTCTCTCTCTCTCTCTCTCTCTCTCTCTCTCTCTCTCTCTCTCTCTCTCTCTCTCTCTCTCTCTCTCCGTCGCTAGCTCTCTCTTTCTCTCGCCCTCACACCCCTCTCCCACACACACACTCGATGTCTCTTCCAAATAGTCTGCTCCCCCCGCCCGCACCCGTGCTATCTTGCTATTACACATGTCACACCATTCCCCCTTCCCTTATACTAGGTTTACATCATCAGTGGTCTCTCTACTCCACGTACACTCTCTACCTCTCACACAAAAATGCGTGCACAAACACACACACAGACACGCACAAACACCCATTTACCTGGATCCTCATCTCTCCTCATGTCCGCATGTGTATCTCACACACTCACTCTCTAATTATGTATATGTGTTTCCACGTTACACAACACAAAGCCCCATGTACATGTCTCTCTCTATTCTCCACACACATAGACACAAAGAATCTGTTATCATTGCCTCGGTCTCTAACATATCACACACGCACTATCTTTCTATCTCTCTCTCTCTCTCTCTCTCTCTCTCTCTCTCTCTCTCTCTCTCTCTCTCTCTCTCTCTCGCAAACACGCTCAACAAGGGTATCCCCGTGAATAACTTACTGTCTATTCATGAAAAGTCGTGGCAGTACGGCGAACACGAGACGTGAAAAAGAATAAATCTACACGTGCTTAGACCACCTAGTATGACTACTAGGACTAGAGCAAGCCAAAAAGCGCGCCGCCGTCACCCCCTCCTTGTCGGCGACGGGAAAATCTTCATTTTACACAGTCGAGAAGTCATTGTGCTAAGGCCCCACATGCCGAGGCGTTGAATAGAATGTAGATGCTAGTTTACGGAAGCAAGTGTCAATAATACATTTGTATCTCCATACTTATATTTCTTCTCTTATAAAAAAACCGAGTTGGTGATGATGGTACGTGTGCCATTTGCAATATAGACCGTCCGATCTATATCTGACGGATGGAAATTAAACTAAAAGATACCCGCACCCCTCTCCACATTTGCAGACAAGGCCTTCCCTCATTCATCCTTATCTCCAACAAACCTCATTGTTGAGCAATTAATAAAGGAAGCCTCTAGAACAAACTGGCCTGGTGGTCGCTGCCGGCGTCGTCAATCCTCATGCCTCCGCTCAGTCCGACCACCAACCACCACCACACCCCACTCCTCTTCACCTTATCTCATATTTCTCGAGATATCATTAGTTTTTACACATGGGATTACTCCCGCAAGGGTCAATCACAACAAGTGTTTTATAAAAAAATGCATCTTGATGTTCCGTGCAATGCACGGATCTTGGTAGTACTCCTACACAAGACTAAGTTGGTGATGCTGGTGTGTTTGCCATCCGTCGTTTCTGACCATTAGGTCTACATCTAACGATTGTGAGGTAAGTTGTTGCCTTTTCTCACCAACATCCCACTTGTCTACCAATTTGCAGAAAAACCCATAATTAGTATCTTAAAACCAACCACATCCCTCCCTGACCTCACCAAAACAGCCCAAGGAATATATTCTAATTGAAACATAATATATCTCTAGTGACATATGTATATCAAAATTAGAGTGTTTTGTACCAAGTTTGTGAATAAGTATTATTCTAATTATGATTCGTTGCAACGGACATGAACATTGCTAGTATTTCCAACCATGCATTTCTTTTCCTAGTATTCCATAGTTTCGAGTTTTCCATCAAGATATTAGTCACTCATGGTTGATATTTACTTTCAATCATGTACACATATGCACTATGTAACTAGCCTTGCTTATTTGCTTCCAAAGCTTAACTTTCACTCCTACTTACAATATGTAGAGTATTTAACAAAAAACTACCACTTTCAACCAGCCCTAGGAGGGATCTATTGTACAAAAAATAGCAAAAACATACCCAAAATTTCTTAATCCACGCCAAAAACTACCTAGTACTCCTACCGATTAGGTTCGTTTAAACCCATTTATGACGGGGTTGGCCCACATGTCTGTGCTGACGAGGCAGCTTAAACCAACACATTTTGTTTGACCATTGACACGAGGGATCCACATCTGACCTTCTATCATGTTATTCCCCCTCAAATCATTATTTTTCCTTAACATTACTTCAAACAGTACTGATGCGTGTTCGTCGGTGGCGCCGGTGTGAGCGAGTTGGCCGCCGCTCCGCCGGACGGGCCGGACGTCGTGCTGGCCTCCGCACAGGTTGGCCGGCTGGCCCGAGCGTGACTCACGAGCGAGCAAGCCGCCGCGCTGGCCTTCGCTCGAGCCCGATGGCTGGCCTTAGCACGGCGCGCGCGAGCAAGCCGCCGCGCTGCCATGCCAATCTAGCTAGCAAACCTTGTAGACAAGCAGCTAGACGGAGCTATCTTGGCTAGCTAGCGGTCGCGAGCGTCGAACGGAGCTGGCATCCGGGCTGCCGCAACATGGGCTCCGCACCGCCGGCAGTTTTGACCTCGCCTTCTGCCGGCGGCGGTAGCTGCGTCTCATGGCCGAGGATGACTAGGTGGACGGGCCGAAGGTAGGAGTTCACTCGAGGATTTTTGTTGGTAAGAGCATGTACAATGGTTGATAAGGTAGTCTTATCTTAAGTCTGCCACGTATGCAAGTGGTAGTAGTTTCTTGGCATTTTAGTGGTTTCTTGCATTATTAGAGCAAGTACAATAGAGCTGAGTCAGCAGGCTATAAGAAATAAACTACTACTACATGTTCGCTATAAGATGGGTTGTAGATGACATGGCACTGGCTTATAGCCAGCAGCTGGCTATACTATTAACCATGCTCTTAGGGGTTTCTTGTAAGGAACAATGTACGTACTACTAGCGACAAAAGGCGATTCTAGGTTGCGTTGTACTCCAACGAGTACTACTAGTGGTCGCGGGAGTGTATACCTCATTTTGTGGGTTCGATCCCGGCCGAACGCACGGCGGCCTTTTTTTTAAATAGTATACTACTACACTTCGCTGCGAGCCAATATTTTACATGGGTAGTTTGAGTTTTGAAGTCAAACGGACGTGCGGCCCCACAATCTGGGTGCACTGGACAGCCTAGCCACGTGAACGGGTTTCCTTCCCAGCATCCCATGGCTCGCATGCTCGCCCTAGCCGCACCTCGCTTGCAGCTTCCAGCTAGTAGCATATTTAAGCTAGCGCCTGCCAATTAAGCCCGAGGAGCCGGAAAAGCCTGGCGGGGCATTGGGAACTGTGCAATATGGCTCTGTACGTAAAGTGATCTACTACTACTCTGTAGCTTGTGGCGTTGCATGCATGGACTTCACTCCATTATCGGCTCTACTATAAAAGAAATTCCTCTTGACGTGTTTTTTTAAACGGAGGCAAAAGCTTTGCTTCATCTCATTCATAAGGAAGGAACTACTAACAAAGTTCGACGAGATCCATTGCACCTCCACGAATGGAAGTGAAAAGCCTAGTCTCGATGTATCAAATAACTCAAATGTTCTACTCCCGCAGTAACCGTCTCTGATAAACAGGCTGCTAGTGTGTGCGTGAGAGGAGCGGCTGAGTAGGCCAGCTACATGAGAGGAGTGGCTGAATAGAGCACCGAGAGTACCCACTAGGCCACTACGCAGGTGTACTTGCCCTGCATTGATAGTACAACGATGGTTCTAGAGAACAGTAGTACCCTCCACTTCCAACTGTAGCTCCTTGGCCCTGAGATTCAAGAGTTCAAAACGGGTGCACTATACAAGACTAGACTAGAAGTACAATACTCCCTCCTTTCCGGTTTATAGGGCTCATCTCAAAATTTTAGTTTTTCCATTTTATAAGGCTCAATTTGGTTGTTTCCCATCACATGTTTCAGATTCCAAGGTGCATTAAATCATTGCATGCAAGTATTAAGAGAAAATTGACCAATGAATGTAATTTATGCATGCATGCATTGCAATTAATGCATTGGTAAACATACTTTCTGAGGAAAACAAGAGCATTAATTGGGTGCTTTTTTTAGGAGTAGTTGAGAAAAGTAGTACTAGTAGTGCTACAGTACGAGTACATACTCCTCCGTCACATAATGTATGACGTTTTTGGACACTAGTTGGCGTGTACAAAAAATGGCAAAAACATACCCAAAATTTCTTAATCCACGCCAAAAGCTACTACCTAGTGCCAAAAATTTCTTACTAGTGCTATTATTTACAGTATAATGCAATCCCATAACATTCCATAATGCTAGTACTAGTACTCCATGGTACCAAAAACTACTACCTAGTGCCAAAAATTTCTTACTAGTGCTATTATTTAGTGTAGTAAATAATAGCCTCACCCCTTCATTGAGGAACGATCTACAGTTGGAAGGGACGAGGCCCTGCGGTTACTACGCTCTTATCTCCTCCTCGCCAGTTCCCCTCCCCCTGAAGAGAAGGCAGTTCGTCGCTGCTCCCATGGATTCGCCAGGCGGTTCTCCTCCTCGTCGGGGCTGGGAGACCTTGGATGACGATTCTCTAGGAGAAATCGCACGCCGCTCCGACGTCTTCACCGCCGCAAAGACTCGGTTCTTCCTGCACCAACTTTTTCAAGACGCTGCTTAAACAGGCTTGGGAAAAGGCCATGCTTGTTGGTCTTCCATGCATCCTCGAGGAGAAGGTTCTTCTATGGGACAATTCTTCGAACAGTCCACCGCTCCCTGGCCATGGTTGCATGTTGACTCCAGTAGAGTTGACGACGTTGAGAGGTAGTCGGATTTTGTCCGATGAGCAGGCCAGTAATGGAGTTTGATCATGTAGTCCTTAGTTATTCCATTTCCATCCCGTAATTTCTCCGCCACCCACCGTCTTATATATACGTCTGGGTCGGTGCCAACGAAGATTGGATTGCATACCTCCGGACGGATACCACCATGATTTTGCACAACATCCACAGCAGTGCGGCCGTTCCGATAGACCCCTTCTCCACCATTGGGATCGGCCTTCCGGACTGGCTGGGCAAGAATACGTATGATGATGCCTACATGAGATTGAAGAAGATAGCAATTGTGGACCTGCCGACAAAGCGACGTGGCTACGATGATTACTATCTCATCGTGGTGTTCGACATAAGGATTGCCATCAATGCAGGAGGCAGTAACGGCAGAGGCTAGCGCATGTTGGCGGCGGCAGATTTGTACCCCTACACATTCGAAAACACCGTGCGCCATCTAGGCCGCATCTTCGCGGTGACAAGCCAGGGGACTTGTTTCATCTGGTTGACATCCTATGGTACGGGAGATTACAAACGGAATGCACAAACCATCATTTGCATCCCTAACGGTACCCCATTATTTTGCAGGAACCAATCATCCCCCGATCAAAATAAGATCGCCGATCCTGGATGTGCATTTGCATCCGCGATTCGGTCTAACCTGGAACCTTGTAGCTGACTTTGGCATCTTGGGATCAACTATCTCTTAGCAGTCGTTACCCATGGTACCACTGATGTGCAACATGGTCACATAATCTACCACGATTGGCCCGTCACCATCTACCCAGGTATTCCATTTTTTAACCCTCTCGCCTTCTCTTGCATTGTTGTAATAGTAGTATACTTTGTAGTAGTAGGAGGAGTACTTTTTACCTAGGAGGACGTGTATAGCTAGCTAGGACCTTGAAGACTTGAACCCACTAGCTGCCACCATTTTTGTTTTTCCATGTCTTACTATCTCATCCATGTAGCCAAGAGTGGCTATATATAATAAGTCGGTTATTTTACTTCCTCTATACTGGAGTAGTACTATTTGCTGCACAGTATTACTGACCGCCACATTTGAGCACAACATTATTATGCATGGACCTTGACTATGTACGTCACCATGTGTCCAGATCTGGGATGCCGCGTGTACCCAGATGAACGGCGCCGAGTTCGACCCCCGTGATGCTACGTGGGTGCCGAGGAACACTCTTGGAGAGTTCTCGCTTTTCATCGGGGACAGGTACCCCATTGTGAAGCGGATGCACCTTCCGTGCATGAAACGGAAGGCCTGCCGTTCATGAAGCATGGTTGTGTCTTCAGTGCGCACCGCCGGATGAACGACATGTTGGGACACGCTATCCCTGATTTATGCCGTTTCAGCTTGGATGATTCTCCATCGTGTGGAACCGGACTAGAAAGCTGCGACAATGATTCCCGTTGCCCACCGCTATGGATCGTGCCATCCATGAAGAACACCTGGGGCTGGAACCTGGAGGAGGACATGTAGACCATCTATAATGTGTAAGTGGAGTACGGTAATTGTGAACGGTAGCGCTGTGAATATATGTAGACTAGTCGTGCACAAATTTATCACATGAGTTGGAGATGAACTTGTGTGGCATACTGGCATTTGTCCTTTAGAATTTATTACTAGTAAATGTGGTATGTCTACGTGCAACTTGTGTGGTTGTTGCACGGGCTCCAACACGCTCTTTGAGAAAAAAAGGTGGCACAGCTTTGCATATACGTGACGTGGCGGCATCATACAGTAGGATCGTTCGCTATAGTTGTACTAGTACACTCCTACTAGGATGACAACTCCTATAAAACCTTGCGCTTGGCTCTTTGCCTCTTCGGGAGGTTCAACAGTTCGTACTCGTGTGAACCTTGCACTTGGCTCTTCGCCTCTTCGGAAGGTCCAACAATGATGATACTACAGTACAATATGCTTCTGGCAATCTGACACCGATTGAACTGCTGCACGTCCACCACGAGGGCGAGGGCGAGGGGGAGGGAGAGGGAGAGGGCGCTGTAGTCAAAACCCCCTCCTCGTCCTGCGAACCACCGCGTGCGTGGGCGAGGGAGAGGCGTAGTAAGCAAGCTTCTCCTCGTTCGGCGAGTTGACGGGACACATCAAAGTAGTACTAGTAGTAATAGTAGTAGTCCATACTACATCCTTTCCGATTAATATGGCTTAATTTGAAACGAGAAAAATACACTAGCGGTCAACGTATGTAACAGTACACTCTTTACGGCCACTAGCTTATCGTATAGCACCGTATTGCACCCTACTGACCGGCCACATAGTCGACGTGGCACTTTGTTGAATGGTTAAATTGTCACCTAGTTTCTGGGTCCCACCTGTCAGTTGGCAGAGCAAAGAAATCAGTTAAACAAAACTTTACGCAGGCGCGACACGAGCCCAACCCTTGCGCGCGAACCGCCCTGGCTGTGTATGTGAGTGCATGCACGTGTCCTCCCTCGGTCTTCCAACAAAGAGTGTACTACATGATGTACATCTACACTTCCAATGCATTTAGCCTTTAATCTACTAAATCGATATTGATTGACTAATGCACCAACTTGTGTTGTAGGTATAGGCTACATGTCTATCCTTAATTACAGCATGCAACGGCCTTCATTTATTCTTCTTATCTCAATGGTCGCATGCACACATAAGTCTGCTACTTTTGGGCGTTAATTATGCCCTAGTCAATGTGTAAATCTCTAAATGTATAGTCTTTCACGAACGTAGGGAGTAGGTTGAGCCCTTGAGCGTGAGCGTGTGTGTTGCGTCGTGTGCTGTGTGTCGCATGGGTGCGTGAGTGTTGCGTGCGTCCATGTGTACGTGTGAGTGTTGCATGTTGCATGCATGCATGGGGCTTATTCCCTCCCATTGACATGTTCATATTTCAACCTTCCTCTGTTCCCTCCATATGGTGATACTCCCTCTGTTCCCAAATATAGTACAAAGTTGAGTCATCTATTTTGGAACGGAGGGAGTAGTACGGAGTAAAAGCCTCCCTCTGTTCTCAAATACGGAGTATTTGTCTTTCTACAGATTTCAGCAAGTGACTAGGTACGGAGCAAAATGAGTGAAGTGAGCGTAGAGGCATAGGGATACTGTAGAAAGGAAGTCCTCGCGATCCATTTATTCCCCATCTCGGTCAGAGAGAACTATTCAACTAGTCTTCGCAGTGAAGTGACAATACACGCTGCAGCAGATGGGACACGTAATTAATAAGCTGAACCAGCATGTTGGTGTTACTAAATCAGCCCTTACCCAGTACTGCCATCATGTTTGCCAGTAGAGCACGCTTCCGCAAATACGTCTACGCACCTCTGTCCTCCATTAACTGACATATGGTCCCTATTGTGGTAGACCCACATGTCATCAGTGTAACTATTTACACTCCGAAGGACGGTATATCCTGGTAGTAGTACTAGTAGAATTGAGATTGAATGCACTTTCTTCCCCGTCTTCCACTCTTCTTCCTCCTCTCTTCCCCATCGTCGGCCGCACACCATTTACCCCCGCTCACTGCTCGCGCGCCCGCGCCATCTTCCTTGGTAGCTCGCGCGTACCATATCCCCCTGCTCACTGCTTGGCCACACGAGGAGAAGTTTCTTCGCTCGCCCGCCCGAATCTACTTCCCCGCTGGCCCGCAGGCACAGAAACCCCCAATGGCAGAACTGACTGACACACAGAGCCATGATTGGAATTCCCTCCCCGATGTTCTCTTTGAGCAGATCTGTAGTCGTATGGACCTACTCAGCACCGTCCGTCTGGCCGCATGCTCGGTGTCTTTGTACCGTCTACTCGTCTGCAACCGGCAGGCTCTTTTCAAGACACCCTGCTTGCTGATGCCTTATCCTCGCAGGTGGAACAGACACCGACTTGACGATCCTACGGAGGTTGCCGTGGTGCCCCTCGACATGCTACCACTACCCGTCCATCTGCCCTTCATGCGCGGCCACTACTAGGCGGGCATGAAGGCCAACTAGATCATCCTCATCCACCAATCTGGTAGTCCATGGCATCTCGTGGATATCTACACCCAGCGAGAGATCACCCTTCCATCTTTGGATACCGCCGCCATCGAGCCTCGCGGCTCGCCGGACACTCCTGCCTACTACGCACGAGACGCGTCAAGCTTTTGGCTCGACCTCTGTTTGCAGAAAGTTGTAATCTGCGAAGTGCCCACACCATCAGAAGACTACATGGATTACAAGCTCATTGCCCTGTTCAACAAGGGATTAGTCTATCTGGAATCCGGTCGCCATGCATGGTTATGGCTCATCATCAATCTGTTGAGGAAACATTTCTGTCTGATGCTATAGTGCACGATGGCATCGTTTACGCGGTCGACACACAGACTGGCTACCTATACTGGTGGAATCTATCGTCGTGTAATTGTTCTCTCTCATCTCATCTTTACCTTATTAATATGACTGCCTGTTCATTTGTTACAAATTTAGAATGCGTAGCATGTCTTTAACCACATCATTGCTATATGTTCCTCTCATTTCCTAGATTTTTATGACCATACATGTTATTGTTAGAGTTGATATGAGAACAATTGGCATCTAATGATTGTTAGAATACATATTATGAGCATAACATCATGATTGCTATATGTTACTCTCATTTACAAGATTTTTATAACAACGCATGTTATTGCTTAGAGTTGATATGAGAACAGTAGTAGTAAGTGCTATGGTAGAATATGAGTAGGCGCTGTCATAGCTGTTTTCCTCTCGTTGTTACATGATGTTTGAACCATGACATATTGCTAGAATATGAAAACCATTGGCTTATTTTTTTAACTTGGGGTATGATTATGACCACGACATTGCAATTCTCTGTCTATGATATGTGTCACTATTATAATAATCTTAATTCCACACATACTCTGAACATGATTGTTTATTTTTGTCCTTTTGGTCTCCAATTTGAATTGTTGTAGCAGACGCAAATGCGTTGGCCTTCATGATTCCAGGACCTGGAATCATACCAGCCGATGGGTGGTGGTTTATCGCTCGTTCAGCTGACGACAGTCATTTGATGCTCATTCGCACGTACCAAATTGACCAAACCATTACATCAAACCACATGCAGTACAATGCGTGGGGCGTTCGTGACATTGATGGCTATGGCTGCTTCGTGTTCAAGAAAGATCCCAGCTCCGTTGGGCCAGCCGTATTCAACTGGAGGCAGGTTTACAGCCTCGGCAACCACTCCTTGTTCCTCGGGCTCAATTATCTGATCATCCAAGCAATCATCGATCATATCACCGGCGATGATTACTGTGGTATGCAACTTCCATTCGCGAGGGGGTGCTGTGTTTACACATCATACCATGGGTTTCATGAATCACCATATCCAGAGATTCGTCGACACAGCTTGTTGCCAGATAATCTTCAGTGTGTGAAAGGCATCAAGCTTCCATGCGATGGATGGCTTTTGCAAACCCGACATGCGGCGATGTGGTTCATGCCAACGGCAAGTATGCACAACTTGATTCGTGCTGATATCTAGACTGAGCCATGTATTCTGCTGCTGTAGCACGACCCTTTTTTGTTGGATATTATGTATTGTTATTAGTTTGAAGCACTCCTCTGGTTTGAAGGATAGATACCTTCCTGGGATCAAGTGCATCCTAACTCACCTGCGTAGGATGTACTGATAATGATGATGGAGATGTTGTGCAGAAGCCATATATATATATATATATATATATATATATATATATATATATATATATATATATATATATATATATATATATATATATATATATATATATATATATATATATATATATATATGTATATATATTGTGACACTAAATACGACTAGTAAGTAGTACAGTAGCATTACTAGTATATGTAGGTCAAACTATTCATCATGTCCACACATTGAATTGACGTGACAACACGATGCGCGTGAGGTGACACAAGAATCCCGGAGCCATGTTCGGGTATTCTGGACTTCAGATTTGGAGTACCACTTATCTGTCGAAATCTTTCATCATTCACTTAAAACAGTCGATTGATCATACATTGAGTACCATATAACTGGAATTACCGATGCAAGTCGAAGAAGGATTGGCCCGTGCTGCCGGCTGGTGTCAAGTTCGATCCCACGGATCAGGAGCTGATCGAGCACCTTGAGGCCAAAGTGATTGCTGACAGCGCGAGATTTCAGTCTCTCATCGATTTGTTCATACCAACCATCGACAGCGAGCATGGCATATGTTACACCCAACCTGAGAAACTTCCAGGTAAGGCACTGATCGGCCGTCTACTTGCACAAACATATTCCTTTGTTTATAGCTCTATTATTCTTTTTAGACGCAGACTTGGTGAAGCAATTAGTATTTGACAGTTAATAAAAAGTGAAACAAGTGACTGCAACATGCCAAAGATGTTATGAAAATGCCAACTAGGTACACTAAAACCTGTATTCCACAATACTACAGGTATCACACTGAGTGGCCTAAGGAAGCATTTCTTCCAGCGCAATTCCAGGGCGTTCAAAAGGGGCGCGTGGACGTGTCGCAAGATACAGTTGGAGTGCGGGATGCATGCGATGTGGCACAAGACCGACAATACCTTGTCGGTGATGGTCAACGGCCGGCAGACGGGCAGCAAAAAAGGTTCTGGTGCGGCACACCAACAAGAACTTCGACCAGTAGAGGACCAACTGGGTGATGCACCAATACCACCTCGGGGACCTGGAGCAAGAGAATCAGCGGGAGCTGGTCCTCTGCAAGATTTTCTACCAGACGAACACTAGGGCCATGAGTAAAAACATTATAAGTTAGTTGGGTATTGGTAGTTGTAATACGTTGTCGTCCGCAAGTTGGTATTGTTGTTAACGATCTTTTGGTATGAACTTGCGTTTGCTTCCAACCATCATGTCGAGGGTCGACGTGGATATAAAGCTCAATCTTTTGTTTTGAAACGAATTTTCAGGCACCTCATTTTTATTTGATCGGTAGCGTAAGCACCCGCCGTTCGAATTCCCAGTTCTCCATTTTTTTCGAAACAAGTGCATGCACTTATTATCATGATAAAAAAACAATATCCGTGTTGCATCCCAGTTATGAGTCTGTACTTGCAGAATTCTCTCGTTTATTGAGCATGTATGTTGTTTTTTCAGGTCAAGCAAGTTTCAACTGGGCTGTAGATTGCCCAGGGTTGTTTTGTTTTTAACAGGCCCAGCCCATGACGACAACGGGGCACAAAGATCCAGCAGGTATCTACTGGCCTCTAGCCCGCCAGCGTTAGTTGTATTTTGTCTTACAACATCTGCAGGCAGTTTTTTTTACTGAATCGAACACATAGCCTAGTTCTATTTTCCTCTTGAAACGCATGTCCTACATCCGTTTTCTAAGCTCTACCTATAGTTTTACTAGTTCATATACACGTATCATTATATTGAAAACACATAAAATTTCCTTTTCATATTTACATCCTTATTTTTGTTGTTTTTCCCACCCAGCACTGATTTTTTTACCACTGGTTTTCCCTTAAACCAACTAAATTGTCCCACGTCTTATTTTATCATTTCGGGATTACAACAGTTCGGACTCCACCAAAATATGCAAAATAAGGTTGGACTTTTTGACCGTGGTCCTGGGCAGGAAATGGGCTGTAATAAATTACTTAAGAATTAGCAAATGAGCTGCAAATTGTAAAAAATAGCAAATGGGCTTTATGTTGTCTGCCACAATTTGGAGGCTGACTTGTGGGCCTACTAAGTTCATGCGTACACAAGGTTTCTCAAAAAAAACTTAGTCAACAATCGACTCTACTAGCGTCAGACCGTTAGATGTCAATCTAACGGCAATCGTGCTTCTTCAGTCTCTGATCCTCCTGCCCCAGCCGCCCAAACCAGCGCCGTCGGAACCGCCTGCTCCCGCCTCCCGTGGCCGGCAGTGCTGCCGGGAAGGCCTCGGCCCCATCATACTCGCATCCCTCGCCTATCTATCCTTCTACTCACCCACACCTCCTGTTATTTTCTGGCGACGGCAGCCGAACCAGTCAACCCTCGTACTCTCCACCGCGTGGGCAGCCACTGCCGTGTCTTCCCCGACTCCGTGTTGTTCCCTTCATAGGCCTCGCCATCGTCCACCGCCCTGGTGCTCTCGACGCGGCATGGTCAACGATGTCCATCCAACGGTCGTAGTGCTTCTTCAACCTCTGGTCTTCTTGCCCCAGCCGCCCAAAGCAGCGCCGGTCGTGCCGCATGCTCCTGCCTCTCGTGGCCGGCTGAACTGCCGCGGAGGCCTCACCGTCCCCATACTACTCCCACCGCTGGCCAGGCCATCCCTCCACTCACCCACTCACCCTGCTATTCTCCGGCGACGGCAGCCTCACACCGCAGCCGAACTAGTGAACCCCCGTACTCCTCTCCGCGTGGGCATCCACTGACGCGTCTTCCCCGGTTCCGCGTCATCCCCTTCCTAGGCCTCGTCGTCGTCCACCGCCTTGGTGCTCTCCGTGCGGCGTGGTCAACGTGGTTAACGACATTCCATCGGAAGAGTACTGTACGTGGAGAGGCTGACAACTGGGTCCACTGCCACAGCCCAGTTTTTTTGTGATTTGCCAAGTAAGTCGCTTTGTCAGGCCTGTTGTGCTCCAAATCTTTCAAGACGAGGAGAGCTTTCACTCGGCTGGCCGAGAAAATGGCCCATCAGTAATGAGAAATGGGTTGTACATTTTTAATACACATCAAACCGGCAATTAATTTCAAATATCTTTTTTTCATTTCGAGATTTGAAATTACATTAATTTTTATGTGTGGAGAATTTGTTGGATTTTATATTGATATACATTTATTTTTAAAATCAGTTTGAATGTGAGTCGAAATTTTGGGATTAAAAACACTTCGGACCGCACCGAAATATGCAAAATTTCGTATAATTTTTTAACCGTGGCCACGATATGGGCTGTAATGCTAACAAAAAGAATATGGGCTCCAAAAAAACCTTAATAATTAGCAAATGGGCTGTAAATTATTAGAAATAATGGTAGATGGGTTGTATGCCGTTTTCCACAGATTTGAGGCTTTCCTAAAAAAAGGTTGACGCACAAGCAATGACTGCTGGATGGCCATCCAACGGCTGTCGTGCTTCTTCAATCTCTGCTATTCCTGCTCCAGCCGCTCAAACAGGTGCCGGCAGGACTGCCTGCTCCCTCTTCCCCATGGCCGGCTCTGCTTCCGCGCAGGCCTCACCGCCCCACCGTACTCCCATCACTGGCCTAGCCAAAAAACGTTACCGCCGCTGACAGCTCGGACCCACCAGCTATATCTTCGCAAACAAGGAAGTGCCTCCTTATTACGCACAAAAAAATGAATACCCCCCTGTTAGCTGGGACCTAGTATAGTGGCAGGCTGACTTGTGGGCCTACTAAGTTGACGGGGACGGAGGGCTTTGTCAACTTAGTCAATATGCACGATTCTAGCTCCAGTGACCGTACGATGTCCATCCAACGGCCGTAGTGCTTCTTCAACCTCTGGTCTTCCTGCTCCAGCTGCCCAAACCAGCGCCGGTCGTGCCTCGTCCTCCTGCCTCCCGTGGCCGGCTGCGATGCGGCGGAGGCCTCACCGCCCCCTACTACTCCCACTGCTGGCCAGGCTATCCCTCTACTCACCCACACCCCCTGTTATTCTGCGGCGACGGCAGCCTCACACCGCAGCGAACCAGTGAACCCTCGTACTCCTCTCCGCGCGGGCTTCCACAGCTGTGTCTTCCCCGGCTCCGCGTCGTCCCCTTCCTAGGCCTCGTCGTCGTCCAGACCACCGCCCTGGTGCTCTCGGCGCGGCATGGTCAACGTGGTCAACGGCCGACTTCCATCGGAAGAGTACTGTACGTGGAGAGGCTGACAGCTGGGTCCAGGCGGCCGCAAGGAAGTGCCTCATTATTACGCGCAAAATAATTATTCCTCCACCTTATAGCAGGGACCCTCTGGACGGCCCGCCTTATTTCGTGAAAAAATTGTTTCCCACCTGACTGCTCGGACCCACCGGACGGGCCAGCGTATTTTGCGAAAAAAACGTTCCCCCCGCTGTCAGCTCGGACCCACCAGAAGTGCCTCCTTATTACGCACAAAAAAATGAATACTCCCCCTGCTAGCTGGGACCCACCCTGGTGGGAGGCTGACTTGTGGGCCTACTAAGTTGACAGGGGCGGGGGCCTTTGTCAACTTTAGTCAATATGAACGATTCTAGCTCAAGTGACCGTACGATGTCCATCCAATGGTTGTAGTGCTTCTTCAACCTCTGGTCTTCTTGCTCCAGCCGCCCAAAGCAGCGCCGGTCGTGCCACATGTTCTTGCCTCCCGTGGCCGGCTGTGCTGCCGCGGAGGCCTCACCGCCCCCTACTATTCCCACCGCTGGCCAGGCCCTGCGGCGACGGCAGCCTCCCACCGCAACCGAACCAGTGAACCCTCGTACTCCTCTCCGCGCGGGCTTCCACTGCCGCGTCTTCCCCGGCTCCCTGTCGTCCCCTTCCTAGGCCTCGCCGTCGTCCACCACCTTGGTGCTCTCGGCGCGGCGTGGTCAACATGGTCAAGGAACGACTTCCATCGGACATGGACTGTACGTGAAAAGGCTGACAGCTCGGTCCACGGCTGTAGCAAGGAAGTGCCTCCTTATTACGTGCAAAATAATTATTCCTCCACCTGATAGCGGGGACCCACCGGACGGACCACCGTATTTCGCGAAAAATCGTTTCCCCCCTGACTGCTGGGACCCACTGTTGGGGAACGTGGTAATTTCAAAAAAATTCCTACGCACACGCAAGATCATGGTGATGCATAGCAACAAGAGGGGAGAGTGTTGTCTACGTACCCTCGTAGACCGAAGCGGAAACGTTGACACAACATAGACGAAGTAGTCGTACGTCTTCCCGGTCCAACCGATCCAAGCACCGTTACTCCGGCACCTCCGAGTTCTTGGCACACGTTCAGCTCGATGACGCTCCCCGGGCTCCGATCCAGCAAAGCTTCGAGGAGGAGTTCAGTCAGCACGACGGCGTGGTGATGATCTTGATGTTCAACCGTCGCAGGGCTTCACCTAAGCACCGCTACAATATGATCGAGGTGTAATATCGTGGAGGGGGGCACCGCACACGGCTAAGGAACGATCACGAAGATCAACTTGTGTGTCTATGGGGTGCCCCCTGCCCCCGTATATAAAGGAGTGGAGGAGGGGAGGGCCGGCCCTCTCTATGGCGCGCCCTAGGGAGTACTACTCCCACCGGGAGTAGGATTCCCCCTTTCCTAGTCCAACTAGGAGTCCTTCCATGTAGTAGGAGTAGGAGACAAGGAAGGGGAAAGGAGAAGGGAAGGAAGGAGGGGGCGCAGCCCCTCCCCCTAGTCCAATTCGGACTAGGCCTTGGGGGGCGCGCGGCCTGCTCTAGGCAGCCCTTCTCTCTTTCCCATATGGCCCAATAAGGCCCAATACTTTTCCCCCATATTCCCATAACTCCCCGGTACCCCAAAAAATACCCGAACCACTCAAAATCTTTCCGATGTCCGAATATAGTCGTCCAATATATCGATCTTTACGTCTCAACCATTTCGAGACTCCTCGTCATGTCCCGGATCTCATTCGGGACTCCGAACTCCTTCGGTACATCAAAACTCATAAACTCATAATATAACTGTCATCGAAACCTTAAGCGTGCGGACCCTGCGGTTCGAGAACAATGCAGACATGATCGAGACATGTCTTCAGTCAATAACCAATAGCGGAACCTGGATGCTCATATTGGCTCCTACATATTCTTCGAAGATCTTTATCGGTCAGACCGCATAACAACATACGCTGTTCCCTTTGTCATCGGTATGTTACTTGCCTGAGATTCGATCGTCGGTATCTCAATACCTAGTTCAATCTCGTTACCGGCAAGTCTCTTTACTCGTTCCGTAATACATCATCTCGCAACTAACTCATTAGTTGCAATGCTTGCAAGGATTATGTGATGTGCATTACCGAGAGGGCCCAGAGATACCTCTCCGACAATCGGAATGACAAATTATAATCTCGAAATACGCCAACCCAACATCTACCTTTGGAGACACCTGTAGAGCTCATTTATAATCACCCAGTTAAGTTGTGACGTTTGGTAGCACACAAAGTGTTCCTCCGGCAAACGGGAGTTGCATAATCTCATAGTCATAGGAACATGTGTAAGTCATGAAGAAAGCAATAGCAACATACTAAACGATCGGGTGCTAAGCTAACGAATGGGTCATGTCAATCACATCATTCTCCTAATGATGTGATCCCGTTAATCAAATGACAACTCATGTCTATGGCTAGGAAACTTAACCATCTTTGATCAACGAGCTAGTCAAGTAGAGGCATACTAGTGACACTCTATTTGTCTATGTATTCACACATGTATTATGTTTCCGTTTAATACAATTCTAGCATGAATAATAAACATTTATCATGAAATAAGGAAATAAATAATAACTTTATTATTGCCTCTTGGGCATATTTCCTTCAGTCTCCCACTTGCACTAGAGTCAATAATCTAGTTCACATCGCCATGTGATTTAACAGCAATAGTTCACATCACCATGTGATTAACACCCATAGTTCACATCGATATGTGACCAACAGCAAAAGGGTTTACTAGAGTCAGTAATCTAGTTCACATCGCTACGTGATTAACACCCAAAGAGTACCAAGGTGTGATCATGTTTGCTTGTGAGATAATTTCAGTCAACTGGTCTGTCATATTCAGATCCGTAAGTATTTTGCAAATTTCTATGTCAACAATACTCTGCATGGAGCTACTCTAGCTAATTGCTCCCACTTTCAATATGTATCTAGACCGATACTTCGAGTCATCTAGATTAGTGTCAAAACTTGCATCGACGTAACCCTTTACGACGAACCTTTTGTCACCTCCATAATCGAGAAACTTATCCTTATTCACACTAAGGATAATTTTGACCGCTGTCTAGCGATCTACTCCTAGATCACTATTGTACTCCCTTGCTAAACACAGTGTAGGGTATACAATAGATCTGGTACACAACATGGCATACTTTATAGAACCTATGGCCAAGGCATAGGGAATGACTTTCATTCTCTTTCTATCTTGTGCAGTGGTCGGGTTTTGAGTCTTACTCAATTTCACACCTTGTAACACAGGCAAGAACTCTTTCTTTGACTATTCCATTTTGAACTACTTCAAAATCTTGTCAAGGTATGTACTCAAAACTTATCAAGCGTCTGGATCTATCTCTATAGATCTTGATGCTTAATATGTAAGCAGCTTCACCAAGGTTCTTCTTCGAAAAACTCCTTTCAAATACTCCTTTATGCTTCGTAGAATAATTCTACATTATTTCCGATCAACAATATGTCATTTACATATACTTATCAGAAATGTTGTAGTGCTCCCACTCACTTTCTTGTAAATACAGGCTTCACCACAAGTCTGTATAAAACTATATGCTTTGATCAACTTATCAAAGCGTATATTCCATCTCTGAGATGCTTGGACCAGTCCATAGATGGATCGCTGGAGCTTGCATATTTTGTTAACACCTTTAGGATCGACAAAACTTTCTAGTTGCATCGTATACAACTCTTTAATAAATCCATTAAGGAATTCACTTGTTTATCCATTTGCTGGATTTCATAAAATGCGGCAATTGCTAACATGATTCAGACAGACTTTAAGCATCGATATGAGTGAGAAAATCTCATCGTAGTCAACACCCTCAACTTTCTAGACACTAACATTACCGTCAGCGTCAGTCTTCTTCTTGAAGATCCATTTATTCTCAATTGCTTGCCGATCATCGGGCAAGTCAACCAAAGTCCATACTTTTTTCTCATACATGGATCCCATCTCAGATTTCATGGCTTCAAGCCATTTTGCGGAATCTGGGCTCACCGTCGCTTCTTCATAGTTCGTAGATTCATCATGATCTAGCAGCATGATTTCCAGAACAGGATTACCATACCACTCTGGTGCGGATCTTACTCTGGTTGATCTACAAGGTTCAGTAATAACTTGATCTGAAGTTTCATGATCATCATCATTAACTTCCTCACTAATTGGTGTAGGTGTCACAGAAACCGTTTTCTGTGATGAACTACTTTCCAATAAAGGAGCAGGTACAATTACCTCATCAAGTTCTACTTTCCTCCCAATCACTTCTTTCAAGAGAAACTCCTTCTCTAGAAAGGATCCATTCTTAGCAACGAATGTCTTGCCTTCGGATCTGTGATAGAAGGTGTACCCAACAGTCTCCTTTGGGTATCCTATGAAGACACATTTCTCCGATTTGGGTTTGAGCTTATCAGGACAAAACCTTTTCACATAAGCATCACAACCCCAAACTTTAAGAAATGACAACTTTGGTTTCTTGCTAAACCATAGTTCATATAGTGTCGTATCAACGGATTTAGATTGATGACGCTCCCCGGGCTCCGATCCAGCAAATCTTCAAGGAGGAGTTCCGTCAGCACGACGGCGTGGTGACGATCTTGATGTTCAACCGTCGCAGGGCTTCGCCTAAGCACCGCTACAATATGATCGAGGTGTAATATTATGGACGGGGGCACCGCACACGGCTAAGGAACGATCACGAAGATCAACTTGTGTGTCTATGGGGTGCCCCCTGCCCCCGTATATAAAGGAGTGGAGGAGGGGAGGGCTGGCCCTCTCTATGGCGCACCCTAGGGAGTCCTACTCCCACCGGGAGTAGGATTCCCCCTTTCCTAGTCCAACTAGGAGTCCTTCCATGTAGTAGGAGTAGGAGACAAGGAAGGGGAAAGGAGAAGGGAAGGAAGGAGGGGGCGCAGACCCTCCCCCTAGTCCAATTTGGACTAGGTCTTGGGGGGCGCGCGGCCTGCTCTAGGCAACCCCTCTCTCTTTCCCGTATGGCCCAATAAGGCCCAATACTTTTCCCCCGTATTCCCATAACTCCCCGGTACCCCGAAAAATACCCGAACCACTCAAGACCTTTCCGATGTCCGAATATAGTCGTCCAATATATCGATCTTTACGTCTCGACCATTTCGAGACTCCTTGTCATGTCCCCGATCTCATTTCGGACTCCGAACTCCTTCGGTACATCAAAACTCATAAACTCATAATATAACTGTCATCGAAACCTTAAGCGTGCGGACCCTACTGTTCGAGAACAATGTAGACATGACCGAGACACGTCTCCGGTCAATAAACAATAGCGGAACCTGGATGCTCATATTGGCTCCTACATATTCTACGAAGATCTTTATCGGTCAGACCGCATAACAACATACGTTGTTCCCTTTGTCATCGGTACGTTACTTGCCTGAGATTCGATCGTCGGTATCTCAATACCTAGTTCAATCTCGTTACTGGCAAGTCTCTTTACTCCTTTCGTAATACATCATCTCGCAACTAACTCATTAGTTGCAATGCTTGCAAGGCTTATGTGATGTGCATTACCGAGAGGGCCCAGAGATACCTCTCCGACAATCGGAGTGACAAATCCTAATCTTGAAATACGCCAACCCAACATCTACCTTTGGAGACACCTGTAGAGCTCCTTTATAATCACCCAGTTACGTTCTGACGTTTGGTAGCACATAAAGTGTTCCTCCGGCAAACGGGAGTTGCATAATCTCATAGTCATAGGAACATGTATAAGTCATGAAGAAAGCAATAGCAACATACTAAACGATCGGGTGCTAAGCTAACGAATGGGTCATGTCAATCACATCATTCTCCTAATGATGTGATACCGTTAATCAAATGACAACTCATGTCTATGGCTAGGAAACTTAACCATCTTTGATCAACGAGCTAGTCAAGTAGAGGCATACTAGTGACACTCTGTTTGTCTATGTATTCACACATGTATTATGTTTCCGGTTAATACAATTCTAGCATGAATAATAAACATTTATCATGAAATAAGGAAATAAATAATGATTTTATTATTGCCTCTAGGGCATATTTCCTTCACCCACTAGCTACATCTTCGCACGCAGGGAAGTGCCTGACAGTCGGGACCCACCTGGTCGAAGCGTACGTAGCATTGTCACTCTGGTCGCGAACATGTACGTACATACTGGTCGATGTAGTGGCGCGCTCATGTCGTAGTAGAGGCGTGCACGTGTCGTAGTAGAGGCGCGCACGTAGCATGTACACATACGTACAGCGGCCAGGGTGCAACAAAGAAAATACGGCCACGTATGTGTACATACGGGCGGGGTCTCGAACGCCTACTCACGCATACGTACAGCCAGGGTTCGTGTACATGGCTGGGTTGGAACGGAGAAACGGCGTCGTCGTCGTGTTCATGGGGAGGCAACGGAACGCGTCATGTTCATGGGGAGGCAACAGAATGCGTCGCGTTCATCGGGAGGGCTTGGACGGAACAGGCGATGGAAACGAGGCCTGGCGTACCGCAGAACGGAGGAAACGGCCTTGTGTTCGACCGGCCACGTTCGAAACGGGATCCTGTTCATCGGGAGGGGTATGGCGTACCGCAAAACGGAGGAAACGGACCTCCTACGGTCGAAACGGGGGTCCTGTTGATCGGGAGGGGTGTGGCGTACCGCAAAACGGAGGAAACGGACCTCCTACGGTTGAAACAGGGGTCCTGTTCATCGGGAGGGGTGTGGCGTACCGCAAAACGGGACTCCACGAGATACTGTTCATCTCCACCGTCGACCCCCTCCAGCCTCCACGAGCTACTGTTCATCCACCGTCGACTTCCTCCAGCCTCCACCTGCGACTGTTCATCCACGGGCTCTTGTTCATCTAGCCTCCACCGCGCGCTACTCCACCGGCTACTGTTCAACCAGCCCTCTCCACGGACTCCTGTTCAACCACCCCTCCACAGGCTACTGTTCATCCTGCCCTCCACCATCTACTGTTCATCCAGCCCTCCACAGGGTGGTCCTGTTCATCCAGCCCTCCACGGGGTCCTGTTCATCCAGCCCCAACCGGCTCGATCCATCGGGGTCCTGTTCATCCAGAGGCAACACCAAGGAGTCCTGTTCAACAACCCCCACTGGGAACTGTTCATCCAACCCCCCCCCCCCCCCCCCCCGCAACGCTCACTGTTCATCCAGAGGCAACATCGATCGGCTTCAGTTAGCAGCAGTAGCGAAGGAATCGCTCGATCGGGTTTAGTTAACAGCCACCGATCGATCGCTCGGGTTCAGTAACGCGTAGCCTGCAGTGCAATCGCTCGGGTTCAGTTAGAGCCCAACGCCTCGCTCGGGTTTAGTTAGAGCCAACGCCTCGCACACACGCGTGTACCTGTATGATAGAAACGTGCATCGCTCGGCCCCCGACCTCCCACCGTAACCGGGAACTCTCTGAAATTTTCCTCGCCCTCGCTTCTACCATGGTTTTTTCCGTCATGGACGGCACAAAGAATGTCATGCAGCTGCGTCTCCGACCCGCCCAGGACGAAAAGCCCATTTTCTGTCATGATTTTTTGTCATAGAAGTAGGAGCCCACCACATCTATGATGATACTGGGTTTTGTCACAATTATCGTCATAGAAGTGTCATATGTATGACAGAAAAAATTTCGTTCGGCTCATAATGTCACGGATGTGTCTTTTTTTTTTGTAGTGTAAGCTCTACGAAAATATCACCGGAGGCGTAAACTGTGGAGGGAGGCGACGCACACAGCTTGGAACAATTGTGTGTTAGAGGTGCCTCCCCCCCCCCCCGCCCCCGTGTATAAAGGAGGGAGACGGGAGGAGGCTGGCCTAGGGGCGCCCCACTGGGAGGAGTCCCACTTGGACTCCTAGTCCAATTTGGCCCCCTTTCCTTTTACCGGAGAGGGAAAGGGGGAAGAAGAGGGAGAAGGAGAAGGAAAGGGGGCGCCGTCCCCTCCCCTAGTCCAACTCGGACTCCTCACTTATGGGGCGCGCCCGCCCTTGTGGTCTAGTGTGCTTCCCTCCCAAGGCCCACATGGCCCATATTACCCCCGAGGTGGTTCCGGTAACCCCCCCCCCCCCCCCCGGTACTCCGATATGTACCCATTTCACTCCGGAACACTTCCGGTGTCTGAATACCATCGTCCAATATATTAATCTTTACCTCTAGACCATTGCAAGACTCCTCGTTCACATAACTCAAACAATACAAATCGTCATCGAATGTTAAGCGTGCGTACCCTACGGGTTCGAGAACTATGTAGACATGACCGAGACACCTCTCTGGTCAATAACCAATAGCAGAACATGGAAGTTCATATTGGTTCCCACATATTCTACAAAGATCTTTATCGGTCAAACCGTAATGACAACACACGTTGTTCCCTTTGTCATTGGTATGTTACTTGCCCAAGATTCGATCATCGGTATCTTCATACCTAGTTCAATCTCGTTCTGTAATACAACATCCCGTAACTAACTCATTAGTCACTTTGCTTGCAAGGCTTCATATGATGTGCACTACCGAGAGGGCCCAGAGATACCTCTCCGATACTCGGAGTGACAAATCCTAATCTCGATATGTGCCAACCCAGCAGACACTTTCGAAGATACCTGTAGAGCATCTTTATAATCACCCATTTATGTTGTGACATTTGATAGAACACAAGGCATTCCTCTGGTGTCCGGGAGTTGCATAATCTCATAGTCGGAGGAACATGTATTTGGCATCAAGAAAGCAGTAGTAATAAAACTGAACGATCAATATGCTAAGCTAACGGATGGGTCATGTCCATCACATCATTCTCTTAATGCAGTGATCTCGTTCATCAAATGACAACACATGTCTATGGCTAGGAAACTTAACCATCTTTGATTAATGAGCTAGTCTAGTAGAGGCCTACTAGGGACACATTGTTTTGTCTATGTATCCACAAATGTATCAAGTTTCCGGTTAATACAATTCTAGCATGAATAATAAACATTTATCATGAATAAGGAAATATAAAATAATAACTTTATTATTGCCTCTAGGGCATATTTCCTTCAGCGGCTCCATATCTGGTACTGGTGGGGGATTGTTGACTACTTTAATGATTGGTTGTTGGGCCTGAACTGGTAGAACAAGTGGAAATGGGCCTGGCCCAACTGGTCCAACTGCCACATTCAAATCTAGCAAACCTGGTTGTATTGGTGCCAATGGACAATTGGCAGAAGCATCAGTGCTAGCAGTGTTGCCAGATGGGCCATCCTAAATGGTAATGCTACTATTAGCATTGTCTCCTTCAGCCATAACATCTGCTTCTAGAGGCTCCATAATGTCATTAAGTGCCAAAAGTTCTCCCTGATGAAGCTCCTGGTCAATAAGATCCTTTGACATGGCCCAATGGCCCCAACCTGGTAGGTCTCCTTCCTCTTCTTCCTCTGCATCCTCTTCTTCCATCATGTTAGGGTTATGGCCCTCATTATTCATGTCGCGACCGGTTTTCCGGACATTAATTTCTAGAAAATGGTCGTCGTGCTCACCAGCCCCAGGATTACTGTTAGCTGATGAGGCATCAACTTGATACAGAAATTCCAAGCAAAATACACAATATGTAGTACAAGACCATTCTGGCCTGTGAGTACAACAACAGGTTTCTAGTGGTTGATGGCGGGAGCAATTTATGAAGCATCTATGCCCGTGGAACTCCATTTCCCACGGGAACAGCTGACCAGGCTAACTCCTACCTTCGCGGGGCTGCTATCACCATTGCTTAGTTTCCGGGGCTGTCGTTGCAACGCTCCTCTCCATGCAGAAATCTGGCCAAGAAAATAGCCAGGGACAAGCCAGTGAGTACTTTGAATGTACTCGCAAACATTAAGAACACAGGTATAATATAGCCACAGATAATCATGCTTTCAAATATTCTATGATGACCTCGACAGTTATGAAATAAGATTCATGATGCACGCAATTAGCTCACTTAAATAAATCATGGGTGAACAATCAGGGTGTAAAAATAACAAGTACCGATCGGGTGTCTGAAGCGACACCTCGAAAGGGTAACAATATGAAGCATGCCTCAGTCGGGCGTCTGAGCGACACCACAGAAAGGGCTTATAAGTAAATGAAATAACAAACATGCCGCAGTCGGGCGTCTGAGCGACGCCACATAAAGGGCTTATAAGTAAATTAAATAACAAGCATGCCACAGTCGGGCGTCTGAGGGACGCCACATAAAGGGCTTATAATTAAGTAAATTAAATAACAAGCATGCCACAGTCAGGCGTCTGAGCGACGCCACAAAAAGGGCTTATAAGTAAATTAAATAACAAGCATGCCACAGTCGGGCGTCTGAGCGACGCCACAAAAAGGGCTTATAAGTAAATTAAGTAACAAGCATGCCACAGTCGGGCGTCTGAGCGACGCCACATAAGGGGCTTATAAGTAAATGAAATAACCAACATGCCACAGTCAGGCGTCTGAGCGACGCCACATAAAGGGCTTATAAAATAATCACCGTGAATATCCAGGAAGTATAACCATTCCAGGGTTATTCGATAATGCCAATAATATAACGGGTTAGTCCGCAACAAAAATCATAATCATCCCAAGTCTCAAATCATGATCTCAGTTCTGGTTTAACAGTTTCTCCTCCGAAGACCGACACTAAGACCGACACTAGACCCATCCCAGACTGTAATCCTTAACCAAGGACACGGCTATTCGAATAGGTTTAATCTTTGTAGAGAGTGTACTCTTTACCCACTAGTAACGGATTCCTTTAGTCCATCCGGACTAATTCCGTCTACGGCCTTTTAGTTGAAAACACACCTAGCTTGCACACACCAGCTTAACTCACCGGTGTCTGGAATCGCCCACGACACTTGTTAAGCAAAACTCTAACTGGGGAGGCTACAACCTCGCGTGGCATGGCGTCAAATTTATATCGCGCGCTCTAAGGGGTGGCCTCCCCTCTCGGTCCCAACCGGAAACACCCATGCCCCCGGACCAGGTGGCCTGTCTACCGACTACAGCTGGTATCTTCCACCATGGCCTCTCTGTACGGTGTGTGCTTGAAAGGGGTTGACGACTTACTGAACCGTACCCTACATCCGGCAGGGACAAGTGGTAGTACGAGGCAAGTATGGGGGTTACTGGAACAAGACTCGATCTGCGGTCGACTCAGGAGGTTGATAAATTTCCTGCATGACATGTATAGCAAAAATGTTTCAACCAACATATCAACACTCATTATACCTTACCATGCCATACTGGACATAACCGTCCCAACGGAGACCGGCGATAAGCTCACGCCTACCCAAGGCAGAGGCTTTCCCGGATACCTTTCCGGCATGCATGCAAGGCACATGAGGATGATTACCATCACATTTATGTTCATTCCCAACAGCAAGGAAATCACTAATATGCATCCATGCAAAATGATCATATCACATGAAATAACAAATTCTCCGAGATAAAATGGTGTTATAAACGTGTCAACTAACACACCAAAAATATTATTCCAGGGTTCAGAATGCTTGCCTTCAAGATGTGTAGAGGCAGGGTGCATCCTAGAACTTTTTTTGAAAGCTTTCTTCTCTTCCAAAAATCCTATTTTGAAAATATTGGAATTAATACACGATTTCAAATCAGCACAAGAAAGTAGTTTGAAAAAAATTCAAATAATTCATCAAAAAAACTAGACAGAATTTGAGAGATGTAGGAAAAAGAATCAATTCATTTGGAGTTATATTCAAAAAGTTATAGGCAGTCAAAGTTGTGGTCAAAATATGTTATTTAAAAAAAACAGAAAAGAAAACGTTTCAAATAAACATGTACACGTCGAAAGCGTATTTTGGGTTTACGTTTCCACTAACTCCAGCTTGGACCGCGCGTGGGTCACTGACAGTGGGCCCGCCTGGCCCACTGGTCAGGTTTGACCGGTCCATCTCTCCCTCCTCTTCCTCTGCCCGAACGGCGGCGGGGCAACGGCGATCAACATCGGCGAACGGCGGCTCCCCGTGTATTCCAGAGGGTCTGGATGGATCCGCGAGACCGGGGCGGTCCTCTCGGTGGTCGTTGGGTAGACGGGGGTGGAAGGAGTCGTCAGCGGTGAGCTTCGCGGTGGAGGGGGCTTCGGGAGCAAAGTGAGTTTGGGGCTGCGGTGGCTCCCGATCAAAATCGAGCAGGGGGACGGGTTCACGGGAGGAAGAGCGAGTTCCTGGTGAAGAGAACGGAGAGGGGGAGGCCCTGGTGGCGCCGAAATGGCCAGGGCAGTGGCGGCGCCTGCGGTTGCCGGAGATGGGGAAGGAGAACTCCCCGGGTCGATTGGCTGCCAATGGGGGTCCTAGGGAGATGGCTTGGGACTGCCTGTTTGCGGAGACGAGCACGGGGCTCCTTAAATAGGAGATCGGGGTCGGTTCCGCGGTGGTGGATGAGGATGCCGGCGAACCGACGTTCCATAGCTTGCAGGGCATCGTGGCGAGGCTGGGGATGGCGGCAGGAGCTAGCGGACGAGCGGGCATTGCTCCATGGGCGAGCTGGCGAACGGGAGTGGCTTGGGCGGCGCTGAACTGAGCAGGGGCTGTCGGCGGCCATGGCCGCTAGTTCCTGGCCTGTCGGGGACATGGCGAGGGCTCTTGGCATGTTGCGGTGAGGAGTGGAGTGAGTGGCGTGGCTTTGCAGAGCGGCAAAGCCCAGGAGCACGACGCGTCGGCTCGGGTGCGGCACGTGCAAAACGCGTGCTCTGCTCGCGCCCAAAGCATGCACGGAGCATGCTCGGCGAAATGCCAGTGCATGCTACAGAGCTTGGGTGAGGCTGGCACTTAGCAGACCTAGGCTAGGAGTATTGGGGAGTCTAGTGGACATGTTAGTCTGCCCAGAGGTGCAAGTTCACAGTGCAATGACAAAAGTCATGTCAAAACTGTTCATGCACTCAAGGTGTTTGATAAAATGCCACAGGCACCTAGGCATTACTTGGAGTGGTCAAAATCTCCAGATGGTGGTCTCATTAGATGCATAAGAGGGTGGTGAGGTTAGTTTGTCAAAAGCAGAAACTTGTTAGTGCAAGTTTTGCAGAACTTCAACTCTAGATAGGAGATAAATGGCATCATTTCACGAACCAAAAATGGTCCAATAGGTGCATGCTCTTGTACTTAGGGGTTTTGTAGGGTTGACTACATGTAGGAGAAAGCACAAGGTCACTTGAGCAAAAATAAATGGGGTTGCAGTAGAAACCACAAGACTGGACCAGAATGGAAAAGAGGTTGATTCACTCAAAATTTTCAAAGAACAACACTAGGTTTTTGCATAAAGTTGAATTGCACGCTACCACTATCATCCCATAATTTTGATGAAGGCTAGAAAGAAATTTTTAAAAGTGTTATAGTGCAAAATTGCCTCTGGACCAGAGAAGAAAATTGGGTGTAGAGTTCAAAATATTTCATGAATAAAATATATTTTTGTATAAAAGTGATTTAAAAACACCACAAGACATCTCCAAATTTTGGTTGGGATTTTAAGTGAATTTATCAAATGGTTGTAGTTCAAATATGGTCGTTTAACCTTGAAAAACCATTTTCAAGAAAATAAAGATCAAGCAACTTAATTATGTAATTAGTTCTACTAATAAAAGAAGAGTTTTTATAGAGAGGTTAAACAGGTCCAATAACATATTTGAAAAGTTTTTACTTTAGGGGAAAACTCCATAATAACAAGGGAGAAAATGGTTCAAAAATCAAAAGGGAGCACAGAAAATAAAATTTTTAATTTCCTGGAAAAAATTTAATTTATTAAAACAAGGCCAAAATTTTCGGGTGCCACAACACTAACCCCCTTAAGAAAAATCTCGTCCTCGAGATTTGTTAAAAAACTGTTTTAAGAAAAAATTATATGCAATAGAAATGTGGCTACAGTGAGAGGGCAATAAGTGGTGTAAAACCACAGTGTGGATACTGGCGCTGCATGGAAAAATGTACGGCTAAAAACAAAAACGAGAGGTTTCTACGCTGGATATAAATTTAGACTAAATTCTAAATTTAGGAATACGCTGGTCGTACCCGAGAGCACAGTGCTCTCTCTGGCTGACAGGTGGACCCAGGGCCCACTGTCGGCCTCTTCTTCTTCCTCTGGCTCTTTCTTCTTCCTCTCTCCCACTCTCTTTCTGTGCTTTTTCCACCGGCGACGTTTAGCGCGTAGGGCATCTAGGCCGTACCGCGGTAGTGCGCGGCATGCTAGCTGCCGGGGTAGCGTGCACTCACCTCGCGGGCCAGCGGGCTATCGGCACTGCTCGCGGATTCGACTCCGAACACCGGCGATCGGGCGACGAGGGGCGTTGGTGGACTTTGCCCACCGTACACCGAGCTCGAGCTATAAAACAGCCAAGGTGCCTCTCTCTTCTTCCTCACACCTGGCCTTGCTTCTCCTTCTCCTTCTTATTCCTCCATATCTGTCTACAGAAGCTCGGGTGAGGCACTAATAGCGGAGGCGATGCCGGACTGGTTTGCGATCCTGGTATGCGGAGGGCTGGCGACACTGCTGGGGCTCTCCGTGCTCCTGTGCGCGATGATCCTCGATGATCGTTGCGATGCTGCAGCTCGGGTGTTGGCTCTCCGCGGTGGTGATGATCACGAGGAGTAGGTGGGGTGTGCCGGGTGCTAACTGTTGTTCGGGGGTGCTTAGTCAGATGTAACACCGTTGCAAAGTTTTGCAAACAGTGTACGTGTTCGAATGATTATGGTTGTGAGTCTGTTGCCGTGGTGTTGCGTGAAATAAAATAATCCACTTCGTGAGAAGGTGCAGATGCAGCAACTCAGGGAAAAGAAATCTCACTCCAGGATTATCCGCGGGAGAAAACAGTAATACACTAGAGTCAAACCGCAACCGAACCACTCACATTAATCGAAACTAAAATATTGGCTTGCTGCGCAAACTCGGGGTACCACGCATGAGTTACAACTTATAAATAATTGTTGCAATAATAAACACAGCGGCGACGTTTATAATGCAAATGGTAACTGGATGGGGTCTCGAGAAAATGTCTCTGGTACTGGGATACATGTTGGGGAACGTAGTAATTTCAAAAAAATTCCTACGCACACGCAAGATCATGGTGGTGCATAACAACGAGAGGGGAGAGTGTTGTCTACGTACCGTCGTAGACCAAAGCGGAAGCGTTGACGCAATGTAGAGGAAGTAGTCGTACGGCTTCCCGGTCCAACCGATCCAAGCACCGTTACTCCGGCACCTCCGAGTTCTTAGCACACGTTCAGCTCGATGACGCTCCCCGAGCTCCGATCCAGCAAAGCTTCGGGGATGAGTTTCGTCAGCACGACGGCGTGATGACGATGATGATGTTCTACCGACTATGGGCTTCGCCTAACCACCGCAACAATATGACCGAGGTGGAATATGGTGGAGGGGGGCACCGCACACGGCTAAGGAACGATCACGAAGATCAACTTGTGTGTCCATGGGGTGCCCCCTGCCCCCGTATATAAAGGAGTGGAGGAGGGGAGGGCCGGCCCTCTCTATGGCGCGCCCTAGGGGAGTCGTACTCCCACCGGGAGTAGGATTCCCCCTTTCCTAGTCCAACTAGGAGTCCTTCCATGTATTAGGAGTAGGAGACAAGGAAGGGGAAGAGGGAAGAGAAGGAAGGAGGGGGCGCCGCCCCTCCCCCTAGTCCAATTCGGACTAGTCAATGGGGGGGCGCGCGGTCTGCCTCTCCCTCTCCCCTAAAGCCCAATAAGGCCCATATACTTCTTCCCCGTATTCCCGTAACTCCCCGGTACTCCCGAAAATACCCGAACCACTCAGAACCTTTCCGATGTCCGAATATAGTCGTCCAATATATCTATCTTTACGTCTCGACCATTTCGAGACTCCTCGTCATGTCCCCGATCTCATCCGGGACTCCGAACTCCTTTGGTACATCAAAACTCATAAACTCGTAATATAAGTGTCATCGAAACCTTAAGCGTGCGGACCCTACGATTCGAGAACAATGTAGACATGACCGAGACACGTCTCCGGTCAATAATCAATAGCGGGACCTGGATGCCCATATTGGTTCCTACATATTCTACGAAGATCTTTATCGGTCTGACCGCATAACAACATACGTTGTTCCCTTTGTCATCGGTATGTTACTTGCCCGAGATTCGATCCTCGGTATCCAATACCTAGTTCAATCTCATCGCCGGCAAGTCTCTTTACTCGTTCCGTAATACATCATCTCACAACTAACACATTAGTTGCAATGCTTGCAAGGCTTATGTTATGTGCATTACCGAGAGGGCCTAGAGATACCTCTCCGACTATCGGAGTGACAAATCCTAATCTCGAAATACGCCAACCCAACAAGTACCTTTGGAGACACTTGTAGAGTACCTTTATAATCACCTAGTTACATTGTGACGTTTGGTAGCACACAAAGTGTTCCTCCGGTAAACGGGAGTTGCATAATCTCATAGTCATAGGAACATGTATAAGTCATGAAGAAAGCAATAGCAACATACTAAACGATCGAGTGCTAAGCTAATGGAATGGTTCATGTCAATCAGATCATTCAACTAATGATGTGACCTCGTTAA
Organism: Aegilops umbellulata; assembly: GCA_032464435.1. NCBI lineage: Eukaryota > Viridiplantae > Streptophyta > Magnoliopsida > Poales > Poaceae > Aegilops > Aegilops umbellulata. The sequence goes on along the minus strand of CP136055.1, from coordinate 548,031,720 downwards.
TCAAATAACAACTCTTTGTCCATGGTTAGGAAACATAACCATCTTTGATTAACGAGCTAGTCAAGTAGAGGCATACTAGTGACACTCTGTTTGTCTATGTATTCACACGTGTATTATGTTTCCGGTTAATACAATTCTAGCATGAATAATAAACATTTATCATGAAATAAGGAAATAATAACTTTATTATTGCCTCTAGGGCATATTTCCTTCAATACACTCTTCTTCTATTGGGGAAAGTGGATTGACCAGTCGATGAATGCGTCTTTCCTGGTCGGGCCTTAGTGATCTGCCGATGGCGATCTGAGGATTTAAATCCATGAGGCTCTGGAGATAACCAATCACACGTTGGGTTAAACGTTCTTGAGCGATGACGTACTGGACAAGGTTGGCCAGAACTGGGTCTCTCTCAATTCGTCCACCGGGAAAAGATGTTACTTCTCCGGGTGCTGCGCGGCTCGGAAAGTAATAATACCCTCATTCGCTGGCATAGGGTACCGCGAATCGAAGGCGAGCAAGCGCTTCGTAAGCAGCAGCTTCTATGGCCATATGTGGGGTTGGCATGGATTTCCCTACGAAGGAGACCTCTGTTGGGTCTTGGTTTGAGTTTACGGGAGGAATGTGTACTGCTGCCCAATATCTCGAGGTGGACTGGGTGATTCTCGATTTGAACAGCTCGTACTGGGGTGGCTGGGTAGCGCCCATGGTACTGCAGGTAAAATCCCACAATATCTTGACAAAACTACCCGGGGTTGCATCTGGAGTTCTCAGATAAATACTAGGGCTCGGCATGGCAGGAAATGGTTGTGACGATGGTCCACAAGGTGAGGGGTTCCTGGCAAGGTCACGCGATGGTCTTTTTATAGCACCGGGGCTGGGTCACTTTTACCGTGGTGAATGGTAAAGAAAATTCCAGATCTGCTCCAAAGATCGGGGTCAAGCCACAGATACACACATTTCACAGAGGTGACGTGTTACTGTGGGGGTTGTCTGGGAGGTTTTTGGTAACTGTGTCTGGGATAGAAATCTATACTGCATGCTAGTATATCCATGCAAGCTACTATTTAAAACAGAGGCACGACAACAGGCGGCGTTTATTTACATGTCACATGATTACAAAGCGAGGATACACTGGAACTTGATACTACTCGCGTGACTTAGTCTACCTCGTTTACATCCAAGCGGGCGTGCCTTGTGGATGTCGAGACCTCTCCACGGTTCTCACTGTCGGAATGTGCTAGAGTGGGTTGAAGGGCTGCAGGCTCGGGGTAGCGATGATGACCATCTCGGGGATTGTTGGCCACAACCCCGTTGGAGTGTGCTCCCAAGAGACGACGAAGCACTTCTGGGGTTATCGGAGTACCTTGGCCGACGGCTGGGGCAGACCTCAGGGACTCGATCGGGTGTCCAAACAGCACGACTGGGTTGTCGGCGTTGGGCTCGTTTTCTTCTCTCGCCGGGGCTCGACGAACCAGCTCTCCACGAGCTGCGATCAGATCAGTGGTGATTTGATCGCACAGTTCCTCTAGTGACCCCACATAGCGCACCAGGTGCAACAATGCAGGATCTGTCTCGTGATCTCCGTTGGCAACTAGGGGTGGTCTACCATACCCTTCATGTCTGGGGAACGAGCGACAGTTAACTCTAGGCGACAGGTGCCGGAGATGGACTATAGCTTCTCGAGCAGCTAGTTGGATGGCTTGTGGCTCAAAGGAAGTTGTTCTTCCGGTGAACCTGCAGGGGCGCTCGGGCGTTAGACCCCTACCGTAAATGTGTATAGTGGCCCAGAATTGTCGGCTCTCACCGCTCATGGGTCCTTGGTACACAACATATTCTGAGGTCTCTTCTAACGCATAGGCACGACGGGTGAGGTTTGCGAGTATGGTCACAAAGCCTCCAAGGTTGGTTGCTGTGGTCTCATTGTGCACGACGGGGCCAGGCATTGTGGCTTGGTTTGGGGTAGCGGCTGTGCTGTGCTGGGTTGAAGCTAGTGTGCCCTTTTTATAGGAAAAGGGGACGGAGTCTTCCTTCGCACGCTTGCGAAAAAGGACTATTTAGGGGCCGGTTACTGGCGCGTGATCGACGGCTAGGCTGGTAGGTTGGGCACCGACTGCCAAAAGGTGTCGGGTCACTGTGTGGCCATCTTGCATGAGAAGCTTGGCTGGGGTTTGGTTATGGTCTGGTGGGTTGGTTTGCCTAAGTTTATTGACCTGGCTAAGATAGGATTAGCCAATGGTCAGCCTGGCTCTGATACCAAGTCTGTCGCGACCGGTTTTCCGGACATTAAATTCCAGAAAATGGACGTCGTGCTCACCAGCCCCAGGATTACTGTTAGCTGATGAGGCATCAACTTGATATAGAAATTCCAAGAAAAATACACAATATGTAGTACAAGACCATTCTGTCCTGTGAGTACAACAACAGGTTTCTAGTGGTTGATGGCAGAAGCGGTTTATGAAGCATCTATGCCTGTGGAACTCCATTTCCCACGGGAACAGCTGACCAGGCTAACTCCTATCTTCGCGGGGCTGCTATCATCATTGCTTAGTTTCCGGGGCTGTCATCGCAACGCTCCTCTCCATGCAGAAATCTGGCCAAGACAATATCCAGGAACAAGCCAGTGAGTACTTTGAATGTACTCGCAAACATTAAGAACACAGGTATAATATAGCCACAGATAATCATGCTTTCAAATATTATATGATCACCTCGACAATTATGAAATAAGATTCATGATGCACGCAATTAGCTCACTTAAATAAATCATGGGTGAACAATCAGGGTGTAAAAATAACAAGTACCGATCGGGTGTCTGAAGCGACACCTCGAAAGGCTAACAATATGAAGCATGCCTCAGTCGGGCGTTTGAGCGACACCACAGAAAAGGCTTATAAGTAAATGAAATAACAAACATGCCGCAGTCGGGCATCTGAGCGACGCCACATAAAGGGCTTATAAGTAAATTAAATAACAAGCATGCCACAGTCGGGCGTCTGAGCGAAGCCACATAAAGGGCTTATAAGTAAATTAAATAACAAGCATGCCACAGTCGGGCGTCTGAGCGACGCCACAAAAAGGGCTTATAAGTAAATTTAATAACAAGCATGCCACAGTCGGGCGTCTGAGCGACGCCACAAAAAGGGCTTATAAGTAAATTAAATAACAAGCATGCCATAGTCGGGCGTCTGAGCGACGCCACATAAAGGGCTTATAAGTAAATGAAATAACCAACATGCCACAGTCGGGTGTCTGAGCGACGCCACATAAAGGGCTTATAAAATAATCACAGTGAATATCCAGGAAGTATAACCGTTCCAGGGTTATTCGATAATGCCAATAATATAACGGGTTAGTCCGCAACAAAAATCATAATCATCCCAAGTCTCAAATCATGATCTCAGTTCTGGTTTAACAATTTCTCCTCCGAAGACCGACACTAAGACCGACACTAGACCCATCCCAGACTGTAATCCTTAACCAAGGACACGACTATTCGAATAGGTTTAATATCTACAGAGAGTGTACTCTTTATCCACTAGTAACGGATTCCTTTAGTCCATCGTGACTAATTCCGTCTACGGCCTTTTAGTTGAAAACACACCTAGCTTGCACACACCGGCTTAACTCACCGGTGTCTGGAATCACCCACGACACTTGTTAAGCAAAACTCTAAGTGGGGAGGCTACAACCTCGCGTAACATGGGATCATATTTATATCGCGCGCTCTAAGGGGTGGCCTCCCCTCTCGGTCCCAACCGGAAACACCCATGCCCCCGGACCAGGTGGCCTGTCTACCGACTACAGCCGGTATCTTCCACCATGGCCTCTCTGTACGGTGTGTGCTTGAAAGGGGTTGACGACTTACTGAACCGTACCCTACCTGCAGCAGGGACAAGTGGTAGTACGAGGCAAGTATGGGGGTTAATGGAACAAGATTCGATCTGCGGTCGACTCAGGAGGTTCATAAATTTCCTGCATGACATGTATAGCAAAAATGTTTCAACCAACAAATCAACACTCGTTATACCTTACCATGCCATACTGGACATAACCATCCCGACGGAGACCGGCGATAAGCTCACGCCTACCCAAGGCAAAGGCTTTCCCGGATACCTTTTCGGCATGCATGCAAGGCACATGAGGATGATTACCATCACATTTATGTTCATTCCCAACAGCAAGGCAATCACTAATATGCATCCATGCAAAATGATCATATCACATGAAATACCAAATTCTCCGAGATAAAATGGTGTTATAAACGTGTCAACTAACGCACGAAAAATATTATTCCGGGGTTCAGAATGCTTTCCTTCAAGATGTGTAGAGGCAGGGTGCATCCTAGAACTTTTTTTGAAAGCTTTCTTCTCTTCCAAAAATCCTATTTTGAAAATATTGGAATTAATACACGATTTCAAATCAGCACAAGAAAGTTGTTTGAAAAAAATTTCAAATAACTCTGAAAATAAACTAGACAGAATTTGAGAGATGTAGGAAAAAGAATCAATTCATTTGGAGTTATATTCAAAAAGTTATAGGCAGTCAAAGTTGTGGTCAAAATCTGTTATTTAAAAAACAGAAAAGAAAACGTTTCGAATAAACATGTACACGTCGAAATCATATTTTGGGTTTACGCTTCCACTTACTCCAGCGTGGACCGCGCGTGGGTCACTGACAGTGGGCCCGCCTGGCCCACTGGTCAGGTTTGACCGGTCCATCTCTCCCTCCTCTTCCTCTGCCCGAACGGCGGCGGGGCAACGGCGATCAAAGCCGGCGAACGGCGGCTCCCCGCGGGTTCCAGAGGGCCTGGATGGATCCGCGAGACCGGGGCGGTCCTCCCGGTGGTAGTTGGGTAGACGAGGGTGGAAGGAGTCATCGGCGGTGAGCTTCGCGGCGGAGGGGGCTTCGGGAGCAAAGTGAGTTTGGGGCTGCGGTGGCTCCCGATCAAAATCGAGCAGGGGGACGGGTTCACGGGAGGAAGAGCGAGTTCCTGGTGAAGAGAACGGAGAGGGGGAGGCCTTGGTGGCGCCGGAATGGCCGGGGCAGTGGCGGCGGCTGCGGTTACCGGAGATGGGGAAGGAGACCTCCCTGGGTCGATTGGCTGCCAATGGGGGTCCTAGGGAGATGGCTTGGGACTGCCTGCGTGCGGAGACGAGCTCGGGGCTCCATAAATAGGCGATTGGGGTCGGTTCCGCGGCGGTGGATGAGGATGCCGGCGAACCGACGTTCTGTAGCTTGCAGTGCATCGTGGGGCTGTCGGCGGCCGTGGCGGCTAGTTCCTGGCCTGCCGGGGACGTGGCGAGGGATCTTGGCGTGTTGTTGTGAGGAGTGGAGTGAGTGGCGTGGCTTTGCAGAGTGGCAAAGCGCAGGAGCGCGACGCGTCGGCTCGGGTGCGGCACGTGCAAAACGCGTGCTCTGCTCGCGCCCAGAGCACGCACGGAGCATGCTCGGCGAAATACCAGTGCATGCTACAGAGCTTGGGTGAGGCTGACACTTAGCAGACCTAGGCTAGGAGTATTGGGGAGTCTAGTGGACATGTTAGTCTGCCCAGAGGTGCAAGTTCACAGTGCAATGACAAAAGTCATGTCAAAACTGTTCATGCACTCAAGGTGTTTGATAAAATGCCACATGCACCTAGGCATTACTTGGAGTGGCCAAAATCTCCAGATGGTGGTCTCATTAGATGCATAAGAGAGTGGTGAGGTTAGTTTGTCAAAAGCAGAAACTTGTTAGTGCAAGTTTTGCAGAACTTCAACTCTGGACAGGAGATAAATGGCATCATTTCATGAACCAAAAATGGTCCAATAGGTGCATGCTCTTGTACTTAGGGGTTTTGTAGGGTTGACTACAAGCAGGAGAAAGCACAAGGTCACTGGAGCAAAAATAAATGGGGTTGCAGTAGAAACCACAAGACTGGACCAGAATGGAAAAGAGGTTGATTCACTCAAAAATTTCAAAGAACAACACTAGGTTTTTGCATAAAGTTGAATTGCATGCTACCACTGTCATCCCATAATTTTGATTAAGGCTAGAAAGAAATTTTTAAAAGGGTTATAGTGCAAAATTGCACTCTGGACCAGAGAAGAAAATTGGGTGTAGAGTTCAAAATATTTCATGAATAAAAGATATTTTTGTATAAAAGTGGTTTAAAAACACCACAAGACATCTCCAAATTTTGGTTGGGATTTTAAGTGAATTTATCAAATGGTTGTAGTTCGAATATGGCCATTTAACCTTGAAAAACCATTTTCAAGAAAATAAAGATCAAGCAACTTAATTATGTAATTAGTTCTACTAATAAAAGAAGAGTTTTTATAGAGAGGTTAAACAGGTCCAATAACATATTTGAAAAGTTTTTACTTTGGGGGAAAACTCCATAATAACAAGGGAGAAAATGGTTCAAAAATCAAAAGGGAGCCCAGAAAATAAAAGTTTTAATTTCCTGAAAAAAAAATTAATTTATTAAAACAAGGCCAAAATTTTGGGGTGTCACAATTCAGTGCTAACTGCAAGTTAACACTAGACCATGATGGCGTGCGTTGCCGCGCCCGTCCATTTCTACAATCAAATGGTAAGATCTTTTGTAGCCTGAAAAAGTTGGATCAATATAACTTCTGTTTGCATTTCCTACATCTATAGAAAAACTTTTTATGCTTGCACAAAGGCGGATTTGGCCATTTTTTGTTTGCCATGTTTCTTTTTATTTTTAATGCAATGGTGGAGGTAGTACTTTCAATATAAGCAAAAAATACCACATATGCTATGTCTCGTTTTAATCACGTAATCTGAAATTTTCACACCTCCATATAATCTGTGCATTACAACAAGATACACGTACGAAAATGAGAGAAGTATCAAGGCTAGCTTGCCCGAGTACTGAATTGCTGAAAAGAAAGGTTACATAATATGTTGAGGACAGAGAAAACAGTACGCTTAGTCTAGAGCAGCCAAATGGTGTCAATTCTTAATCTGAATCCTCAATAACTATAGCATAAAAAGGTTCGTTTAGAGATAAGAATGGCATATGTCTATCTACTTCATAAGGCATAACAATACGGGGAGGCGTTTTGGCTCCGGGAGTCATTTGCTTCCGTGTGAACAGTAAAATGAAATAAAAATTAATAAAATGTAGATGTTTGTGTTAGTGTCACATGCATACTTGACAATTTTCATGCGACACGTGGAATTTGCATATGTACCTGGATCAGTTTAGACTTTTTTGTGTGTGTGCGTAAATGTGAACAACTTTGTGATAACAAAACACTTGGCATGCAGTAATAATATTACTTTGTTAAGTGATAATTAGAGAGCACAGGGGGAGATCTCTCAAACAGGGAGTGTGACCGTGTGAGCATAATTCATCAAGCTGTGCTAATATTTGCGTACGCGTTTCCAATAGTCTGCACCAGGGACGGCAATTGATCAGCTTGCTGTCCCAAGTTCGTCAACAAGACACTTAGTTACCTCAATGCTGGAACTGAGCAGCTATAGGAAATTGATAGTGACAGGACCGCATGCAGGAGCATACCAATTTGACATGGACTGATTGCGGAAGATGGAGGTCGAAATGTTGTTCGAGGCCTGCAGCTGAAAAACAAAACGGATGGTGTAGAAGACCTCCTCGCACAGGAGCCATGGCCGGCAGCCCGCCACCGCTGCCGCGCCCACCATCGCCTTTGCCTCTGCTCTGCTCCAGCCGTCTCCTCTGAACCGGCGGGTAAGTTATCCACCGCCTCCTTATGCCCACATGGTTTTTGCCTCTCCTCGGCTTCACGGGCAAGTCGCCGCGCTCCCACCGGCTGCGAGGGAATTGAAAGAGACCGCCATGAATCCCCCACCTGCGATCTGATCTAAGTGAACTAGAGTCGCACGAACAAGTTTCTTGGAGGAGAGTAAAGTCGCACGAGACCAGTGCACGAGATTATTATTGGGCCACGGCCCGGTGTACGAGAGAGCGCGTAGGACGATTTGTGGAGCAGCGGCCCAGGTATGTTAGCCGGCCATCTCGCGCAGGCTCACGCGAGCTAGTGTGGGAGAGTGGTTGTTGTGGGATAACATAGACAGATCTGGTGCGTTCGTGGGCAGATCCGACGGTGTATGATATCAAGTTGCTGTAAGGGGCCATAGGTCGCTCTGTTATACTGTTTAGTAATTGGCTTCAGGTTGATGAATGTCATCATGCTCATGTTACTGCAAGGGCCCCAGAAAGTGACTGTGTTGATTGGGATGAAAGACCTCTTGAGGAGGGATTGGATGTGGGTTGCCATGGGGTTGGATGGAGTCTTCATCAGGTGGAACTGCCCCAAGGATCTGATGCTGAACAGGCACAGTGAGTGAACTATACTGAAATCGGTCTCCTTCCCCAAAGAATTTGCTTTTTTGGAATATCAGAAAGTTCCTCAACTCTAACATGAACCATGAGATTAGCTCTGGTACTTCTGACCCTATCCCACATGAGGAATTTACCAAATTTGTTCACAACACTACTAATCTCCTGAATATTCCTTCTGTCAAAAGGGTACCCACAAAGCAAAATCCACACACCTCTGTTCAATACTAGATTTCTCCAATTCAGGCCCCGATTGTGCTTTTGGAAAATGACATGGACATCTGTGAATTGATGTGGGCTGTTGGATACAAGGGCATCTCTATCAAAGACACTATTCATCTTGATGTATGCTTGGCCAAAAGGGCAAGGTTCAATCTCAGAAAACTCCAATCTTCTATCTGTGAGAAAATCAGAAAGTACCTCTCTGATGATGTTGAAAGCGACCGGAAGATTTGGCATCGGCACAATCGTGGCAATCGCCCAGTCCTCATGCGTAGGTTGAGCCGCTCCGGTGAGGACCCGAATACTTGCAGGTCTCCCTTCGACCTGTATGCTCTGATGATTTGGTGGGAGGAACGGGGTGGGATCGAAAGGGAATGTGGGCATTGTTGCTGTCTCTGGTGTGGATGGGGTGGGGTTGTGTGGCCGAGTAGATGGATGAATAACTGCAGCTTGGAGTTTTTGGGCGATGGAGATTTGGGAGGTCCGGCGATGGTGGCTGCTCTCCGGGGAAGAGTGAGGAATAGCATTACTGGAGTGCTACTGTTGGTCGGCTGATTTATAGTCTGAGCCGTCAAAATCGCGGGAACAGTGGCCGCCTGCCTTGGAAACTGAATCGTCAAGGGATCCGTTGGGCTTGATGTGATCGGTGGGCTGTGTTGGGCTGAAGAGAAGCAGTCTTTTTTATATGGCCCCAGCGTTTACAGGAATGGCACTTAATGCGATTGGTGCAGCTAGGCCGAGTATGGCCTGTGAGTAAACATCGGACGCAGAACGCATTTTCCTCATGCGTTTGAATGAGCAATGATCCCGCCCTCCGTGTAGTAATTGCATCATTAATGTTATTGAAGCCAGATGAATGAAATTGCTCCGGAGATGAAGCCAAATTAGGATTGCGTGGAGGAGATGATCTGTTTGCAACATGAGACTGATCTTTGAAGATCACAGGTGATCTAAGAGCCTGAAGATATGATTTTCTGGGATGCTTACGAAATATATGGGTCCATTCATCCTCTTTTTCTTGCAAATATTGATCCAATTCCCAGCAAGAATTTGGCCCTCCGTTACCCCAGAGAAGGAAATTGATATTAAGTAAAGATATGGAGATGTTACCTCCCTTGATAATCGAGAACACAACTTCCTTGGACGAGACAGAAAATTTGAAGGACCAGTTTTGTAGGCGTTGCACATTGAAGAGTGATGCTCCGCCCCCAAAGAAAGCAAGAAGGATGGTTCTTACAGATTCTTCCGTTAGCCGGAGTTGCGGTCTTTTAATTTCCACGACCAGAAGGAATTCCTCTAGATCTTTGCCAGCTTCAAAGTTGATCGGGACCCCCCACTTCTTCCATACCTCAGACGCGAAATCCTGACCGGCGTCAAAGTTGAGATTGGCCAATGCCATGACATAGTCTTTGGTGGAGGCAGAGAGTAGATGATGCGTGGACAACGGGGTCGGAATGGCCACCGGAGTGGTGCATGGATGCTGGGGTCGGGGTGGCCTCCGGCGAAGGCTTGGAGCGGGGGCTCGCCACGTTTGTCTTCACTGAAGCATTCATGTCTGGTGTCGGCCTAAGCAGCCCGAAATCTGCCCACTGAAATGCATGTAGACACACTCATTCAACATAGGAACACGAGAAAATGTAGGAAACAAAAAGGAAAAATGTAGGAACCAAGAAGAGAAAATGTAGGAACCAAAAAGGAAAGTAAGAGCTAAATAACTACAATTGGGGGGGGGCAAGGGCCCCCTGTCCACTCATTTTTTTCACATGCTAATAATCATGATATACGATCCAAGATTTTAAGGATGCGTTCGGTTCATAGGTTTCCTACGCGTGTTGGGGTGTTGCTGGTAGTGCCCGCCGGCCTCCCTTGTTGGTGGTAGTAGCCGATGGCGTGTAGTTGGGCCGGTACGGACCCAGCCGTACAGTGAAACATCGTGCGTCTAATGGCGTGTAGCTGGGCCGGTACAGACCCAGCCGTACAGTGAAACATCGTGCGTCTAGTGTTGGAGTGTGCAAGCATTCGTCATCTTGTTGCACTATCCGCTATTCCGGCGTGGATGTCTTCTCCGGCCCACCGAAAGAAGACGGGCTAAACCTCCATGCTTGACCTCTAGAAGCGCATTAACAGCCTCCTACCCCCCCCCCCACGTCTATGCTCCTTTGGAGTCTATGATGCCGGCAGCGGAAGCGGGTGCAGGTCATAATTATTTATTGCGTTTACTGGGTTTTGAACCCTGAACCTCTTGATTGCAAGCTTATGCACGTAACCAATTCACCCATCAGTCCGAACTGATGGAGGAAGGTTAGCAATATATTTCAACATCCTCCGTGGCTGCCACCACAACGGCGAGGTTGCAGACGACCATGGCGACGCCTAGAACCACTGAATAGGCGATGGTGCCAGCGGCGGAGAGCGCTGGAGTGGACGCCATTCAGGCGCCGTGTTTCTAGGTGTGGCCGTGGAGCTATATCCCTAATCCCTTGGCTAGATTCGATGAGCTGAGAGCGTGATTTCCTTTCGAGCGACCATGACTTCACTCACCCAAATCATAAACCTTGATGGAAGCATGGTCTTGGAGATGCACCTCTCCTCGGCAATGGTTTCAAGCAAAATCTCTATGGTAGTGGTGTCAGACACCGTTCCATTTCTCAAAGACATTGTTCGGGAACTCTTGCTCTTTCCTATGGTGTAATGTTTGGGGCCGGTGGCCATGCCAAGATTTATCAGGAACATGCACTTGTGCTGGAGGTGTGGGATCGTCGGAGCGTCTTCAATGTGTGATTTTGGAAGTGCCATCTCCACTCATCAGTATTCTCGACTGGCATCACACGTGTAGGGCTGGACACGAGCCGAGCCGAGCCGAGCTTGGTCCGAGCCTGGCTTTGGCTCGCTCTGGAGCGGCTCGGCTCGGCTCGGCTCGCTCAGCCAACGAGCCTACTTCAAGCGGCTCGGCTCGTTTTGGGTATGGCTCGGCTCAGACCGAGCCGGCTCGAAAGCCAGCTGCTGCCAGTCTTCATTTTTACTTACAGAAGACAGAACCTCTGTATATAGTCCACAATCCTGATTGTTTTGCAGCAATTAAACCCATATTTTGAAAGAAAAACAGTTTATGCTGCTTAAAATGAAACATCCAACAGTATATTGTTTTAAGAAATGGTCATAGTAATGAGAAATAAGCTTTCTTCTATGAATTCTTCTACAAAAATTGTAACAACAAAACAGATATGAGAGAAAGAATTGGGCAGCATTTCTATTGAATTTTGGACAGCACATCCTTTGAACTTTACACAGCAAAAACATCAAATATGGACAGCGAAACAAAGAAATTTTCACTAAACGCAAATTCATCTAAATCTGATTTGTCACCAACCCCAGACGGCACCTCAAACAAAGTATCTTGCTCTTCCTCGTCCTCTTCCTCATCCTCTTCCACCTCTTCATGATCGTCCTCCACTTGCTTCATGCTCCATTGCCTAGCACACAAAAATAACACACACATGAGCTTGGACACACATATATTTGACTTTTGGATAGCAAAAACAGCACACACATGAGCTTGCACAAACATATATTTAAGATTTGGACACCAAAAAAAAGCACACACATGAGATTGCACAAACATATATTTGACATTTGGATACCAAAAACAGCACATATGAGCTTGGGCAAACATAAATTTGACTTCCAAAAAGCAAAAACAGCACATACATGAGCTTGCACAAATATATACTCCCTCCGTTCTAAAATAGATGACTCAACTTTATACTAATTTTAATACAAAATTAGGTCATCTATTTTGGAACGGAGGGAGTATGGGAAGATGTAGCCTCCCTCTCATAGTCATTTGCGGAGCCGGAGGCAGCGGCGATTCCGGCACGCACGCCACCGCTGGTGGGGTCAGGGGGACGTCGAGGCGGAGGTCCCCGAGACCGGCAACTTACTCTTCATAATGGAGTCCAAGGTCCTCTCTTTCTCCTTCCTCTCTTTCTCCTTCTCCTTCCCATTCGCCTTCCCCTTTTCCTTGTCTATTGTTGTGACGATAGGCCTCTGCACACATCAGCAAACAACAAACGGTCAATCATCAACAGAAGTAAACTAATTACACATGGAATCAATGTAATTTCCCAGCAAATAGTTTTTTTCAAGCTGCTATGCTACAGCAAGTAGATCATCAACAGCAGAAAACTAATTACACATGGAATCAATGAAAATTTCGATCAACCAATCCATTCTGCCCTATAACTCCATCCATCCGTCCGGCTCTTCTAGATCTAACCCTACAGGGTACAATACATCCATCCATGATCCATCCATCTAGCCCTACATCTACATGACTACATCCATCGATCGATCCATCCATCCATCCATCCATCCACGAGATGCATGCTAGTTTAGACACCTACGGCTAGGGATTGGGAAGGAAGAACTACATGAGTACATCCATCGATCCATCCATCCATTGATCCATCACATGCGTACTGGTTCAGAGAGTTGCGGCTAGGGATTGGAAAGGAAGGAGGTACCTGCTCCTGCTCGTCACGTTCGGCGAGAAACCAGGGAGGCGCGTCCGTCAGCGATGTGTGTTGAGGAAAGGTGGCGTCGCCTGTCGCCGTCGAGCCCGTTGCTGTCGGTGCGGTTAGGAAGCGCGGCGTCGCCCGTCGTCGTCGATCCAGCTTGGCGGCGCAGAGCAGAGAAAGGGGCGAGGTCGCGAGGCAGCACGGAGCAGAGAAAGGGGGAGGCGGCGCTCTCTCTGCGTCTCCCGTGCCCTAATGTGTTGCGTGCGATGGAGCTGGACGAATTGGGCTGGGCCTCGAGCGAGTCACCGAGTTGGACCGGGCGAAACTCGGCTCGGCTCGGTCGGGAATCGGGCCTCTTTTCGCAACTGGGCTCGCTCGTTTATTGTAGCGGGCCGAGCTGTAACGGGCCGAGCTGGAGCGAGCTTCGGGCCGAGCCGAAAAGCTCGCTCGGACGTCCAGTCCTACACACGTGCACTGACGGATGTTCTTGGCACCCCGGACGGCTCTTAGCGGCATTCACTCCATGTGGCTTGTTTTCGACAAAGGATGGATTTTATTAGCTCAAAATGGAGCATTAAGTGATACAAACATAGTGAGTACACACCCGGCCTCTGCATACCTAGGATGCACATTGCCGACACCAACACACACAAAAATCACGCCGACAACTTGCAAAGTCAAACATGACCGAAGCTATGCCTTAGTGCTGCAAAAACAAAAAAAAACTCCAAAGCGATCAAAATAATGATCAACAATCTACAACAGCAACCATATTCGCACCAACCATAAGTTGACACCAGTTGTGACGTCGCCACCACTTTCCACGACCCAAGCAACTACATGCATAGCACGGTCTTCACGTGAGGTGCCACGTAAGAGAAAACCATGCCCGCACAAGTAAACAGTCAAGCCGCGACAAGAGCCACTCGCCGCCAACAAACTCCGCACAACAAAGGTCGCCATCGCACTTTGCAACAGAGATCAAGGGAGGATAGTCACCGACACCGTCAAATCCCAAATGGGGACGCTCCAACAGTCTCGCACCGTCCTCATGCTTCACCGTTCTAGTCCATGGCGGCAGAACCAGGCAGCAAAACAAAAGGGAAAACTTTGTTTTTGCCACTCTAGTTTTTGCCCACTTTGCTTTTGCCATTCTAGAATTTGACATTTCATTTTTTTCCCTCTTAGCTTTTGACAACATATCACTTTCGCCATTCAGTGGCAGAAGCAAAATTTTCAGAGTGGCAATTGTGATACATTGTCAAAAGCTAAGAGTGGCAAAAGTGAAATGAAAAATTATCGATTTTGCCACAAAATGGCATTTGTAATGTATTGTCAAAAGCAAAGAGTGGCAAAAGTAGATGTCAAATTCTAGAGTGGCATAAGCAAAATTGGCAAAAGCTAGAGTGGCAAAAACAGAGTTTTCCCAAAACAAAGTTGTCATTGCCGTCGGATTTAAAGACCCAAGTTTCCGGCCCCGTCTCAGCAAGCACCAAGCAGCGCAGAACCACGCCTTTGCCTATGCGCCCGAGCGGAGAACCGCCATACCATGATGCGGCAGGCAGACGTTGTCGTCTGCAGATGGGATCGTGGCCACTGATGTCTCACAACCAGAGACTGCCGGCCTAGCCATAAATCCACCGCCATTGTTGCACATCCATGCCCTCTGCATCAAGTCGCCGTCCATAGATCTCACTCCGGAGCAACGCTGAACAAGCTTCCTCAGCCCTGGCGATCAAGTCAGCTCCTAGACAATGCCTCCAAGAAGGTCAACAATGAAGAAATCGCCTTTCATCGTCCGTCCCACGAAGGGAGCAAGGATTTCCCCGGAGTAAAGACCACGAGGGGAGGAAGGGAGCAATGTAGCGATGCCTTCAACAAGGATTACGGCGCCCTGAAGCGATGTCATCACCACTCCTGGCACCAAGCCGAGATAGGGTTTCCCCAACTCCCCTCACACCCTCCCCTTCTCATCAACCACCATGAACTAAGGCGTCTTGTCCAGCGCGCCGGCGAGGATAGGCGAGGCCACCGGAGCAATGCTCGATGACCCATCTGCCATTCCAGAGCGCCGCCAAAGGAGAGAGTACGTGCCCGTCAGGCATGCCACACGCTGTCACCCCGTTGCCAAGCTCCACCGCCACACGGCTGACGCGAGGCACACACGTGCGCGGAGTACCGCCGGATCCCGGTGAGAACTTCGCCCACGGACCTAGGGGAGCCGCAAGAAGAAGCCCCGCCGCCACCGTCGGCTGCACGGGCTTCGTCCGGCGGACCTCTTCCGGCGGCGGCGCGGTGGATTTGATCTGGCGGCGGCGCGCTAGGGTTTCGATGAGTCGCCCCCGAGCCGCCTCGAGCGTAGACGACGCGGGGGTTGTTTCCCTCCGTGTGGCTTGTGCAGGGTATTCACTCCGCGTGACAATGTTCAGGCGCAGATCATGCTCGCTTGCATCATCTTTGTTTCCTCACCCGCTCCGGCATGGATCACCGTTGCTCTTTTTCCCTTTTCTTTTTTTTACTCTGGCCATCCATGATTTTGCTTTTTGCAGGTGTGATCCTTTGTGTGTGTTGATTGACTGTGTACATCCTTATCATATAGAAGTCGGGTGTTTGCTTATTGTATTCGTATCACCTATTCATCTTAATTAATGCTAATGAAAAACGTCTTTTACCAAAAATAAAAAATCCCCCTCGCCAAACACGCAGTGCATTGAAAAATGCTGAGAAGTGGAAGCTGACATAGAGAATGTGGGCTGCAGGTGTATGCCGTCTGCCCTATTTTCTACTGTGTTTACCAAGTGGGCTGCAAGTGGAGGGGCGTGCATGGTACTCGATGTGCGTTTCTATATCTTCTCTAATCTCTCTCATATTCCAGCATTCCGGCACCGCTCTCGTCTTCTTCCAATCGCTGCTCGCAGCTCTTCCTTTCAACGAATCTTCCCTCCCCAACGCCCCTCCACTCTCTTCTTTGCCATACGGGAGATTAATTTGTGCCGTGTAGATAAGTAGAAGAGCATGCCGACCTTGGCTTCCATGGCGACTCCAGAAGAAGGGCCGGTTCCTTTCGCGGACGCCCTTGCTGTTATAGGCACAAACCTCGTCTCCTCGCCGCAGGAGGTCCTTGAGGAAGAGCATGCGGACCTTGTCTCCACCCTGCCGAGCGCGCTGGAGGCCAACGGTGTCAAGAAGCTCCGTCTTTACCAGGGCTTCTGGCCACGGGATATCCACGTACCGGCGGCCATCGCGCTCCAGCGGCGATTTGAGCCCCGCCCCGACGACGTCATTGTGGCCAGCTTGCCCAAGTGCGGCACCACGTGGCTCAACGCCTTGACCTTCGCGACGATGGCTCGCAGGGCCTACCCACCCGCCGGCGCCGACCACCCGCTCCGCCGCCTGAACCCGCACCAGTGCGTGCCTTTCCTGGAGGGCCTGTTCCAGGGCGGCCGGGAGGCGGAGCTCGAGGTGCTCCCGTCCCCACGCCTGATGAACACGCACATGCCGCTCCCAATGGTGCTGTCGGCCGTGCCCGGCTGCCGGGTTGTCTACGTATGCAGGGACCCGAAGGACATGGCCGTCCCGGCGTGGCATTTCCTCCGCCGCCTGCAGCCGGACCTGGCGTTCACCGTCGTTTTCGAGTCCGTCTGCGACGGCGCCGTGGCGTTCGGCCCGGTCTGGGACCACGTCCTCGGCTACTGGCGCGCGAGCACGGCGATGCCGGACAAGGTGCTCTTCCTGCGGTACGAGGAGCTGCTCCGCGACCAGGCCGAGAACGTCCGAAAGCTGGCGCGGTTCCTCGGAATGCCATTCTCCCCAGGGGAGGACGAGGCCGGCACCGTCGACACCATCGTCCAGCTCTGCAGCTTCGATCACCTCAAGAGCCTGGACGCCAACAAAACCGGGCACTTGGATCCACTCCTCCCCATCCCGCGTGATGCGCTCTTCAGGAACGGGGCGTCCGGCGATTGGGTGAACCACATGACGCCGGAAATTGCGAGCCGTCTGAACAAGATCGTAGCTCACAAAATGCGCGGGACAGGGCTCACTTTTCAGTGACTTTACGCATTTACGCATTGCTTTTCTGGTCGTTTTTCCATCAATATATCCAATAAATCTGTGCGATGTATTGCCAGGGTTTTCTTTTAATCAGTATCAGTAGTCCATCTAATTTTTTACTCCGCATATTAGGTTGGTCTTTAGTCAAACCTTTCAAATTTTGTCAAGTTTATAAAAAAAAAGAGCATTCACAGTACTAATCAATACCATGTCCCTCATGAAATATAATTTCGTATTGCATTTATTTTATGTTGTAGATGTTGATCATTTTAATATAAATTTGATCAAACTTCACTGAGTTTGACTTAGGACCAACCAAATATGTGGAGCAAAAAAGATGGAAAGAGTAGTTTGGTGGACTAGTTGGTGCATGCAACTTTAATATCTAGTATCGCACAACACGTAGCACATCTCCTAAGAGCATCTACAACCACGTATACGTAATTCGAGTCTCTGTACGCCCACGGACACGCCTATGGACAGTGACCAGACGGATATCAGAACTTGGCATTTACAGCCAGGGTCCCTATTTTGAAAACACTAAATTCCTACAAAGACATGCACATTGATCATTTTGGACAAACATAGCTTTGGTTGCGAAGTGATTCGAAGCTCCAGAAGCTCACAGCCTGATTGACGACCCCACTCTTTTCCTTCTCTTCGGTGAAGTGATGTTTGTTGATGATGATTTTGGCAAAGAGCAGTCGAAGGAAACAACGACACATACTATGTTATGCGATGCCACCTGACTTGGAAGGAAAACGACATGTGGTGATAAAAGTGAGTAGTTACACGTAGCGCTTTCCAGAAACCTAATTCGCCTTTTCCAATGCAAGATCACAAAGGCAAGAGAATCCAAACAATTGCTCTCCCGCTTGTGGGTGGACATGCCAGCATTCCAGATGGGGACATGATGGCGCCATAAACTACTTAACTCGAATGTATGCACCTTTTGGCGGTGGCTGATAGGTTATATATATAGGAGAACCGGATGTTCTCGTGTCGCGATCGAGGTCTACACTGACTAGATTTCCAGCTTCTAAAAAATTTACTAGGCAAGAAACCAAAAAATGAAACGACAAAAAAAATTGTGCTCTTGCAAGGCACAAAACAAATTTCAGAATACCATTCACATCCTTGCTGCACATCCGCGCATCGGCACCAACCCGGCCAGGTCAGCCAAGTGGGCATGTGTTGTTCTCTTCCTCTTCTCGTACCCATCACTTATTGAAGTGCGGAGACTCCACTATACATGTTGGTCACTCTCCACCTCTAGTTCTGATGTGGGACTAAATATTGCACCCCCACCTCGGTGCCATACATGAGTGTTTTGATTTATTTGGAATATGAGTTATTCACATGAGCGAAGCCCACTAATTCTAACAGTCGGTACTGATTTTTTGCAAGTAGTTGAAGTGCATTTCTTTGTTTTCTCTTCCTCTTCTTTTTATTATTTTTGGTTTGTGTGTATGCTTCGACTTGGTCATGACATTGTATTAGTGTGCAGAGGCTGCGTGCAATTGGTAACATTATGATATCAATATTTTCGTAAAAAACAAATAAATTTTAATACAAACTGATCTTTACCGCGACTAACTTTTCACAATGGCCATGTCGCCATAAACATCATTATTTAATTTTATTGCAGTGTACATAGAGTTCATGATACATCAATATAATATTATAAGCACTCCCACTGCTAGATGCAAAACAAGAATGCATCTCAGAACTCTAGACCAGTTCCTTTGAACTTTTCCTCCACGAGGCGATCCAGTTTTTCTCCCATTTCGTGGCTCATATGGTTCACCCAGTCCCCCACCTTCCCTTTCCTAAACAGTGAAGAGTGCTGGATGAAAATCTTACCTCCTGCACGCTCCGCACCGCCTGTTTTGTTAACGTCTAGGTTGCGAAGTGATTCGAAGCTGCAGAAGCTCACAACCTGATCGACGACCCCACTCTTCTCCTCCTCTTCGGTGAAGGGCACATCAAGGAAGCTTGCGATCTTCCTAACGACCGTGAGCGGATCCGAAACAATCTCTTCATACTTGAGAAACATTACCTCTTGTGGCCTCGTCAAGCTTTCTTTCCAGTACTGGAGATAATGGTCCCAGAAGGGCCCGAACGGGGAGAACCCTTCGCAGAACATGGTGAATGCATCGTCGAGGATGATAGGAGCCCCTTTGCTCATCTTGTTGTCGAAGTGCCACCTTGACACGAAGGCGTCTTTGGGCTCGCGGCAGAGGTACACGACCCTGCAGCCGACGGTGGAGACAGCCGGCGGGAGCAGCGAGGGAGGCAGGTGGGTGGCGAGCAGCCTGGGCGAAGGGAGCGCCTCGAGGACGTCGAGGTCTCCACCCATGGCTCCAATGAAGGGCACGACCCGCTGTGGGTTGTTTGTGAGCAGAGGGCTGTCGGTGAGGTCGCAGCGGGAGCGGGTGGAGATGGTGAAGGCGAGGGCCTTGAGCCAGGTGGTGCCGCTCTTGGGGTGGGTGGCGAGGATGATGTCGTCGCGCCGGGGCTTGAAGTTGTCTCTCACGAGCATGAATTTCCTGAGCATGTGTGATCTCAGCCAGCACTTGTTGTAGAGGGTGAGCGGCGTGGACCATCCTTCCCTTGTGGGAAGTGTGGCTATGAGAGCGTCGGTGTTACTCTCGGACTCATTCGTGGAGCTCTCTTCGATCTCAGACTCAACGTGTGCCATACTGAGTGAGAGGTGGAAGAGTGTGTGGGTCGAGCTTGCTAAGGAATATAATTTGGGGATGTTATATAGAGGTAACCATGACTGATAGCAGATGTTATGAGCGAAGCGAGGGGATAGGGATGTGCTAGCTAACCCTACCTACTGCCATCAATCAATCATCCCACATCTCCAGTTTCATACCTTTGCTCGCCATCAGCCACCAACAAGGCAACAGGTCCAGGTCCAACAACTACCACCACCGTTGCAGATTCAAACAAAATGAAACTTCTCCAATCCGCAAACCTGGGCGTGCTGATCCCTCACCCGGAGAGTTGGTCACTGGGGTTCATTTCTGTTGTTGGCCATAGGCCATATCATCACTCCATTCAGAGCAAAACCTTCTCTTCTTTTAGTTTTTCTTACGGTGGTTTCCATCTACTAGTGTTTTTCAAATTCCCAACAGACTCCATGAAACTTTGGAGGTTAACCCTCGCTCATACTCCCTCCTTTTTAAAATGTAGCACAGACTACATTCTAGACATATAAAGCACAATAATCTAGAGTATGGGACGCACTCCGTCACTAGTAGAAAACAGGGCTTTGGTTGAGGCCTGGCCAGCCCATTAGTCCCGGTTCAGTCATGAACCGGGACCCATGGGGGCCATACGTCCCGGTTCGTGCGCCCAGGGGGCCGGCCGGGCCTCGTGGGGCATTGGTCCCAGTTCGTCTGGACCCATTTGTCCCGGTTCCAGGCACGAACCGGGACCAATGGCCCTCACTCCTGGCCCACAGCCATTGGTTCCGATTTGTGGCTGGAACCGGGACACAGAAGGGGGGACATTAGTCCCGGTTCCAGCCACGAACCGGGACCAATGAGTTGCCTATATATACCCCATCGCCGCAGCAGAGCACTCCACACTACTCTGCTTTTTCTGCCCGGCGAGGGGAGTGCTTTGTGGTGCTCTAGCTCACCTCCTATGCACATGAGGTGTTCGATGAAATGTCCGAGCCACACTTGTTAAGCTTTCTCCTCTCGAAGCTCGACCTGCAAACTCCATTTTCCCCGAGATTTGTCTAGGTTTAGCGGTCCGTCACGTCCCGTCCCCGTCTTCACCGCCATCGATCGCCCGCGCCGATCTCGTCACCGGCACCACCGTGGTGAGCATCTTGTTCTTATCTTTTTTCTGAAAGAAAAAAAATACTTACTTTAGATAGATACTTGTCTATTTTTCTTACTTTTATTATTGGTTGTTATTATATAGTGCGATGGTTTTGGTATCTGCCCCCGTCGGCCCTCGTCATGTCTATGATTCGGATGTGGTATATATTATCTTTTATAACTATTTGGTTCATTTATTGTTTATGACAATTATGCCAACCAACGTGACATAGATTTTACTTATCTAGGAGTTAAGTGAACCAGAAATTCCAACCGACCCTATTGTTGAAAGGTTAAATTTAGTTGAAGAAGAAAACAATTACTTGAAGGAAAAAATGAGGAGAAGAAGATGATATTGGAGTTGCATGTTGCCGATGTCGTCGATGATCACAAGATCAAGATGGACGCAATGCGTTTGAAGATTAGAAAGATTACAAAATATCCCATTCATACCGAGGCTTGGTATCATTATGTCGTTGGATCAATTGTTACCTTGGTTGCGATTATGATTGCATTTGTTGTTGCATTGAAATG
This sequence comes from Aegilops umbellulata, assembly GCA_032464435.1. Taxonomy (NCBI): domain Eukaryota; kingdom Viridiplantae; phylum Streptophyta; class Magnoliopsida; order Poales; family Poaceae; genus Aegilops; species Aegilops umbellulata. The sequence continues at coordinate 548,010,226 of CP136055.1, read as the reverse complement.
TTTTACATAGTTTCAATGTAAGGTTTAATTAGATGCTCTCGAGAGCTATATGTTGTTCAATGAGAACTATGTATGTACTTTGGTTTAATTGTGATGATGAACTTCTATTAATTTGGTCACTTATCTATCCATGATGTTCTGTAATGGTTTTTGACACACTTAATTATATATAATGCACGCAGATGAACCGGCAATGGATGTATGGTGATGATGTCTACTACACAACCTTCTTCTTGTAGACATTGTTGGGCCTCCAAGTGCAGAGTTTTGTAGGACAGTAGCAAATTTCCCTCAAGTGGATGACCTAAGGTTTATCAATCCGTGGGAGGCGTAGGATGAAGACGGTCTCTCTCAAGCAACCCTGCAACCAAATAACAAAGAGTCTCTTGTGTCCCCAACACACCCAATACAATGGTAAATTGTATAGGTGCACTAGTTCGGCGAAGAGATGGTGATACAAGTGCAATATGGATGATAGATATAGGTTTTTGTAAGCTGAGAATATAAAAACAACAAGGTAACTAATGGTAAAAGTGAGCGTAGACGGTATTGCAATGGTAGGAAACAAGGCCTAGGGTTCATACTTTCACTAGTGCAAGTTCTCTTAACAATAATAACATAAGATCATATAACTATCCCTCAACATGCAACAAAGAGTCACTCCAAAGACACTAATAGCTGAGAACAAACGAAGAGATTATGGTAGGGTACGAAACCACCTCAAAGTTATTCCTTCCAATCAATCCATTGGGCTATTCCTATAAGTGTCACAAACAGCTCTAGAGTTCGTACTAGAATAACACCTTAAGACACACATCAACCAAAACCCTAATGTCACTGATACGTCCATTTTGCATCATGCTTTTATATCAATATTTATCGCATTATGGGTTGTTATTTCACGTTATGTCACAATACTTATGGCTATTCTCTCTTTTATATCAACCAAAACCCTAATGTCACCTAGATACTCCAATGTCACCTCAAGTATCCGTGGGTATGATTATACGATATGCATCACACAATCTCAGATTCATCTATTCAATCCAACACAAAGTACTTCAAAGAGTGCCCTAAAGTTTCTACCGGAGAATCAAGACGAAAACGTGTGCCAACCCCTATGCATAGGTTCATGGGCGGAACCCGCAAGTTGATCACCAAGACATACATCAAGTGAATCACGTGATATCCCATTGTCACCAAAGATAAGCACGACAAGACATACATCAAGTGTTCTCAAGTCATTAAAGACTCAACCCGATAAGATTACTTCAAAGGGAAACCTCAATCCATTACAAGAGAGTAGAGGGGGAGAAGGAACATAAGATCCAACTATAATAGCAAAGCTCGCGATACATCAAGATCGTGCTAAATCAAGAACACGAGAGAGAGAGAGAGAGATCAAACACATAGCTACTGGTACATACCCTCAGCCTCGAGGGTGAACTACTCCCTCCTCGTCATGGAGAGCGCCGGGATGATGAAGATGGCCACCGGTGAGGGTTCCCCCCCTCCGGCAGGGTGCCGAAACAGGGTCTCGATTGACTTTTGGTGCCTACAGAGGCTTGCAGCGGCGGAACTCCCGATCTATTCTCGTCTCTGGAAGTTTTAGGGTATATGGAGTTATATAGGCAGAAGAAGTATGTCAGGGGAGCAACATGGGGCCCACGAGGCAGGGGCGCGCCCCCACCCTCGTGGCTCCCTCGTTCTTTTCCTGACGTACACTCCAAGCTTTTCCGGTAGCTTTCCTTCCAAAAATAACTTCTCTAGTTGATTTCATTCCGTTTCGACTCCGTCTGATATTCCTTTTCTTCAAAACACTGAAATAGGCAAAAAAAAATAGCAATTCTGGGCTGGGCCTCCGGTTAATAGGTTAGTCCCAAAAATAATATAAAAGTGGATGATAAAGCCCAATATTGTCCAAAACAGTAGATAATATAGCATGGAGCAATAAAAAATTATAGATACGTTGGAGATGTATCAAGCATCCCTAAGCTTAATTCCTGCTCGTCCTCGAGTAGGTAAATGATAAAAAAGATAATTTTTGATGTGGAATGCTAGTTGGCATAATTTCAATGTAATTCTTTTTAATTGTGGTATGAATATTCAGATCCGAAAGATTCAAGATAAAAGTTCATATTGACATAAAAATAATAATACTTCAAGCATACTAACTAAGCAATTATGTCTTCTCAAAATAACATGGCCAAAGATAGTTATCCCTACAAAATCATATAGTCTGGCTATGCTCTATCTTCACCACACAAAGTATTTAAATCATGCACAACCCCGATGACAAGCCAAGCAATTGTTTCATACTTTCGACATTTTCAAAACTTTTTCGATCTTCACGCAATACATGAGCGTGAGCCATGGATATAGCACTATATATGGAATAGAAGGGTGGTTGTGGAGAAGACAAAAAGAGGGGAAGATAGTCTCACATCAACTAGGCGTATCAACGGGCTATGGAGATGCCCATCAATAGATAGCAATGTGAGTGAGTAGGGATTGCCATGCAACGGATGCACTAGAGCTATAAGTATATGAAAGCTCAACAAAAGAAACTAAGTGGGTGTGCATCCAACTCGCTTGCTCACAAAGACCTAGGGCATTTGAGGAAGCCCATCATTGGAATATACAAGCCAAGTTATATAATGAAAAATTCCCACTAGTATATGAAAGTGACAAAATGAGAGACTGTCTATCATGAAGATCATGGTTATACTTTGAAGCACAAGTGTGGTAAAAGGATAGTAACATTGTCCCTTCTCTCTTTTTCTCTCCATTTTTTATTTTTTTTATTTGGGCCTTTTTTTTCATGGCCTCTTTTTTTTAATGGCCTCTTTTCTTTTTTTCATGGCCTCATCCCGACTTGTGTGGGAATCATAGTCTCCATCATCCTTTCCTCACTTGGGACAATGCTCTAAAAATGATGATCATCACACTTTTATTTTTCTTACAACTCAAAAATTACAACTCGATACTTAGAACAAAATATGACTCTATATGAATGCCTCCGGCGCTGTACCGGGATGTGCAATGACTCATGAGTGACATGTATGAAAGAATTATGAACGGTGGCTTTGCCACAAATACGATGTCAATTACACATGATCATGCAAAGCAATATGACAATTATGGAGCGTGTCATAATAAATCGAACGGTGGATAGTTGCATGGCAATATATCTCGGAATGGCTATGGAAATGCCATGATAGGTAGGTATGGTGGCTGTTTTGAGGAAGGTATATGGTGGATGTATGATACCGGCGAAAAGTGCGCGGTATAAGAGAGGCTAGCAATGGTTGAAGGAAGAAAAGTGTGTATAATCCATGGACTCAACATTAGTCATAAAGAACTCATATACTTATTGCAAAAATCTACAAGTTATCAAAGCAAAGTATTACGCGCATGCTCCTAGGGGGATAGATTGGTAGGAAAAGACCATCGCTCGTCCCCGACCTCCACTCATAAGGAAGAAATTCAATAAATAAATCATGCTCCGACTTCATCACATAACGGTTCACCATACATGCATGCTACGGGAATCACAAACTTGAACACAAGTATTTGTCAAATTCACAACTACTCAACTAGCATGACTCTAATATCACCATCTTCATATGTCAAAACAATTATCAAGCATCAAACTTTTCTTAGTATTCAACGCACTCAAAAGAAAGTTCTACAAATCTTGAATACCAAGTATATTAAGATTTTTAAGCAAATTACTGATACGTCTCCAACGTATCTATAATTTTTGATTGCTCCATGCTATATTATCTACTGTTTTGGACTATATTGGGCTTTATTTTCCACTTTTATATTATTTTTTGGACTAACCTATTAACCGAAGGCCCAGCCTAGAATTGTTGTTTTTGCCTATTTCAGTGTTTCGAAAAAACATAATATCAAATGGAGTCCAAACAGAAAAATCCTTTTTGGAACGTGATTTTCTTCCCGATTATGACACGGGAGACTTGGACCCTACTCCAAGAAGTACCGGAGGCGGTCATGAGGGTGGGGGCGCCCCCCCTACAGGGCGTGGCCCCTGCCTCGTGGGCCCCTCGGTGCTCCAACGACGTACTCCTTCCCCCTATATATATCCACGTACCCCAAACGATCAGAACAGGAGCCAAAAACCTAATTCCACCGCCGCAACTTTCTGTATCCACGAGATCCCATCTTGGAGCCTGTTCCGGAGCTCCGCCGTAGAGGGCTGTCATCCAATGAAGTGTGAGTAGTTTACTTCAGACCTTCGGGTCCATAGTTATTAGCTAGATGGCTTCTTCTCTCTTTTTGGATCTCAATACAATGTTCTCCCCCTCTCTTGTGGAGATCTATTCGATGTAATCTTCTTCTTTTGCGGTGTGTTTGTTGAGACCGATGAATTGTGGGTTTATGATCAAGTCTATCCATGAATAATATTTGAATCTTCTCTGAATTCTTTTATGTATGATTGGTTATATTTGCAAGTCTCTTCGAATTATCTGTTTGGTTTGGCCAACTAGATTGGTAGTTCTTGCCATGGGAGAAGTGCTTAGCTTTGGGTTCGATCTTGCGGTGTTCTTTCCCAGTGACAGAAGGGGCAGCAAGACACGTATTGTATCGTTGCCATCGAGGATAACAAGATGGGGTTTATTTCATATTGCATGAATTTATCTCTCTACATCATGTCATCTTGCTTAAAGCGTTACTCTGTTTTTAACTTAATACTCTAGATGCATGCTGGATAGCGGTCGATGACTGGAGTAATAGTAGTAGATGCAGAATCATTTCGATCTACTTGTCACGGACGTGATGCCTATATACATGATCATGCCTAGATATTCTCATAACTATGCTCAATTCTGTCAATTGCTCAACAGTAATTTGTTCACCCACCGTAGAAAACTTATGCTCTTGAGAGAAGCCACTAGTGAAACCTATGGCCCCCCGGGTCTATTCTCTCCATATCAATCTCCATCACTTTAATCTTGCTTTGTTTTTTACTTTGCCTTTTACTTTTCACTTTGCATCTTTATATCAAAAATACCAAAAATATTATCTATCGGATCTCACTTTCGTAAGTGACCGTGAAGGGATTGACAACCCCTAATCGCGTTGGTTGCATTGAGCTCTTTGTGTTGTGTAGGTACGAGGGACTTGCGCGTGGCCTCCTACTGGATTGATACCTTGGTTCTCAAAAACTGAGGGAAATACTTACGCTACTCTGCTGCATCATCCTTTCCTCTTCGGGGAAAACCAACGCAAGCTCAAGAGGTAGCAAAAACAATTTCTGACGTCGTTGCCAGGGAGGCTTACACCAAAGTCAAGTCAAGATTTGGACTCCCGACAACAAGCCATTTCTGGCGCCGTTGCTGGGGAGTCTACGCAAAAAGCCAACATACCAAGTACCCATCACAATCCCTATCTCCCGCATTACATTAGTTGCCATTTGCCTCTCGTTTTCCTCTCCCCCACTTCACCCTTGCCATTTTACTCACCTTCTCTTTCTCCTTCTCCTTCTCCTTCTCCTTCTCCGTTTGCCTTTTTCTCGCTTGTCTTTTGTTTGCTCGTGTGTTGGATTGCTTGTTTGTCGCGATGGCTCAAGATACTACCAAATTGTGTGACTTCACTAATACCAGCAATAACGATTTCCTTAGCACTCCGATTGCTCCTCTTGCCAATATTGAATCTTGTGAAATCAATATTGCTTTGTTGAATCTTGTTATGAAAGATCAATTCGCCGGCCTTCCTAGTGAAGATGCCGCTACTCATCTGAATAGCTTCGTTGATTTATGTGATATGCAAAAGAAAAAAGATGTCGATAATGATGTCGTTAAATTGAAGCTATTTCCTTTTTTGCTTAGAGATCGTGCTAAAGCTTGGTTTTCGTCTTTGCCTAAAAATAGTATTGATTCTTGGAACAAGTGCAAAGATGCTTTTATTTCTAAGTATTTTCCTCCCACTAAGATCATCTCTCTTAGAAACGATATTATGAATTTTAAGCAACTTGATCACGAACATGTTGCACAAGCTTGGGAGAGAATGAAATTAATGATACGTAATTGCCCTACTCATGGTTTAAATTTGTGGATGATTATACAAAAAAATTATGCCGAATTGAATTTTGCTTCTAGAAATCTTTTAGATTCGGCCGCGGGAGGCACTTTTATGGAAATCACTTTAGGAGATGCTACTAAACTCCTAGATAATATTATGGTTAATTATTCTCAATGGCATACTGAAAGATCTTCTACTAAAAAAGTGCATGCGATAGAAGAAATCAATGTTTTGAGTGGAAAGATGGATGAACTTATGAAATTATTTGCTACTAAGAGTGTTTCTTCTGACCCTAATGATATGCCTTTGTCTACTTTGATTAAGAATAACAATGAATCTATGGATGTGAATTTTGTTGGTAGGAATAATTTTGGCAACAACGCGTATAGAGGGATTTTTAATCCTAGGCCATATCCTAGTAATCCTTCTAATAATTATGGAAATTCCTACAACAACTCTTATGAAAATTATAATAAGATGCCCTCTGAATTTGAGAATAGTGTTAAAGATTTTATGAATTCACAAAAGAATTTTAATGCTTTGCTTGAAGAGAAATTGCTTAAAGTTGATGATTTGGCTAGGAACGTTGATAGAATTTCTCTTGAGGTTGATTCTTTAAAGCTTAGATCTATTCCTCCTAAGCATGATATCAATGAGTCTCTTCAAAAGATGCCTTTATTAAAGTGTGTTCTTCCAATACCTATGAAAATCAAGATGAAGATCTAAAAATTATTGATGTGTCCCCTATCAAATCTTTGTTTTGCAATATGAATCTTGATGAAACTGAATATGATCTTCCTTTACCTAGAAGGCGTTCCACAAATTCAGAGTATTTAGATCTTTATGATGAAATTGATGAAAGTGGGATTGAAAGAAATAAAAATTTAGATGTTGCTAAACCCACTATATTGGATTTCAAGGAATTTAATTATGTAAGTTGCTCTTTGATTGATTGTGTTTCCTTGTTGCAATCCGTGCTAAATTCTCCGCATGCTTATAGTTAAAAGAAAGCCTTCATCGAACATATTGTTGATGCCTTGATGCAATCTTATGAAGACAAACTTGAGTTGAAAGTTTCTATCCCTAGAAAACTCTATGATGACTAGGAGCCAACTATTAAAATTAAAATTAAAGATCAGGAGTTTTATGCTTTGTGTGATTTAGGTGCTAGTGTCTCCACTATCCCCAAGACTTTGTGTGATTTGCTAGATTTCCGCGATCTTGAAAATTGCTCTTTAAACTTTCATCTCGCGGATTCTACTATTAAGAAACCTATGGGAAGGATTAATGATGTTCTTATTGTTGCAAATAGGAATTATGTGCCCGTAGATTTCATTGTTCTTGATATAGATTGCAATCCTTCTTGCCCTATTACTCTTGGTAGACCTTTCCTTAGAAAGATTGGTGCGATTATTGATATGAAGGAAGGGGATATTAGATTCCAATTTACATTAAAAAAGGGCATGGGAGAATTTCCAAGAAAGAAAATAAAATTGCTATATGAAACCATCATGAGAGCCACTTATGGATTGCCTTCCAAAGATGGCAATACCTAGATCTATCCTCGCTTTTATGCCTAGCTAGGGGCGTTAAATGATAGCGCTTGTTGGGAGGCAACCCAATTTTATATTTTGTTTTTTGTGTTTTTCTTCTGTTAGGGAATAAATAACCCATCTATCCTCTGTTTGGATGTGGTTTTGTGTTTTACTTAGTGTTTGTGCCAAGCTACACCTATTGGATCTTCTTGGATGATAGTTATTTGATCTTGCTGTAATTTCCAGAAACTTTGCGTTCAGTGCCCGAATTATTAAATATCATCAGAACGTGATAAAATACTGATTCCAATTGCTGCTGATCAATAAAAAAATTGTCTAGGTCGTCTAATTTTGGTAGATGTTTTGGAGTTCCAGAAGTTTGCTTAGTTATAGATTACTACAGACTGTTCTGTTTTTGACAGGTTCTGTTTTCATGTGTTGTTTGCTTATTTTGATGAATCTATGGTTAGTAAAATAGTTTATAATCCATAGAGAAGTTGGAATACAGTAGGTTTAACACCAATATAAATAAAGAATGAGTTCATTACAGTACCTTGAAGTGGTTTTATGTTTTCTTTCTCTAACGGAGCTCACGAGAATCTGTCAAAAATAGAACAGTCTGTAGTAATCTGTAACTAACGCAAACTTCTGGAACTACAAAAATTCTAAAATAAATTTTTGGAACTGAGTAATTTGTCTAGTAATCATCTTCAAAAAGAATCAACTAAATATCACTCTCCAGTAAAAAGTTTTAGCTAATCTCGTGAGCGCTAAAGTTTCTGTTTTTTACAGCATGATCATAAAGACTTTACCCAAGTCTTCCCAAAGGTTCTACTTGGCACAAGCACTAATTAAATAATAAAAACACATATAAAAAGAAGCTAGATGGATTATTTATTACTAAACAGAACCAAAAAGCAAGAAACTAAAATGAAATTGGGTTGCCTCCCAACAAGCGCTATCGTTTAATGCCCCTAGCTAGGCATGATGGTTTCAATAATGCTCACATAAAAGATAAGAATTGAAACATAAAGAGAGCATCATGAAGAATATGACTAGCACCTTTAAGTCTAACCCACTTCCTATGCATAGGGATTTTGTGAGCAAACAACTTATGGGAACAAGAATCAACTTGCATTGGAAGGTAAAACAAGCATAACTTCAAGATTTTAAGCACATAGAGAGGAAAGTTGATATTATTGCAATTCCTACAAGCATATGTTCCTCCCTCATAATAATTTTTAGTAGCATCATGAATGAATTCAACAATATAACTAGCACCTAAAGCATTCTTTTCATGATCTACAATCATAGAAAATTTACTACTCTCCACATAAGCAAAATTCTTCTCATGAATAATAGTGAGAGCAAACTCAACAAAATAACTATCATGTGATTGAAAATTAAGATCAAGATGACAAGTTTCATGGTTATCATTATTCTTTAAAGCATACGTGTCATCACAATAATCATCATAGATAGGAAGCATGCTTTCATCATAGTAAATTTGCTCATCAAAAGCTTGGGGGACTAAAAATATCATCAAACATAGCTTCCCCAAGCTTGTGGCTTTGCATATCATTGGCATCATGGATATTCAAGAAATTCATACTAACAACACTGCAATCATGCTCATCATTCACATATTTAGTGCCAAAAATTCTATAGATTTGTTCTTCTAGCACTTGAGCACAATTTTCCTTCCCATCATACTCACGAAAGATATTAAAAAGATGAAGCATATGAGGCACTATCAATTTCATTTTTTTGTAGTTTTCTTTTATAAACTAAACTAGTGCTAAAACAATAAACAAAAAGATTCGATTGCAAGATCTAAAGATATACCTTCAAGCACTCACCTCCTCGGCAACGGCGCCAGAAAACTGCTTGATGTCTACTACGCAACCTTCTTCTTGTAGACGTTGTTGGGCCTCCAAGTGCAGAGGTTTGTAGGACAGTATCAAATTTCCCTCAAGTGGTTGACCTAAGGTTTATCAATCCGTGGGAGGCGTAGGATGAAGATGGTCTCTCTCAAGTAACCCTGCAACCAAATAACAAAGAGTCTCTTGTGTCCCCAACACACCCAATACAATGGTAAATTGTATAGGTGCACTAGTTCGGCGAAGAGATGGTGATACAAGTGCAATATGGATGGTAGATATAGGTTTTTGTAAACTGAAAATATAAAAACAGCAAGGTAACTAATGATAAAAGTGAGGGTAGACGGTATTGCAATGATAGGAAACAAGGCCTAGGGTTACTTTCACTAGTGCAAGTTCTCTCAACAATAATAACATAGTTGGATCATATAACTATCCCTCAACATGCAACAAAGAGGCACTCCAAAGCCACTAATAGCGGAGAACAAACAAAGAGATTATGGTAGGGTACGAAACCACCTCAAAGTTATTCTTTCCAATCAATCCATTGGGCTATTACTATAAGTGTCACACACAACCCTAGAGTTCGTACTAGAATAACACCTTAAGACACACATCAACCAAAACCCTAATGTCACCTAGATACTCCAATGTCACCTCAAGTATCCGTGGGTATGATTATACGATATGCATCACACAATCTCAGATTCATCTATTCAATCCAACACAAAGTACTTCAAAGAGTGCCCTAAAGTTTCTACCGGAGAATCAAGACGAAAACGTGTGCCAACCCCTATGCATAGGTTCATGGGCGGAACCCGCTAGTTGATCACCAAGACATACATCAAGTGAATCACATGATATTCCATTGTCACCACAGATACGCACGGCAAAACATACATCAAGTGTTCTCAAGTCATTAAAGACTCAATCCGATAAGATTACTTCAAAGGGAAAACTCAATCCATTACAAGAGAGTAGAGGGGGAGAAGAAACATAAGATCCAACTATAATAGCAAAGCTCGCGATACATCAAGATCGTGCCAAATCAAGAACACGAGAGAGAGAGAGAGAGAGAGAGAGAGAGAGAGAGAGATCAAACACATAGCTATTGGTACATACCCTCAGCCCCGAGGGTGAACTACTCCCTCCTCGTCATGGAGAGCACCGGAATGATGAAGATGGCCAACGGTGAGGGTTCCCCCCCCCCCCCCCCCCCGCCGGCAGGGTGCCGGAACAGGGTCCCGATTGAATTTTGGTGGCTACAGAGGCTTGCGGCGGCGAAACTCCTGATCTATTCTCGTCTCTGGAAGTTTTAGGGTATATGGAGTTATATAGGCGGAAGAAGTACGTCAGGGGAGCCACGTGGGGCCCACGAGGCAGGGGGCGCGGCCTAGGGGGGTGGGCGCGCCCCCACCCTCGTGGCTCCCTCGTTCCTTTCCAGACGTGCACTCCAAGCTTTTCCGGTAGCTTTCCTTCCAAAAGTAACTTCTCTAGTTGATTTCATTCCGTTTCGACTCCGTCTGATATTCCTTTTCTTTAAAACACTGGAATAGGCAAAAAAACAGCAATTCTGGGCTGGGCCTCCGGTTAATAGGTTAGTCCCAAAAATAATATAAAAGTGGATGATAAAGCCCAATATTGTCCAAAATAGTAGATAATATAGCATGGAGCAATCAAAAATTATAGATACGTTGGAGACGTATCAGGTGACAGACACACCTCCGAGTACGTTAAGGGCATGCATAATTTTCTCAAAGTGGCTGAGGCAAACAAGCAGAATGGTTTTATGTGATGTCCATGCCTTATATGTGGGAATACTAAGGCTTACTCTGACCGGAAAAACCTTCACACCCACCTGCTTTATAAGGGTTTCATGCCACACTATAATGTTTGGACGAAGCACGGAGAAATAGGGGTTGTGATGGAAGACAGCAAAGAAGAAGAGGACGGTGACAACTATGTGCCCCCTGAATACGGTGATGCTTCAATGGGGGAAGCTGCTGAAGATCAAGAGGAACCAGACGATGTGCCCAATGATGATGATCTCCGCCGGGTCATTGTTGATGCAAGGACACAGTGCGAAAGTCAAAAGGAGAAGCTGAAGTTCGATCGCATGTTAGAGGATCACAAAAAAGGGTTGTACCCCAATTGCGAAGATGGGAACACAATTAAAGAATGTTTATACTGATGGGAACCAAAACAATCCGTGTTCCTAAACAATAAGGAGGTAAATGTATTGGTTTGCCATTAATTTCTTTGAAGATCAAAATGGTTGAGGATAAGGAGATTGGTAATACAATGAAATCTGGAGATCAAGTTACATGATATGTGTGTTTCGAGGTCAGCATCGTTGATGTTTTTTCAAGGAAGTATTCACGCCTTTTCAATCTCGTATAGGTGGTTGAGACCTATTCTGATGTAGGTTACTGCATAAAAATATAACCTCCTTTTTACAATGTAGTGCATTATACATCCTCTTAAGGCAAAGCAAAACAAAGAACCAAATTTATTTGAAGTCGAAGGGGCTTAGCCCCATCACCAGGGCATAAGCATAAACTTGCAAAGAATTTTTGTGTTATTTCTTTATGTCCCTTTATGTAGTTCAATAAAATTGCTAATCTGGCTGAGTTGAAAGGCTAAAACATAGAAGCTTTGCGTAAGTTGAAAACCTCTCACTTTGAAGGAATTTTTTTGACAAGTTGAAAGAATTTTCTTGAAGTTGGATTTTGAAAGAATTATGATTATGTTCATGCCTTTTTGAATTGGCAATTTTTATAACTCAAGTATAGAATGTGCTACATTTTACAAAGAGGGTGCATGAGCCAGAGTTAACCTCCAAAGTTGTGGGAAGTTTGCTGGAATTATAAAAAAAGTAGTATCTGCCTCATTTTTACTCCACACATATGTCACAAATTACTCCCTCCGGCCCATAATATAAGACATTTTTACAAGCGTATTACCTAATGCGGGGACCCTAGATGCAGTCTGATACGTCTCCGTCGTATCTACTTTTCCAAACACTTTTGCCCTTGTTTTGGACTCTAACTTGTACGATTTGAATGGAACTAACCCGGACTGACGTTGTTTTTTAGCAGAATTGCCATGATGTTGTTTTATGTGCAGAAAACAAAAGTTCTCGGAATGACCTGAAACTCCACGGAATATCTTAGAATAAATAATAAAAATCCTCGCCAAAGATGAAGACCAGGGGGACCACACCCTGTCCACGAGGATGGGGGGCGCCCCCCTAGGGCGCGACCCCTACCTCGTGGGCCCCCTGGAGACCCTCTGACGCCAACTTCAACTCTATATATTTGCTTTTGGAGAGAAAAAACCAGAGAGAAGAAATCATCGCATTTTATGATACGGGCCGCCGCCAAGCCCTAAAACCACTCGGGAGGGCTGATCTGGAGTTCGTTCGGGGCTCCGGAGAGGGGCATTCGTCGCTGTCATCATCATCAACCATCCTCCATCATCAATTTCATGATGCTCACTGCCGTGCGTGAGTAATTCCATCGTAGGCTTGTTGGACGGTGATGGGTTGGATGAGATTTACCATGTAATCGAGTTAGTTTTGTTAGGGTTTGATCCCTAGTATCCACTATGTTCTGAGATTGATGTTGCTATGACTTTGCTATGCTTAATGCTTGTCACTAGGGCCCGAGTGCCATGATTTCAGATCTGAACCTATTATGTTTTCATGAATATATGTGAGTTCTTGATCCTATCTTGCAAGTCTATAGTCACCTATTATGTGTTGTGATCCGACAACCCCGAAGTGACAATAATCGGGATACTTCTCGGTGATGACCATAGTTTGAGGAGTTCATGTATTCACTATGTGCTAATGCTTTGTTCCGATTCTCTATTGAAAGGAGGCCTTAATATCCCTTATTTTCGAATAGGACCCCACTGCCACGAGAGGGTAGGACAAAAGATGTCATGCAAGTTCTTTTCTGTAAGCACGTATGACTATATTCAGAATACATCCCTACATTACATTGATGAATTGGAGCTAGTTCCGTGTCACCCTATGTTATGACTATTACATGATAAACCACATCCGGCATAATTATCCATCACTGATCCGATGCCTACGAGCTTTCCATCTATTGGTTCTCGCTTATTTACTTTCCCGTTGCTGCTGTTACAATCACTACAAAACACCAAAAATATTACTTTGCTTTATTTACTCTTTTGTTACCGTTGCCACCACTATCATATTACTTTGCTACTAAACACTTTGCTGCACATACTAAGTTTCTAGGTGTGGTTGAATTTACAACTCAGCTGCTAATACTTGAGAATATTCTTTGGCTCCCCTTGTGTCGAATCAATAAATTTGGGTTTAATACTCTACCCTCGAAAGCTGTTGCGATCCCCTATACTTGTGGGTTATCACAGTCAACCAAACAACTTTGGTTGCCTGCATTGGCCCAAGCGGCACATGAACACGGCATTTGGTTACATAGGGTGTACATGGTGTGCTTACCTTGTACCCTAGTTGGTGAGCTTACCCATAATAATCACACCTAGCACACCAATGCCACAGCACAGCAATGGCAATGAACTGGGCGAAGATGATGAAGTTCTTCAGCTTTAGCCCAAACTGACAATCCACCTTAGCACCTTCCACTTTGACACCTCCAACCTTGCCACTGTCAACACTGCTGCCTCCGTGCTCTCTCACCCAGTCGGAGTAAGTTTGTTCTGCTGCCTGCCTAGTCTTGAACCCTCTATTGTTGCTGTTGCTATATGATGCCACTTGTGCACTGGCTTCTTCCCATGAACTATAAACCCTTGGAGCCTTACCAATGAACACGGCATACCACTTGCCCTAGCAACGCACAAGAGCAAGAGTTGAAACAGCAAATCAATGGAACACACAAGTACCAAGCAAAGTAGCACATAAACAACAATGGAGCAGAAGAGAAGAAGTAAAGCATGCATGATCATACGGCATAGCAAGTTCTACCTAGCACTACCATGGTGTTATCGTACCATCACATCCAAAAGAGGGTGTCGTCCTACCACCGAAAGTTCACCATCACCGTGAGGGGTTAGTATGTGCCACCTCACCAAAATATACAGACCATCAAATAGTTTTCCAACCCTAGCTACACAAAATGTACGTCGTCATCGTCATCGTCGTCGTCGCCGTCGCCATCGCCGTCGGGGATCATGCACGCTCACAGGAAGCACTACTCTAGTAGTAGTGCTTGCCCAGCCAGCTCGTGAGCCACAGCACCCTGTCAGTGTCTGCCATGGCAACGAACACAACACCATGGGCCTTGTTGGCAAGCAAGTGGTTGAGAGCTGCCATGAGAGCCTCGTCGTTTAAGCCACCCTGGGTCATGATAGTGCCATACAGGTCAGGGTGGACGTCAGGGGCTTGCACTCCTTCATGGCTATTGCCACCTCCTTCACCGCCTCAGTCATGCTGCAAAAGACATTGATCTCCTCCTCCATCAGGCCTCCTCTCTTCCTCTTCCTATCATGGACGGGGTCAAAGGGCTTGTCGAAGGGCTTGTCAGGCCAATCAAGGACCTCGACTTTCAAGATCCCGTAGAAGTCTAGCATGGGAGAACCAAGAGGCTCCCCCGAACCCATGGCATGCTTCCCAGTTGCTAGGCCGAAGGAGAAGATGTGCTGCATCTGGCTGTAGTTCTATATGGGTGTGTTGAGGAACTCAGCGTCCCTTGGGTGGTCCTCAGAATGAAACAGAAGTGTTGTTAGTTCCGACTAGGAGTAGGAAATGGTGGACAGTATGAAAAGGAAGAGGGTTGTGAGCTAACCGTGACATGGTCGGCATAGTGCTCTGCTTCCAGAACTATGGAGCAAGTGTTCTCATCCCATGAGGCGCCGCTAAGGTCTGTCAGCTTGGACACTTGGATCCATCGACCTCTTCACTTCCTCAGGTGGTTGTACACCTGGGTGGCGGACACCTCCTACCCACAGAACTCGAACACCTGCTTCGCAACAGTTTTCAAGTGCACCTCCATGAAGCCCTTGTCATTCCTAACTCCACTAGATATGAGCTCACACATCTTGTTCAACATGAACGTGGACATGAACGGCTGCCACTTCATGTTGTTCGACCTACCATCCTTCTTTGCCTTTGATGTTGCCACCTTGAGTGCAGTGGTAGTAGGAGGAGTTTGCTCAACGAGCACTACTGGCACATAGACAGAATCAGACACGAACACCTCTGAATCAGGTGCCATCTCGGACATAGGCTGCGAGTCCTCGACAAACGAAGGAGGAAACTGGCTGCAGGACAGGACAAGGGCTTGACTAAGATCTTGCGTCTGCATGGTCATGTCCTAGAATCGTAGCACGCATTAACAGTAAGCATAGCAAACAACATACCGGACAATCCATGAAAGCAGGAGCATACATGTACATGGTTCATCACTATCATACCAAGCACATGCTTCATCACTATCATACTAAGCACATGGTTCATTGCTATCATACTAAGCTTACCGGACAATCTATGAGCAGGAACATACATCTACAATAAACAACATGCTACAAATGGACCACCAATAGCTACAAATCACAGATCTAAGCACGAATCAACACAAGCACAAGGTTCAACTTCAAGCTCTACTACTAATTTAGCCTACCACATGCTTGAACATCTAACCCTACCAAAAATTGCAATCGCGGCATAGCAATCAACCATATGTAGTGGCAGAAATGACCAGTGTAGTAGGGCTAGAGCCTGCTAGAGTTGAGGTATTTTGCGGGTCAGGTGATATTGCAACTACACCTAATGGGCTATTTGATTTATCAGGTGCCACTACCTTTTCCAAATATTTTGCTTGTGCTCCTCCATGATCAGCAATCGCCCTCTTCCTTTTGAACGTCTGATACACAAGAACAGCATTTGAATGGATAAATATGGTATGATGACAGATGGAATATGTACTGAAAATGGATAGGCAAGGCGTATTCACATACACGATGTGTAAACTAAGCTAATGGCAGTTCAACAAAGTAGAAGAAATGCAAAGCATCAGTTGCAAGATATGTGCGAGCAATGTAACCTTGGAAAGTTAGAGCAAGTACCTTGATGGGTGAATAAGATAGGGCATCTTCATCTGACTCCTCCACTAGGGAGCTACATTGACTTAGGTCTCCTTATAGCTCAGAATCACTGTTAGGATCATATTCTGAGCATGAATCTGTAGGTGGAGAGTGTTTGCATTGCATTGCATCCAGACTTGATTTCAGTCACTTAATGCCAAGTTTGATAGCCATGGCATTGTTCTGCTTTATTCTTTTCATGCGCGCAAGCTCATAATCATTATGATGCTGTTCAGAATATGAGATTCATGAAAACATAAAATGTAGTCAGATTATCTATGGAATGCATTGCGGATTCAACTCGGAGAGTGTCTCCCTATAAACCCCTGCATATGCAAAGTTCACCTCCCCAACCGTGCTGACTAGACCACACACAGAGGTACACACCCGAGCGGCGAACATGCATTTTCGAAACTAATTTAGGAACATTTAGCTAACCAATTAAATAACTCCGTTTTAATAATATCAGATTCGTATTTGAATAACTAAGCTTGTTTAGCTTGATGGGCGGAGCAGTGTTATTATGACACAAAGCACGTATTCTGATCATATAGTGATCATAAAAGGGGGAAACTCTAAGCATATTTTTTTTGCAAAAGAGGGTTTCCCCTCCGATTTCTATTAAAGAAACCACCACGGAACCAACATGATCAATTAAACCCTAAGCATGATCAATTAAACCGTATTATGGCTGTGCCATGGCAGATTTGAAGCTGCAAACCGGAGAAATGATATTTAGCATCCATTGTTTGCTTCAAACTAAGAACTAAGTTCTAAGAGCTGAAAAGAAAGTAGAGTAACCAAGTTAAGATCTATTTTCTGGTTGAGATCAAAAAGTTGAGGAGATATGAAGTACCACCTCTCTTGCGGCGATGTGTAGGCATCGGTGGTGCGATGGCTGTCGGTGGCGTTGAAGCAGATCTACGACGGTAGACGGGTGCATCAGGGGATAAGTCCCGTTGCGGTGGAAGAGAAGGTCGTGTGAGCGGCCCCAGCAAAGAGGACGACGGCGCCGATGAAGAGAGAGGACGCGATGCAAGGCTATTGGTCCGTCGCCGTGGATGAGAAACGTCCATCTTTGGCAGTGGACGACACGGTCTTGGTAGGCGCTCCGGCATGGTGGAGGACAGTGGCGATGGATGTGGTCGAGGACGGCAACGATGGATGGGGTGGCGGACGGAGGCTGGTGTGGGAATGGGGTGTTCTAGCGCGGACGGTGTATGAATGGGAAAATGGAGGGAGAGGTACGGGGAACCATGTTTTTGGGACGCGCCTGTCTGAAATATGGGAAAGTTACGAACTTATCCCCCGTTTCAAATTTGGACGTCTCGTCGGTTGGGGATAGGATGGTAATCTCGCATCTCCCAAATATTTGCTGGTAACTATTTCGGGCGAGGAGAGGGTGTTTTTCCGCCCACGGTTGGCGCCCACGGTGTATGAATGGGGCTGACAGGTAGGGCGGCTGTGTCACGTCTGATGAAAGTTACACATCTGCCCCTATTTAAAATATTAGCCTACATCTATTTCGGACGAGGAGAGTTTGTTTTGCCGCCCACCGTGTATGAATGGGGAATGGAGGGAGAAACAGAGGTCTTTCGGACGAGCTTGAATCAAATGAGTTTTGCCGCCCATGTTTGATGCCCACCGTGTCGGAATGGGCTCAGAGGCGGTCGTGTCACGTCTAATTGAAGTTACTAACCTACCCCTATTTAGAGCAGTGGAAATCGGGCTGATGAATTGTCTGTGTAATGGGTAGACAATAATTTCCATCTCCCAAACACTTGGCTTCGGGCAGCAGATGTGGGAGTGGACATTTTGCTGTTTCTTTCAAATTTTGGGACAATAAGCATCCACGTTTACCCTGGCAACTAAATTCGAATCCACTTTGTATTCCTATATGAATCTTTATAAATCATTCTATGTGTTTTTATATATCTTCAAAAGGACGACAAAGATGTATTCCACTGCCATATATGAATATGGTTTACAAATGTTGATACTCAAATTTAGAAACTGGAATCCAGTTTAAGGTGAATTCGAATATTTGGAACACTTCATGTCCAACTCAAATGTCACACGCAACATAATGTGTACTCCCATTTAGATATGTACACAAGCGATGTATCAAGATTCAAATACCGAGTCAATCAACCAAGAATGTACGGAACTAACAGACATATAAACACTTATAGAGTATATGGATCAATAATATCAACTAACATACATAAGCCAGGCCGCTGTACTTTTTTTTGGCTACAACGGCATCCTTTTTTTAGCCAGCATCTTGGCCCTTTCCGATGTGTGCCACTTATGGTCCATCTATACTACTATTGCTGAATGCACATTCAGCCCGATTGGCATATTTGTAGGTCTGGCACATCAATCCAAATGAAATGTCTCCGAGTCTTACCAATTAATACAGACTTGTGCTCAAATAACATTACAAACCAAAAAAAACAAAAAAAACAATTATTACATGATCTCTAAAACAAATGGTTTAATTGATTACATGAACAGACAACACAAAGGTTATTCAACTATGGAAAGAACAGTTCACCTATGATTTACCAAGTAGGAATTTAATTTCCTTTTCTCCTTCAGGACCTTAACAATCTGGTCAGTCTCAGCTTGCTTCGTTTTGAATTCCACCAAATAGTTAATGGTTGTCTTGAGTACTGCTTGTGATTGTGCTGTTTGCTTCCTCAACATGTCAACTTCATCTCTAAGTGCAGTAGCAGAATCTCTTTCTACCACTAGTTTAGCCTCTAGAGCATCAGCAGTTGGCAATTCATAATGCACGATTGGGCCGATGCCACTGCTGTGGGATGATGCAACGTCCATGGGGACCTCACTCTTTGATCTTGGGCTAACCTGTTTTGCCATTAAAGTTCAGATTGGATTTAGGAAAGTCGAAGTTAGCAAAACATCTCAACTGGGAGTTATAACAGCAAACTAGTTAAACAAACAATGAATTAAAGAGTTTCAATTGGATGCTGAAAAGTAGTTATTAACATCATTGTAACCCGCTGTTGCAGTAGCGAAGCAGTTAAACAAACAAGTAGATATTTAAGTTAAGGCAGACAGGTAATTCTTAACAGTAAGTATCAAACACATAGAGAGGCGCAGTCTACAATATGATTAACAGGCTGTGCCATTATGTAATCAGTAGCAAACTAAATTAAGCCAAGCAACATAATTGAACAATTTTGCAATAAGTGGCTAACTAAAATTCTGACAAGCAGGTAACTGAACTTACGCTAATTCTTTATACAGGCACACTGCAACTTCTTTTTCGCTTACAAGGTTGTACGAAGGAGTCCATGGCATCAATTGCTTGGATACGCAGTCCCAATACTTCTTTCTTCCCACACTGCATGGGTAAGTCGAATGGTTAATCTGGTAAGATGGTGCATCCTTGATATGTTATATGAGGACGTGTAGTCCGACTAGTTGTAGCCAAACACATCACACTGGCTTTTACTGTATATTTCATGCGATTACTTTTGGCATATCGAGATCTAAGCAATCTACAATAGGATGAAAAGACTGGCATCCTTCACATTATTGGCGAACTTAGTTCATAGAAACAAGCAATTCAACCATTCTGTGGGTAAATCAAAAGCGCCATAGGAATATTTTTCACTACCCAATCATACACGCAAAAAGGGGCGACGCCACCATAGGGGCTGGTATGGGCGGCCGCCTCAGGTGGCTGGAAAGTGCGTACCTAGTTTGAGTCGTCCAGATTGGCCCACGCTAGTTTTGTTCGTCCCAACGCATGAGCAGGCAATGTAAAAATGAGGGAAAATGTTTCAATTTGGATGGTCCAATAACATAAGTGCAAGTCAGGCCCTATAGCAGGCTCGCGGCCCAAACGAGCACCTCCCATATCGATCGACAGCAGGAAAAATCCCAATTCATTCGCTCCAGCCTCCAGTCTGGTTCGCTCCTAACCTAGCCGCCGCTGGACAGACCAACACAGCACTTCCTCGCGCCCTCGTTGGAGGGCGGTCGCCGGGCTTCAAGCGAACGGAAGGAAAAGAAGATGAAGATCCAACCCTGGGTGTAGCCTGCGTGGGAGGCAGCGGCGGCACCATGGGCATGGCATCGAGCTTGTGCAAACGGACAGTCGCAGCTTGCAAGAGTAGCATGCGCAACGAGCAGGTACATCACATCCCTGATTATATCTAATTCAACTCTTCAATTTTTGGCCCATAGTTAAACCTGACGGTGTTGTAAAACTGCTTGTATGTAGGGAATCTATGAGAAAATGAAACCAATTTCTACTTATTATATAACTCCCCCAATCAATACTGAACTGACTGAATCTGATGTATCTAATCAAGTTTCCGGTGCCAACATACAAGCTCATGTTGTTCTTGAGCCTGAAGTGTCTAATGAACAGACTGCTAATGAAGGATTTGATGCAAACATTTCACATGCTCCTGGTGATGAACATATAGTGTCTAATGAGGGATCTAATGCAAGCATTTTGCAAGCTCATTGAAGGATTTAGTGTCTAATGATGATCTACTATGTTGAGAGGGAAAGAGATTTGCAGGTATTGATGACAAGCAAATTATAGTGCATTTTCATAGTTTGAGGAAACGTTGAGGCCATCTACTAGAAAGTCCTTGTATCATGACAACATAGCAGAAATACTTTTCTAATCTATTGTTTGAAACTATTGGCATACTTGTGCAGGATAGATATATTGATATGCAGTTTGCGCACTGGTTATACGTGCAATTACACTTTGATTTTTCAGCCAGAGAACGAATAATTAAAGCAGGTACAGACCATGTTTGTAGTCCTTGTACACCATGTTGCATTTTGTGTTTTTCGGTGCTTGCATCATTTAGGGTTTATAATCTGAACTACTTTGGATCATTAGCTGGTTTTCAAAGTGCATGTAGCTTCACATTTCTCAATTTAGGTTGATTTCCGGAGTGCAAGTGCCTTCATATTTTTTAAGTTAAATGTTCGCCCCTGGTAACTTGAATTCGTGGATCAGCCACTGCACACAAATCATACACGAATGCCAGTACGAATTAAATGAAATACAGGGACTTACGCTAGCTCATTGTACAGGCTCACTGCAGCTCTGCTTGCGCTTGGGACGTTTCATGTACAAGTCCATGTTAGCACTTGCTCGGATGTGCAGACCTTGTGCTCCTTGCGTCCCCCTCTGCATTTTTGACACGGCGAATGGTTGATCAAATAAGAGGAATCGACCTTGATGTTGTACCGGAGGACAGATACTTACAAGGTTATACGGGTGTGCAGGATGTGTACCAGATCCCGTAGCGCCGTCATGCTTCGCCAAAATATGGATTTGCTTGTTTCAGATGATATCTCCAGAAGAAATAAGAGTTAAAGTTAGAGTTGCATATGCGTGTAAGCTAAGAGAGCAGTGAAAGGATATCCCAACATTGTCGGAATAGTGCACAAGGGAGTGATGTGTGGATACCTAGTTTGGGCCGGTGTTTGGGCATGCTCGCCTAGCTAGAGTGCGGGTCACATCAAAGCCGTTGAGGGTGATGCGCTGGCGTTGGCTGGCCGTGCACGGATGCAGATCTTGAGTGGCAGCGGAGCGCTACGATACGGTGGACGAGGCCGTTGGTGAAGCCCCAACGGCCTCGGCGGGCGAAGGTGCGACGATGTGCTCAGTGAAGTAGCCCCGGTGAGCTGGGAGACGACGTCGGTGAAGCGCACCTGATGCGGTGGAACTCGACGTCTGTGAGGCACGTCGGTTGCGGCGGCCGACATTGTTGGTGGACCACCCGGTGCGGTGGACGAGGGCGTAGATGAGGTAGATCCGGTGCGGTGGTGAAGCGCCACCATCCTCGTCGTCCGGCACAGAGGTGGGGAACTGTGGGGAAAGAGACGAGACGAGGGGCGATTCGAGGGTTGGCGGCGAATTAGGGATTTGAGCAATCTGGGCGCGGAAGGGGACGGTGGAGAAGAGAGATTTTGCAGGGCTGGAATTGGGGGCGCCAGATATTTCAATCCGAAACATGGAAGCGTGAACTTATATTGTCATCGTCCTTTTTTTGGGGGGAGGGGGGTGGGTGGCTGGGTGCTACGCGCCCGTCCGACACACGCGACCACCCCGACAGGACTATGCTTCGGTGCCTTAAGGCACCTGACTTTGTGTCCATGACATGTGGGCCCAACAGGTGGTTGGCCCACATGTCAGTGACCCAAAGGTAGTTGCCTTTAAGGCACCAAAGCAGCGTCCACCCCGACATGACCCTAGTCTGCCTGGTGCGCCTACATTTGAGAATGCAAACGAATCTTATTTCATTTGCAAACGAATCTGTATGTATTACCATGCCCGTGTTTTCCTTGCAATAATTAGTCATTCGAAACGAGATACTCCATCCGTTCACTTTTGTAAGTTGTTCCAGACAACTTAAAATGAACTGTTTTGCACATTATCTGAAATGTCTTCAAGGTCTTATAAAAGTGAACAGAGGGAGTACTATAAATTAATTAATGAGGAGTTATTTGAAAAAAACGGTACCCACGCTAACGTGGATTAGAGTGTGTGTCACATAATTAGTTATTTGAATTAGAGTGTGTGTCACATAGTTAGTTATTTGAATTAGAATGTGTGTCACATAGCGATCTCCAATTCTAACGTGGATTTCGCATTTCACTGTATCCATGCTACTTTTTTAATACAAATTCATATTTATATGATGAACACCATGGCAGTGAGAAAACTTTTGGATGGATTCAAACATATGACGTACAAAATAGCACAACAAACTGAGTCAATGTCAACTTTTCGAAACTTAGTATGGCACGAATTCAAAATAATTACCCGTATGCCTGGTCCTCGGTTCAAATCTTACAATGTACACCGAATTGAAACATCGATATTAAGTCTCGTACTATGTACATTCAAATGTTGTTTTTAGCCCCCCCCCCCCCCGCACAAACGCTACATACTTCTCGTATCGGTCCATCTTCCTCTCCTAACCACCTTAGGAAGCTATCGGTTTCCAACACACGTTCATTCTTTCTCTCCATGTTTCGATCTCTAAGTCTCTCAACTGCACAACCCCTTTTTCCACTCTGTTACCAAATGTATTTACCTCACACACCCGCCATTGCACCCCATGCAGAGCTCTCTCTCTCCCCCCTCTCCCTCTCACCCTCTCGCGCTAAATACATGCATTGCCTATCTAGCCCCCCCCCCAACCTCTCGTGCGCACGCACGCACGTTGTAATCTAGGTCACTCCCTCGAGACTGTCTCACTCTTTCTTCCGCACGGCGGGCCACACTTGCTCAATCTCGCTCTTTTTATCTGAGTCTCGTTTAACCTCATTTTCTTTCACACACAAATGATATATCTCCCTGTTCGGGCCTCGATCGACACACTCCATACTCTCTCACGCAGATTGTCTATCTAGGTCAGTCCATCCAAGCCGCCGCCACTCTTTCGACCTCATGGTGGGCCATGCTCACTCAATCTCTCTCTCTCTCTCCCTCTCTCTCTCTCTCTCTCTGTATGTATGTCTTGATTGACCTTGCTCTTTCTCGGACAAAAACGATATATCACCATTATCGTGGTTTTGTCACGGCAGATGTCATAGCAAAAGGACTTAGTCATGGAGCCATCGCAACGGGTTAACTCGAAGGGGTTAAAGCGGACACAGGGACACAGAGGGTTTATACTAGTTTGGCCCCTTCTATGAAGGTAAAAGCCTACGTCTAGTTGTGATGGAATTGATGGGGTTTCGATGACTAGGGAGCAAACAAGCTTCGCCTAAGTCTCGAGTTGTGGTTGTCTGTCTTTGAACCGCTGTCGGGTCGTCCCCTTATATACACGGGTGACGCCCGTCGGTTCACAGAGTCCCAATCACCGGTTCATACTCGTACCGGGGTTGGTCTATTCTTATTCCCAACTTACAATACAAGTTTACATACAAGGCCGGTTTACGGCTACAAGTGTTGAACCGACTACGGCCTTGGGCCCTCATCTATCTTCTTGGGCTTTAACGCTCTTGGACAACTGATGAAGTTAACCCGACCCAGGTAGGCCGGTTTACGCCCAGTAGTAATATCCCCAACATTAGGCCCCAGATTGATTTTAATGAGTTCATGTCAATCCTTAGCAGAAATCTTCATCTTCAGCATCTTCTTGTAATTGCTGAACCGTCTTGACGTCCTCTTCTCCAATTACTGTTAAACCAGGGTGACGTCATCTGTCATAAAGGAAATATCCATAATACCTCTTCTCTTTAATAATGGTGCGAAAATCGAGGCGACAGCTCCGTTCCGTGGCCCCTGGTTTGTCGCGCCTGACACATGTCTTTTTGTCTTATAAATAGGACTGAAGGGTCATTTCCTTTTTCCTCTTCGTGCCTTCTCATCTTCGTCTTCCTCGCGTCGTCAGCTTCAGAGCTCCGCCGCCGCCGTCGCCTCCAGCCTCGACCTTGGCCGCTGCATCGACCTGAACGTACCAGAAAACTGCGGTGATCTTCCGCATCCTCCTCAGCTCTGGTAGGCCCTCTGTTCTTTTTAACCTAGATCTGTTCTAGGGTTTCTTACTCTTGTGGTGTTCATCGACCGCTCATGTTCATGTGTTAACCTCTAAATGGATCTGTGAAACCTTGTACTGAATACCACTTAGCTTTTCGCATCCACCTGTAGTCTCATGTTCAATTCCGTGGATCTCATCTGTATATCTGCCCATTGCTTCACTTCCGCTCTGCTTTTAAGCCTTTGAATATCTTTTCTGTTTTTCTGAAGTTGCCTCAGATCCATTGTTGTAATAGAACTTTTGGGAAACCTGTTTCTTCATACTTAGCCATTTCACAACCTCAAGTGCTTTCAATAGTTAGATCAGGCGGTTTAACTTACCACCGGAAAAGTTAATAAACCGGTATATACCATTAGTCCCCTTATTGAACCGCCAGAACCCTTTAGCCATAGTCCATCGCTTCACAGAACTTTGGTTTGAATATAATTATCCTCGTTTTAACATTGATCATATCAGTGTATACCTTGTGCCCAACGTAATCTTGAACCGGAGTCACTTATTTTGTAGACTCCACCATGGGCAAACAAGTATATGAGTGCACCTGGGCTCCTTCTCGTGTCACAGAGACGCAGCTGTACAATTTAGTCCTGACTGGCGCTTTAAGCAGTAAGAATACCATCCATTGGAGGGTCCCAGGCAAAGAATGTTCTCCCACACCTCGAGAAGGAGAGGTTGTAGTTTTTGCGGATCACTTAGCCCGAGGTTTTAATCCGCCCGGTTCAAAATTCTACCGGGATGTTTTGGCCAACTTCCAACTTCGTCCGCAAGATACTAGCCCAAATTCTGTCACCAACATATGCCACTTCCAAGTGCTCTGTGAGGTGTTCTTCCAAGAAGAACCTACAGTCGAGTTATTCCGAGATTCTTTCCATCTAAACCGCCGCACAGAATTTACGGATGGTTCTAATATGGAATTGGGTGGCATGGCGATTCAGAAGCGGAAAGAGGTTACTTACCCTCACGCAAAACTGCACAGCCATCCCCAAGAATGGAATCAAACATGGTTCTATTGCCAAGGTACCTCCCCTGCTAATGAAAACCCTTTGCCTGGCTTTCGTCCGGAACGGCTTAGCAACACGCACCCATTTCCATAGAGGTTGACTGCCAAAGAGAGGAATATATATGCTCCCCAACTATCCAAGCTCAGAGCCTTTATGGCCAATGGTTTAACAGGGGTTGATCTCGCTCGTTGCTGGATATCGTGGAGCGTACTGCCCCTCAGTCAACGCTCCGGTTTGATGTGTGAATACACGGGTAGTGTTAACGACCCACTGCTACATGTGAACATCCAACTTACTGACGAAGAAGTCACAGAAGCTGTGAAGAAAATTTTGAACGAACCGGAATACGTCTGCGCCCGAACCGGCCTGCTTCCTTTCTGCGCCACCAACAAACCGCCAGCTGTAAGTCTGAATTTTCTCTTTTATTAACTCTGATATTATTACATCTGCTTATTATTTGACACCAATATCTGTTGAAGCAGGTCGATGATCCGTTTTGGAGCAAGAAGCTCTCGCAGGAGAAAGCAGACAAACCGGAAAGACCAACCCGGCCCAAGACAAAAGTCCTTAAGAAACCTGCTCATAAGAGGAAAACCACTGCATCCTCTGATCCGTGCGCTGATGATGATGTGGGTAATCCGGACCTTGAGGTAGCACTTGATTCACTTGGCCTGCTTTTTACACACCTTATTGATGATAATATTTGTCAGGATGATGCCGAAGCTAGCCATGCTGATGATGCAGAGGTAATTACTCTCTCTTCTGATTCGAACCTTTTGCCTTCACTAAAAATCCGTCAGGCAAACCGAAAAGTTAAATTTTCTCATCCTCTTTCTTACTTGGATCCCAAATTTCTTATGAAGACCCAACAGCACAAAGCGCGCCGCACAACTCGACACAGCGGCCAGGTAGTTACCTCCGCCGGTTTACCGAATGATCCGGTTCGGAGACGCCGTTCAGAGGTCTCTAATTTGCTTGTCAGTACTTGTCCTAAAGCGGGCTGTTTTCGTCAACCGCTTAACCCATCTGACTCCGATTATCAGGTTACCTCCCACACATCCTCTGGCGAGTCAACGGGTACTTAGCTGCCACCGCTTAAAACCGTGCTTGGGTAAGTTTGCACTTATCATAATATTCCTGGCATGGTATCTTGCAACATATACTGTTTTTGATTTTGCTACTCCTTTCAGGGCCAAACCTAGGCCGAGCAAGAAGGCTCGCCTGGATAAAGCGGTCGAAGAAGAAACTGCCCCTGAACCGGGCAACATCCCAGATGTTGAAGCGGCCATCCGTGAAGACGTTCCCAATGACCCGCTAGTGCAAGATGAAGTTTTTATTGCTGAAGAAAGGCCTGTTGATGCCTCCGGTCCTGCTGACCAGCCTAGAAGTCCCGTTCGGATTGAAAAATCCACAAGTCCATCTAAGGCTACTGGTAAACCGACGGCCATAGTGCAAACCGATGACGCCCAGGATGATGAAGTTGTTATCACTGGTGTTGGTCATACCGAACCAAGCAATCCTGTCGCGTTGTCCAAACATATTGCCAAGGACGAATATGCCGCAATGGGCAAGGGCAAGTGGAATATTGATTTGGCAACTTATGCTGCTCTGAACACTCAAGACCTTCATTCTGGTTATCTGAACCGGCTGTATACCAGTCACGATTATGAAGCTGGCCTAGTGAACATGATGAAGGAAAATTTTGAGGTAACTTTCATATGCCTCTTCCTGCTTGTATATTTTGTAATCTTGCTGATTCTCCTAGCCCCCAAGGGTCGGTTTGTAAACTTCTTTCAAACCGGGACTTGCGAAATATAAAGCTGAATAATTCAGAATGTGCTGATGTAGCCCCCAAGGGCCGGTTCAACTGAATGTAGTTAAACCGGGACTTTAAGTAATTGAATATAACAGCATCAGTACTTTTTTGAGCAAATAGCCATTAGCCCCCAAGTGCCAAGTTGAATACTTGTATTGAGCTTGGGACTTTGCAATCAGTTAACAGTTGTAGATCAAATAGGCATTAGCCCCCAAGTACCAAGTGCATAACTCGTTATGTGGTTGGTACTTCAATTCTTATACCGTTTGTTAAACCATATAATTGCCTGAATGCAGGCTGAGCTGAAGACCAAAGAAAATCAACTCGCCGATCTTTAAGAAAACTTAAAATCCCAACAAGCTGAAACCTCCAAAGCGAAAGAGGAGTTGACCAGCGCTTTAAGCATCATGGAACAGCTGAAGGAGGGCTTCAAGAAAGATCGGGCGGATTGGGCCACTGAGAAAGCCGCTTTGATCAAGAAGATTGAAACTGCTGAAGCTGCCCTTAAACCGGTAACAGATGAACTGACCAGCGTAAAGCGACAAGTGCATGCAATGACTGTTGCCATCTTTGGTAAGCGTCCTTTGACTTCTGTGATAATTTTGACCTTCCTATGATAGGTCCGGTTTGTGAACTTTTCTATCATGTCGCAGGCACCCGCATTAGTCACTTGGGGTCAGATGTTCGGATGGAATTGAAAGCTGCCTACACATTAATCGAACAGTTGTATACTGGAGCGCAGCGGATCATCTCGACTGCATCACATAACAATCCGGCACCCACGTTAATCCAAGATACTCTTAAAAGATTGTCAATGCTTCCCGCCCGGATTGAAGAGCTGAAGAAATCTACTGCTCGAACCGATGCCATCAACGCTTTAATCTGAGCAAAGGCATGGGTGCCAGACTTCGATCCTGTTGAAGCAGCTCAGGGCTATCCCAGTTTGAAGGAAGATGGGTCAGAGTTCAATGAAGATGATCTGAGAGCAATAAACCGGGAGGTGCGCCCTCTGGCTTGTCAATTGGTAGAAGAGGCAGATTTGACGCATTATCAAGCCCAATATAATAATCAAAACAAACGAGTGGCTGCACCAGTTCCCGAAGCAGAAAATCTGATCCCGCCAATCCGTAAGTGTTGGGGATGTTGCTATCTGGGGTAAACCGGCCTGCAGGGCCCGGGTTACCTCCGTCAATAGACCCGAGATGTTAAAGCCCAAGGAGAAATAGAAGGGCCCAAGGCCTGTAATCGGTTTAAAGGTTTATGGTGTAAACCGGCCTGGGGTAAACTTGTATTGTAAGTTAGGAATAGAGAGACCGACCCGGGCACGTTTATAAGCCGGAGGTCGGGACTTTGCAGACCGACGGGCGTCACCCGTGTATATAAGGGGACGACCCGACGGCGGTTTGAGACAGAGAACAAGAACTCGAGGTTTAGGCGAAGCTTATCGCTCCCTAAGCCCTCGAAACCCATCAATCCCATCACAACTAGACGTAGGCTTTTACCTTCATCGAAGGGGCCGAACTAGTATAAACACCGTGTCCCTGTGTCCACTTTTAACCCCTTCAAACTAACCCGTTGCGATGGCTCCACGACTAAGTCCTCCCACTAGGACATCTGCCGTGACAAATCCACGACAGTTGGCGCCCACCGTGGGGCTATCGCGAGATGGTTTCAGGTTCTTGGAGGGCCGCTTTGAAGGACTCGAGGGTTACGCTGTGGGACGGATGACCAAGAGCCGCCGCGGAAAAATCTACATCGACAGCACAGGCTGGGGCCCCGACGCCGGCTCGATCGAGTACGGGTACCGGGTCCCCTTTGGCGGCATCCATGTTTTCATCGGCAAGATCGGAGAACCAGGCCCCGAGTTAGGCGTCTGCGCCGACCTCGTCGAGACAGCTCAGTGCACGAGATCGACCCTGGCTAAACCGACTAGGAAGCACGCCTTCGTGGGAGTCATCCACGGAGGAAGCTACGAGGAAGGATCCGAATCTGGTGACGAAACCGCCATCTACTCCGGCGATGAAACGTCGACCGGGGAGACCGAATCTCTTTACCAGCTACAAGACGATCGGATTGGGGGCGGCTCCGATGGCAACAGTATTCCGGACCCCTCTGATCTGCCTTGTCGGGTTGGGATCTTCATGGCTGGAACACAGGCGGCGCCACGATCATCAACTACAGCAGCAGCGATCTCCGGATCGGCAGCAGCAACGGCTGCGCGGGCGGGAGGCCCTACCGGTTCACCAGCCCAAGTTTTGTCAGACCTGTTTGACGCACTGGCAGCGCTCATGGCGGAAGCCAACCCGGTGGATCAGGAGGTTCATAATGCTGAGATTGCCAAAGTGAGAGAGCAGATCGCTCAAGCTAAAGCGGAGCTGGCAGCAGAAGAGATCAGGATGACGGCGGAGCGCGCCGCTTTGGATGCACAGGCTTACAGGCTCATGATGGACCAGAAGGCGTCTCAGGAAGTCCTGAAGAGGAAATCCCGATCTCGATTACCTGCAGCCCTCGACGCTCGAAATCTCTTCAACACCCCGGGGGTAAACCGTGCGGAGGCGACAGTTGGCGCCCCGGTTCAGCACCGGATAATAAGCCTGCCTCGTCACAACACTGGTACACCACCGGCCGTGCCAACACCGTCAGGTCATTATTCCAACCCGATGGATAACCTCGTCGCGGCGGCAGCTCGGCTGGAAGCCATTACGATCGAAGGCGATTCACCGCAGCAGGAGCCATAGTAGGCATATGGAGGAGCCGGCTGTTTCAAGCAATGCCAGGCGTGAAGCGCTCCGCGGCAACAACCCGGCAGGCGTCGACAATGCTCAGGAGAGTGTGGATCACACCCGTGCGCGGGAGGCCGGAATAGCAGCGCAGCATCAGGCTCGTCAGCTTACACCTATCTTCCTAGCGGCTACGGTTGAACCGGGGGTGGTCTCCAGTTCTTTGGGAGTACCGTGCCTTGTTCCCGCTTTACGCAACGTACGCCTGCCCAAAGACTTCAAAGGCCCCCGCAAGGTACCAAACTACACGGCAGATCAGCCTCCGGAGACATGGGTGGAGAGCTATGAGATGGCTATGGAGATGCTGGATGTGGATGACACGGCGTGTGCCAAGTATTTTACTATGATGTTAGAAGGAACGGCCCGGACTTGGCTAAAGAGCTTACCGCCTAATTCAATTAGTTCATGGGCCCAATTGCGCGCCCGGTTTATCAAGAATTTCAAGGACACGTGCAAACAGCCAATGTCGATAGTTGACCTAGCAGCCTGCGTTCAGCAAGAAGGGGAATCAACTACCCATTGGGTACGGCGGGTATCAGAAGTTTTGCATTCGTCAGATCGCATCAACGCAGACACCGCCGTAGTGCTGTTGGAAAGCAACTGTCGGTTTGGCCCTTTGAAGCTAAAGCTGGGCCGGATGAAGCGTGATTGTACAGATATAGGAACGCTCATGACCGCTTTAGTGAAGTATGCGGATTCTGACAGTACCAAGGATCCTGACTCTGGTGATGACAAGGCAGGGAAGGGAAAGAAGAATAGCAACACCGAAGGTCAGCAGCATCGACCGACAGGTAATGGAGGCGGAGGTAAGCGTAAACCGGACGGGAGCATGGACTTTGTGGCCAACACAAGCGCACAGAATAAAGGCCAGCGGCGCAAGGGGAAACAGCCAAGTTTCCGCACAAATCCTGGTCCTAATCCGGAGCGTTTGAACTTTTTCTTAAACCAGCCCTGTCCGAAGCACGGAACAAAAGAGGAGCCAGCAACCCATCTTTGGAAGGATTGTTATATCATGAAGGAATTCAAAACCTCAAACACTTTCCAATATGATCACAGCTCCGGCGGCGGTTCAGGTTCCGGATCAGGATACGGTGGCGGAAATTCCGGTCCGGGGTTCCAGGGTAATCCGGGCGGACAGGTCAGCCAAAATAATCAAAGTAATCAGAGTGGTTACGGACAGCAGCAAACAGGTTATCAGAGCAACCCGAAACAGTTGAGTGGTGGACAGTATCACGTCTTTACTACAAGCTTGGATAAACGGGATAGAAAGCTTCAGAGGCGAGCAGTCAGTGCTATCGAACCGGCCACGCCTCACTATCTGCGCTGGTCAGAACAGCCTATCATATGGAGCCGAGAGGATCACCCTCCCAGGGTTTATAATCTGGGTCAGTTAGCGTTGGTGGTGGCGCCTCAGGTGGG
This sequence comes from Aegilops umbellulata, assembly GCA_032464435.1. Lineage (NCBI taxonomy): Eukaryota > Viridiplantae > Streptophyta > Magnoliopsida > Poales > Poaceae > Aegilops > Aegilops umbellulata. Next base: position 547,978,097 of record CP136055.1, on the reverse strand, counting down.
AGGTTATAAGCTCACCAAGGTGCTCATGGACGGAGGGAGCAGCATTAACATCTTGTATTACGAGACCTTCCGTCGTATGGGACTGGTAGATAAGGATCTCAAACCGACCAATACAGTGTTCCACGGGGTGGTGCCTGGCAAGTCTGCATATCCGGTTGGTAAGATAGCCCTTGAAGTGGTATTTGGCGATAGTCACGATTCCAGATCGGAGACGCTGACGTTCGAAGTGGTTAAAATCCAAAGTCCGTACCACGCTTTGTTCGGACGGCCAGCTTATGCAAAATTTATGGCACGGCCCTGCTACGTGTACCTGCAACTTAAGATGCCAGGTTACAAGGGCACTATAACGGTTCATGGGAGCCGTCGAGTCGCTTTGGAATGCGAGGAAGGAGATGCGACTTATGCAGAATCGGTTTGTGCTACGGAGGAGCTAAAGCAGTACAAAGACAGTGTTGACCCGGAGGACATGACTTCGTTAAAGAAGCCAACCACGGACCACGATCCGGCCTTGAAGTTCAAATCGGCTGCCGAAACTAAGCTTGTTGACTTTGTACCTGGCGATCCGTCCAAGCAGTTCAGTATCAGCGCAAACCTGGATCCAAAATAGGAAAGCGCGCTCATCGAGTTCATCCGTGAGAATCGGGACATCTTTGCATGGAAGCCGTCTGACATGCCTGGTGTACCGAGGCGACTCGCTGAGCACACCCTTAATGTGGATCCTAAGTATAAACCGGTAAAGCAGTTTTTACGCCGGTTTAACGAAGAAAGACGTAAAGCGATTGGTGAGGAGGTGGCCAGGCTCCTGGCAGCTGGTTTTATTATTGAGGTTTTTCATCCCGAATGGCTTGCTAATCCGGTGCTGGTTCTTAAGAAAAACGGCACCTGGAGCATGTGTGTGGATTACACAGACTTGAATAAAGCTTGTCCAGCGGATCCTTTTGCTCTCCCCCGGATTGATCAAATCATTGATGCAACAGCAGGTTGCGAGCGTTTGAGTTTTTTGGATGCCTATTCGGGTTACCACCAGATCAAGATGGCAGTTAAGGACCAGGAGAAGACAGCGTTCATTACTCCCTTTGGAGCCTTCTGCTATGTGTCTATGCCCTTCGGGCTTAAGAGTGCGCAGGCTACTTATCAACGATGTGTGCAAAATTGCCTCCACGAGCAGATTGGTCGTAATGTGCACGCTTATGTGGATGATATTGTGGTCAAGTCACGAAAGAAGGAGACCCTGGTTGACGATTTGAAGGAGACTTTCGATAACTTGAGAGTGTACCAAATGATGCTCAACCCAGCTAAATGTGTTTTTGGTGTACCTGCGGGCAAGTTGTTGGGATTTTTAGTGTCCCATAGAGGAATTGAGGCCAATCCGGAAAAGATCACAGCCATCACCTCCCTGGCCAAACCGAAATGCATCAGTGATGTTCAGCGCATGGCTGGGCGGATTGCAGCGTTAAGCCGGTTTATCAGTCGCCTTGGTGAAAAGGCGATCCCCTTGTATCAAATGCTCAAGAAGACGGATCAATTTGTCTGGAGTCCGGAGGCTGATAAAGCGTTTGAGGACTTGAAGCGACAGCTAGTCAATCCGCCAGTGTTGGCAGCCCCTGTAGATAAAGAGCCACTCCTGTTATATGTTGCAGCGAATGCCAGAGCGGTCAGTGTGGCGATGGTGGTAGAACGAAAGGAGGCTGGAAAGGAACATCCGGTTCAGCGACCGGTTTATTATATCAGTGAAGTACTTATCGAGTCCAAACAAAGGTATCCGCATTGGCAGAAGCTGGTATACGGTGTTTTTATGGCAAGCCGGAAGCTGAGGCAATATTTTCAAGGACACCCCATCACGGTGGTCAGTTCTGCTCCTTTGGGTGACATTATACAGAACCAGGAGGCGACCGGTCGGATTGCCAAGTGGGCTATCGAGCTCGGGCCGCACGATTTAAGATACGTACCCCGGACGGCCATAAAGTCACAAGCACTGGTCGATTTCATAAACGATTGGACAGAGTTACAAGCGCCTGAGGAGAAGCCAGATAACACCTATTGGACCATTCATTTTGACGGGTCAAGACAATTGGAAGGCTCGGGGGCTGGAGTCGTTTTAACTTCCCCACGAGGAGATAAGTTTTGTTATGTCCTCCGTTTGATGTTCCCCTGTACAAATAATGCGGCTGAGTATGAAGCTTTGCTTCATGGTCTTCGGGTGGCTAAAGAGATGAATCTGAGCAGAGTTAGGTGCTTTGGTGATTCGGATCTGGTGGCTCAGCAGGTATCTGGCACCTGGGATTCTAAGGATCCGCTTATGGCTGCATACCGACGTGAAGTAGATATGGTGGCTGGGCATTTCAAAGGCTATCAAGTGGACCATGTGGACCGTAGAAAGAATGAGGCAGCGGACGCTTTAAGCCGCTTGGGCTCTCAGCGCAAACCGGTCCCACCCAATGTTTTCTTGGATGTATTGTATCACCCATCGGTGCAGCTACCCGGTGAGCTGGAGTTGGCTGTTCCTGATCCGGAGGCTCAATTAGTGGCGGCTCTTCACGTCACCCCGGATTGGACGCTCCCGTATCTGGCATATATGAACCGGGGTGAGTTGCCAGAAGACGAAAGCTTGGCTCGACAGATAGTACGGCGGTCCAAGTCTATGACCATCTTCAAAGGAGAGCTACATCATCGCAGCGTATCAGGAGCGCTGCAACGGTGCGTATCCCCTGAGGAGGGGTGCGAGATATTACGAGAAATACATGAAGGGGATTGCGGCCACCACGCCGGTTCAAAATCATTGGTGGCTAAAGCGTTCCGCCACGGTTTCTACTGGTTAACTGCTCATGCTGATGCAGAAAACCTGGTCAGGTTATGTGATGGGTGCCAGAAATTTTCCAGACGAGCACACATACCGGCTCAAGAATTGAGGATGATTCCAATCACTTGGCCATTTGCGACTTGGGGGCTCGATATGGTTGGGCCTTTTAAGCGTTCCAAAGATAAGAAGACCCACCTACTGGTGTCGGTTGACAAATTTACAAAGTGGGTGGAGGCAGAACCTGTCAGTAAGTGTGATGCTGCCACGGCGGTTCAGTTTATAAAGAAGGTGATCTTCCGGTTTGGCTTTCCACACAGCATCATCACAGATAATGGTACCAATCTATCCAAGGGGGCCATGAAAGAGTTCTGTGCACGGGAGCATATACGGCTTGATGTTTCTTCGGTAGCGCACCCACAATCTAATGGTCAGGCAGAACGAGCGAACCAAGAGATCTTGAGAGGTATCAAACCCCGGCTTCTGGTCCCTTTGCAAAGGACGCCGGGTTGTTGGGTGGAGGAGCTACCGTCTGTATTATGGAGCATCAACACCACGCCTAACAGATCCACGGGGTTTACGCTATTTTTTATGGTTTATGGAGCAGAGGCGGTTCTCCCAAGTGATATACGACATGACTCACCTCGCGTGGCAGCATATGCTGAAGCGGACAATGAGCAGGCACGGCAGAACGCTCTTGACTTGTTGGATGAGGAGCGTGACTTGGCAGCTGCCCGTTCAGCGATTTACCAGCAAGATCTTCGCCGTTACCACAGCCGTCGGGTTAGGACCAGAACCTTTCAGGAGGGGGATTTGGTGCTTCGGCTCATCCAGGATCAGTCTGATCAGCATAAATTATCCCCGCCTTGGGAGGGACCTTTTGTGGTCAGCAAGAATCTGAATAATGGGTCATATTACCTGATTGATATTCGAGAGCGCAAGGATTCACGCACATCAGAGGAGGAGACCAGCAGGCCGTGGAACATAGCTCATCTTCGACCTTATTATACATGAGCCTTGGGCTCTGTTTATGTACATATCATGACCATGTATATATTATGATTAATACAATAAACCGGAGCCTCAAGTAAAGCGGGGTCTCTGCTGTTCTTCACATCATGTGTGTTTACCCCTGGAGGTCGCTTCACAGAAGTTCAAATTATAAATTCCAGTTTAAAAAGCCGGTTCAAGGGAAGATGTCTCCTACAAGGCTGTGAAGCTCTTAATATCCGGTTCAATATCCCGGTTCAAACATGGGGCTTCCTGTTCAAACATAGGTCGTATTCGAACCAAAGAGAACATAGCTATTCAAACATGGGGCTTCCTGTTCAAACATAGGTCGTATTCGAACCAAAGAGAACATAGCTATTCAAACACGGGGCTTCCTGTTCAAACATAGGTCGTATTCGAACCAAAGAGAACATAGCTATCCCTACAAAGTCAGTTGGGGACCTAGTCGACCTGAACCGTAGCTACACCTCCGGGGGGCTTGGTCACGTCTTGACGACGGTAATGCCTTCTGGCTGGCACATTTGCCACTGAATCAGTTGGGGACCTAATCGACTTGAACCGCAGATTACGCCTTATGGGAACTCGGTCATGTCTTGATAATGGTAATGCCTTCTGGTCGGCTTTTTAGCCAATGAATCATTTGGGGGCTTGGTCGTGTCCGAACCAACGCAATGCCACTTGATCGGCCCTTGGCCACTGAGTCACTTGGGGGCTTGGTCGAATCCGAACCAATGCAATGCCATTTGACCGGCATATTTGCCACGATTCAGTTAGGAACCTAGTCGACCTAAACCGTAGCTACACCTCTTGGGGGCTTGGTTTATTTTGTCTTGACGATGGTCACGCCTTCTGAACGGTTCATAGCAACCACTATTTGCATACGTTTTACTATCGCGTTGCCTTTTCATATTTGGTTTTTGTTTTCTGCCTTTATTGTGGTGTTTTTTGTTCTTCGGAACGTCAAGTATTTTTAAACCGATTCAGCTGACATAGCCTGGTCCGTTTTTTAACCCAGAGGCAAGTTGCCCGGTTTGGCAAAAGCGCAGCACGGTTCATAGGGTCGAAAGATCTTGTGTACTCAGTAAAGACAGGAAACAAAGTTGGAAAACGTCATTGGAAAGAGCATCAGTACCCGTGCGCGAAGGCACATTCAAATGCAGAGGTATTAAACTATCTTATTACAAGGCAACGTAGTGCCTGAATATATTGTTTGTTGACGGATTAAAACGTCACCAGTTAAGGTGAACCGGAGCGTTGATTACGCCTGTTCGCCGCCTCGGTTCGAAGGCTGGGGATCGTCTTGCGCCGCTTCAGCTTTATCTTGGTTACCCATTGGCTGGAAATCAGCAGTGGTCCAGTCGATTCCCATTAGCGCTTGAAAGACGGCTTCTTCGTGAATCAGCAAAGACGGTTCAATGTCAGGGGCGTAAGTATGCTTACGGATTGGAGGAATAAGGTTTCCCGCTTCAGGGACCGGGGCAGCTACTCGTTTGTTCTGGTTGTCGTATTGGGCTTGGTAATGTGACAGATCTGCTTCCTCAGCCAATTGACAAGCTAGGGGGCGCACCGCCCGGTTTATCGCCCTCAAATCGTCTTCACCGAAGTCTGAACCGTCTTCCTTCAAGCTGGGGTATCCTTGGGCCGCTTCGACAGGATCGAAATCTGGTACCCACGCTTTGGCCCGGATCAAGGCAGTAATGGCTCCAGTTCGAGCAGCTGATCTTTTCAACTCTTCAATCCGGGCTGGAAGCATGGACAGCCTCTTTAACGTGTCTTGAATCAGAGACGGCGCAGGGTTGTTATGCGATGCAGTGGTGATAGCTCTTTGTGCTCCGGTGTACAACTGTTCAATCAGAGTATAAGCAGCTTTGAGTTTCATCCGCACATCAGAACCCAAGTGTCCAATACGTGAGCCTGCAGTGTTTCAAGATGGATTACAAACCGGACATAGGATGTAGCAGACAAGGTACAAATTGGAAGAAGGGCGTCGAAAAGTTTACCAAAGACAGCAGAGGTCATGGAGTGTATTTGTCGCTTCACGGTGGATAATTCATCGACCACCGGTTTAAGAGCAGCTTCGGCATTTTCAGCCCTCTTCGTCAAAAGAGCTCTCTCAGTAGCCCAATCAGCTTGTTCTTTTTTGCGGCTTTCTTTCAGCTGTTCCATAACGGTTAAGGCGTTGGCCAATTCATCCTTCGCTTTTTCAGCTTCAGCCTGTTGGGTTTTTAAGATTTCCTGAAGGTCCGAGACTTGTTTCGCTTTGATCTTCAGATCCCCCTGCAGCAGGTCGTCAACAGTGTTCAGAAAATATTGCACGGTTTGGAAGTATCAACCACACAAGCAAGTTATGTGCTCGATACTTGGGGGCTAATGCATACTTGATTTTAACGCAAGTTTTCCATTATGAAAAGTCCCAAGACTAATACAAGTATTTAAACTTGGCACTTGGGGGCTAATGGTTATCTGATGATGTTTTCTGGTTATGACCTATGTTGAAGCCTTGGGTTTTCTAAACCGGACCTTAATTGTCAAGGCAGCCTGATCCGGTTTACCATCTCGGTTTGGAAATATTGATAAGCTAAGTTGCAATGGAATGAAGCACAAGGGAGTTACCTCAAGTTTCTCCTTCATCATCTTGATCATGCCAGCTTCATAATCCCGACTGGTGTACAGTCGGTTCAGGTACCCAGAATAAAGATCCGGGGCGCTTAAAGCGGCGTACGTAGAGGAGTCAAGGTCCCATTTGCCCTTTATGGCTGAGATTTCGTCCTTGGCAGTATGCTTGGCCAAAGTAGCAGTGTTCCCCGGTTCAGAGCGGCCAATGCCGGTAATCACAACATCATCATCCTTGGAATCGCTGCTCTGCAGTGGCCCTGTCGGTTTATCAACAGTTCCAGAAGGGGGGATGGATTCCTCAACCCGAACAGGACTGGCAGGCGGATCAGTACGGCTGGCAGGTTCGATAGTCCTTTCTTCAGCGCAGGTGTCATCTTGCGGAGATAGATAATTCTGAGTATCTTCACGACCCAGAGCGTCAGCACCAGGAGTTTTCTCCGGTTCAGGAGCGGCAGTCCCTTCAGCCGGGTTATCCAGACGAGCTTTCTTGCTCGGTCTAGGTTTAGCCCTGAAAAAAGCCCAAAGATTGAAAAAACGGTATAAGATGGATTAAGAGACCCATACAGAGATATGTTGTGATCGGTCCAACTTACCCAATAACTGTCTTCAACGATGGCAGTTGAGTGGCTGAAGATTCACCGGAAGATGAATGGGAAGTGACCTGATAATCGGAGTCAGATGGATTTAGAGGCTGACGAGTTAAACCTGCTTTAGGAGGAAAGCTAGCGCATAAATTGGAGACCTCTGAGCGGCGTTTCCGAACCGGGCTGTTCGGTAAACCGGCGGAGGTGACTACCTGGCCACTATGCCGGGTGGTGCGTCGAGCTTCATGTTGCTGGGTCTTCACAAGAAATTTGGGATCCAAGTAAGCAAGAGGGTGAGAAAATTTAATTTTCCGGTTTGCTTGGCGAGGTTTTTTCAAAGGCAAAGGAACGGCATCAGAAGAAAGAATAGTTACCTCTGGGCCTTCAGCATTGCTCGCTTCAGCGTCGTCCTGACAAATATCATCATCAATAAGACGTATAAAAAGTAAGCCAACTGAATCAAGGTCTACCCCAAGGTCCGGGTTACCCACATCATCCTCCTCTAAATCGGGGGTAGAGGAAGCAGTGTTTCTTTTCTTTGTAGCGGGCTTCTTCACCCTTGTCTTGGGTCTGATTGTCTTTTCGGTTGGCTCCTGAAACTTCTTGCTCCAAAACGGATCATCTCCCTGTCTCGGAAAGGACTGGAAGTTAACAATATATATAAGGAGATCAAAAATTCTATAACAAACCGAGAGGAGTTACTTACAGCAGGTGGTTTGTTTGTGGCGCAAAATGGAAGCAGGCCGGTTCGGGCGCAAACATGTTCCGGTTCATTCAGCATCTTTTTCACAGCTTCAGCGACTTCGTCCTCCGTCAGCTGAATGTTGCAGTGCCTCAAAGGATCATCAAGCCGACCCGTGTATTGGCACATTAAACCGGAGCGGATGCTAAGGGGCAGGATGCTCCATGAAATCCAGCAACGGGCAAGATCTACCCCCGTTAAACCGTTAGCCATGAAGGCTCTGAGCTTGGACAGCTGAGGGGCATACTTACTCCTCTCTTTGGCGGTTAGCCGTGGGGGGAAGGGGTGTGTATTGCTAAGTCTCTCTGGACGGAAGCCGGGCAGTGGATTTTCTTCAGCAGGGGAAGTATCCTTGCAATAGAACCAAGTACAATTCCATTCTTGCGGATGACTATGCAACTTGGCGTGAGGATAAGTCACCTCTTTCCTCTTTTGGATCGCCATACCACCCAGTTCCATATTAGGGCCGTCGGTAAATTCAGTACGTCGGTTCAAATGGAAAAAGTCCCGGAACAGCTCTACAGTAGGTTCCTCTTGGAAGTACGCCTCGCAAAGCACTTGAAAATGGCAGATATTCGTGACTGAGTTTGGACCAACATCTTGTGGGCGCAACCTAAAATTAGCCAGGACGTCCCGATAAAATTTTGAACCGGGTGGATTAAAACCCCGGGCCAGGTGATCCGCAAACACCACCACTTCTCCCTCCTGCGGGGTAGGAGGACATTCGTCTCCTGGAACCCTCCAATGGATGGTATTTTTGCTACTCAAGGCACCAGTCAGAACTAAGTTGTTTAGTTGGGTCTCAGTGATGCAAGAGGGAACCCAGTTGCATTCGTACACCTGTTTTGCCATGAGGAAATCTACAAGATAAAGGTATTCCGGTTTAAGAACAAGTGTGAGTGTAAACCGAAGATGCTCTTATATAGAGTCAGGTTATCTACAATGATGTCAACCAGCGGTTCGTCAAGGGGACTAATGGATGTGTGGATTGGTTTGTTCGCTTTGCTAAGAGTTAAACCGACCAGATCTAACAGTTGTGAATATGCAAGCAGAAACAGATCCCGTATGGATTCTTTCAAAGCAATGGATCTACAGCTAGGGTGAAAAAGAAATAAAAATATGAAGTTTGGCTCACAGCAGAACAACGTAAGTTCGACAAGCAGGAAAAAGAGTGAGATCTAAGGAGATGAGCACAGATTTATGGCGACTGCTGAGAGGGACTACAAATCACGATACAGGTATCATCATCTGTTCGCAAAAAGCTGCTATGGGGATGAACAAGAAACAGTAACAGGATGACGAACCCTAGAACAGATCTAAAAGCGGAAGAACAGAGGCCTTACCGGGATCCAAACGGATGAGGAAGGTCGCCGCGGTGCTCTGGACCGATCAGGTTGATGCAGCGGTCGGAGTTGATGCGGTGGCTGACGGCGGCGGCGGAGCTCCGAGCTCTGGGTCGCGAGGAAGACGAAGAAGGAGACGAAAGGGAGGAAAGGAAGATGGCCTTCAAGTCCTATTTATAAGGCGCGGCGCGCGTGTCAGGCGCGCGAATCCAGGGGCCGGAGATTTCGGGAGCCCAGCCGTCGCCCTGATTCTTGCGGATTAGCAAAAGGAAACGATCACTTTGCACTGACGTCATATCGGTTCACCGCAGTAAAAGGAGACGAAGAAAACGGTGGTTCAATAGTTACTGGAAGACATTTGAAAGACAGAAATATTTTATTAAGGATTGACATGAACCTGTTCAAATCAATCTGGGGCCTAATGTTGGGGATGTTGCTATCTGGGGTAAACCGGCCTGCAGGGCCCGGGTTACCTCCGTCAATAGACCCGAGATGTTAAAGCCCAAGGAGAAATAGAAGGGCCCAAGGCCTGTAATCGGTTTAAAGGTTTATGGTGTAAACCGGCCTGGGGTAAACTTGTATTGTAAGTTAGGAATAGAGAGACCGACCCGGGCACGTTTATAAGCCGGAGGTCGGGACTTTGCAGACCGACGGGCGTCACCCGTGTATATAAGGGGACGACCCGACGGCGGTTTGAGACAGAGAACAAGAACTCGAGGTTTAGGCGAAGCTTATCGCTCCCTAAGCCCTCGAAACCCATCAATCCCATCACAACTAGACGTAGGCTTTTACCTTCATCGAAGGGGCCGAACTAGTATAAACACCGTGTCCCTGTGTCCACTTTTAACCCCTTCAAACTAACCCGTTGCGATGGCTCCACGACTAAGTCCTCCCACTAGGACATCTGCCGTGACAAATCCACGACAGTAAGCATACTTATGCTCCTGATACTGAACCGTCTTCACTGATCCATGATGAAGCTTTTTTTCAAGCTCTAATGGGAATCGACTGGACCACTGTTGACTTCTAGCCGCTGGGTAGGGCAGAAGAAGCTGAAGCGGCGCAGGACGACCCACAACCATCAGATCAAGGTGGTGACCAAGCTTGAACCGGAGACCGGTTTAATAGCTTGTCTTATTATATTTTGCCAGAAAACAATGATCTTATTCGGGCGCCATGTTGCCTTGTAATAGGATAGCCAACACTTTTGCTTCTGAGATGCCTTCGTGCATCTGAGCTGATACTTTTGGTTGAAAGATCGAAACTGCCAATCTATACCTCCTGTAATCATAAAATCTTAAACTACCAGGGCGGTTGTACCGCCAGCCGGTTTATGAACTTCATATATATGCAAGGAGATTGACATATATGATCAAATTTTGCGATACAAAATACCTTCCATCATTGGGCACGAAGTAGGCTTAGCCAATCTTGACACGGCGGTTTGATAAACCCGCACCGTCATGGGAGAAAATAGCTCCTGTATATACAATGCCGGTTTACTATGTAAACCGTGCTTGGTCATAATAAACATTTTGTTACTCCCAAAAAGGATGTTAACAGAAGAAATCAAACCGGGTAAATAATCTCCGGTTCAAAAATGGACCATGTTCTGCCAAATTGGCAGCTTGAACTGGTGTAAAATGTTGTCGGTTTAAAAAACGCAACCAAGATAAAATAGTAGTTTATCAAGAAAAATATTGAAGCAAAGGCAATGATAAAACCGTTTGCAAAAAAGAGGCTTTACTGAGCCGATCAGATGGCGTTACCATGGTCGGACACGACCAAGCTCCCAATAGGTGTAGCTATGGTTCAAGTCAGCCAGGTCCCCAAATGAAACCATGGCATTACGCTGATCAAGTGGCATGGCAATGGTTCGGGTTCGACCAAGCCCCCAAGTGACTCTACGGCCTTTAGGCCGATCAAGAGGCGTGACTGGTTCAGATTTGACCATGTCCCCAAGTGATCTGGTGGCTTTCGCCTATCAAAAGGTGTTGCATCGATTCGGACACGACCGAGCCCCCAAGTGATCTGGTGGCTTCCGCCTATCAAAAAGTGTTGCATCGGTCCAGACATGACCGAGCCCCCTAGTGATATTTATAATTTTTGCAAGGGGTAAACTGGAGGCCGCTTTAAGACAGAACAACTCCATGTAACCACGCATGATGTAAAAGAATAGATACCCCGTTTTAGTTGAGGATCCGGTTTATTGTATTTATAATATATACATTGTCATAATATATACATAAGCAGAGCCAATGGCTCAAGTATAGTAAGGCCGAAGATGAGCTATGTTCCACGGCCTGTTGGTCTCCTCCTCTGATTTGCGTGAGTCTTTTCGCTCTCGAACATCGATCAGATAGTATGACCCGTTGTGCAGATTCTTGCTGACCACAAAAGGTCCCTCCCAAGGCGGGGATAACTTATGCATATCGGTTTGATCTTGAATGAGCCGAAGCACCAAATCTCCTTCTTGAAAGGTTCTGGTTCTGACTCGACGACTGTGATAGCGACGAAGATCCTGTTGGTAAATCACCGAGCGGGTAGCTGCTATGTCTCGCTCTTCATCCAACCGGTCCAAAGCATCTTGTCGAGCTGTCTCGTGGTCCGCTTCAACATAGGCCGCCACACGAGCTGAATCGTGACGGATATCGCTAGGGAGAACCGCCTCCGCTCCATAGACCATGAAGAACGGCGTGTATCCTGTTGATCTGTTGGGTGTGGTATTAATGCTCCATAATACGGATGGCAACTCTTCTACCCAACAACCCGGCGTCCTTTGCAAAGGAACCATAAGCCGTGGTTTGATGCCTCTCAAGATCTCCTGATTAGCTCTTTCTGCTTGACCATTGGACTGTGGGTGCGCCACTGATGAAACGTCAAGGCGGATGTGCTCCCGTTTGCAAAACTCCTTCATGGCACCTTTGGACAAATTGGTACCATTATCTGTGATGATACTGTGTGGAAAGCCAAACCGGAAAATTACTTTTTTGATGAACTGAACCGACGTGGCTGCATCACACTTGCTAACAGGCTCCGCCTCCACCCACTTTGTAAATTTATCAACCGCCACCAGGAGGTGGGTCTTCCTATCCTTGGACCTTTTGAAAGGCCCAACCATATCTAGCCCCCAAGTTGCAAACGGCCAAGTGATTGGAATCATCCTCAACTCTTGAGCCGGTACATGAGCACGTCTTGAGAACTTTTGGCAACCATCACATCGTCTGACCAGATCCTCCGCATCAGCATGGGAAGTTAACCAATAGAAACTGTGGCGGAACGCTTTAGCCACCAAAGATTTTGAACTGGCATGGTGACCACAATCCCCTTCGTGGATCTCACGCAAAATTTCACAGCCTTCCTCAGGAGATACACAGTGTTGAAACGCTCCTGATACACTGCAATGGTGCAACTCGCCATTGACGATTGACATGGACTTGGACCGCCGTATTATTTGTCTGGCCAGAGTCTCATCCTCTGGTAACTCGCCCCGGTTCATGTATGCCAGGTAAGGAAGTGTCCAATCCGGAATGACGTGAAGAGCTACCACCAATTGAGCCTCCGGGTCAGGAACAGCCAAATCCGCTTCACCTGGGAGCTTGACCGACGAGTTGTGCAATACATCGAGAAAAACATTAGGCGGGACCGGTTTACGCTGGGAGCCCAACCGGCTCAGGGTGTCCGCCGCCTCATTATTCCGACGGTCCACGTGGTCCACCTGATAGCCCTCGAAGTGACCCGCAACAATATCCACCTCACGACGATAAGCAACCATGAGTGGGTCTTTAGAATCCCAAGTGCCAGACACCTGCTGAGCCACTAGATCCGAGTCACCGAAGCACTTAACCCGGCTTAGATTCATCTCTTTAGCCATCCGGAGACCATGGAGCAACGCTTCATACTCAGCTGCATTATTAGTACAAGGGAACATTAAGCAAAGAACATAACAAAACTTGTCACCTCGTGGGGAAGTTAATACTACTCCAGCCCTCGAGCCCTTCAATTGCCGTGATCCGTCAAAATGGATGGTCCAATATGTGTGATCCGGCTTCTCTTCAGGGGCTTGCAGCTCCGTCCAGTCATTGATGAAATCAACAAGTGCTTGGGATTTCACCGCCGTTCGAGGCACGTATTTTAAACCGTGCGGACCAAGCTCTATAGCCCACTTGGCAATCCGGCCCGTCGCTTCCCGGTTCTGGATGATATCATCCAAGGGGGCAGAACTGACCACTGTGATGGGATGCCCTTGGAAATACTGCTTCAGCTTCCGGCTTGCCATAAAAACTCCATATACCAGCTTCTGCCAATGACGATACCTTTGTTTGGATTCAATAAGCACCTCGCTGATACAATAAACCGGACGTTGAACCGGATGCTCCTTGCCTGCCTCCTTCCGCTCCACCACAATAGCTACGCTGACCGCGCGAGTATTAGGAGCAACATACAACAGCAATGGCTCCTTGTCAATGGGAGCGGCGAGCACAGGCGGATTGGCTAATTGCCGCTTTAAGTCCTCGAACGCCTGATCCGCAGCAGAACGCCAGACGAATTGATCCGTCTTTTTCAACATCTGATACAAGGGGATTGCTTTCTCACCAAGGCGGCTGATAAACTGGCTCAACGCGGCAATCCGGCCAGCCAATCATTGAACGTCATTGATACACTTCGGCTTAGCCAAGGAGGTGATGGTCGTAATCTTCTCCGGATTAGCCTCAATTCCCCTGTTGGACACCAGAAAACCCAACAACTTTCATGCCGGTACACCGAAGACACACTTGGCCGGATTGAGCATCATCTTATACGTCCTCAGGTTATCAAAGGTCTCCTTCAAATCATCAACCAAAGTTTCCTTCTCCCTTGACTTAACCACAATATCATCCACATAAGCATGCACATTGCGGCCAATCTGCTTGTGAAGACAATTTTGCACACACCGTTGATAGGTTGCCTGGGCACTCTTGAGCCCAAAAGGCATAGATACATAGCGAAAGGCTCCAAAGGGAGTTATGAACGCTGTCTTCTCCTGGTCCTTAATTGCCATTTTAATCTGATGATAGCCGGAATATGCATCCAAAAAACTTAAACGCTCGCAACCGGCCGTAGCATCAATAATTTGATCAATACGGGGGAGGGCAAAAGGATCTGCTGGACAAGCTTTATTAAGATCAGTGTAATCCACACACATGCGCCAGGTGCTGTTTTTCTTAAGGACCAGCACCGGATTAGCAAGCCACTCAGGGTGCAAAACCTCAATGATGAAGCCAGCTGCTAGGAGCCTGGCCACTTCTTCTCCAATAGCCTTGCATCTTTCCTCGTTGAACCGGCGGAGGAACTGTTTCACCGGTTTGTATTTAGGATCCACATTAAGAGTGTGCTCAGCGAGTCGCCTCGGTACCCCTGGCATGTCAGAAGGCTTCCATGCAAAGATGTCCCGATTCTCATGGATGAACTCGATGAGCGCGCTTTCCTATTTCGGATCCAAATTGGCACTGATGCTGAACTGCTTGGATGAATCACCAGGTACGAAGTCAACAAGCTTAGTCTCAGCCGCCGATGTGAACTTCAGGGCCGGATCATGCTCCATGGTAGGCTTCTTCAAAGGAGTCATATCCGCCGGATCAACATTGTCCTTGTAATACTTCAGCTCCTCAGTGGCACAAACCGATTCTGTGTAAGCCGCATCTCCTTCTTCGCATTCCAAAGCGACCTTACGGCTTCCGTGAACCGTTATAGTCCCCTTATGACCCGGCATCTTGAGCTGCAAGTACACATAACAGGGTCGTGCCATGAACTTGGCATAGGTCGGTCGCCCAAACAGGGCATGATACGGGCTTTGGATTTTTACTACTTCAAACGTCAGCGTCTCTGATCTGGAATCATGATCATGTCCAAAGGCCACTTCCAATGATATCTTACCAACGGGGTACGCTGACTTGCCAGGTACCACACCATGGAAAACCGTGTTCGACGGTCTGAGATCTTTATCTGTTAGCCCCATACGACGGAAGGTCTCATATTATAGGATGTTAATACTGCTACCCCCATCCGTGAGTACCTTGGTGAACTTATAGACTCCCACCTGAGGCGCCACCACCAAAGCTAGTTGACCCGGATTGTCAACCCGGGGAGGGTGATCCTCTCTACTCCATATGATTGGCTGCTCTGACCAGCGTAGATATCGGGGCACGGCCGGTTCAACAGAATTAACTGCCCGCTTCTGGACCTTCCAGTCTCGCTTGTCCAAGATAGTGGTGAACACGTGATATTGCCCACTATTCAAATGCTTTGGGTTGCTCTATTAACCCGACTGCTGATGTTGTTGATTGTAACCACCCTGGTTATTCTGATTATTCTGATTGTTATGTCCGCCCGGATTACCATTAAATCCTGAACTGGAATTTCCTCCACCGTAACCCGGGCCGGATCCAGAGCCACCGCCGGAGCTGGGATCATACCGGAAAGCATTAGAGCTCTTGAACTCCTGCATAATGTAGCAATCCTTCCAAAGGTGGTTTGCCGGCACCTCCTTCGTCCCATGCTTCGGACAGGGCTGGTTCAACAGATAATTCAGGCGGTCCGGATTAGGACTAGGCGCTCCACTGCGATTCTGCGATTTACCCTTACGTCGCTGGCCCTTGTCCTGCGCATTAGTATTAGCTACAAAGTCCATGTTGCTATCCGCTTTACGCTTGCCTCCGCCACCATTACCTGCTGAGTGATGTTGCTGACCTTTGGAGTTGTTGTTCCTCTTTCCCTTCCCTGTCTTTTCATCATCAGACTCGGGATCCTTGGTACTATCAGAATCAGCATACTTTACCAAAGCGGCCATGAGAGTCCCCATGTCAGTGCAGTGGCGCTTCATCCGTCCTAACTTCAACTTTAGGGGTCCAAACCGACAATTGCCTTCCAAGGTTATAACTGCGGTGTCAGCGTTGATGCGGTCTGATGAATGCAGGACTTGTGAGACCCGGCGCACCCAATGAGTAGTTGATTCTCCTTCCTCCTGGACACAGGCAGCTAAATCCACTATCGACATCGGCTGCTTACACGTGTCTTTGAAGTTATTGATGAACCGGGCTCGTAACTGGGCCCATGAACTGATAGAATTGGCTGGTAAGCTCTTTAACCAGGTACGGGCCGTCCCTTCAAGCATCATGGTGAAATACTTTGCACACGCGGCACACATCAAGCATCTCCATGGCCATCTCATAGCTCTCCACCCATGTCTCTGGAGGTTGATCCGCCGTGTAGTTTGGTACCTTGTGCGGGCCCTTAAAATCCTTTGGTAGGCGCACATTGCGTAAAGCGGGGACAAGGCAAGGCACCCCCAATGCGCTAGAAGTAAGCCCAGGCTCAACCGAGGTAGTCGGACAAACCGGCGTAAGCTGACGCGCTTGATGTTGTGCCGCTAACTCGGCCTCCCTGCGCGCTCGGGCCCAGTCCACCACCTCCTGAGCATTATCGACACCACCGGCCGGATTATTTCCACGGGGCGCTCCACATCGTGCATTACTTGACACAGCTGGTTCTTCCATATGCCTACTATTACTCCGGCTTGGACGTGGGGTAGAATGAATCCGGTCGCGACTGTATGAATACGCTTCCTGTTGGACCAAAGCCGTCCTAAGGAGCTCCTTGAACCGGCGCGTCTCTATCGCCTGCAATGAATCACCTTCAACTGAAATGGCCTCCAACCGTGCCGCAACTGCAACAAGGTTATCCAGCGGGTTGGAGTAATGACCCGGAGGTGTGGGCATAGCCTGCGGTACACCAGTATTATGACAGGGCAGATCTATTAAGCGGGGCTGGACCGGCTCGCCTGTCCCAGGTGCCTCCGCCCGGTTTACCACCGGCGGATTACTGGCTCCCGCTCCAGGGGTGTTGAAAAGGTCCCTTGCTTCGAAAACTGAAGGCAAACGAGATCAGTACTTCCTCCTCATGACTTCCTATGATGCGTTCTGGTCCAGCAGGAGCTTGTAAGCTTGCGCATCCAAAGCGACCCGCTCCACAGTCATCCTGACCTCTTCGGCTGCCAAATCCGCTTTGGCCTGAGTGATCTGCCCCCTCACCTTTGCAATCTCTGTGTTGTGAGCGTCCTGATCCGCCGGGTTAGCCTCTGCCATGAGCGCAGCCAACGCATCAAACAGATCTGATAAAACTTGAGCCGGCGGGCGCACAGAGCCTCCTGCCCCGGCAGCCATTGCTGCTGCTGAACCGGAAACCATCGCCGCGACGGTCGATGAATGAAGCGTTGCTTGTGTACCGGCCATGAATATTCCAACCCGGTTGGGCAGATTGGTGGGTTCCGGAATACTGTCGCCATCGGAACAGCCCCCAATCCGGCCATCTTGTAGCTGATACAAAGACTCAGTTTCTCCGGTTGACGACTCATCGCCAGAGTAAACGACGGTTTCGCCGCCAGATCCCGATCCATCCTCATAACTTCCTCCATGGATGACTCCCACGAAGGCCCGTTTCACGGCCGGCTTAACCCGGGCAGGTCGCGCACGCTGAGCTGTCTCGACGAGGTCGGTGCAGGTGTCCAGCTCAGGGCCCGGTTCACCGATCTTGCCGATGAAAACGTGTATGCCACCAAAGGGGACCCGGTACCCATACTCAATCGAGCCGGCCTCGTAGCCCCAGCCTGCATCGTCGATGTAGATCTTGCCGCGACGACTCTTGGTCATCCGGCCCACAGCGTATCCCTCGAGTCCTTCGAAGCGGCCCTCCAAGAACTTGAAACCATCGTGCAATAGCCCCACAGCGGGCGCCAACTGTCGTGGTTTTGTCACGGCAGATGTCCTAGCAAAAGGACTTAGTCGTGGAGCCATCGCAACGGGTTAAGTCGAAAGGGTTAAAGCGGACACAGGGACATAGAGGGTTTATACTAGTTTGGCCCCTTCGATGAAGGTAAAAGCCTACGTCTAGTTGTGATGGAATTGATGGGTTTTCGATGACTAGGGAGCAAGCAAGCTTCGATGAAGGTAAAAGCCTACGTCTAGTTGTGATGGAATTGATGGGTTTTCGATGACTAGGGAATTGATGGGTTTGGCCCCTTCGAGTTATGGTTGTCTGTCTTTGAACCATTGTCGGGTCGTCCCCTTATATACACGGGTTACGCCCGTCGGTTCACAGAGTCCCAATCACCGGTTCATACTCGTACCCGGGTTGGTCTCTTCTTATTCCTAACTTACAGTACAAGTTTACATACAAGGCCAGTTTACGGCTACAAGTGTTGAACCGACTACGGCCTTGGGCCCTCATCTATCTTCTTGGGCTTTAACGCTCTTGGACTACTGATGAAGTTAACCCGACCCAGGTAGGCCGGTTTACGCCCAGTAGTAATATCCCCAACAACCATGTTTGAGCCCAATTCGACCTATTCTCCTTATATACTCTCTCACGCACATCGTCTATCTAGGTCACTCTCTCCAACCCGTCTCACTCTTTCGATTGCACGGCGACCCTATATGATCGGTTGACCTTGCTTCCTCCCACACACAAAATATATCTACACGTCTGTGACTGGATCATCTCTCAAGCTCTATCTTACAGCCCTCACCCTTGGCAAAAAGCTCAATCGAACAATATCTCTCCAGAGCATATATATTTGTTCAATGAATGTCGGACCACACTCACTTTGTCTCTCTATCTATATGTCTCTCGATTGACCTCGCTTTCTCACATCGTATCTTCCACGCGTTGAAGCTACTACCTCTCCATCCCTCGCTAAGCCGGAGCTATTTACATTGCGAGGGGCACTCCAACCTTGGATTAATTTGTGTGCATTTATTCCGGTCGGTTTATATTATATTTTCGTAGCATTCGGTCCACAACTACTCCAAACATCGTTGCAACCCACGCAACTCCCCTAGTTGATTTCCCTATGGCTCGATCATCGCTTTCTCGCACGTCCTTTCTCGCCTTCAAAGTCGCACCATGGTATTATTGAAAAAACTATGTTGTTCTCTTTAATTAATATAAATAAGCTACAAAACTACACACCGGTAGTCCACTTGGAATGGAACAAATTTTGACCCACAAATTAAAGTGCTACAAACTACACACCGAGGGGCCCACATGTCATGAAACAAATTTGGACCCATATACAAATTAAAAAATAAAGGACGAGGATCGAACATGCGACCGGGCCTTCAAGTCGCACGTCAAGAGTAGACAACATACGTAGACTAGCAATGTTTGTTGTATCCCCTTTGTTCACATAATGTTGTTATATTACCATAGCCTAATTAATGGATAACGTGTAATATTATTTTTAGTACTATTCGCCTTCACTTACTGGTGGGTTTCATGTGTGCTCTTTCTCTCTCCTCCCCTTCTGCGTTTAGACACACGGGCAAACAAGAAGAACTCGCGGGTGATGTTGCCGTTGACCATATCTGGACGCGTTCACAAGTCACGGCACCAGTTTCACGTACTAGCAGCACTAGTCAGTGTATACGTGCAATGCACGTTAATTTGGAAGTATATTAAGTGCATGCGGATATTAACTACTAGGATATTATTTGCGTGTTGTCATGTGATTAGCACTATTTTTTGCATGAAATTAACTGCACGCTAAACGTGTTGAGCGCTCGACCTTGAAGCAGTCTAAGTCGTTGGATGACGAGGAATACATGTGGCTTGATGACATTTTATATTTAATTTGATACGGCTCTAGCAGAACATTCAATCGATCAAACCATACATTTCATTCAGTCTGACTCCGACTTTAAATTATACGACGATCGATATAAAATAAACGAAAATGATAAACGTTCGAATTTTAAGCATGGCAATCCGAACGTTTTTCATAGCAAATTTAGATTACGCGGCGGCGGCGGGGGCGTCTCGTGGTGGGAAGCGGCTCCTCTGTCGTGCTCTGTGTGTCATCGGGCCACTGACCGACGGCGACGGCGGCGTCTTGCACCATTGTTGGCGTAGTCCTGGACGTTGGCCTAGCTTCAAGGAAGCGGTCGACGGCGGCCATCCATGCCGCTGAGGGGGGCACTGGCACCCGCGGTGTTGGTGCAGGGAAGCGGTCGGCGGCGGCCATCCATGCCGCTGAGGGGGGCACTGGCACCCACGCGGGGACATATGCTGTCAACGGCGCGGCGGAGACATTCGTGTGCACGGGCACTGGCACGGGCGCGCACGTCAGTGCACGCGTAGGCGCATGAACTGGCAGGTGCACGGGCACCGGCACGGGCGTGCGCGTCAGTGCACGCGCAGGCGCATGCGCTGGCAGGTGCACGGGCGCGTGAAAGTCGGCGGGGACCTCGTGGAACCCCGTGCGATCAAGCTCGGCGACAATGTGCGGCTCCCAGCCCATCAATGCCACGGGATGGGCGCTGGCGCAGTCGGGGCGATGGGAGCCGGAACGGGAGCGGGGACAGGCGTGGCGTCTTCCCGCAAGGCCAGTTCAAGCTCGTCCCAAAGCACGTTATGTTCTTGAGACTCCGGCTGGGTGTCTTCCTCAGGAAGCTGGAACACTAAGGGCAGACCATCGTGATGCGGCATGGCGTACGTTTAGGTCAGGCTAGTTGGAGGTAGACGACAGGAGAATCGGAGAGGAAGAGAGAGGATTGTAGCGATACCGGGTAGTGCGGGGTTGATTTTAAACTGCGGCGCCGGCGACATTAAAAGTGGGAGCAGTTGGGACGACGGTGGGCGGCGGAGCCTGGTCAAAAGGGCTCGCCTCCCGGTGAGCCTGCACAGTGGTCTGCTCGCATGCCTCCCTGACAGCCGGCGCAGCGGTCTGCTCGCACGCCTCCCGTCGCCTCACACGCTTGCTTGGACGGCACCTGCCGATGAGAAGCGGGGACTCGTGGCGGCACGTAAACGCCCACGGTTTCAATAGTGAAAGCGTTCGCCTTAACGTGACAGGTCTTTGTTCCAAAATACCTTGGCTCTTCATTTGTGCAACTTGTCATAAGCAGCTTGTCTCAAATTGAAGAAAAAACTTACGAAGTAATATTTGTGCCATATCACATGACCATGCTTAGTTTCAAGAATTTATGCTCACTTTTGAATTTTCTAAAATTTAAGATCCCGGATTCGAAACAATATCATAACCTGCATCATGCAACAAAATTTCAAGCCGTACATCTCTCATGCTGTATTTCTTAAGAAAGGATTTGGTCAAACATTTTGCTTAATTAGACTTCAGACAAGTTATATATGCAGAGTAAAAGGATAATCCCTCCGTACCAGTGCATTGCCTGATATATTAACTCAAGTACTAGGCACGAACAAACGGGCTCAATTTTGTGCTCATCCTGGTGTAGTAGTAGTAGTAGTACTAGGCAATGCAGTTGACGGGTGACCTTGACGAGCGGCGATCGAGGGAATTGAACCGTGCTCGGCACGGTAGGTAACGTTGTCTAGTTACTAAAGCATCCCTCCGTTGTTCATCGGTAGTCATTATGGACCGGGGACATGAGGGGAATTTCCTAGGGCTGGAATTCTAGCCGCCAGATATTTCGACTTGAAACGCTGAGGCTCGACTGGTTGGGGTTTCCTAATGTGCGTACCACGCACACCACCGAAGGACACGAGCCCGTTTTTTAGGATCAACACGAGCCATGTCTGGCTGGTACGCCATTGGTTCCTACCATTCGAGAATACGAAAGGAACCTTTTAAATTGCCGAACGAATCTATGTGTATTACAATACCCGTATTTTCCTTGCAAATACTAATCTCAACGTGGTAATTGATTTATGACGAGTTGTTGAATTAGAGCGAGTTTGTGATATAGTGATCTCAACATGGATTTCACATTTCATGGTATCCCTAGTAAGTTTTCCAATGCAAATTCAAATTTAAAAGATGAACAATATGGAGGTGAGAAAACTTTGTATGTATCAAGCATATGACCACACACACACAGAGAGACACACACACACACGAACACAACAACAATCCAATAAGTATAGTGCATCTATTTTTCCAAACCATGCATGTATGACACAAATTCAAAAATACTCCTTCTATTCCTAAATATTAGTCTTTTAGAGAGTTCAACAAGTGACTACATACAGAGCAAAATGAGTGAATCTAGACTCTAAAATATGTCTATATACATCTGTATGTGCCAGTCCATTTGAAGCCTCTAAAAGACTAATATTTAGGAACGAAGGGAGTAAAATGTAAGACATCCATGGTCCTCAGTTTAATATTTAAAATGAACATGAAACTGAAACATGAATATTAAGTCTATTACTACAGTACATGCAAATGTTGTGTTTAGGCGGAGCTATGATTGTCGGGGGTCAACCCCTCGACCTTAGATAAAATTGTGGAGCTCTATTTAGGGTTGTTTAGATTATATTTGTCCCCACCCTCCCAGCCACCGATTGGTTGTGCAACCCCCACTCCAACTCCCCGGGAGAATATCATGTGCCCCCGTACCTTAGATGCTATATGCCGATACGAGTTGCTTGGAGCTTGTAGATCTGAGATATAGCAGCTCACATGATGTGTCTTAATATTTCTGCAGGAAACCTTGATGAGTTTGAGAATTGCACACAATTTGTAAAAAACTACTTAGATGCCCTTTGATCCCATATCCAACGACCTCGAAGCTCATATCATCGTCGCATCTAAGATGAAGGAGGACATCATATTCTCTTGTATGTAAGAATATAATGTGCTACCACACCTTAGATGCTTTGGTGATACAAGCTCTTCGGAGGCGTTGGATTTGTGACCCAACACCTCCTTGGTGGTTCGAATGGTTTTTTTGCAGAAAAGCCCCAGAAGATTTCAGCCACTGCTTACAAGCACAAAGACTGCTCAGATGCCATTGGATCTCAGATCAAACGACCTCCAAGCTCGTATCACCGTAGCATCCGAGCTGCGATAGCACCTTATGTTTTCTCGCACAGGAGAGTATGAGGTGCTCCCGCACCGTAGATTCTATGGTGATACGAGTTCACTGAGATCTAACGGCCCACAATAGGAGGTTTGAATGTTTTTGTAATATACGGCTGATAGAGTTTGGGAAATGCGCAGAAAGTACAAGTACTACGCATGTGCCATCTGATCACTGATCATACGACCTAGATGCTCATATCACCATAGCGGGTAATTAAGCTACGGGGAGCACCTAATATGAGCACCGGGGAGCCGTTGGATCGAGGATGCAGCGGCACACACGAGGCCTGAATGTTTTATTTGCAAAAAAACCTTTGAAGAGTTTGGAAATTGCTCATAATTACAAACACTACTCCCAAGCCATTGGGTCTCACTTCCAACGGTGTAAAAACTCGTATCACCATAGTATCTAAGCTGCGGGGTGGATGTGATATTCTATGCCGCTGTCATTTTTGTTCGTAAACTTGCAAAATACGTGTAACTCGTGCCGTTACTTGTCTAACCGCACAAAGTGTTTGTTCAAAAAAATCATCCTACACTAAAATATCGGAACAACACACGGGGGTCCCACTTGTCATCAATCAAATTTGGACCTAAAACTAACAAATCTGAAAGACGAGATTCGAACTGGCAACCTGGACTACGAAGCGTAAGTCGATAGCCTGAAAAAACGAATGGTTGTTGGCTTTGTCCCATAACTTGATTTTATTTATACAGTACTTGCGTTGAGTAGAGTAGAGGGAGTGCCTCGTCAACACGTGCATGACCGTTGTCTCACTTACTGGTGGGTCCCAGGTCTGCGATCTCAATCTCTCTTCTCTCCATCGTCCAACCTTTGCACGGGCACACACGAAGAGCGGCGCTAGCTTGCCGTGGTGTTATTACAACTAAACAAAGCTTGGAAAATAGAAGAATCGCCTAGAACAAGAGACGTTGTGGCTGGTCGAGACGGAGCTAACCACATCTATCCTCCGTGCCAGGTTTGCATGATGAAGTTGTGTGGCTAGTGGGGTGTCTTCAACCGACTAGCTGGGTCCCGAGGTCGAACCATAGTACGTCTGATACAGTTTATTTTTACACGCACATTTTTCTCTCCATTTTTCCTCCGTGCCGAGACGTGGCACACCCTACCGCGCGGTTTCAGGGTCCTCGCGGGTGGTGTACGCATATATTCTTCCTGACGTGGGACGCCCTACCACGCATTTTCTGGCTCCTCCTCGGTACCAAAGCAAGTAAATGAGTCGTCAAATCACGAAAGACCATCTTTCCCTCCGAGTACATCAGTGAAGCACGGTGGCTAGCTAGTTGGGCTTGTTCGACCGATTAGCTAGGCCGCCGCCACATTTGTTTTTTCACCCTTTTTTTTATCTACTTACTGGCAGGTAAATTTAAATATCCACCGCGGCGTTGCTTTGGTGTTTGGGTGCGGCAGGATTTTTTATTTTTTGATTGACGGGAGCAGGCGCGGCAGGATTTTTAATTTTTTGATTGACGGGAGCAGGCGCGGCAGCAATTAGTCACGATGACTCCTCCTGTAAAAACCCACTGCTCCCTGATGTGAGAAGTCGTCGACTGGTGTTTTACCGTGGTGAAAACCAAAAGATTCCCCGCTCCCTCCGCCTTCCCGTAGATTGCATTGCCTTTCAGTCATTTCGCCCCCTTTGCTTCCTCTCCCCATTGCTTCCACCTGGTGTCATGGCGGCGCAGCAGATCACGGAGTCCGAGGTGAGGCTCCTGACACAGGAGCTCCATGCCAAGGATGCGGAGCTCAGGGCCAAGGACGTGGAGCTCCGTGAGCTCAAGGAGGAGAGGAGCACCATGCTCCTCCGTTATGTGCGGGAGTTCACGGAGCTTCAAAAGCGGCAGGCGTCCACCACAAAGATGCTCGAGGCATCGGCGGCGTTGCTGCAGAAAGCGGGAGATACGATAGGCCGTCTGGGGAGCCGGCTGGAGCGCGAGCGGGACGATCATGACGAGGTCCAGGATCGCCTCAGCCACTTGGTGAACCAAGTTGCCACACACGTGTTGCGGCTGTGCGATGCCTACCGTCGTGCCAGCGCGATGATGCCGGCCGTCGGGCTAAACCCGTTCGACCACCCAGTCGAATTCAACGAGCTGCGGCTTCCTGACCTGGTCTCCTTCTTCACCTATATCTCCGAGGAGCTGAGTCGTCTCCGCACGATGGTGGGGGCTGAGCTAGACAAGTTGGGGTTGCGGGCTGCCGTCGCCGTTGCCGGGCGAATCCTTTTAGGGCTCCGTCACCGGAATCCATTCGTGCCATTGGACGCCGTCTTTGACGAGCTGGCTCCTGTCGACCGGGAGCGGGCTCTGCGGGCGGTTGCACCCTGCATCACCAACGTCGTGTGCCTCGAGAAGCAGAGGGACTTCGGTGGTGTTCAAGCGCCCTCTGCATGGGCATGTCCATGTCTCGGCACAACATGACCGTTGGATCAAACTCAGACGGTGCAGATCAGTCACTGTAGCATAAAGGGTGTGGGTGTGTTTGGTTGCATTCTCATCTCAATATAGTTGTTTCCTCTTCGTGTTTTTTTGTCAACCTACTAGTGTGGTTCATGCACCCTTCATGCACTCTGCCAAACACCCAAAAGTGGGTCGAGAAGGGAACTTTTTCTCCCATCCCGTGCACCCTTCATACACCCTGCCTAACACTATTCGTGCTTCATATGGTTCATGTTTCGTGGAGTACTGTAGCACCGTACTCTCCGTGCGCTACGGACCTAGTTCTGTTAACATTGATCTCACA
This sequence comes from Aegilops umbellulata, assembly GCA_032464435.1. Taxonomy (NCBI): domain Eukaryota; kingdom Viridiplantae; phylum Streptophyta; class Magnoliopsida; order Poales; family Poaceae; genus Aegilops; species Aegilops umbellulata. Next base: position 547,952,364 of record CP136055.1, on the reverse strand, counting down.
CTTCATTATCGACCGGACAGTCGAAAAAGCGGTACTATGTTACATATAGGAGTAGTTGACATGCTCACAACATCATTTGTTATCGTCATATCTTACTACACTAGCAACAAGATTGTGTAGTACGGACGTATGAACCACTGCACATGCCTTGAAGTAGGAGCACTGTGTATGTCCAAGTGGCTGCCGTGTTTCGCACTCCTCCGTCGTAAGAGTGGAAACGCTTGTTGTAATCATTTTTTCTTCTGAAAAACAGTGGACATGCTCTACCGTGCGGATTCTCCTCCAGCCATGCTCTAAATTACTCAATTTCGCCGACGTGTGGGACAGCCAGCATCGGGGCCCACCAGCCATGCACTAAATTACTCCGTAGTAGAGTGACGGTAGACTACCCCGATCGAAGCGCCGCAGTAATGCCCAATGAGCCGTCAAATCACAAAACCCCCTCCTTTCCAGCAGTAAGTTGGACGGACGAAGCAACCATCATTTCACTCTTCTCTCTCAGCTTCCTCTCTGCCCAACCCTCGCTTCTGCCTCATCTTTTCCTCATTTCTTCAAGAAAACCCCGACCTGCTTCTGCCATTGTTCTTCTCTCCCAAAGAAGGAAAGGTGAGCGCATCAATGGTGTTGATTCTGGCCAAGGCCCGAACTTGCAACCCCGAGACTGATCCTATAACTCCCTCTCTTTTCTTCTTTTGGTTTTGTGATTATGGTTTCTTTTCTTTTATTTCTATTTGACAGTTTCTTGATGGACGCTGGAGCACCGGCCGAAGTGATGTCTATGGTTCTGGCCAAAACCGTCGAGGCTCATGGTACGAAGAAGTGCAAGCACCCCGCCGAGACTACCGCAGACAAGCTCAAAGCCATCGCCCTATCCAAGCCCCCCTCTCCGGGATCTCTCATTAAGCAAGTCCAGGTAATATCTCTTCTTGACGATCTTTTTCTCCATCTTGATCGTGTTTTTTCATCTAACACGCAGTACCAGTACTAGTAGTACAACTTTCTGGGTGATCTTGCATGTGATTTTTGTGTGCCAAATGACAGTTCTAAATTCCTCTTTTGACCAAAACATGCGAGAGGTTGACATTGATTTCTTATAGATTACTTTCGACTACTCCCTCTGTCCCAAAATTCTTGTCTTAGATTTGTCCAGATACGGATGTATCAAGTCACATTTTGGGACAGAGGGAGTACTTTATGAACATCAATTCTACCTTTTAAGAGGGTATATTTGCCTCAGTAACTTGTGTTATGGATATTGCATGTAATCCCCCTGCTCTCATGCCTTTGAAGACATGTTCTAGTGTCTTTGTTCACTCATTTCTGTGCGTATGTGTAGTCATATATGGAGTATAATATCGAAAATCATCTTATATTTCTGAACGGAGGTAGTAATAAAATATGGTTTCTGTTTGAATTAGAACCAGGTCCGCGGTGGAAATGAAGTTGTCAAAGTCATGCCGTGTGAACTGGAAGACCTGATGATGAGTTCTACTGCTGAACTATCCAGCTGTTGTGTCCTTGTCGCCATGTGTCCTGAACTAGTGGTTTCCTGTAGCATTGTTGTCAGGCGTGTTCTCGAGGCTGTACTTGACCACAAAAGTTTCCTGGTTGTGCCTTCGATTATGAAGGGTGTGGTTCTTGTAAAGCTTCCCAACAAATCTGATGCGGCCTGTCTTCATCATCATGTTTATGAGTGGAAAGACCACTCTGTTAGGTTCTCCAAGGTTGACAAGATGGTGATGGTGCATGTAGACATCTCACACGAAGTCCATGGCCTAGTCAGTTATGCGGGGTTCATCCCGTAGGTCGGTGGCAAGAAATAGTCTGCAGAGTTTAGTTAGTGCAACTTTGCTTGTCTGTAGTAAGTACTATTGTTCAGTACTTGATTTGTGTTTGTGAACCCTGTATTGTTTATTAGTACTGCCGCTTTTGGTGTGGTCAGTCCTGAGAACGGTCTATGTTAATGTCTGTCCACTCAATTCAGTCTGTATATTTTGAAGTATCCATATCATATTTTTTGTGAGGACGGTCTATCAATTATGGTTAAACTCCAATATCTGTATGCAATGCAGGGTTTATTGCACCGACCAGGATTTCCAGTCCCATGGATGTTCGGTCCATACGATTTGTCACGACCTTTGGACTGTCCTGCTTGTGGGAGTAGGTGGGGCCCCTGCATGCCACGCATAGTTGGACGATCAATCTTCTGTTTAGTACTTCAACATAGTGATTTCCTGGTAAGGATTCACTCATGTCACATCAAGTAAATCTTATTGATTTACTGTCTAAATCTTATTGATTTAATGTCATGTTTTCTTTCTTTTCCTGCAATTTTACGATGCAGGTTTTGCCATGTGACATTCATCACAGAATAAACCGTTTGGTTTGCTCTACGATGGATATGTTTGCAGGTTTCACTTCTTATGTCATGTCAGTAACGAAGGCACCGTCCATCACTTATATTACTGGAAAAAATTGGATCAGTCTGTTGTCTGAGTACAAGTTGAATCCCTATGATGAACTGCAGTGTGGTTTAACAAAAATGCCACAATTAGTCCTTCTCGCGTTTAAAAGAAATGAAAAAAAAGACTGGATCACGGTCACGGATCCTAGTCAAGTTAGAAAGCTGATCATAGCAGACCAGACACGATCGCCGCTGTCTCACACAGATTGAGCACCGGCAGTTGCTCTAGCACTGACAGTGGCAGCAGCTCAGTCTGATCCATCTGAGGATTGGGCACTGACCGCGTCAGCGGATCAGTCTGATCTACTGGAGGATCGGGCATCGACACCGGCACCTGCTCCGACACCGGCACCAGCTCTACAAGGAGCACCATCTCCGGCAGCAGCAGCGGCTTCGACACCTGCACCAACACTTGCACTTGCATCTACTCCGGCCCGTGCAGTTGCACCGGCAACAGACTGGGCTGCAGTTTGCACTTCATATACCAAAGTCCTTACAAAAACTGACATGTCCACCTTCTTGGTAAGCATTGGCCGCCCAAGTGCTTCGTTCTTTTTTCTTTCCATGTTGTTTCACATGATTCACTGTGTTGATCTAACTGCTTGGGTATGTCTTCTTGTTTGCAAACAGAGAATTTCTAGAGCAACGAGGGAGTCGTTCAACAATCCGGGCGACCGCGGCCAAGTTTCTCTTACCATGCGCAGCCTTGGTGTGAATGAACCTGCTCAATATACCGTAAGTACAAAGGATGGTCGCATGATGATTGATGCTAAAGGATGGTCAAGGTTCACATCTAAATCATATCTTGCGGTAGGGGATGATGTCAAAATCGAACTTTCTCGGCAAGGAGAGCTGGTCCAAATCAACTTTGAAATTCTTCAGTAGCACCATGGAACTGCCGAACTGACCTATCCTCCAAGAGATTTTGATGTAATATCTGGCATGGTGAAACAAGTGTCCTGTGTGTATAAGTAGTACGACAGTATTATTTATCACATGGTATATCATTGATAGAATTGCAACTCTAATTGTTGGTTAGGAACTGTCGTCCAATTTCATTCCAACAGTTGTCGAGCTTTATGCAATTTTTGTGTATTCGCCTTGCGACAGCATCTAAAACCAGCGCCGTCCCGATCGCTTGCAATATGAAAAGCACTGAGGTAGAACACATGGGCCCCCAAACATGCAGGGTCGGCCTGCGGCCCAAAGTCCAGAACCGTGAGCCTTTCTGAGTATTATATTCTCAGCTGAACCCCCATAAAAAAAGCTGAACCCCCATAATGCTCGTGTGTTGCAAAGGGAGTATATTTATCGGCAAGGTGAGCCTGTGATATAAAATATTTGTATATTTCTTTAAAGAGGGAGTATCTCTCTGTCAAAAAATATATTTATGTGTAACTAGCTACTCTTGTCTTTCTACTTCCTTTCGCTGATATGTGGGGCAACCGGCAAAGGGGTCCACGTGCCATATGCACAAATTAGAGTGCACAACTTCACGGTAGACACACCCCGGTCGTAGCGCCGCAGTAATGCCCAATGATCCATCAAATCACAACCCCCCCCCCTTCGAGCTTTAGCAGTAAGCTGGACGGACAAAGCGGCAATATTTCACTGGGCCTGAATCCCCTTCTCCCTCGTCTGCTTGTTCAGAGAAAACCCCCTCTCGGCGATTGCATAGGGTTTTCTCATGGAGAACCAGGTATGAATTCTTCATCCATCCCCGATAAACCCAAGTCCCTTGGTCGCAGGTAATCCTAGGATGGCAGCAGCCGCCGTTGATGCATTTTTCTTCCTACTGAATCTAGTGTGTTTCATTTGCAGTGCCCAAAGTGTGAGTACCCTACAGGTTTCTGCGCCCTCGGCGAGATGCCACACTTGTTCCTTCTCATCCTAACACAGCATTTTGAAACGCGCACAGTATGTTCCTAGAATCCTCTTTTCTATTCGGGAGGGTGTGGGTTTTTTGAACATGTTGTGTTCTCATATTATTTTTCCTGCAGAGTATTATTTTCTCGGCCAGAACACATGTACTCAAGATGCTCGGTCTTGCCTTAACTGAATACACTAGTTTAATGGTCACAGTGAAGACAAGCCATGGATATAAGTTCCAAGCTGGGTTCATGAACCAAGAAGATCGCTGTTTTTTATGGTCGAACTTGGATAAACTTTCTCAAGTGTTACGGACTGAAAGTTGGCGCACGAACGTTGATGGAAATAGCAGAACCTGGTCTCATCTTCACTGCGATCTTCCACCCCGACGTCGTTCCAATTGTCCATCCATGTTAGTTTTGTATCTGGTTCTTGCTTGTTGCCTCGAATACTTCTTAATCCACCTATTCTGTCTATCTAATCACAATTTAACTTTAGAAGTAGCAACGAATCTCTCACGAAGATGCTACTTCTAACTAATATTTTCTTATAATTGGTGGCACGTGTAGGTTTTTTCAGAGTTAAGCAGACTACTCGTTTGTTACTCTGTAATAACTCGGCTGTTTCTAATGGCACTGAAGTTGACTGGATCGACATCCACAAGTTCCTACACTTTATTGATTGTCTTGAGGTCCTTGTGGGGCGTTTCAATGGTGGAAGGCCACGTGGGATATGTGTGCCACTGCTGCACTCGTTGAACAGGTCCAACTGTGTCGAGAAACTTATGGTACGAGTTGTTTTCTGTTATATATGTTGTTCATAAACTATTGCTTATACACAGTTTTACAGTTGTGATCTTCTTGAAACAGGAAGTGCTGAGTTCTATTGTTCCTATACAGATGCGTGACCATGGTCGGGTCAGACTTGCGCTTGGTCACAACATGATGTTTATGTCGACCTACTCAATTCCCCTTGGAGGTGAAAAGATACTTATTCATGGGTGGTCTCAAATAATGAAGGCCCGTCCATCATGGAGAATAGGACAGAAGATTATGTTCATGCTTTTCCATGGCTCTAAAGCGAATATCATGTTTATTGACCACATTGCGAGATGAAGCCGCTTTCAGAAGGATGTGGATGCGCGGGGTGGTGCCTGGGCCTTGTCCTGGGGCTTGGCGGCCTCACTCTTGGTTAACTGTAGGCAAAGTAGCACTGTTCGAGGCGTGCTTTGTACGGTTGAACCTGTATAAGTACTCATACTGCTTTCAGCTTTGGTTGTTAAGTGCCCCTGCTGGTTTCAGTTAAGGTTGTTAGGTACTCCTGCTGCTTTTACAGTCTGTCGTGTTTCTTCAGTCCTGTCTTCCTCCAGCCGCCAAAACCAAACCAGCGCCAGCGGGGCCGCCTGCTTCCGCCTCCCACGGCTAGTTGCACCTCAGCGCACGCATCGCCGCCCCACTATCTCCTAAATCGTTAACGCCGACGTCCTCCGCTCGCTTTGGTGCGCTCGCCGCGGCACCGCCCTCTCGCCTTCTCAGCATGGTCAACAAACAACAAGAATCGGCAGAAGTACGTGGAGAGGATGATAGTAGGGGCCCACGACGTCAGCGTATGGAAAAATAAAATGCTTCCTCCTAGTGTTTTCCTGACATCTGGGACCCACGACATTGTGAGCGTATATAGTCAATAGACAAGAGAACAGCACAAGATCGACTAACACCTGGGACGTAGCTACTCGAGCATTATTTTTTTGTTTGATATTGTTGAGACGGAGCAGGGTTTGAACTGGGCTGTAGCCCGTCTATTCCAGGCTTATATTTTATGTTCACCATGTGACCAGCCCAGCTATTTTTTCTTTGTGAAAATGAGCCCAGTTTATTTTTTCTGAAGAATACCCAATCCAGGCCTACTTATTTTTCTACGCCCTGACGGGCTGCAACTCGTTCAAGATGCCTGCAAATCTTGAAAGTAATATGAAATGGGTTGTAAATATAAAAACAGATGACAAATTGGCAATTACTTTATAATTTCTGAATTTTATCACATTTTCATATTCCTATTTCACTGGGAATTAACCTAATTTAAATATATCTTCAAAGTACTTTAAATTTGGCTCGACATTTCGGTATTAAAAATAGTTTGGAACCCATAGGAATATGCGAAATTGGCCCTGGCCAACCAAAAAAACGACTGCAATAAATTGCATAAGAAGTTGCCATGAGCTATATATAAATTATTAAAAAAAGAGGTAGTGGTCTAACTTGTGGGCGTGTTTAGTTGACGCGTATGCAAGATTTTTTTAGTTATTATATACGTCAACAAACGATTCTAGCAGACATAACCGTTGGATGTCAATCCAACGGCCGTCGTGTTTCTTCAATCTCTGATCTTCTTGCTCCAGCCGCCAAAGCAGCGCCGGCGGGGCCGCCTACTCCCGCCTCTCGTGGCCGGCTGTGCTGCCACTACAAGAATTCTGTTAATACATGACAGTCCTAGTCCGTCATAGATCAATGTAAAACTGTCATGGGTGCCCTTCCATGACGGATATGAAATCCGTCATGTATATCGCGTCATAATTTAACATGGTAGCTTCCATGAAGTTTCTTGGCCGTCATGGATCTGTGCCAAGCCCGCCCAAGCCCAATCTTCTATGACGGAACAGGCCGTCATGGACCTACGCCATGTTGTATTCTTGTTTGACCAATTGGATGACGTGGCTGCCTACATAGACACTAGTGGTCAACTGTTTTGTATTTTTCATTTCAACTCACATGAGGTGGAGATAACACTTAGATATTTTTGTTATCTAAATTTCACGCCTAAAATTCAAACAAAGCCATAAATCAAATATAATTTTCACTTAACATCCCAAACTTATTACAATCGCAACAATGTTCAGAAACGAAAAACAGATATTTGCATTGATTGCTCATCAAGTATTTACAAACATCATTACTACAACACTCGGCATTTTCTTGGAACCGATCTGAAAAAAGAGCCTCTAAACATCATTACTACATCACTTTGCATTCTCTTGGAACCGATCTGAAAAAGGAGCCTCTGATTTCACTATATATTTCTCCGTGTATTCGTTTCGAAAAAGGAGCCTCTGATTTCTTGGAACCTGCACTAAACAATAAAAAACTAGTTAACCACCATGTGGACAAACCTGGATCTGTGAAGAGAATTATCAGCTAGGAAAATATGGATTCTTTGTACAAGTATAGATACAAACCATGGCTGAACTATTTTAAGATGACTAAGCTTCAGGCACTACAGATATCTAACCCTACACCAGTTTCTAATAAGTAAAACAGAGTAAAGTGCGGAAAAAGGTTTCTTTTTACAACTTGACTAGATGTAGGCCTTTAGTGTAGATTCAAGAAATAAAAAATTATTGGGATAGTAGATCCAGTAATAGCTTCTACACTATTTTTTTTACTTAAGTTGGCAATAAAATATACAAACTACATGAGGGAAAACAAATGCAACAATTGATGTTTCAAAAACTAAACACTAAATAGAAGTTGGCTCACAAGATGCTTCTGAATAATCTAAAGTGGAACCACATGGACAAGCAATAGAGAAACTTTATATATTTTGGATCTGTAATAGATATCAAGAAACTTACACAAGACTAGTGCCTGAAATATCAAGTTCCTTCCGGACAACAACATTAGCGCTTGACAATAAATAGCAAGACATGTTTTATTGTAAACATTTAATTAAAACTTAATCGAAGGAGGCTGCATGTAGAGCTTTTGATATATGAATAGATGCAAGGGCATTAGGCATCGAGAACACTATTGCCATTGGCAAGTCTCTATTCTAAGTGCAAAATTCTAGTAAGGTAAAAAAATATGTTTTATATATCACGATTTGTCCTCGAAATGCAAATCTGATATATCGATAAATACAACTCTGTATTCAGGCATTAACCAATCAATATCACAACAAAACATATGATGGCTACTTTCACGAAGCAAGAAAAATGTAGAACTATGGAATCCCAGAAATTATGAACAAAACAAGTACAAACCGCATCATCCTTGATGCTAAAATAAATGACAGTTTTATCTACTAAAGTATGCAATCCGTGTTGGAACAACACACCCCACTATCTGCCACAAAAGTTCCAGATGAATCAAGAGCCATGAGATTTGAATATTCAGCAGAAGGATAAGATACAATAGTACTCTCCTCCTCAGCAAAAAGGCAGATAGCATAATCACCTGGCCCACAGGAAATTACATCCGTGTTGTATGCAGAGAGTAGCAAGGAACCAACAGGAGCATCTCATGAGCGTTTATACTTACTAAACTAGTAGGTGCTCAACTAACTAGCAGATCTCATGAATTCTACACTACTAGTGCTCGCACACTGAGAAAATAAAAAGGAAATAGCCAACAGTGGTAGTACGTCGTTGGCTGTAACATGCGAGTATCAGGAAAGGAAGTGGCCACGTTTTCTGCATCGGGTTTGGCACAATAAAATTGGAGATCCAACGGAGAACTATGCTACAGCAGAGCAACAATCACTTGGAACGAACAGAAAAACAGAGCGAGGTGGTCGACCTTATTGTTCTGTAGGGAATCATGGTGGGCGGGGCAGATGACATCACTGTTGAACTCGTCCAGCTCGTCGGGCTCGAGCGGGGGTCCCGGTAGTCGCCGTCCATGGAACTGGAGAGGCGGAGAGCTCTTGTTAATCTGAATCCAATAAAAATTGATTGGGGATGGGAGAAAGAAGGAAGGATTGAAGGAGAGGAGACAAGGGGGGAAGTTGGGACGGACCTTGTGCGGGGCGTCGTCGTCGCCGGCGTGGTGGAGCTCGGGCCTCCTGCAGGTCCTGGTGGTCGTCCTCTCCTCGTCCGACGCTTGCTGCTCTGAATCTCTGGATGACGAGGCAACTGAGCGGCCTGGGAGATGAAGGAGTAAGGCCCCTGGTCAGATCCATGGCCCTGGACGTTGGTTGTGAACAGTAGAGGCACGCCGCATCGGCTAGGGTTGGCCGCCGCTTCCATGGGGCCGCTTCAACCGCCGTAGCCATGGATCTCGGGCCTCCGTCGTTGGTTGGAGGCTGGAAGGTGAGGAGAGGCGTGGTGGCGGAGGACGAGGAGAGGCGTGGTGGCGGAGGATGGGGACGAGGTGAGGTGTGGCGGCGGAGGACGGGGACGAGGAGTGGCAAGGTGTGGTGGCGGCGGATGGGGAAAGAGATTGGGGACGGGGAAGTGTGTTAGGGTTACGTTTTAGCTAATTTTTTTTAAATAATACATTTTTTTTAGTAATTTACAGAAATATTATGCCAAAAAAATTATTTTCAAAAATATTATCCAACCGGCCAGCTGCTGGCCGACTGAGCCCAGTCAGCCCGCAGCTGGCCGACTGGGCCTTATCGGCCAACAGCGGGCCGACAGCTGGCTTCTCAGCCACGCGGAGGCCTCCCATTGGCCAGGCCACGTCGGGCGCTGGCTGTCGGCGCGCGCCGGGGCAGTCGGCCAGCTGCCGACCGATCGGCCAGCTGCGGGCCGACAGGGAGCCAGCCCCGCAGCGCCCACGCCTCTTTCTCCTCTCTTCTCTTCTCTTTCTCTCTTTCTCTCTGTTCTTCCTTCCTCCTCTCTCTTACACGAACTAGCTCCAATTAATACACCAAAATGACCCGTATTTTCGCGGATTTGGCACCGTGAATGGGTTCTATATAGTTAGGGGAGCCAAAAGAGACCTCGATCTACTGATGGGGTAGCTTGTGGTGGTCGTGGTGAGGATTTTGTTGGAGCATTTTTTCAGCTCATTGGTGGAGTTTGCCGCGGCGGTTGAGGTGGAGGTGGTGGTGGAGAAGCTGGGGCGGTGTGGTGGAGTTGAAGCTCCGGTTGTTCGAAAAATAACAATAATTGCACACAACTTCGAAAAATAAAATGTTTATTGTCAGATTTTATTATTTGACTGCAATGCCTATATTACGGATTTTACCGGACCAACTAAAAATATTAGACACTCCTAAATACTAAACATCCACATATAGTCCGCAATATTACCGGAGCAACTACACATTTTTACAAAACTAATTAGTTGACATCTAAATAAAATGCTCACGGGAACCGGAACGGGAAAATAAAATGCTCACCACGACCACCTAAATATTTACGTTTACTACTGGAGCAAATAACAATAATTGCACACAACTTCGAAAAATAAAATGTTTGTTGAAATATACCCTTGAAGCGTGCGCGCGAACGACGAACGACGGCCTGAAATCAGCAAACCCGGAGCCGGAAACTCCACCGAACAACCGGAGCTTCAACTCCACCACACTGCCCCAGCTTCTCCACCACCACCTCCACCTCAACCGCCGCGGCAAACTCCACCAATGAGCTGAAAAAATGCTCCAACAAAATCCTCACCACGACCACCACAAGCTACCCCATCAGTAGATCGAGGTCTCTTTTGGCTCCCCTAACTATATAGAACCCATTCACGGTGCCAAATCCGCGAAAATACGGGTCATTTTGGTGTATTAATTGGAGCTAGTTCGTGTAAGAGAGAGGAGGAAGGAAGAACAGAGAGAAAGAGAGAAAGAGAAGAGAAGAGAGGAGAAAGAGGCGTGGGCGCTGCGGGGCTGGCTCCCTGTCGGCCCGCAGCTGGCCGATCGGTCGGCAGCTGGCCGACTACCCCGGCGCGCGCCGACAGCCAGCGCCCGACGTGGCCTGGCCAATGGGAGGCCTCCGCGTGGCTGAGAAGCCAGCTGTCGGCCCGCTGTTGGCCGATAAGGCCCAGTCGGCCTGCTGCGGGCCGACTGGGCTCAGTCGGCCAGCAGCTGGCCGGTTGGGTAATATTTTTGGCGTAATATTTCTGTAAATTACTAAAAAAAATGTATTATTTAAAAAAAATTAGCTACGTTTTATACGTGTAAAAGTTTCGGGCTTTAGGCGGGCTTTTTGTGGGCTTGCAGGGCCGTGACGGGCCGTTCATGACGGTTTTCAAAACTGTCAACGGAAATCCGTCATGCATTAACAGGTTTCTTGTAGTGTGTCGCGCAGGCTTCAGCGCCCCCTACTACTCCCACCGCTGGCCAGGGCATCCCTCTACTCACCGACACCCCCTGTTATTCTGCGGCGACAGCAGCCTCACACCGCAGCCGAACCGGTGAACGCTCGTACTCATCTCCGTGTGGGCATCCGCTGCCGCGTCTTCCCCGGCTCCGCGTGGTCCCCTTCCTAGGCCTCGCCGTCGTTCACCTCCGTGGTGCTCTCGACGCGGCGTGGTCAATGTGGTCAACGACCGACTTCCATCGGAAGAGTATTGTACGTGAAGAGGCTGACAGCTGGGTCCACGGCAGCTGCAAGGAAGTGCCTCCTTATTACGCGGAAAATAATTATTCCTCCACCTGACAGCGGGGACCCACCGGACGGGCCACCAGTATTTTGCGAAGAAAATTGTTTCCCCCTGACTGCTGGGACCCACCGGACAGGCCACCGTATTTTGCCCCCCTAACTGTTGGGACCCACCAGCTACATCTTCGCACGCAAGGAAGTGCCTGACAGTCGGGACCCACCTGGTCGAAGCGTACGTAGCGTTGTCATTCTGGTCGCGAACGTGTACGTACATATATACTGGTCGATCTAGAGGCGCGCACGTGTCGTAGTAGAGGCGCGCACGTAGCGTGTACACGTACGTACAGCGGCCAGGGTGCAAGAAAGAAAATATGGCCACGTATGTGTACATACGGGCGGGGTCTCAAACGCCTACTCGTGCATACGTATAGCCAGGGCTCGTGTACATGGCTGGGTCGGAAAGGAGAAACAGCGTCGTCGTCGTGTTCATGGGGAGGCAATGGAATGTGTGGTCGTGTTCATCGGAAGGGCTTGGACGGAAGAGGCGATGGAAACAAGGCCTGGCATACTGCAGAACGGAGGAAACGGCCTTGTGTTCGACCGGCCATGTTCGAAACGGGATCATGTTCATCGGGAGGGGTCTGGCGTACCGCAAAACGAAGGAAACGAACCTCCTACGGTCGAAACGGGGGTCCTGTTGATCGGGAGGGGTGTGGCATACCGCAAAGTGGACAAAACGGACTTGTGTTGGAGCGCTACGGTCGAAACGGGGGTCCTGTTCATCGGGAGGGGTGTGGTGTACCGCAAAACGGGACTCCACTGGATACTATTCATCTCCACCGTCGACCTCCTCCAGCCTCCACGGGCTCCTGTTCATCTAGCCTCCACGGGCTCCTGTTCATCCTGTCGGCGTTCTGGGAATGGGGGTCCCCAGACTTGCCTGCCTGCGGCCTGCGGCGTGGCTCAAGTGGGGGCCCAGTGCGGCCCATCTTCATCAGCTCAAGCTCAAGACCCTCGCGAGGCGGACGACAGGTAGCTTCCTCAGAAGCAGCCTCATTAGGCAGGCTCACGAGGAGGCGAAGAGATCAAGGCAGGGGTACCTCATGAGGAGCCCATGACGCAAGCCATGACGATCGAGGCCAGGCGGGCGCCAGGAGGGCGCCGGCCTGCGCAGTGTCCTTGTTTCCCCTTTGGTGCAAAGGGAGCAAGCACAGACCAAGGCATCAGGCAAAGGTTACCATTCCGGTGCAACGAGACCAAGACCAGCAGAGCGGCAGGACGGAGGTCACCATGGATCCCAAGACGGCGTCATCACGAGTGCTTTTGGCAGCGGAAGACCACCTTTGGTCAGGATAACTTGTACTAGATGTTCCCCTTCAAAATGGCCAATTGTTGGCGCCCTTCCCCCTCGTTATTTGGGGAGAGGCCCAGGGCCTCTATAAATAGAGCTAGCCAACACAGAAGAGAGGGAGGAGATCTGATAAAACCCTACCAGAGAGAGAGAGAGAGAGAGAGAGAGAGAGAGAGAGAGAGCGGCGATTGAACTCACCCAAACAGTTCATGGCATCAGTTCAAGAACACCTCTCGCGAGGCTGTTCTTCCCTTGTACTATTCATCATCAGCCCCTGAGGCAATCCACCACACCACACACTGGAGTAGGGTATTACACCACAACGGTGGCCCGAACCAGTATAAATCTCGTGTCCCTTATGTTGTTCGTCGTTTCCAGCTTAGATCACGCGAGGGGATCGGACGTAGATCGGTAGGGGAGAGATCTCCGCGTGCACCCCAGAGTTCGAACCTTAAGGGTCTGCCAGAACCCAAAATCCGACATATGGCGCCAGGTAGGGGTGCGCCGGAGTTCTCCCTCCCGACGGCCCGCTCTCCACCAACATCGCGTTCCGCCCTCATGAGGGACAGCGCGCCGCCCGCTCCGGCAACAGATGCCGACATTGGGGCCAGGGGGCTCCAGGCCTTGGCCCCCACCTTGCGACAGGTGCAGTGGCCGCGCAAGTTCAAGCCCGAGATGCCGTCGCGCTACAACGGCGCGACGGACCCACTGGCTTTCCTATTGGCGTACGAGGAGGCCGTCCTCAAAGCCGGGGGCGACGACCGGGTGATGGCCAACTGGTTACCCATGGCCCTCACCAACATCCCCCGCATGTGGCTCCTCCACCTACCGACAGCTTCTGTGACCTCCTGGGAGGAGCTGCGCGACCTCTTCCTCGCCCGTTTTGCCGCACCAGCGCCGCCCGCAACCCTCCTAGGTGGCTCCCAGGCACCACCCTCGAGCCATCACGTCAAGCCATTCACCCGCCGGATCGGCACCGCCCCCATGCGCCGAGAAGCCCCCCCCCCGGGGGGGGGGGGTGGCACCCGAAGCCGATCTAACCTTTGACTCGGAGGATCACCCCTTCAACCCCATCGGTTCGGGTGCGCTCCCGATACTGTGCACCCCCACCATCTGCCAAGTGGCCGTCACCATGACCCTCATCGACGGTGGTGCCGGCCTCAACATGCTCTCGGTGGAGGCCTTCAGCCTCCTCCACGTGCCACTAGAGCGACTCCAACCCAGCAGGCCTTTCTCGGGCGTCGGGGTCGGTTCCACCGCCTCCTTGGGACATATCCGTCTCCCAGTGACCTTCGGAACCTACGACAACTTCCGCGCGGAGCTGATCGACTTCGACATCGCCCCCATCGGCCTCCCCTACAACGCCATCCTTGGCTACCCAGCCTTGGCCCAGTTCATGGCAGCAACTCACCCGGCGTACAACCTCATGAGCAGCGGCGTCCTTACCGTGTCAGGAGATACACAGGACGCACTACAGGTGCTCAAGCTTGTTTTCAGGGCGGCCGCGGTGGCGCAGCCCGCTAGCACCGATGCCATTGAGCCCAAGACAAGGCGGAGACCAAGCAGGAACCAGTCGACGAGGACGGGTCCACTGACGCCACCTTCACCATAGGGGCCAACCTCGAGCTCGAGCAGGAGAAGGCCCTGGTGAGGTTCCTGCGTGCGAACAAGAAGGTGTTCGCGTGGGAACCTGATCAGTTAGCAGGGGTCCCGAGGGATGTGATTGAGCATCACCTCAACGTGTGCCCCAACGTACGCCCCGTGAAGCAGAAGGCGAGGCGACAGTCCACTGAGAAACAAGCTTTCATCGTTCAAGAGACACGGAAGCTAGAAGCAGCAGGAGTCATCCGCGAGGTCCGCTACCCTGATTGGCTGGGTAATCCGGTCGTCGTACCAAATAAGGGGGGAAAGGAACGCATGTGTGTCGAGTTCACCAACCTCAACAAGGCCTGCCCACAGGATCCATCCCCTCTCCCCCGCATTGACCAGATAGTCGACTCCACCGCAGAGTGCGACCTATTGTGCTTCCTGGATGCCTTCTCCGGCTATCACCAAATCAAGATGGCGGTAGAAGATGTGGAGAAATCGGCCTTCTTGACCCCATGCGGAGTGTACTGCTGCACGTGCATGCCGTTCGGGTTGCGCAACGCAGGCGCAACCTTTCAGCGGCTGATGCACATCGCCTTGGGTCGGCAGCTCGGGAGGAACGCTGAAGCTTACGTCGATGACATTGTGGTGAAATCTCGGAAGGAGAAAACCCTGATACAGGACCTGGAGGAAACTTTTGCGAGCCTCAATGAAGTGGACCTGCGGCTCAACCCGGAGAAGTGCGTGTTTGGAGTCCCCTCAGGCAAGCTCCTGGGTTTTCTCGTGTCCCACAGGGGCATCGAGGCCAACCCGGAGAAGGTCAAGGTGGTCGAAGACATGAGCCCGCCAAGGACCCTCAGAGAAATGCAGAAGCTCACCGGGCGTGTAACTGTGCTAGGGCGCTTCATCTCCAAGCTGGGGGAACGAGCGCTGCCTTTCTTCAAGCTGATGAAGAAGAAGGGCCCCTTCGAATGGACTGAAGAGGCCGACAAGGCATTCCAAGATCTCAAGAGGTACCTTACCAACCCACCAGTGATGGTAGCTCCGCGTCCTCGGGGCCCCTGGTGCTCTACCTTGCGGCCACCCTCTACTCCGCTAGCGCAGCCCTGGTGGCAGTCAGGGAGGAGCGATGTGCCAAGGCCGCATCGACCGTCCGGACTGAAGCAAAGCAAAGCCAGGAGGGCCTCGCGAAGACCACGACCGCAACCGGAAAGGGACAGCCGCAGCAGGAGAACACGCCTAGAGCAAGAAAGGCTGCTTCGAGCGACCAAGCACTGGGGGCTCCGTCGCCTCAAGAAACGCCTCGACCTCTGGAGGACACAAGTTGCGCCAGCGCCCTCAACCTCGTCGAGCACCCCGTATATTTCGTCAGCACGGTGCTACGGGATGCAAGGGCACGGTATCCCATGCCTCAAAAACTCCTCCTCGCGCTACTGGTGGCCTCACGCAAGCTGCGGCACTATTTCCAAGGCCATCCCATCAAAGTCGTTTCAGCGTACCCCTTGGAAAGGGTACTCAGGAGCCCCAACTCAGCGGGAAAGGGTCGCTGAATGGAACATTGAACTACAGGCATTTCAGCTGGAATTCAGTACAACCGGAGTCATCAAGGGGGCCGCACTGGCAGATTTCGTGGCAGAGTGGACGGAAGCACTGGGTCTCGAGGCAGGCGAGGACCGATCACTTTCCCTGGGAAGTGAAGCACCGGATGGCTGGGTCATGTACTTCGACGGGGCATTCTCCCGACACGGCGCGGGAGCTGGCGCAGTGCTCGTATCACCTACTCAGGACAAACTCTACTACGTTGTGCAACTCTGCTTCCAGCATGGAGAAAAGGTCTCCAACAACATAGCAGAGTACGAAGGCCTGATAGCAGGCTTGAAAGCTGAGATTGCCCTAGGGGTAAAGCGCCTCGTCATCAAGGGCGATTCGCAGCTCCTCGTCAACTTCTCCAACAAGGTATACGAGCCAAAGGACGAGCACATGGAAGCCTACCACGCTGAGGTTCGCAAGATGGAGAAACAGTTCCGGGGGCTGGAGTTGCAGCATGTGCCTCGCGGCACCAATCAGGAGGCTGAGGACATTGCTAAGAGGGCATCTAGGCGGCTGCCTTAGGAGCCTAGCGTCTTCGAGGAGCGGCTTTTCAAACCCTCGGCGGTGCCGTCACAGTCGAGCACGGCGCAACCAAGGGAGGAGCTCCCTCAGCCGCCTGCCTCAGGAGCTCCGGTCTGCGGCCCGGCCTCAGGGGCACGCCTACTCTTGGCGTTGGAGCCTCAGGAAGGGTGTTGGATCCTGGAGCTCAAGAACTACTTGATGCAAGGGACCCTGCCGCAGAACGAGGAGGAGGCGGAGCATGTGGTGCGACAGGCCACGGCTTATTGCATCAAGGATGGAGAGCTCTATAGGAAGCGACCGAATGATGTGTCCCTACGTTGCATCTCCCAAGAGCAAGGGAAGGAGCTGCTGGCGGACATACACGGCGGAGACTGTGGGCACCACTCGTCGTCGCGAACCCTCGTCGGCAAGGCGTTCCGTGCGGGTTCTACTGGCCCACGGCGCTCAACGACGCCGTTGAGCTGGTGAAGGCTTGCGAGGCCTGCCAGTTTCACGCTAAGCAGATCCATCAGCCTGCGGGGGGTCTACAGACCATACCCCTCTCATGGCCGTTCGCAGTTTGGGGGCTGGATATTCTGGGCCCATTTCCTCGGGCGCCAGGGGGCTATCGCTACCTCTACGTCGTTGTGGACAAATTCACCAAGTGGGCTGAGGTGGAAGCTGTTCGCACAATCCCGGCGGACTCCGCAGTCAAGTTCATCAGGGGCCTCGTGAGCCGATTTGGGGTGCCTAACCGCATCATCACCGACAACGGTTCGCAATTCACCAGTAATCTCTTCAAAACGTATTGTGCTAACCTTGGGACGCAGATATGCTACACTTCGGTAGCACACCCCCGGAGCAACGGCCAGGCCGAGCGAGCCAATGCGGAGGTCCTAAGGGGCCTCAAAGCCAGGACCTTCAACAAAAAACTGGAGGCATGCGGCAAGGGCTGGTACGACGAGCTCCAGTCTGTGTTGTGGTCAATCCGCACAACTGCGACCAAGCCGACTGGAGAGACCCCGTTCTTCCTCGTCTACGGAGCAGAGGTTGTTCTCCCTCACGAGGTCAAGCGTCGCTTCGCGTGGGTCCTGGCGTTCGACGAGACGCAGCAGGACGCCATGCGGGGGATGGATCTCGTGCTGGGGGAGGAACGACGTCGAGAAGCCGCACTGCGAGCGGCGAGGTATCAACAGGCGCTGCGACGATACCACTACCGCAACATCCGCCCCAGAACTCTTGAGGTAGGGGATCTCATGCTCAGACGGGTTCTCTCCAGGGAGGGGCTGCACAAGCTCTCTCCCATGTGGGAGGGCCCATTCAAGGTTGTTCATGTTTCCAGGCCTGGCTCCGCGTGCTTGGAGACCCCGGAGGGGGGACCCATCTAGAACGCATGGAACATTAAACATCTTCGGAGATTCTATCCCTGAGCGAGGCCTAGCACCTAGGAAAGGCCCGGTGCCTTCTGAAGAAGGCCAATGCCTATGAAGCTGCCGCGTTTTGGGAAAGGCCCGGTGCCCGTGAAGAAGGCCAATGCCTGTGAAGAAGGCCAATGCCTGTGAAGCTGACGTGTTTTGGGAAAGGCCCGGTGCCTATGAAGAAGGCCAATGCCTGTGAAGCTGCCGCGTTTTGGGAAAGGCCCGGTGCCTGTGAAGAAGGCCAATGCCTGTGAAGCTGCCGCGTTTTGGGAAAGGCCCGGTGCCTGTGAAGAAGGCCAATGCCTGTGAAGCTCGCCGCTCGTGACACTCTCACGTAATAATGAGTGGGGCTCTACACGCCCCTGAGTCTCCGGAGTGCCGCCCTCGGGCCTCGGGGGCTCCCGCCCACGCCCAGTGGCAGCACTTAGCTCCGTGCTGGTGAGAAGACGTCGAAGACTAGAATAGGTGCCGGACGCGGCTTTTTCATTTGCTTTCTGCAGTTGTCTTGTTTATCCCCGTTTGAGGTTTTATTTGAGCTGTTGACGTCCCTGGCTTGTGGCTCTTTATCTTTTTTGCTCGCTTGCCATGTTTTCTCTCGCACAAGTCTCGCGAGGGAGGTTCGCGGGCGCCCTTGTGAGTGTTTTCTGCCCCGATCGCTTGGAGCTGTCCTATCCGAGTCTACGGGAGCACCCCTCCTAGTCCGTGCCCCACAGGCATCGCGACATGAGCGCAGGACCTGGGCCGATCGCCCCCGCAACCAAGACCAAAAGTTGCCCCTCCTACTAATCCTTGCAGGGCATGAAGCAGCAAGGCCACGGCCTCGGGAGGCGAGGACCGCGTCAAGCCCCACCGAACTAAAATAATTCCCGCACATGGGCGCACGGCGCGGAAGCATAGCGCAGAAGTAGCAAAAGCAGCACGATGATTAACAGCAACAGTTCTAACACGCCCCCGCGGGGCCCTATACTACCTTCCATTTCTGCGCACGAAAAGAAGAAAAACAAAATAGGCGCGACTCGTCTGGCACCAACCCACAGCGAAAGCTCGACCCGCTCCTGGGGCTCAGGCGGATCCCTCCTCTCGCTTCACCGGGGCGCGACGGACCCGCTGCCTTCGCCCAGGCGGGCGCGATGGTGCGGGGGCTGGTCGCGGCCACCGCTGGAGGAGCTGCTGCCTGAGAGGGAGTCGCCGAAGCTTAGCGAACCCCGAGCACCGCCGCTTGTACGCCTGTCGCCATCTTTATCCTGGTCAGTACCGGGGCTGGGCAGGCGGCAGTGGTCGTCATCTTTGGGGCAGTACCCAGCACGGCAACCGTCTTCCCCGAACACCCTCACATAGAAGGTGGCGTCGCCATCGAACTTGAAGTGCAGGGTGCACCGACGGTTCAGGCCGCACGTGCAGGCAAACGTTTGCCAACCGCGGGTCGGGGCCCCACTCCCAGAGACGGAGACCTCCAGCGAAGCCCAGGAGGCCCTGCTGCAGTAGCCATCTGCCTGAAGCCAGAGGCCGCACCGGGCGTTGGCCGGCAGTTCACCTACGAAGAAACGGGGGAGCTGGAGCCGGGTGCTGATTGGGTCCGCCGACCACACGACGAACTCCGGCAGCACCTCCGCAGACCAAAAGCGCGGCCTAGGGGGCCGCCAGCCATGGCGTGCCTCACATCGGCAACCGGGCGCTCACCACAGTGCAAGGAACAGCCTCCGCGACCACGGGAAGCCACCATGGGGACCGCGGGATGCTTGCGAGGGCGGCCCCGGCTGCGCTTGGTCGGGGGGGAGTCAAGTCCTGCCTGGCGGGTCTTTCCTTTCTCCGCGACCGGGAATCTCTTCGGGGCCATGGGAACGGCGAGCAACCAAGAAGAAGGAAAGGAGCAGCAGGAAGGGATGGACTGAAGCGGCTCACGTAGTTCCGTACTTATAAGCCAGGGAAGGCCAACCGCCGGCCACCACGATCGCAGGTAATCATGGCCCGTTTCTTTGCATGCAGTGCCTTGTCAAGTAATGCAGTCGTCGAGGTGTCGTGGGGATGCGCAGACGCCCACGTCCAATCAATCGCCACGCGGCGCCCGAGACCGCAGGATGTTGGGGCTCGCGGCGCTTCGCGCTAGCCCCTTCGCTTCCCTACTAGGCCAAGCCCGGGCGCGCCTTGGGCCCGGGGGCTACTGTCGGCGTTCTGGGAACGGGGGTCCCCAGACTTGCCTGTCTGCGGCTTGCGTCATGGCTCAAGTGGGGGGCCAGCGCGACCCATCTTCATCAGCTCAAGCTCACGACCCTCGTGAGGGACCAAGCCTCGCGGGGCAGACGACAGGTAGCTTCCTCAGAAGCAGCCTCATCAGGCAGGCTCACGAGGAGGTGGAGAGATCAAGGCAGGGGTACCTCGCGAGGAGCCCATGACGCAAGCCATGACGATCGAGGCCAGGCGGGCGCCGGCCTGCGCAGTGTCCTTGTTTCCCCTTTGGTGCAAAGGGAGCAAGCACAGACCAAGGCATCAGGCAAAGGTTACCATTCCGGTGCAACGAGACCAAGACCAGCAGAGCGGCAGGACGGAGGTCACCATGGAGCCCAAGACGGCGTCATCACCAGTGCTTTTGGCAGCCGAAGACCACCTTTGGTCAGGATAACTTGTACTAGATGTTCCCCTTCAAAATGGCCAATTGTTTGCGCCCTTCCCGCTCGTTATTTGGGGAGAGGCCCAGGGCCTCTATAAATAGAGCTAGCCACCACAGAAGAGAGGGAGGAGATCTGATAGAACCCTACCAGAGAGAGAGAGAGAGAGAGAGAGAGAGAGAGAGAGAGGCGATTGAACTCACCCAAACGGTTCATCGCATCAGTTCAAGAACACCTCTCGCGAGGCTATTCTTCCCTTGTACTGTTCAGCATCAGCCCCTGAGCAATCCACCACACCACACACTGGAGTAGGGTATTACACCACAACGGTGGCTCGAACCAGTATAAATCTCGTGTCCCTTGTGTTGTTCGTCGTTTCCAGCTTAGATCACACGAGGGGATCGGACGTAGATCGCTAGGGGAGAGATCTCCGCACGCACCCTAGAGTTCGAACCTTAAGGGTCTGCCGGAACCCGAAATCTGACACATCCAGCCCCCGGGCTCCTGTTCATCCAGCCTCCACCGCGCGCTACTCCACCGGCTACTATTTAACCACCCCTCCACCATCTACTGTTCATCCAGCCCTCCACACCACGGGGTCCTGTTCAACCACTCCTCCACGGGCACCCCTCCACTGTCTACTGTTCATCCAGCCCTCCACACCACGGGGTCCTGTTCAACCACCCCTCCACGGGCACCCCTCCACCGTCTACTATTCATCCAGCCCTCCACACCACGGGGTCATGTTCATCCACCCCTCCATGGGCACCCCTCCATCGTCTACTCTTCAGCCATCCCTCCACCACAGCATGGGGTCCTGTTCATCCAGTGGCAACGCCACCGCTCGCTGTTCATCCAACCCCCCCGACAACGCTCACTATTCATCCCATCAATCGGCTTCAGTTAGCAGCAGTAGCGAAGGAATCGCTCGATCGGGTTCAGTTAACAGCCATCGATCGATCGCTCGGGTTCAGTAACGCGTAGCCTGCAGTGCAATCGCTCGCGTTCAGTTAGAGCCCAACGCCTCGCTCGGGTTCAGTTAGAGCCAACGCCTCGCACACACGCGCGTACGTGTATGAGAGAAACGCGCATCGGTCGGCCCCCGACCACCCACCGTAACCGGGAACTCCCTGAAATTTTCCCCGCCCTCGTTTCTACCACGGTTTTTTCCGTCATGGACGGCCCAAAGAATGTCATGCAGCTGCGTCTACGGCCCGCCCAGGACGAAAAGCCCATTTTCTGTCATGATTTTTTGTCATATAAGTAGGAGCCCACCACATCTATGATGATACCGGGTTTTGTCACAATTATCGTCATAGAAGTGTCATATGTATGACAGGAAAAAAATTCGTTCGGCCCAAAATGTCATGCATGTGTCTTTTTTTTGTAGTGGAAAGGACACCGCAAGATTGAACCCAAAGCCAAGCACTTCTCCCATTGCAAGAAGAACCAATCTAGTAGGCCAAACCAAACTAATAATTCGAAGAGACTTGCAAAGATAACCAATCATACATAAAATAATTCAGAGAAGATTCAGATATTGTTCATAGATAGACTTGATCATAAACCCACAATTCATCAGTCTCAACAAACACACCGCAAAAAGAAGATTACATCGAATAGATCTCCACGAGAGAGGGGGAGAACATTGTATTGAGATCCAAAAAGAGAGAAGAAGCCATCTAGCTACTAACAATGGACCCGAAGGTCTGAGGTAAACTACTCACACTTCATCGGAAGGGCTATGATGATGTAGAAGCCCTCCGTGGTAGATGCCCCCTCCGGCGGAGCTCCGGAACAGGCCCCAAGATGGGATCTCGTGGGTACAGAAGGTTGTGGCGGTGGAATTAGGTTTTTGGCTCCGTTTTTGATCGTTTGGGGGTACGTAGGTATATAAAGGACGAAGGAGTACATCAGTGGAGCAAAGGGGGGCCCACGAGGCAGGGGGCGCGCCCTGGGGGGCCCTCCACCCTTGTGGCCACCTCCCTTCTTTCTTGACGTGGGGTCCAAGTCTCCTGGATCATATTCCGTGAGAAAATCACGTTCCCGAAGGTTTCATTCCGTTTGGACTCCGTTTGATATTCCGTTTCTTCGAAACACTGAAATAGGCCAAAAACAGCAATTCTGGGTCGGGCCTCCGGTTAATAGGTTAGTCCCAAAAGTAATATAAAAGTGGAAAATAAAGCCCAATATGGTCCAAAACAGTAGATAATATAGCATGGAGCAATCAAAAATTATAGATACGTCCCCTCGTCTCCTCCTTGACCACTCTTCTGATGGCTTCCGAAGAGCAGTTCTCCAGCATACAAGCCGGTTGGGTGGCCTGCCGAGCCTGCCGGATACGAGCGAGGCAGCTCGCTGCTCCACCTCCCGGGCCTGACCCGACGGAGGAAATTGCCGCCCAAAGCCACCACGTGGTTCAGCAACTCGCTGCTCCAGGCCAACTCGATGAGGAGTGGCGACTTGCTCCACACCGACATGGCGGAACGGGCATTGCCGCATCCAGTGCCTACGACCGCACCATCCGTCGTCGACGCGTGCGAAGCCGCGCCATGCACACAGAGAAAGAAGCTGGCTGTGTGGATGTGGACGAGGTGGCGGCACGCACGTCCATGCCCGCCACCATCATCGAGGAGAAGAAGAACACGGGAGGTGATACGTCCATTTTGCATCATGCTTTTATATCGATATTTATTGCATTATGGGCTGTTATTACACGTTATGTCACAATACTTATGCCTATTCTCTCTTATTTTATAAGGTTTACATGAAGAGGGAGAATGCCGGTAGTAGGAATTCTGGGCTGGAAAAGGGGCAAATATTAGAGACCTATTCTGCATAGCTCCAAAAGTCTTGAAACTTCACGGAAGTTATTTTTGGAATTAATACAAAATACTGGCGAAAGAATCCACCAGAGGGGGCCCACACCCTGCCACGAGGGTGGGGGCGCGCCCCCTGCCTCGTGGGCCCCCTGGAAGGCCTCTAGTGCCCATCTTCTGCTATATGAAGTCTTTCGTTCGAGAAAAAAATCATAAGCAAGCTTTCGGGAAGAAACTCCGCCGCCACGAGGCGGAACCTTAGCGGAACCAATCTAGGGCACCGGCAGAGCTGTTCTGCTGGGGAAACTTCCCTCCGAGAGGGGGAAATCATCGCCATCATCATCACCAACGATCCTCTCATCGGGAGGGGGTCAATCTCCATCAACATCTTCACCAGCACCATCTCCTCTCAAACCCTAGTTCATCTCTTGTATCCAATCTTTGTCCCCAAAGCCTTAGATTGGTACCTGTGGGTTGCTAGTCGTGTTGATTAGTCCTTGTAGTTGATGCTAGTTAGTTTATATGGTGGAAGATCATATGTTCAGATCCTTTATGCATATTAATACCCCTCTGATTATGAACATGAATATGATTTGTGAGTAGTTACGTTTGTTCCTGAGGACATGGGAGAAGTCTTGCTATAAGTAGTCATGTGAATTTGGTATTCGTTTGATATTTTGATGAGATGCATGTTGTCTTTCCTCTAGTGGTGTTATGTGAACGTCGACTACATGACACTTCACCATTGTTTGGGCCTAGAGGAAGGCATTGGGAAGTAATAAGTACATGATGGGTTGCTAGAGTGACAGAAGCTTAAACCCTAGTTTATGCGTTTCTTCGTAAGGGGCTGATTTGGATCCATATGTCTCATGCTATGGTTAGGTTTACCTTAATACTTCTTTTGTAGTTGTGGATGCTTGCAATAGGGGTCAATCATAAGTGGGATACTTGTCCAAGAAAGGGCAGTACCCAAGCACCGGTCCACCCACATACCAAATTATCAAAGTAACGAACGTGAATCATATGAGCTGATGAAAACTAGGTTGACGATAATTCCCATGTGTCCTCGGGAGCGCTTTTCTCTATATAAGAGTGTGTCCAGGCTTGTCCTTTGCTACAAAAAGGATTGCGCCATCTTGCTGCACCTTATTTACTTTCATTACTTGTTACCCGTTACAAATTACCTTATCACAAAACTATCTGTTACCGATAATTTCAGTGCTTGCAGAGAATACCTTACTGAAAACCTCTTATCATTTCCTTCTGCTCCTTGATACGTCTCCAACGTATCTATAATTTTTTATTGTTCCATGCTATACTATATTCTATTTTGGACATTAATGGGCTTTATTATACACTTTTATATTATTTTTGGGACTAACCTATTAACCGGAGTCCCAACCCAGAATTGTTGTTTTTTTGCCTATTTCAGAGTTTCGTAGAAAAAGAATATCAAATGGAGTCGAAACGGAATGAAACCTTCGGGAACGTCATTTTCGGAACGATCGTGATCCAGAGGACTTGGACCTACGTCAAGACATCAACTAGGAGGGCACGAGGTAGGGGGCGCGCCTACCCCCCCCAGGCGTGCCCTCCACCCTCGTGGGCCCCACGTTGCTCCACCGACGTACTTCCTCCTCTTATATATAACTACGTACCCCCGAACTACCAGATACGGAGCCAAAAACCTAATTCCACCGCCGCAACCTTCTGTACCCATGAGATCCCATCTTGGGGCCTTTTCTGGAGCTCCGCCGAAGGGGGCATCGATCATGGAGGGCTTCTACATCAACAACATAGCCTCTCCGATGATGTGTGAGTAGTTTACCTCAGACCTTCGGGTCCATAGTTATTAGCTAGATGGCTTCTACTCTCTTTTTGGATCTCAATACAATGTTCTCCCCCTCTCTCATGGTGATCTATTCGATGTAATCTTCTTTTGCGGTGTGTTTATTGAAACCGATGAATTGTGGGTTTATGATCAAATTTATATATGAACAATATTTGAATCTTCTCTGAATTCTTTTATGTATGATAGGTTATCTTTGCAAGTCTCTTCGAATTATCAGTTTGGTTTGGCCTACTAGATTGATCTTTCTTGCAATGGGAGAAGTGCTTAGCTTCGGGTTCAATCTTGCGGTGTCCTTTCCTAGTGACAGTCAGGGCAGCAAGGCACGTATTGTATTGTTGCCATCAAGGATAACAAGATGGGGTTTATATCATATTGCATGAGTTTACCCCTATACATCATGTCATCTTACTTAAAGCGTTACTCTATTCTTATGAACTTAATACTCTATATGCATGCTGGATAGCGGTCAATGTGTG
Organism: Aegilops umbellulata; assembly: GCA_032464435.1. NCBI lineage: Eukaryota > Viridiplantae > Streptophyta > Magnoliopsida > Poales > Poaceae > Aegilops > Aegilops umbellulata. The sequence goes on along the minus strand of CP136055.1, from coordinate 547,926,504 downwards.
GAGTAATAGTAGTAGATGCGGGCAGGAGTCGGTCTACTTGTCTCGGACATGATGCCTATATACATGATCATACCTAGATATTCTCATAACTATGCTCAATTCTATCAATTGCTCGACAGTAATTTGTTCACCCACCGTAATACTTATGCTCTTGAGAGAAGCCACTAGTGAAACCTATGGCCCTGATGTCTACTACGCAACCTTCTTCTTGTAGACGTAGTTGGGCATCCAAGTGCAGAGGTGTGTAGGACAGTAGCAAATTTCCCTCAAGTGGATGACCTAAGGTTTATCAATCCGTGGGAGGCGTAGGATGAAGATGGTCTCTCTCAAGCAACCCTGCAACCAAATAACAAAGAGTCTCTTGTGTCCCCAACACACCCAATACAATGGTAAATTGTATAGGTGCACTAGTTCGGCGAAGAGATGGTGATACAAGTGCAATATGGATGGTAGATATAGGTTTTTGTAAACTGAAAATATAAAAACAGCAAGGTAACTAATGATAAAAGTGAGCGTAAACGGTATTGCAATGATAGGAAGCAAGGCCTAGGGTTCATACTTTCACTAGTGCGAGTTCTCTCAACAATAATAGCATAGTTGGAGCATATAACTATCCCTCAACATGCAACAAAGAGTCACTCCAAAGACACTAATAGCGGAGAACAAACGAAGAGATTATGATAGGGTACGAAACCACCTCAAAGTTATTCTTTCCAATCAATCCATTGGGGTATTCCTATAAGTCTCACAAATAACCCTAGAGTTTGTACTAGAATAACACCTTAAGATACAAATCAACCAAAACCCTAATGTCACCTAGATACTCCAATGTCACCTCAAGTATCCGCGGGTATGATTATACGATATGCATCACACAATCTCAGATTCATCTATTAAATCCAACACAAAGTACTTCAAAGAGTGCATAAAGTTTCTACCGGAGAATCACGACAAAAACGTGTGCCAACCCCTATGCATAGGTTCATGGGCGGAACCCGCAAGTTGATCACGAAAACATACATCAAGTGAGTCACGTGATATCCCATTGTCACCACAGATACGCACATCAAGACATACATCAAGTGTTCTCAAATCTTTAAAGACTCAATCCGATAAGATTACTTCAAAGGGAAAACTCAATCCATTACAAGAGAGTACATGGGGAGAAGAAACATAAGATCCAACTATAATAGCAAAGCTCACGGTACATCAAGATCGTGCCAAATCAAGAACACGAGAGAGAGAGAGAGAGAGAGAGAGATCAAACACATCGCTACTGGTACATACCCTCAGCCCCGAGGGTGAACTACTCCCTCCTCGTCATGGAGAGCGTCGGGATGATGAAGATGGCCACCGGTGAGGGTTCCCCCCTCCGGCAGGGTGCCAGAACAAGGTACCGAGAGGTTTTTGGTGGCTAAAGAGGCCTGCGGCGGCGGAACTCCCGATCTATTCTCTATTCTGGAAGTTTTAGGGAACGTGAGTATATATGGGTGCAGGAAGTACATCGATGGAGCTTCGGGGGGCCCATGAGGCAGCGGGCGCGCCCAAGGGGGTGGGCGCGCCCCCACCCTCGTGAGCACCTCCCTCCTTTCCTTACGTGGGGTCCAAGTCCATTCGGTAGCTTTCCTTCCAAAAATAACTTCTCCAGTTGATTTCGTCCCGTTTCGACTCCGTTTGTTATTCCTTTTCTTCGAAACACTGAAATAGGCAAAAAAAAACAATTCTGGGCTGGGCCTCCGGTTAATAGGTTAGTCCCAAAAATAATATAAAAGTGAATAATAAAGTCCAACATTGCCCAAAACAATATATAATATAGCATGGAGCAATAAAAAATTATAGATACGTTCGAGACGTATCAGGCATACCCAAGCTTAATTCTTGCTCATCCTCGAGTAGGTAAATGATAAAAGAGAATTTTTTATGCGGGGTGGTACTTGGCATAATTTCAGTGTAACTCTTCTTAATTGTGGTATGAATATTCAGATCCGAAAGATTCAAGATAAAAGTTCATATTGACATAAAAATAATAATACTTCAGGCATACTGACAAAGCAATCATGTCCTCTCAAAATAACATGGACAAAGAAAGTTATCCCTACAAAATTATATAGTCTGGCTATGATCTATCTTCACCACACAAAGTATTTAAATCATGCACAACCCCGTTGACAAGCCAAGCAATAGTTTCATACTTTTGACACTCTCAAAACTTTTTCAATCTTCACGCAATACATGAGCGTGAGCCATGGACATAGCACTATAGGTGGAATAGAATGGTGGTTGTGGAGAAGAAAAAAAGAGGGGAAGGTAGTCTCACATCAACTAAGCGTATCAACGGGCTATGGAGATGCCCATCGATAGATATCAATGTGAGTGAGTAGGGATTGCCATGCAACGGATGCACTAGAGCTATAAGTATATGGAAGCTCAAAAAGAAACTAAGTGGGTGTGCATCCAACTCACTTGCTCACGAAGACCTAGGGCCCATCATTGGATATACAAGCCAAGTTCTATAATGAAATATTCCCACAAGTATATGAAAGTGACAACATAGGAGACTCTCTATCATGAAGATCATGGTGCTACTTTGAAGCACAAGTGTGGTAAAAGGATAGTAGCATTGCCCCTTCTCTCTTTTTCTCTCATTTTTTTATTTGGGCCTTTATCTTTTTTTTACGGCCTCTTTTTTTTCGTCCGGAGCCTCATCCCGACTTGTGGGGGAATCATAGGCTCCATCATCCTTTCCTCACTGGGACAATGCTCTAATAATGATGATCAGCACACTTTTATTTTCTTACAACTCAAAAATTACAACTTGATACTTAGAACAAAATATGACTCTATATGAATGCCTCCGGCGGTGTACCAGGATATGCAATGAATCAAGAGTGACATGTGTGAAAGAATTATGAACGGTGGCTTTGCCACAAATACGATGTCAACTACATGATCATGCTAGCAATATGACAATGATGGAGCGTGTCATAATAAACGGAACGGTGGAAAGTTGCATGGCAATATATCTCGGAATGGCTATGGAAATGCCATAATAGGTAGGTATGGTGGCTGTTTTGAGGAAGATATATGGTGGGTGTATGATACCGGCGAAAGGTGTGCGGTATTAGAGAGGCTAGCAATGGTTGAAGGGTGAGAGTGCATATAATCCATGGACTCAACATTAGTCATAAAGAACTCATATAATTATTGCAAAAATCTACAAGTTATCAAAGCAAAGTATTATGCGCATGCTCGGGATAGATTGGTAGGAAAAGACCATCGCTCGTCCCTGACCGCCACTCATAAGGAAGACAATCAATAAATAAATCATGCTCCGACTTCATCACATAATGGTTCACCATACGTGCATGCTACGGGAATCACAAACTTTAACACAAGTATTTCTCAAATTCACAACTACTCAAGTAGCATGACTCTAATATCACCATCTTCATATCTCAAAACAATTATCAAGGATCAAACTTTTCTTAGTATTCAAAGCACTCATAAGAATTCTTACAAATCTTGTATGCTTACCATATTAGGATTATTTAAGCAAATTACCATGCTATTTAAGACTCTCAAAATAATATAAGTGAAGCTGAGAGTTCAATAGTTTCTATAAAACAAATCCACGACCGTGCTCTGAAAGATATAAGTGAAGCACTAGAGCAAACAACAAACTACTCCAAAAGATATGAGTGAAGATCAATTAGTAGTTTAATAATTATGTAACTATGTGAAGACTCTCTAACATTTAAGAATTTCAGATCTTGATACTTTATTCAAACAGCAAGAAAAACAAAACAAAATGGCATGACACTCCAAGCAAAACACATATCATGTGGTGAATAAAAATATAGCTCCAAGTAAAGTTACCGAAGAACGAAGACGAAAGAGGGGATGCCTTCCGGGGCATCCCCAAGCTTAGACGCTTGTTTATCCTTGAATGTTACCTTGGGGTGCCTTGTGCATCCCCAAGCTTAGGATCTTGCCACTCCTTATTCCATAGTCCATCGAATCTTTACCCAAAACTTGAAAACTTCACAACACAAAACTTAACAGAAAAATCGTGAGCTTCGTTAGCGAAAGAAAACAAAACACCACTTCAAGGTATTGTAATGCACTCATTCTTTATTTATATTGGTGTTAAACCTAATGTATTCCAAATTCTCTATGGTTTATAAACTCTTTTACTAGCCATAGATTCATCAAAATAAGCAAACAACACACGAAAAACAGAATCTGTCAAAACCAGAACAGTCTGTAGTAATCTGTAACTAACGCAGACTTCTAGAACTCCAAAAATTCTAAAATAAATTGGTGGACCTGAGGAATGTGTCTAGTAATCATCTGAAAAAAATAATCAACTAAATATCATTATCCAGTAAAACGTTCTAGCTATTCTCGTGAGCGCTAAAGTTTCTGTTTTTTTTTACAGCATGATCATAAAGACTTCACCCAAGTCTTCCCAAAGGTTCTACTTGGCGCAAACACTAATTAAAACATAAAACCACATCTAAACAGAATCTAGATGGATTATTTATTACTAAACAGAACCAAAAATAAAGAAACTAAAATAAAATTGGGTTGCCTCCCAACAAGCGCTATCGTTTAACGCCCCTAGCTAGGCATGATGATTTCAATGATTCTTGCATAAAAGATAAGAATTGAAACATAAAGAGAGCATCATGAAGAATATGACTAGAACATTTAAGTCTAACCCACTTCCTATGAATAGGGATCTTGTGAGCAAACAACTTATGGGAACAATAATCAACTAGCATAGGAAGGCAAAACAAGCATAACTTCAGAAATTTAAGCACATAGAGAGGAAACTTGATATTATTGCAATTCCTACAAGAATATATTCCTCCCTCATAATAATTTTCAGTAGTATCATGAATGAATTCAACAATATAACCATCACATAAAGCATTCTTTTCATGATCTACTTGCATAGAAATTTTATTACTCTCCACATAAGCAAAATTCCTCTCATCAATAGTAGTGGGAGCAAACTCAACAAAACAACTATCATGTGATTGAAAATTAAGATCAAGATGACAAGTTTCATGGTTATCATTATTCTTTATAGCATACGTGTCATCACAATAATCATCATAGATAGGAGGCATGCATTCATCATAGTAAATTTTCTCATCAAAGCTTGGGGGACAAAAAATATCATCTTCATCAAACATAGCTTCCCCAAGCTTGTGGCTTTGCATATCAATAGCATCATGGATATTCAAGGAATTCATACTAATAATATTGCAATCATGCTCATCATTCAAAGATTTAGTGCCAAACATTTTATTGCATTCTTCTTCTAACATTTTGGCACAATTTTCCTTTCCATCATACTCACGAAAGATATTAAAAAGATGAAGCGTAAGAGGTAAACTCAATTCCATTTTTTGTAGTTTTCTTTTATAAACTAACTAGTGCTAAAACAAGAAACAAAAAGATTCGGTTGCAAGATCTAAAGATATACCTTCAAGCACTAATCTCCCCGGCAACGGCGCCAGAAAAGAGCTTGATGTCTACTACGCAACCTTCTTCTTGTAGACGTTGGTGGGCCTCCAAGTGCAGAGGTTTGTAGGACAGTAGCAAATTTTCCTCAAGTGGATGACTTAAGGTTTATCAATCCGTGGAAGGCGTAGGATGAAGATGGTCTCTCTCAAGCAACACTGCAACCAAATAACAAAGAGTCTCTTGTGTCCCCAACACACCCAATACAATGGTAAATTGTATAGGTGCGCTAGTTCAGCGAAGAGATGGTGATACAAGTGCAATATGGATGGTAGATATAGGTTTTTGTAAACTGAAAATATAAAAACAGCAAGGTAACAAATGATAAAAGTGAGCGTAAATGTATTTCAATGATAGGAAACAAGGCCTAGGGTTCATACTTTCACTAGTGTAAGTTCTCTCAACAATAATAACATAGTTGGATCATATAACTATCCCTCAACATGCAACAAAGAGTCACTCCAAAGACACTAATAGTGGAGAACAAACGAAGAGATTATGGTAGGGTACGAAAACACCTCAAAGTTATTCTTTCCAATCAATCCATTGGGCTATTCCTATAAGTATCACAAACAGCCCTAGAGTTCGTACTAGAATAACACCTTAAGATAGAAATCAACCAAAACCCTAATGTCACCTAGATACTCCAATATCACCTCAAGTATCCACGGGTATGATTATACGATATGCATCACACAATCTCAGATTCATCTATTCAATCCAACACAAAGTACTTCAAAGAGTGCCCAAAGTTTATACCGGAGAATCACGACGAAAACGTGTGCCAACCCCTATGCATAGGTTCATGGGCGGAACCTGCAAGTTGATCACGAAAACGTACATCAAGTGAGTCACGTGATATCTTGTTGTCACCACAGATACGCACGGCAAGACATACATCAAGTGTTCTCAAATCTTTAAAGACTCAATCCGATAAGATTACTTCAAAGGGAAAACTCAATCCATTACAAGAGAGTAGAGGGGGAGAAGAAACATAAGATCCAACTATAATAGAAAAGCTCGCGATACATCAAGATCATGCCAAATCAAGAACATGAGAGAGAGAGAGATCAAACACGTAGCTACTGGTACATACCCTCAGCTCCGAGGGTGAACTACTCTTTCCTCGTCATGGAGAGCGTCGGGATGATGAAGATGGCCACCGGTGAGGGTTCCCCCCTCCGGCAGGGTGCTGGAATAGGGTTCCGAGAGGTTTTTGGTGGCTATAGAGGCTTGCGGCAGCAGAACTCCCGATCTATTCTCTGTTCTTGAAGTTTTAGGGAACGTGAGTATATATGGGTGCAGGAAGTACGTCGGTGGAGCTTAGAGGGCCCCACGAGGCAGGGGGCACGCCCCCCACCCTCGTGAGCACCTCCCTCCTTTCCTGACGTGGGGTCCAAGTCCATCCGGTAGCTTTCCTTCCAAAAATAACTTCTCCAGTTGATTTCGTTCCGTTTCGACTCCGTTTGATATTCCTTTTCTTCGAAACACTGAAATAGGCAAAAAACAGCAATTCTGGACTGGGCCTCCGGTTAATAGGTTAGTCCCAAAGATAATATAAAACAGGATAATAAAGCCCAACATTGCCTAAAACAGTAGATAATATAGCATGGAGCAATAAAAAATTATAGATACGTTGGAGACGTATCAGGCCCCCGGGTCTATTTTCCATCATATTAATATTCCAACACTTAGCTATTTTTATTGCCTTTTATTTTACTTTGCATCTTTATCATAAAAATACCAAAAATATTATCTTATCATATATATCAGATCTCACTCCCGTAGGTGACCGTGAAGGGATTGACAACCCCTTTATCACGTTGGTTGCGAGGATTTATTTGTTTGTGTAGGTGCGAGGGACTCATGCATGGTCTCCTACTGGATTGATACCTTGGTTCTCAAAAACTGAGGGAAATGCTTACGCTGCTTTACAGCATCGCCCTTTCCTCTTCAAGGGAAAACCAATGCAGTGCTCAAGAGGTAGCACTCCTCGTTGGGTTCGACACTCTTACATATCGAAAGGACTACGATAGATCCCCTATACTTGTGGGTCGTCAGGAGGCCGCTGCCGCTTGGGTCCCAAAAAGGCCACCGCCGGTTACCCAGACGGTTCTCCTTTACCATAGACCATCCTAGGCACTCGCTTGTGCTCCACAGAAGCACCCTTCCCCTCCAGTTGAAGCACCCTCTTTGCTGCTCCGATGAGCGGTGCAGCCGGACATAGGAAGATGTCGGGGAAGAATATGCCTCCAGGGCTCTCGGAAACCCAGTTAGGGGGTAGCCGGACATGGGAAAGACAAGTCGCGGCCAGCCGTAGACTAGTGTAGTGTATCCATGTTGTGGGAGTGGAGCTTCGCGTGACCGTACGTGCACATAGTTTTAGATTTTATTTAGTCAAAATATGTCCAAAATGTAACCATTTTCGTCCGATTTGTATGAAATCCGTCTTGTTTACACGAATTTCATCCAATTTGGTGAAAGAGTTTAAAATGTATGCGGCTACGGTTGGATGGCGTCCTCCCGCATCCATGTCTGCGGACTCCCCTCCTCCCCCACCCCCACCCTCCCCGGTCCGCAGACGGATGCATGGGGAAATTTGTATGTTGTTGTTGGAGATGCCCTAAGGCACAAGGCAAAAACGTTTGGTTTTCTCACAGTGCTGCTATAACAACCTTATTGATATGGAAAGGTTACAAAGGGGAGGTACTGGAGTTTGATGAATTTCAAGGAGCTTTGCTAGCTGATTATGTTACAACCTTATTGATATGGAAAGGTTACAAAGGGGAGGTACTGGAGTTTGATGAATTCTAAGGAGCTTTGCTAGCTGATTATGTTACTGTCAGTTTGTTCTGTTTCATCGCAAGCCATGACTTCATTCTTGCTTATGGAATGGATGATTGTGATGCTATGTTCACAGCTAAGAAGACACTAGATTGTCAAGCAGACATATTTTCTTTTCATGCTGCCTACGTGGTTGATGTCAAGGATGAAAAACCTCGTCTGAGCATTTCTTGGGAACCTAGTGGATCTTACTCAACATCGGTATTCGATCAGGCAAAAAATCATGGATATTGCCACTTCTTCGACAGTTCTACCTTGATCAAGTTTGTGTCAACCAGGACTACTACCTCAATGCCTTTCTTGATTGGGACCCCGTCAGCCACGAGGAGGACTATATCGACCTCGTTTAAGGAATTAGAAGTACAACGGGATCCCGGCAAGTTGGCATGGTTTCGGCTTGAAGCAAGCCGAATGTTATGGATGGGAAATGTCAGCGACCTGGGCCTCACTGGGCTCTTTGCCACTACAAGCCTACATGGGAGGCGAGGATTATATATATAAGGAGTCGGCTACAATGAAGGGTTGGAACGGAACGGACTGACGGCTTCGGCCGAGGCGCTCGCTGGCTAGGATAGCTACTGTTCATCATCTCCTTCCTTCCTTCCCTCTGCATGTAATTCCTCTCTGATCCTTCTGATTTCCTCCTTTATATTGAGAGCTGCAACCAAATTCATGGTGCTTGAGTGAATGAGTGAGAGAGATCCTCACACATGAGTGGCATGGCCTTGTTGTCCAGCATAGACATGATTAGCGACATTAGTGGCCTGCCACTCGGGTTGTCTTCAATGTATGACACCATGATATTCGCCTCTTTGGGCCATGGCCGATCTTTCCCCACCCGCCTCTCCCAGGACGAGGAGAAGGTGTATCAGAAGGCTAAGGCGCAGCTCGCGACCGAGCGCGTGGATGTCGACTTCATGGCCGAACTTCTCAACAACATGAAGATCATTGTGAAGAACCACGCGTTCTTTTAGTCCGTAGAGGGCAAGCACCTATGCACGATTGATATTAACGTACTTTCATTGTTTAAATATGAAATGAAGTTGTTTAAATATGAATTTTAATTTTATTTGGAAATTACTCCATCCATTCCAAAATACTTCTCTAGATGAAGAAAAAAATAATCCCTAAAATATTTTTTGTGAGATAGACAATACGGTTTCAAATTGCAGGATAGTGCCCTAACGGTAATGGTTGTATGTATCGAGAACATACAATGTGCGGCCATTGGCCTCCCGACTCTGTGCTACTTATCCCCTCCAATGGGTCCGTCCTTTCAACTTCGTCCATGAAACAAGAGAGCACCGGTCGGTGTCTGTAGATCGAGAAGGAGAGAGAGGTGAAGGCCACCGGGCTGGATTGTGGTCATTAAAAGTCATCAACAACCACAATTCGCTGGTCGTTAAAGCTCGGATGGTGGTCATTAAAGGTCATCAACAACCACAATCCGCTGGTCGTTATAGGCTTCATCGTTAAAAATATAACGACAACAAGACTTTCGTCGTCGCTATTTTGGTAACGACGGGTTGTTGTGTCATCGTCAATTTTGAGGCAATAACGATCTCAATTGTAGTATCAGCGACCACTTTTGTCATCGTTAATAATTTTTCTCATGGTGACCAAAGTCTCATTAACGACCACACTAGAACTAACGATCACTCTCTTCACCATTTTGAGATCCCTTCACGACCGCTTATATTTGGTATAACTTTATGTTCAGTGATCACTTAATGCAGCATCCACAATGATATATCTCCATCGGATCTGCTTTTCCTAACGCTTGTCCTCTTGTTTTGGACCCTAATTTGCATGATTTGCATGAAACTAACCCGGACTGATGTTGTTTTCAGCAGAACTACCATGGTGTTCTTTTTTGTGCAGAAATAAAAGTTCTCGGATTGGAACGAAACTTTGCACGGAATTTTTATATGAATAAAGATAATTTTTGGAGCCAAGAACCACCGGAGGGGGCACCTCGGTGGGCACAACCCACCAGGGCGCGCATGCCCAGCTGGGTTGTCCCCACCTGGTGGCCACGCAGACCCTGAAACCGACGGTATAAATCCTATTTTTTCCAGAAAAAATCAGGGAGAAAGAATTATCGTGTTTCACGAGACGGACCCGTTGTTGTCTCCTGTTCTTCATCGGGAGGCTAGATCCAGAGTCCGTTTGGGGCTCCGGAGAGGGGGATCTTCGATCTTCGTCATCACCAACCCTTCTCCATTGCCAATTCCATGATGCTCCCCACCGGGAGTGAGTAATTCATTCATAGGCTCACTGGTCGGTGAAGAGTTGGATGAGATTCATCATGTAATCGAGTTAGTTTTGTTAGGGCTTGATCCCTAGTATACATTATGTTCTGAGATTGATGTTGCTATGACTTTGCCATGCTTAATGCTTCTCACTTTGGGCCCGGGTGCAAGTTATAGTCACCTACTATGTGTTATGATCAGGCAACCCCGGAGTGACAATAGTCGGGACACTTCCCGGTGATGACCGTAGTTTCAGGAGTTCATGTATTCACCGTGTGTTAATGCTTTGTTCCGGTTCTCTATTAAAAGGAGGCCTTAATATCCCTTAGTTTCCAATTGGACCCCGCTGCCACGGGAGGGTAGGACAAAAGATGTCATGCAAGTTCTTTCCAAAAGCACGTATGACTATTTACGGAATACATGCCTACATTATATTTATGAACTGGAGCTAGTGCCGTATTGCCCTAGGTTATAGCTATCACGTGATGAATATCATACAACTAATCACCGATCCAGTGCCTATGAATTTCTCTTATATTGTTCTCGCTAAGTTACTACTGCTATTGTTACTGTTGCACTTGCTACAAAATCACTGCTATCACTGTTACCGTTACTATTGCTGCTACTACTATTATCAAAACTATCATACTACTTTGCTACTGATCACTTTGTTGCAGATAATTAATCTCCAGGTGTGGTTGAATTGGGAACTCAGCTGATAATACTTACAAATATTCTTTGGCTCCCCTTGTGTCGAATCCATAAATTTGGGTTGGATACTCTACCCTCGAAAACTGTTGTGATCCCCTATACTTGTGGGTTATCAAGAACTTTTTCTAGTGCTGTTGCCGGGGAGCATAGATATATTTGTTGAGTCACTTGGGATTATTATCAATTTATCACTATGAAGAATTTGAAAGATGCTAAGACTAAGATTTTTTTCCTCTAAGACGATGGGAGGTTAGGAACTGCCATCCAGCTCCGCTTTAGATTCACCTTCTGTTATAAGTATACTTGCAACACCACCACATGCTATTAATCCTAATATGTCGCAAGTTATTGACGATGCTACTTCTGCTATGAATGATGATTATGATGATGCTAGTACCTTGCTTGATGATAATGTTCCACTAGGTGAATTTCTTGATGAACAAATTGCTTGAGTAAGACAGCATGATATTGTTGAAAATGATAATGAGCTTGAAACTGAAAATCTTGAAACACCTATTAGAACTAGCTCTCCTAGATATGAATTGCCAAAGGTGCCAGAAGGTTATGTTATGGGCGAGGAGGCAACTAGAGGTATTCTTGCTTGTAAGGATAGAGATGATCTAGAGAAATTATTATGCAAGTATAAAGAGAAATCCTCAAATGTTAAAATGAAATGTGATCCTAAGTTTGCTACTTCACCTATCTTTATTGATGATAAGGATTATGAATTCTGTCGACCCAGAGTTAATTACTTTGGTTGAATCTAATCCTTTCCATGTTTATGAAACTGAAACTGTTGTAGCACATCTTACTAAGTTGAATGACATAGCCACCCTTTTTGCTCATGATGAGAAAATTTGCTATTACTATATTCTCAAATTATTTCCATTCTAATTAAAGGATGATGCTAAAGCTTGGTACAATACTCTTGCTCGTGGTTGTGTGCCACTACAACAAATATGTCAACTTGTGACCCTGACTATTGGTCACTGAAAGGTCATTGTTTTTCATTTGCGACCTTTTTTTTGACCAAAAACAGAAGGTCAAAAGTTGGCGGTCATAAACTGACTATAGCGACCTTCTCTGTGAGAAGGTCGTGGACGTTTACGACCAAAATATTCCTACTGTGGCGTTTTGGTCACTAGCAACCTCCCTAGGCCACGTAGGCATCCAGCATGGCAAGCTGATGTGGCACAAGATTCAGCATGGTCCAATTCAATTTTCTACATGGGCCTAGCCCAACAATTCAGCCTTTTTAATGTATTTTTTCTATCAATTTTGGATCGGCTTCATGGGCCAAGCCCAACATTGCAGCCTTTTTATCTTCTAGGCCTTCAGCCTTTTTGCTTCCATTTCTTATTTGGGCCTTTTTACAATCCATTTTGGACCAGGTGTGTTTTCTTTTGCTCATCCTATTAGGTCCCACTTGTCAGTTTTCTTTTGTTTCTTTCCAATAGTGAAATGGGACCAGGTGTGTTGTTTAGGTGCCACACGTAAGTTCTCTATTTGTGCAACAACCAATAACTTGATTCAAATAGAGCCAATAACACATAAATTTTCAAACAACAGCCAAATCATGGCAGGTAGTTTACAATCATGGCAGTACAAATCAGGTATTGAAATATAGAATACAACTAAATATTAACATGTCCAGCTCCAGAAAGCTAAAACACATTGTTGGGTGCGAGTTTTCTTTAGGATTCTACTCCTGTAGTTCCTTGTACAGCAACTTTTGACGAATTAAGGCCAAAATCTGCGAGTTATAAATCAGAAAAGTTAGGAATATAATCAAGTGAAGCCATGCATATAACATTCTCCTAACAATGAAAAATAGGTGCAGAATTTGAGATCTAACAAGAAACCATGCATATAGCATTCTCGTAACAGCAAGACTAAGATATATTTCGGAAGGGAAAATGACAAGTATCAACCCAGTGCAAGATAACACAGCAACTATGTCAAAGTTATTCAGATTTCCTCATGTGTGTGTCACATTATACATGCATCAAGCATCAGGTGACCAAGCAAACTATTCTGAATAGATACAAAACAAGCATGTATTGACCATCCTACTGGTAGCAAGTACATAAAGGTAATCACTTAACAAGCAGCACATGGTAGCAAGTACATAAAGGTAATCACTTAATAAGCAGCACGTGGTAGCAAGTACATAAAGGTAATCACTTAACAAGCAGCACGAACATGAACGAGTCACATAACTAAGTACAATCCAATATCCCAGCTGAGAGCGAACATGTATTTGACATTTCGGGATTTCAATACATGCACGACAGAGAGTGACGCTCTGTTCTTACCATGGCATAAGCGAGAGATGTCCCCGACGATGCCCTGCTTCTCCAGGTCGCACTAAGGCTCAACCAGCTCCGCGGTGTGGATGATGCCCCCTACTTGCTCCATCCAGGGCCACGGACTAGTAAGCCCTGCATATTGCAATTTGCACAAGTTGAGAGCAATACAAGGAACTGGTATCAAGCAGAGCACAAGTTGAGAGAAAATTACGGTCCAGAGCCGGCCTTCCAAGGGAGTCGCAGGCTGGAGTTGTGAGCTGCTGCTTTGCTTCCCCACATAGCACGCCTAGGTTCTTCTAAGATACCAACCCGAAAGACGAAAAACATGATTAGGGAGCTGGTACATCAGAAAAGGAATCCATGCACGAATGACATATGCAACTAAAAAAATAAAATCAGTATTTCACATATTATTAGAACTGCATATTAGATGTCTGCAAGATAAGTGTTGCTTCATATAAGATATTTAGTGATTTAACAATCAGTATGCTGCAGGAAATTTTGTTTGCCATGTCACCCAATGTTTACTATCAAAAACAGAAATTATTCACTGTTAATGCATTTGAGCTATAAGATAACCAACTAATGTTCTGTCCCATTGAGATGATTTTAGCCCTTCAAATGATGGTACATTGTTATCCATGTTGCCATAGTTGGTTACTTTAATTGAGAGATTGAATTTGTGCATCTTAATAGTTTCTTCACCTTTCATCATGGACGAAAGGCAGAAAACAAAAACATACAGCAGACAATCATTCACTTGCCTACAAAACTGCATTCAAGAAACTGACCAAGAGGATATATATACATAAAGAAGATCATATATATACACAGATTTAACACCTAAAGCACATCAGGCTTGGATCTAGTGAACAAAGGTTGTGAATAATTTTCATACGAGTATGTACAGTCATGGTTCTGGACATGAAAATATTTATGTATAGTCATGGTTCTGGACATTAAAATATTTGACAGTTAAAACTGAATGCAAGCAAGTTTGCACATGACATGAGCAAGTCTGCAGTCCCTAATTAGTAGCTGCTGTTGCTTTTACTTATGATGTAAAACATTTGTTTTGACTTGATTTTCAGGTCATTAAGCTCTCCGATTTTGGCACTCAAGGAGAAACATGTGGATATTCCAACAACATCCTGTATCTAAGAAAACTAAACAGATGGATATAGCATCACACATGTAAATGGAAGAAAAAGAGGGCTTCCTGACCTTGGGCTATAGACTCTCGAGCAGGTCCATGTGCCACGCCACCAATCCCTGCAACGTGTTCTGCACAACCACCGCTGCACCTTGCTGCTACCCATCACGCGGTAATTCATCTCAATTTTGTGGTCTGCATAATGAACAAACAATCAAGCATCAGCATCTCTATACACTCAGCAAGCAACAATAATAAAAGCAATAACGCCAAGAACGGGAAGGAGCCAGCAGTAGCTGCCCAGGCCAGCCACTTCAGCTGGCCAGTGCATGAGCAACACACAACAGCGACGCGGCCCGGTGGCGCATAGAGGAGCGCAAGCAGAGTCAGGGGACACCAATGCAGAGGAGGGGGCGGCGCTGACCTGAGGTGCTTGAACACGGCGGCGGCGGAGGAGGAGCGCGAGCGCGGGAACCTCCACCCGGACCAGGCGCCTTCCTCGGGTGCTGCTGTTGCTCCCTCATCGTCGTGGTCGTTGTCGTAGGCGCCATTGTGCTGATGTGCTCCCCCGTCGTCGTGGTCGTTGCCGTAGGCGCCAGCTATAGCTCCGTCCAGCCGCAGCTCCGAGCCGCGGAACGGAGTAGAAGAGGACGAGGCTCGCGGGATCCACAACGGCGAACGGTTGCGGCTGGCTAGGGCTAGGCCGTAGATCCGGTCGAGGCCGCCTCTGCCGTGGTTGGAGACGAAGTAGCTACGAGGAAGGAGGGGTGGGGCGTGGCCGTCTGGGTGGAGAGGCAGGGGCGAGGTGCGGGCGGCGGAACCCTAGGACGACGACGGCCTGGGTGGGTGGATGGATCCCGGAGCAGAGAGGAGCGAAGCGGACCGAAGCGGAGCGGGTGGGGGGCGGCCAGGGGCGAGGAGAGGGGGATGGCGGAGACGGGGGTGATGCGAGGTGGGCTGTGGTAGTCGATGGGATCTGAGATCGAGGGCGCCGTCGGTGGAGGGGATCTGAGATGGGGACGAGGGAGGGGGGACGAGGGAGGACGGGGGTGAGGTCCGCTGCCATGGCTTTCCGATCCGCACGACTGTCACCATGGTTTTGGATCTACGGGAAGGGGAGAGGATGGCGATGGCGGCGGCGGCGTATGGATCTGGGAGAGAGAGGAGGGGAAGTCGTGCGGGGGACGAGTGGTGTGCGGGGGACGAGTGGTGTGCGGGGGAGAGTGGGTGGGTGTGGGTGGGTGAGAGGGTGGACGTTGGATCCATCCGCCGTGGACGTCTCAGATTTCATAGAGCGGGGTGATCCGCGTGAGAGATCCTGATTGGTTTGATATTTTTGTCATTTAAAATAGTTTCTAAGTGCTAAAACATAGTAAAATGTGAAGCAACTGCCCGTATTATTTTGCAAAATGGCACCACTAAAATTTTCACTCAAATTATACCACATTTTATGAATGATCACCAAATTTAATGCATTTCCAATCTTTCTACCTATTTTTGGCCAATTAAATGGGTTCCTTCCGAATCAGCTGGGACTGGGTCAAATTTGAACTACACCTACTTCATATCTTGCTCGTTATTTTTTACATAAATCATTTTAAGATACACAAGTATATATTTCATCAGATATGCAACAATGGTTTTGCAAGATTCCACACATAGATACAAATGGTCAAGCCCGCTGTTTTGACCGCAATTTGAAACGGGCATAAAAAATTCAAAAAAAATCAAAAAATTGGGAAACCTTCGCATTGTGTCATTATATGTGGACAAGTTCCCAGGAAAAATAACAAACTTGTAATACGGCAATTATTTTAAAAAAGTGTTCTCAGTAACGAGCTATCACGTGTGGAGATCAATGGCTTTCAAGCCAAATGATCAATCTTATGGCCACATTCATTGCATAGTTTGTTCAAATGACCTCATATTGTGCATAAGGGTGCATCTTGGAATTCCAAACAATGTTGCCTAAGGGAGTTTTCACTTTCATTGCACAAAAGAGCCATTTTCCATTTTTCGAGTGCCCAAAATGAGGTTTTTTTGTGAAGGACCTCCCAAATAATTGTTGAAAAATTGGACCAAATCATTTTTCTAAAATACTAGGCCATATTTAATGCACAATTGACCAAATGGTTGGGTGTCAAAAGATTCGATCCACCTCTCGTGAAAAAGACAAATTTTCGCCGATTTAGTAGGAAGCAGGTCAAATTTGAACTGCAGCTACCACATAGTTTGCTTTTTATTTTTTCCAAAAATCATTTCTAGGTACATAAGTATCTATTTAATCAGAGAAACACCAAAAAAGTTCCAAGATTCAACCACTAGCTAGGAACGATCAAGCCCGCCCTTTTGACCGCATTTTGAAACGGGCATAAAAAATTCAAAAAAATCAAAAAAAATGGAAAACCTTCGCATTGTGTCATTATATGTGACCAAGTTTCCAGGAAAAATAATAAACTTGTAATACGGTAATTATTTTAAAAAAGTGTTCTCAGAAATGAACTATCATGTGTGAAGATTCATGTATTTCAACCCAAACGATCAATCTTATGGCCACATTCATGGCATAGTTTGTTCAAATGATCTCATATTGTACACAAGGGTGCATCTTGGAATTCCAAACAATGTTGCCAAAGGGAGTTTTCATTTTCTTTGCACGGAAAATTCATTTTCCATTTTTCGAGTACCCGAAATGAGGTCTTTTTGTGAAGGACCTACCATATATTTGTTGCAAAATTGTACCAAATTATTTTTATAAAATACTAGGACATATTTAATGCACAATTGACAAAATGGTTGGGTGTCAAAAGTTTTGATCCACCTCTAGTGAAAGAGACAAATTCCCACCGATTCAGCTAGAAGCGGGTCAAATTTGAACTGCATCTGCCTCATAGTTTGCTATTTATTTTTTCCAAAAATCATTCCTAGGTACATAAGTATCTATTTAATCAGAGAAACACCAAAAATATTCCAATATTCAACCACTAGCTAGGAACGGTCAAGCCCGCCGTTTTGACCGCATTTTGAAACGGGCATAAAAAATCAAAAAAATCAAAAAATTGGAAAACCTTCGCATTGTGTCATTATATGTGAACAAGTTTCCAGGAAAAATAATAAAATTGTAATACAGTAATTATTTTAAAAAAGTGTTCTCGGAAATGAGCTATCAAGTGTGAAGATTCATAGCTTTCAAGCCAAATGATCAATCTTATGGCCACATTCATGGCATAGTTTGTTAAAATGACCTCATATTGTGCACAAGGGTGCATATTGGAATGGCAAACAATGTTGCCTAAGGAAGTTTTCATTTTCTTTGGACAAAAAAACCATTTTCCATTTTCCGAGTGCTTGAAATGAGTTTTTTTGTGAAGGACCTACCATATATTTGTTGCAAAATTGGACCTAATCAATTTTATAAAATACTAGGCCATATTTAATGCACAATTGACAAAATGGTTGGGTGTCAAAATTTTTGATCCACCTCTGGTGAAAAAGACAAATTTCCGCCGATTCAGCTGGAAGCGGGTCAAATTTGAACTGCAGCTGCCTCATAGTTTGCTATTTATTTTTTCCAAAAATCATTTCTAGTTACATAAGTACCTATTTAATCATAAATACATTGCTTGGTGGTGATACGTCGAGGTTTGGGCGGTGGCTGCCGCGGCCGTTGTCTTGCCGCGTCCGGGAGTTTGTCGCTCGCCGGGTCTTGCCGGGACGCGTGGCGCGTCGCGGCAAGTTCCTTGAGATGACTTGGATGGCCTTCCCGACAAGCTCTTCTTGTCGGGGCTTGGTGCCTTGAGTGGCCTTCCCGGCAAGCTCCTCTTGCCGGGGCCTTGTCTCCTTGGCTTAAATACTTTGTTCTTGAATGGCTCAAAAGGAGCCACAGAGGGCCTTGGCGGTCGCCCGGCAAGCCCTGCCGCGGGGCGCTGCGACTGCTCGTGCACAAGTTCGGGATACTAGGGTCAGGTGTACTATAGTAGGGGTACCCTAGTATCCCGAACTTGTGCACGGGCAGTCGCACGTCCCGCGGCAAGGCTTGCCAGGTGATCGCCAAGGACCCCCGTGGTTCCTTTGGAGCCATTCAAGAACAAAGTATTTAAGCCAAGGAGACAAGGCCCCGGCAAGAGGAGCTTGCTGGGAAGGCCACTCAAGGCGCAAAACCCAGGCAAGAGGAGCTTGTCGGGAAGGCCAACCAAGGCATCTCAAGGAACTCGCCGCGACGCGCCACGCGTCCCGGCAAGCCCCGGCGAGCGACAAACTCCCGGACGCGGCAAGACAACGGCCGCGGAAAGGCGTTTGCCGCAGCTAGCAACCACTCTGTACCCGCGCTCCAGCTCACCCACCAATGTGTCGCTCTGAGACCCTTCCAAGCGTACGTGGCGGGAGGCTGTGCAGCCAGGGGTGCACTATGGCAAGCGGCGCTGACAAGATCACCATCGTGGCGAGCGGTGGCGTCCCTGACGGTCCCTTTTCTGCACTGTTTGGGCGACGTAGATAGGCATTTAATGCCCTTGTCCCCTGCCGTCAGGGTTAGGTATGATACACTGTGTCGGTAGCTGTACCTACCGCAGCACCCTTTCCATTTTTGCCCTTGCCTACGTTGCCACCTGTCGGTGACCCCTTGAGCATATAAAAGGAGGCCCATGCACAACGTAGAGGGGGGGGGGGGACAGCAGAACACTCACGCTCGGTCTCGTTAGCTGCTGGTGTGTACTGTAGCACTCAGCGCTCCCGAGCAAGAACTCAATACAAACCACAACGCAGCAGTAGGAGTATTATCTCTCCGGAGAGCTCCGAAGCTGGGTAAAACCGCTCGCGTGCCTCGCCTCAATCTGCTCTTCGTGCGACCTCCGCCCCCCGCCGAACCGAAAAGGGGCTCTGTCCCCAAAGATGTCGGGGAAGTGGAGAGGAAGATAATGGTATGGACCAGGCGTCGTTCAAGAAAGTTTCGCCTTGCCGGGAAGCAAACGACAGAAAAGCTAAGTTGCCAAAGTTTGAGCAATCAGATGTTTTCAAATTTTTTTAAGTTATCTTCCTTGAACGACCATGCTTTGTATGGAAAACCCGTGCGCGAAGGAACCGGCTCGTGGCTAGTTGCGACCTTGCTATGTTTCGAGTTCGCTCAACAGTTTAAGTGTGCTGCGACTAGAGTCGCACCCTTACTCTGTTTCGAGTTCGCTCAACAACTTAAGCGAGCTGCGGCTAGTTACGACAAGGTTTCTTGTCGGCAACGGCACCGCCAGCAGGCTTCTGACGTCCCGCACTCAGCGCTCGCGGCGAGGGTGCCCGCGCCGGCAAGTTCCCTAAAAGCGTAGGGCAAAAACATACAAAGGAAGGAATCAAGTAAAGGAAATAGCATTGCAATTACTACCCAAAATAAAGTTATATATTACAAGATAGCTTGTCGCGGCTCTAATAGACTGTTTTCATAACACGATCAGCAGCGACAAGAAAAGAAGGAAACGGGCGGCCTAGTCCGCGCGATCGCCCTCGACCTCCCCCGCGGCCTCGCCCCCTCCCTCTTCCCCTTACGGCTGGCTCTACCACCACGGGTGCGGGAGAAGGAGGGACGCGTTGTCTAGCGGCGACCCTCGCCGCCACCGTTGAAGGACCAGGGTTCCCTTTCTCCATGGCGAATGAGAGAGAGGGGAGCAGAAGCTGAAGGAAAGAGGAGATGAAAGAATACGGGCCTCCGTCCCCCCCTCCCGCTCCTTATAAAGGAACAGGGTGGGGGCTCGGCCGCCCCGCTCAGCTAATCAAGACACAGGAGGAGCAGGGAACTGGGACCGACCCGCCGCCTCGACCCACGACGGCCCGGTTTCCCGCCTCCACCATTCGCCACCCCAAGCGCATGGAAGCCGCGTGGCAGGCGTACAGAACCGAGGCGACGAGTGAGGCGACCTCTCCCCACCCCATGATCGTGGGGAGTGGACGCCTCGAAAACCACGCCTTCACGCCTCCCTCCATTTATGGGGAAGGCGCGAACTGCCCCTGCTTCCCCTGCTTATAAGGAGGAAGGGGGCGGACGTTTCGCTTTTCCGAATAAACAAACCACCCACGACCTCTCTCACGACGCCGCAATCGACGCGTGCCGTTCAGGGAGGGCGCGGTGGATACGGAGTAAGATACGGCGTGATCTAGGCCGCGCGTGCCCGTGCCCTGTTTTTGGCCTGGCCCAACAGCGCTCGGCACCGTGTGTGGCCCAGGCCTGGGGGCTCCTGTCGGTGTACTAGAGTAGGGGTACCCTAGTATCCCAAACTGGTGCACGAGCAGTCGCAGCGCCCCGCGGCAAGGCTTGCCGGGCGACCGCCAAGGCCCTCTGTGGCTCCTTTTGAGCCATTCAAGAACAAAGTATTTAAGCCAAGGAGACAAGGCCCCGGCAAGAGGAGCTTGTCGGGAAGGCCACTCAAGGCACCAAGCCCCGGCAAGAGGAGCTTGTCGGGAAGGCCATCCAAGTCATCTCAAGGAACTTGCCGCGACGCGCCACGCGTCCCGGCAAGACCCGACGAGCGACAAGCTCCCGGACGTGGCAAGACAACGGCCGCGGCAAGGCGTTTGCCGCGGCTAGCAACCACTCTGTACCCGCGCTCCAGCTCAGCCACCAACGTGTCGCTCTGAGACCCTTCTAGGCGTACGTGGCGGGAGGCTGTGCAGCCAGGGGTGCACTGTGGCAGGCGGCGCTGACAAGATCGCCATCGTGGCGAGCGGTGGCGTCCCTGACGGTCCCTTTTCTGCACTGTTTGGGCGATGTAGATAGGCATTTATTGCCCTTGTCCCTACCGTCAGGGTTAGGTATGATACACTGTGTAGTTAGCTATATCTACCGCAGCACCTTTCCATTTTTGCCCTTGCCTACGTTGCCACCTGTTGGAGACCCCTTGAGCATATAAAAGGAGGCCCATGCACAACATAGAGGGGGAGGACAGCAGAACACTCACGCTCGGTCTCGTTAGCTGCTGGTGTGTACTGTAGCACTCAGCGCTCCCGAGCAAGAACTCAATACAAACCACAAAGCAGCAGTAGGAGTATTATCTCTTCGGAGAGCTCCGAAGCTGGGTAAAACAGCTCGCGTGCCTCGCCTCGATCTGCTCTTCGTGCGACCTCCACCCCCCCAAGAAGACCAAGTCCGGCAAGAGTTCTGATGCCCACTCCGGCAAGCGCACCTCTTCGGAGTGTTGCGCTACCGTCGAGGACGCACCATCGAGCTCCACCGGCAAGTGTAAAAAGACAATGGCAGCTCCGCCAGCGACCAAGAAGGTGTCCGCCAAGGAGGACGGCACTGGTGGTACTTTCACCATCAGTGCCACTCTCCACCCTAAATAGGAAAGCGCGCTCATTGCTTTCCTGCGGGCGAACGTCGATGTGTTTGCGTGGCAACCGTCTGACATCCCCGGTGTTCCCAGGAAAGTAATTGAGCACCACCTTGCCGTCTGTCCTCATGCACCGCCCGTCAAGCAGAAAGTCAGGAAGCAAGCAGTGGAGTGCCAAGAATTCATCGCAAAAGAAATCAAGAAGTTGGAAGCAGCAGGCCTTGTCAGAGGAGTGCTTCATCCTACGTGGTTGGCCAATCCTGTAGTCGTGTCCAAGGCAAACGGGAAATGGAGGCTTTGTATCGACTTTACCGATGTCAATAAAGCTTGTCACAAAGACCCATTTCCCTTGCCGCGCATCGACCAGATTGTTGACTCCACGGCCGGATGTGACTTGCTTTCATTTCTTGACGCATACTCAGGATATCATCAGATCTTCATGGCAGAAGAGGTGAGGAGAAAACCGCATTCATCACTCCATGTGGCACGTACTATTTCATACGGATGCCTTTCGGTTTGAAGAATGCTGGTTCAACATTTGCAAGGGTAGTCCATACTGCTTTTGAACCGCAAATACACAGAAATGTGGAGGCCTACATGGATGACATAGTGGTCAAGAGCAGGGACAAAGCAACTCTGATTCAAGATTTAGAAGAGACTTTTGCAAATCTGGGCAAGATCAGCCTCAAGCTCAACCCCGAGAAGTGTGTGTTTGGAGTCCCTTCCGGCAAGCTTCTCGGGTTCTTCGTGTCTCAGCGGGGAATTGAAGCCAATCCCGACAAGATCAAGGTCATTGAGCAGATTGAAGCACCGAAGCGCGTCAAGGATGTGCGGAGACTTGCCGGCTGCGTGTCGGCTCTCAGCAGGTTTATCTCTAAGTCTGCTGAGCGCGCCCTGCCGTTTTTTAAAATTTTGAAAAAGGCAGGTCCAATGAAATGGACTCCGGAAGCGGAGGCTGCGCTGCAGGACTTGAAGAGATACCCGCCCTCCACTCCAATACTTGTCGCACCTAAGCCACAAGAGAAGTTGCTGTTGTATCTGGCGGCAACCAATCAAGTGGTTAGTGCTGCGTTAGTAGTGGAGAGGGAGGCAGATGATGAGCCAGCAACCACGGCGAGCGCATCCAGCGGCAAGCAGGGGGCTTCCCCGACAAGCTCTGGTCCCAGCAAAGATGGATCTGCGCAGGCGCCCGAGGAGATACAGAAGAAAATGGTGCAGTGCCCAGTCTACTTTGTCAGTTCCCTTCTGTAGGGGGCTAGGTCAAGGTACTCTGGTGTGCAGAAATTGCTTTTCGGCCTTCTCATGGCCTCGAGAAAGCTGCGCCATTACTTCCAAGCACATGAGATAGCAGTTGTCACTCGCTTTCCGCTGAACAGGATACTGCAGAATCCAGAGGCAACAGGAAGGATTGTTGAGTGGGCACTAGAACTGTCAAGCTTTGGCCTCAAGTTTGAGAGCACTTCAACTATCCAAAGCAGAGCATTGGCAGAATTCATAGCAGAGTGGACGCCAACACCAGATGAAGAAATTCCAGAGACGAGCATCCCCGTCAAGGAGGCAAGCAAAGAGTGGCTGATGTACTTTGATGGTGCCTTTTTGCTGCAAGGCGCCGGTGCTGGCGTGCTGCTTGTCGCACCCACCGGAGAGCACCTCAAGTACGTAGTCCAGATGCACTTTCCCAAGGAGCAAGCAACAAACAATACTGCAGAGTATGAAGGTTTGCTTGCCGGTCTCAGGATCGCGGCAGACCTTGGGATCAAGAAGCTCATTGTCAGGGGTGACTCGCAGCTCGTCGTCCGCCAAGTGAACAAGAATTATCAGAGTCCGTTGATGGAAGCTTACGTTGACGAAGTGAGGAAGCTAGAAGAGCACTTTGTCGGCCTACAGATGGAACATGTTCCAAGAGCTCAGAACGACATTGCCGATGGCATGTCAAAGTGTGCAGCACTTAAGTTACCTGTGGAACCAGGGATCTTTGTGCTCAAGCTGACTCAACCGTCTGTGACGCCATCAACTGGACAGGTCAAGAAGAGGAAGTTGATTTCTGGTGACTATTTTCCGGCAGAGCTTCCTGAAGCCGCCGCCAAGAAGGTCCCCAAGATCAACACCAAGAATGCTGAGGAGCAGTCTGCTCCCGCAAACCCTAGGGTTTGTTCCGTTGAAGCGGACGCTCCCGACAAGTTTTGCTCCGGCAAGATTGCCGGGGAACGTCAAGCTCCGGCTGAGCTGCAAGTTCTCGCCGTAGAAGCGGATGTTCCTGCAGCAGCAGATGTGCCTTTAGTCCTTGTTGTCGAGCCACAAGCTCCAGCATGGGCACAGCAGATCGTCCGTTTCCTTCAGACAGGAGAACTTCCCGAAGAGCAAGAAGAAGCGGAAAGAGTAGCCCGGCAGTCAAGTATGTACCAGTTTGTCGACAATGCACTATACAGAAGAAGACTCAACGGGGTGAAATTGAAGTGTATTCACCGGGAAGATGGACAGAAGCTGTTGGCAGAGATACATGGAGGCATTTGTGGTCACCACATTGGCGCAAGAGCACTTGCCGGCAAAGCTTTCCGGCAAGCTTACTTTTGGCCGACAGCCCTCCAGGATGCAACTGCACAGGTAACCAAGTGTGAAGCGTGCCAGTTTCATTCCAAGCAGATACACCAGCCAGCTCAAGCTCTCCAGACGATCCCTTTATCCTGGCCATTTTCGGTCTGGGGGCTCGACATCCTCGGCCCCTTCTCCCGAGCAGTCGGGGGCTTTGAGTACTTGTACGTCGCAATCGACAAGTTCACAAAGTGGCCGGAAGTGGAAGCAGTGAGGAAGGTGACAGCACAGTCAGAAGTCAAGTTCTTCAGGTCGATTGTTTGCCGCTTCGGGATCCCTAACAGGATCATCACCGACAACGGTACACAATTCACGAGCCGCACCTTCATGCAGTACGTCCAAGATCTTGGCGCCAAGGTCTGCTTCGCTTCTGTTGCTCACCCCAGGAGCAACGGTCAAGCGGAGAGGGCAAATGCTGGAGTGCTGCGTGGACTCAAGACCAGGACTTTTGACAGGCTGCACGGGTGCGGAAGAAACTGGATTGAGGAGCTGCCGGTGGTTCTTTGGTCGATCAAGACGACGGCAAATCGAGCCACTGGCCAGACACCTTTCGCTCTAGTCTATGGAGCAGAGGCAGTTCTCCCCACGGAACTCGTATACGGGTCGCCTCGAGTGCTCGCTTATGATGAGCTCGAGCAAGAGCAGCTGCGACAAGATGACGGGCTGCTCCTTGAGGAAGACCGTCTTCAGGCTGCTATACGAGCTGCTCGCTACCAGCAAGCTTTGCGCCGCTACCATAGCCGCAAAGTTAACGCCAGAAGTCTCGAGGAAGGCGACCTTGTTCTTCGGCACGTTCATTCCGCCAAGAATTCCAACAAGTTGACGCCAAAGTGGGAAGGCCCTTATCGGGTGAAACGAGTCACTAGGCCTGGCGCTGTCCGCCTTGAGACCGAAGATGGCATTCCAGTGAGCAACTCCTGGAACATTGAGCATCTTCGTAAGTTTTACCCGTAAGGCGCGGTTGTCGGACCCTGTTCCAGCAACCACCTTTTGTACAAGTCTTGCCGCGGTTGCATATAATCCTTTGTACAAAGCCAGGCGCAGACCCTGTGTGTAAATAAAGCTCATGTGCTCCGCACATCTCGTCAATTTCATGCTTTTTATTTTTTGCATGAGTTATCTGACACTTTGTGCAGCGAACACCCCCGGTAAGCAATAACGAGCCATAAGGCTCCATATCATTATTTTCTCTACTTCCTTTTTTCTCAAGGAAATGAAGGTTCCTTCGCCCACAAGTTTGCTGGGGGGGAGAGGAAGATAATAGTATGGACCAGGCGTCGTTCAAGAAAGTTTCGCCTTGCCGGGAAGCAAACGACAGAAAAGCTAAGTTGCCAAAGTTTGAGCAATCATATGTTTTTCAGAATTTTTTAAGTTATCTTCCTTGAACGACCATGCTTTGTATGGAAAACCCGTGCGCGAAGGAACCAGCTCGTGGCTAGTTGCGCCCTTACTTTGTTTCGAGTTCGCTCAACAGTTTAAGTGTGCTGCGACTAGAGTCGCGCCCTTACTCTGTTTCGAGTTCGCTCAACAACTTAAGCGAGTTGCGGCTAGTTACGACAAGGTTTCTTGTCGGCAACGGCACCGCCAGCAGGCTGCTGACGTCCCGCACTCAGCGCTCGCGGCGAGGGTGCCCGCGCCGGCAAGTTCCCTAAAAGCGTAGGGCAAAAACATACAAAGGAAGGAATCAAGTAAAGGAAATAACATTGCAATTACTACCCAAAATAAAGTTACATATTACAAGATAGCTTGTCGCGGCTCTAATAGACTGTTTTCATAACACGATCAGCAGCGACAAGAAAAGAAGGAAACGGGCGGCCTAGTCCGCGCGATCGCCCTCGACCTCGCCCGTGGCCTCGCCCCCTCCCTCTTCCCCTTATGGCTGGCTCTGCCACCACGGGTGCGGGAGAAGTAGGGACGCGTTGTCTAGCGGCAACCCTCGCCGCCAGCGTTGAAGGGCCAGGGTTCCCTTTCTCCATGGCGAATGAGAGAGAGGGGAGCAGAAGCTGAAGGAAAGAGGAGATGAAAGAATACGGGCCTCCGTCCCCCCCTCCCGCTCCTTATAAAGGAACAGGGTGGGGGCTCGGCCGCCCCGCTCAGCTAATCAAGACACAGGAGGAGCAGGGAACTGGGACCGACCCGCCGCCTCGACCCACGACGGCCCGGTTTCCCGCCTCCACCGTTCGCCACCCCAAGCGCATGGAAGCCGCGTGGCAGGCGTACAGAATCGAGGCGACGGGTGAGGCGACCTCTCCCCACCCCGTGATCGTGGGGAGTGGACGCCTCGAAAACCACGCCTCCACGCCTCCCTCCATTTATGGGGAAGGCGCAAACTGCCCCTGTTTCCCCTGCTTATAAGGAGGAAGGGGGCGGACGTTTCGCTTTTCCGAATAAAGAAACAACCCACGACCTCTCCCACAACGCCGCAATCGACGCGTGCCGTTCGGGGAGGGCGCGGTGGATACGGAGTAAGATACGGCGTGATCCAGGCTGCGCGTGCCCGTGCCCTGTTTTGGGCCTGGCCCAACAGCGCTCGGCACCGTGTGTGGCCCAGGCCTGGGGGCTCCTGTCGGTGTACTAGAGTAGGGGTACCCTAGTATCCCGAACTTGTGCACGAGCAGTCGCAGCGCCCCGCGGCAAGGCTTGCCGGGCGACCGCCAAGGCCCTCTGTGGCTCCTTTTGAGCCATTCAAGAACAAAGTATTTAAGCCAAGGAGACAAGGCCCCGGCAAGAGGAGCTTGCCTGGAAGGCCACTCAAGGCACCAAGCCTCGACAAGAGGAGCTTGTCGGGAAGGCCATCCAAGTCATCTCAAGGAACTTGCCGCGACGCGCCACGCGTCCCGGCAAGACCCGGCGAGCGACAAGCTCCCGGACGCGGCAAGGCGTTTGCCGTGGCTAGCAACCACTCTGTACCCGCGCTCCAGCTCACCCACCAACGTGTCGCTCTGAGACCCTTCTAGGCGTACGTGGCGGGAGGCTGTGCAGCCAGGGGTGCACTGTGGCAGACGGCGCTGACAAGATCGCCATCGTGGCGAGCGGTGGCGTCCCTGACGGTCCCTTTTCTGCACTGTTTGGGCGACGTAGATAGGCATTTAATGCCCTTGTCCCCTGCCATCATGGTTAGGTATGATACACTGTGTAGGTAGCTGTACCTACCGCAGCACCTTTCCATTTTTGCCCTTGCCTACATTGCCACCTGTTGGAGACCCCTTGAGCATATAAAAGGAGGCCCATGCACAACGTAGAGGGGGAGGACAGCAGAACACTCACGCTCGGTCTCGTTAGCTGCTGGTGTGTACTGTAGCACTCAGCGCTCCCGAGCAAGAACTCAATACAAACCACAACGCAGCAGTAGGAGTATTATCTCTCCGAAGAGCTCCGAAGCTGGGTAAAAACCGCTCGTGTGCCTCGCCTCGATCTGCTCTTCGTGCGACCTCCGCCCCCCGCCGAACCAAAAAGGGGCTCCGTCCCCATAGGTGCTCGTGGAGGCAGTTTCCCCGACAGTGGCCGAGGGCCCCAACTCTAGAGCGCGTAAACTCGCATGCCCGTCGCGTGGTCACCGTGTGACCGTCGCGTTGACATATGTTCTGGGCAGCCTAGGCATGTCTAGTGGGTTGATCACTCCCCGGGTAGGTGTTAGGAACAAAATTAAAACATAAGATTCTCACGAGGAGACCGATCGATGCTGAAAGATGAATTAGCAGCCAAGTGTTTGATTAGCGGTACGGGAAATGAACATGGCTAATGGGCGTGAGTTTTGGCTGAGGATGATCAGTTACTAAGAAGACCGTCTTCACAAATTTTCAGCTCAAAAGGAGGAGCCTAGGTGGTACTTGCTTTGCAAACCACCACACTGGACATAAATACGAATGTTGAAGCTCGGCTCAAAATAAGGAATGGATTGAGCTGGCATTTGGTGGAGGATGGTTATTTGGGCATAGGAAAGCACTGTAGAAAATGGATACTATTTGGACATGCCAAAGTGGTACTTCCTTCACAAACTGTTACTCTGAACAGAATAGGAAAATGAATATTTTTTAATTATTTTTTAACTAGGCAAGGATGGTTTTTACATATTTGACGAAGATATGACCCAAAGAATTTATGAGATTTTTTTGGGAATTTTGGTAATGACAGAAATATAGGTTGCTTCACAACCTAGGGCAAAAACTGCCACATGGACATGACACATAGGCAAAACAGATGAGGTGGCGCCTAGTCATAGCAACCCACCACAATTTACAAGGCTATGACCATCTATATTGGTCGTTAACAACTAGAAATAAGGCAGTGGACTAGCGCTGTTTGCTTTATGACCATTTCGTGTAAGGAAATTAAGACCTTTCTAACCAAAATGGTCGCAATGGTTTAGGGTTTGGAGCCCCCCGAACAGCTTTTGACCAATTGGTCTGAAATGGTCATAGATCTATGACCAATTCTTCCAGGGTCACTGACAGAAGGTCACAAGTTGACATATTTCTTGTAGTGTGCGTAGTCCCCAGGATATAATTTATTATTTCTCTGAAAAATATTTCCCTGCTCATAAGAAACAAGCTGCCTTACAGGAAATATTTAACTTTGTGCAAATTGAAGAAGAGAGTCTCCCACAAGCTTGGGGAGGCTTCTCCAACTGCTTAATGCTTTGCCTGATCATCCACTTAAGAAAAATGAAATACTTGATATCTACTATAATGGACTAACCGATGCTTCTAGGGATTTCCTAGATAGGTGTGCTAGTTGTGTTTTCAGGGAACGAACTATTGGACAAGCTGAAGAATTATTAAATAACATGTTGAAAAATTATGATTATTGGACTCTTCCTGAACCACCACTTAGACCCACTCCGAAGAAGAGGGGTATCTTATATCTCAGTCCTGGAGATATGCAAGAGGCAAAGAAATCTATGAAGGAAAAGGGTATTAAAGCTGAGGATGTCAAAAATTTACCTCCTATTGAAGAAATACATGGGCTTGATACACCACCACCACCTAAGGTGGTAGAGGTAAATTCTCTAATGAAATTAAATGATAATGATAATCCTCACAATATGCACCCTAGCCAATGCCTTTATGAGTTTGAAAGTTACATTTGAAAGCAAGATCACTTCAATGCAAATGTTATGAAACAGTTGAAATACAATTCTAATATGATTTCTCGCTTGAGTGACTTGTTATTTAGAATCTAAAATGATGTTAGAGGTGTAGGAAAACATGCCTCTATGGTTCAAACTCGGTTAGAACAAGTTACTAAATCTCAAAAAGAGTTGTTAGATGAAATGAATAATAATATCAATGATCATGCTGTTAGAGTAATGACTAGAGGAGGTAGGATGACTTAGGAACCACTTTATCATGAGGGACACCCAAAAAGAATTGAACAAGACTCTCAGAGGGTTAACACTGATGCACGTAGTCCGTCTAAAAAGAAAAAGAAAATGAAAATGATAGGACTTTACATGCCTCTAGTGAACCTGAAGTACAAAACCTTCTGATAATGATACTGAAGTTTCTATCTCTGATGCTGAAACTCAATCTAGTAGTGAGCACTCACCTTCTGATAATGAAAAAGATAATGATGAGGTTCATGAAGACACTCAAACAAATAATAAAGAACCAGGCAATGATGTTGAGATATAGTTAGTAGTTGATCTTGATAACCCACAAGCCAAGAATAAAATATATGATAAAAGAGACTTTGTTGCTAGAAAACATGGTAAGGAAAGAGAACCATGGGTTCAAAAACCTATGCCCTTTCCACCCAAGTCAACTAAAAGGAAAGATGGTGAAGAATTTGAACGCTTTGCTGAAATGTTGAGGCCAGTCTTTTTGCGCACTCGCTTGACTGATATCATAAAAATGCCTCCTTATGCAAAGTACATGAAAGACAACATCACCAATAAGAGAAAAATACCGTAAGGTGAAATCTCCACTATGCTTGCTAATTACACTTTTAGAGATGGAGTACCTAAAAAACTTGGAGATCCGGGAATACCAACTATACCTTGCTCCATCAAATGAAATTATGTGAAAATTGCTTTATGTGATTTGGGAGCTGGTGTTAGTGTTATGCCTTTCACTTTATATAAAAGACTTGATTTGAATAAACTCACACCTACTGAAATATCTCTACAACTTTCTACAAAATCAATTGACATACCTATCGGTATTTCTGAGGATGTGCCCATTGTTCTTGCTAATTTTACTATTTTGACTGACTTTGTTATACTTAAGATGCCCGAGGACGACAACATGTTGATTATCCTTGGTAGACCCTTCTTGAATACTGCAGGGGCTGTTATTAATTGCAATAAAAGCAAGGTCGCTTTTCATATCAATGGTAATGAGCATATGGTGCACTTTCCGAAGAAACAATTCCAAGTGAATGGTATTAATGTTATTGAAAAATCTCCGACAATCACTATTGGAAGTTTTCAACTACCTCTACCTACTATGAAAAAGAAATAAGAAATGCTTATTGTTGGGGACATTCATATCCCCGTTGAGGTAACTTAGTGATTTACAAAAGTTCTTCGGTTTCATGCTAATCGAAAGTGGTTGTTAATAAGACTTGATCAACCTTATTAACGGATCATTTTTTAGAGGTATGAAGTTGATGAATTTAGTGAGCACTAACTTCTGTCCCTACGTTTCGTCCCCTGTTTTTATTAGTTAAATAAAATAAAATACCATGTTTTGTCTGTTTTCTAAATTTCCCGTGCAATAAAAAAATGACCCAAAAATAAAAGTTCTTAGAATCCTCTGAAAATTTAATATGATTTTTTCTGAATATTTAAGAATTTCTGGTGCAAATAATACCAGAGGGAGGTGCACCAGGTGGGCACAACCCACCTGGGCGTGCCAGGACCCCCAGGCGCGCCCTGGTGGGTTGTGGTCCCCACGTGGGCCCCCTCACTTATCTCTTCATCCCACATCACCACCTACCTCCAGGAAAAATCACCATTGGTCTCTCTCTCTCTCCCTCTCTCTCTCTCAATCTCTCTCTCTCTCTCTCTCTCTCTCTCTCGTGTTCTTGCTCTCAAACCTGCGGATTTCGATCTCTTTGCTCGAAGCTCTGTTTCCGAAACTATTTAGGGGGATTGTTGCTTGGTATGTGACTCCTTCGTTTGTCCAATTAGTTTTTGCTTTAGTGGTTTATATTCTGAATAATTAGTTACTCTTGGTGCTACTGTAGATGAGCTAGCATGTTGAATTCTTAGAGTTCTAAGTAGTTTGAATGCTTGCTCTGGC
This sequence comes from Aegilops umbellulata, assembly GCA_032464435.1. Classification (NCBI taxonomy): domain Eukaryota; kingdom Viridiplantae; phylum Streptophyta; class Magnoliopsida; order Poales; family Poaceae; genus Aegilops; species Aegilops umbellulata. The sequence continues at coordinate 547,894,557 of CP136055.1, read as the reverse complement.
CTCTATGCATACCTATGAGTAGTTGCTATCAACCTTCACTAGTGCAGAACCGGGCAATAGCACCGGTTCGTAAGGCCCTTTAGTGCCGGTTTAGGAACCGGCACTAAAGTGTGGGCACTAAAGGCCCCCCCCTTTAGTACCGGTTCAGCATGAACCGGTGCTAAAGGGAAACCACGTGGCACGAGCCAGCTCCGGGGGCTGGGAGCCCTTTAGTACCGGTTGGTAACACCAACTGGTACTAAATGTTTATGGGTTTTTGTTTTATTTTGTATTTTTCAATTAAATTTGTGTTATCAATTTAATTTAGGATTGTTTTACGTTATAATGAGTTGTAGTCGTCATCATCATCATCATCGTCGCATATTAATAAATAAATAAAATCTAGCTAGCTAAAAATCATCACAGTCGTCTAATTACCACTATTTAATCATCATAGTCATTACCGCTAGCTATCTAATCATCACCAATGTTGGCTAGCTTAAAGAGGAAACATTCACTTTGTAACAGAAGCAAAGATATCATCAAGTTCAACATAATCATCACCAACATCGAAGTTCAGGACACAGACATGAGACAAGTACTAATTAAGAGCATGAACTAGTAGCTACTCCTGCTGCTCCCTCTCAGGTAGAATAGCATAGAACATGTATAGCTCTCCTGATTCATCATACTGGAGCATGCAGATGAATCTGTCTCCTAATCTTGGGTTGCGCTTCTCCTTGCTGCCCCCTAGTACTTCTCTGCGATCGTTAACAATTTTGCTCCAATCTTTCACTATTAAGCATTCTTCGCTTTCAGAAATCCTGAATGCACTCATGTGCAATGTAGGAAATCTTGGTCGTAAGCTAACCATTGTCATGCGACCTTTTGTCTCGATCCACTGAGGCACAACTTTCATCGGAAGTCCCTGTTGAAGAACATCGTATAGTAATTAATATACTAAGCAATGAAAGTTTAGCTTCAATAATAATGTATGCAAAAGATGCACTAATTAAGGACAAATTTTAAAATCTTACCATCTTTCGATTATAGATGTGACCGTAGTTCAATACGATCACCATTGGTCGCACGTTTTGAGTACTAACATTTCTAAGTTCAGGAAAAAAATTGTCTTGACAGTATTAAGATCCTCAAGCCATGAAACATAATGACTTATCTCCTCGCAGTTTAGTTGAGCCCCGAGGCAGTAGTAGGTCCTGTCTACCAAGCGCCGGACATGTTTGCTTGAACCGAAATAAGCTGTCAATACAAATTAATTGTCAACTATTTTTGAATAAACTGTATCAAAGACATAAACATATGCATGCATGGTTGAGAAAAACTCACCAAATGGTAGAACTGGAGGCGTTTGCACATCGACCCAGATGTCTATATTACCTTCAATATCATCTTCCGGATGAATATCAAAGGTGATAACCATATCAGGCTCAAATGCATAAGCCTTGCATAGTGCTTGCCAAGTTTTGCATTCAAAATGGGTGTATGTGTCTCCATTATATAATTTGACGTTGAAAGTATACCCATGCTCCATCTTCAAGTAAACTCTCTTTACCTCCATATCATCTATAGCACTAAAACCTATCTTATCCAAGACAAAAATTCTTGCATGGCAGGGGATGCGCTAGTAGAATAGTGAAAATTTAAAACTATAAGTTGAAGCAAATGAAGCATAAGTTTTGCATTCAAATAATAATTCACAAAGTGACTTACTGTATCAACTTCGAATGTCTCATCCAGCTTGATACTGAAGCGCCTACCATCAACAAGGAAATTTTTGTCGCACAGGCCGCGCTGGTCTTCACAGTGTTCGCACATAATGAAATCTTTTTCGTCGTCAGATGACATTTCCTATGTTCATATAGGTGAAACATTAAACACCTATATCTAGCCAAATATATATTCATCTAACATTTGACATTAATACATCTAACTATATATTCAATTGACATTACTATATATTTAACTTTTCTATCTAATTCATCTAACATTCGACATTAATCTAACATTTATATAAACTCAAAATATATAAAAAAAATTAAATAAATAGAAAAACTCATTAACAAATATTATTTTAATTAGATCATCAAATCCCAGATACCTAAATTTTCTTACTAAAACTAAACTAGTTATATTAATTATTGAACTAGTTCAAATTTCATATACCTAAATAAACTAGTTCGACAATTTTCTTACTAAAAATAAACTAGTTATATTAATTATTCAACTAGTTCTAATCTCTAGTTCGACAATTTTTCTATCTAGCTATAGCTATAACAATCGACATTATAATCTAACATTCGATCATCTAATTAACTTTTCTAAAAAACAGAAAATAAGTAAAAAAATGTGTGTGTGTGTGTGTATGTGTGTGTGTATGTGTGTATACGTATATGTGTGTACGTATGTGTGTATGTGTGTGTGTATGCGTGTGTGCTTTGTGTGTGTGTGTGTGTGCGGCCCCATACGCCACCGCCCCATACGTACGAGCGGGGGCGCCGGCGTTCGGGGCGGAGGCGGCGGCGTACGGATCGGGGGCGCCGGCGTTCGGGGCGGCGGCGGGGATGGACGGCGACGCGTGGCGTTCGGGGCGGACGGCGGCGCGGCGGGAGGAGAGCGAGATATACGTACAGACGGCGGCGCGGGACGACGACGGGACCGCGGCGCGGGACGACGACGGACGGCGGCGCGCGGCGTTCGGGGCGGCGGCGGGGACGACGACGACGACGGGAGCGCGGCGCGCGAGAGGTTGACGAAAGAAGTGGGGAGATGTAACTTAAATTTCGTAAGTGTTGTATATATAGGGTCAGCCTTTAGTACCGGTTGGAGCCACCAACCGGTACTAAAGGCCAGGCCAAGAGGCGGGAAGAGTCGGCCTTTAGTACAGGTTGGTGGCTCCAACCGGTACTAAAGGGTGGTCTTTAGTACCGGTTGGAGCCACCAACCGGTACTAAAGGCCTCGCGCTGCCTGCACAAAGTTTAGTCCCACCTTGCCCGGCGAAGGGCAGCCGCACTGGTTTATAAACCCAGCCGCGGCTGCCCTTTCGAACTCCTCTGTATAGCAGGCTTGTGGGCCTAAACTCTGCGCACTGCCCTGTGAGTCTGCTGGGCCTTTCAGGCCTGTAATTGCACGCCCGTGGCCTAGCAGGCCCACAGGGCAGCGCCCCAATTTTTTTATTTTTTTTTATTTTCTGCTTTATTTTCTTCTATTTATTTCTGCGTAGTTTTTTGTATAGTTTTTTCTTTTCTGTTATATTTATTTGTGAGTAGTTTTTCATTTAGTTTGCCAAAATTCAACATTTTCAGAGTTCATTTTGTAGTGATTTTCAATTTCACGGTCATTTTGTGAACGAGTGAAAAATAGCAATTTTTTTTCTTTTCTGCTTTATTTTTTCTTCTATTTATTTCTGAGTAGTTTTTTTATATAATTTTTTTCTTTTCTGCTATTTTTTCTTTTCTGCAAAACTTGATGGTCAAAGTCTGGAGTTATAACCAAAGTTTTAAAAAAAGAAATGCCGGCGTGTAGGACTGGACGTACGAGCGAGCTTTTCGGCTCGGCCCGAAGCTCGCTCCAGCTCGGCCCGTTACAGCTCGGCTCGATAGGATAATCGAGCGGGCCGAGGTCCGAAAACAGGCCCGTTTCGCGACCGAGCCGAGCCGAGTTTCGGCCGGTCCAGCTCGGTGACTCGCTTGCGGCCCAGCCCAATTCTGCCGTCCATCGCAATGGCTAGCGCATTAGGGCACGAGCAACACACAGCCAGTCTCTCGTCTCTTCCTTTCTCTCCTCTGCGCCGCCTCGCCCCTCTCTCACGACGCCGCAAATCTGGATCGACGGCGACGAGCGACGCCGCGTTTCCTCGCCACACCGACAACAACGGACTCGGCACCGACGGTGACGGGCGGCGCGACCGTTCCTCACCACACCGGACGCAGACGGACGCGCCTCCCCTGGTTTCTCGCGGAACATGACGAGCCAGAGAAGGTACCTCCTTCCTTCCCAATCCCTAGCCGCAGCTCTCTGAACTTCAGAAGTACGCATGTGATGGATCAATGGATGGATGGATCGATGGATGTAGTTATGTACTTCGAACTTCCAGTACACATCTGATGGATGGATCGATGGATCGATGGACGTAGTCAGGTAGATGTATACGTACGGGTAGATGGATGGATGGATGTAGGGCCGAACTCCCACATCTACGTAGGGCTAGATGGATGGATGTATTATACCCTGTACGGGTAGATGTAGCAGCGACGGATGGATGGATCATGGATGGATGGAGTTGTAGGGCAGAATGGATGGATAGATCAAAATTTTCATTGATTCCATGTGTAATTAGTTTTCTGCTGTTGATGACCTAGTTGATGATCTACTTGCTGTAGCATAGCAGCTTGAAAAATAATCTACTTGCTGGAAAATTACATAGATCCATGTCTAATTAGTTTACTGTTGTTGATGATTGACCGTTTGTTGTTTGCTGATGTATGCAGACAATGGACAAAGAAAAGGGGAAGGCGAGTGGGAAGAAGGAGAAAGAAGGACGTTGGACTCCATTATGAAGAGCAAGTTGCCGGTCTCAGGGATGTAGAAGGGGAATGGGAAGGGCAATGCAGCAGCTACTATGCTGCTGCCAAGGAAGCTGGCAAATGATTCCAGCAATGTCCCAATCGCTGAGTTGTTGTATAGGGTAAAAAGGAAACCTCCGCCATGATGTCTCCCTGACCCCAGCGGCGCTGCCGCGCTGGAGTGCGTGCCGGAATCGCCGTTGCCTCCGGCTCCGCAAACTACTATGAGAGGGAGGCTACATCTTCCCAGGTATGTAGGTGCAAAATATATACTTGTGCAAGCTCGTGTATGTGCTGTTTTTCTTTTTGAAAGTCAAATTTATGTGTGCCCAAGCTCACATGTGCTGTTTTTTGTACCTAAATGTCGAATATATGTTTGTGCAAGCTCATGTGTGTGCTCTTTTTGGTATACAAATGTCAAATACTCCCTCCGTTCCTTGATATAAGGTGTATAGATTTTTGAGAAAAAGTCCAAAATATAAGGTGTATCGCATTGCACCACTCGTTAGGATAATTTTTAAGGGATTTGATTACATTTCCTTATATTAGGTAACCTCCTCTATTTTCTCATGTCATATAGTCAGGAGTAATATCGCCCAAAACTTGTGAAATTTTCCCTCCACTTGTGTTCTTTAATTTTCATGCCAAAAACTATACACCCTATATTTAGGAACAGAGGGAGTATATGTTTGTGCAAGCTCACGTATGTGCTGTTTTTGTTATCGAAAAGTCAAATATATATTTGTGCAAGCTCATGTGTGTGCTGTTTTTGCTATCCAAAAGTCAAATAAATGTGTGTCCAAGCTCATGTGTGTGTGTGTTGTTTTGGTGTGCTAGGCAATGGAATATAATAAGCAAGCGGAGGAGGATCATGAAGAGGTGGAAGAGGATGAGTGTCCAAGCTCATGTGTGTGTGTGTTGTTTTGATGTGTTATGCTATACAAAGTTTCTTTGTTTGGCTGTCAATATTTGATGTTTTGCTGTATAAAGATGAAAGGAAGTTCTGTCAAAAATACAGTAGAAATGCTGCCCAATTCTTTCTCTCATCTGTTACATTGTTACAATTTTCGTAGAAGAACTCATAGAAGAAAGCTTATTTTTCATTACTATGACCATTTCTTAAAACAATAGATTGCTGGATGTTTCATTTTTAGCAATATAAACTGTTTGTTTTCCAAAATATGGGTTTAATTGCTGCAAAAGAATCAAGACTGTGTTGTATATACTGATATACAAAGGTACAAAGGCTCTGGGGGTAGTTGGCTTACGAGCCGGCTCGGTTTGAGCCGAGCCACACCTAAAACGAGACGAGCCGCCTGAACTAGGCTCGTTGGCTGAGCGAGCCGAGCCGAGCCGAGCCGCTTCAGAGCGAGCCAAAGCCAGGCTCGGATCAAGCTCGGCTCGTGTCCAGCCCTACCGACGTGTAGTGTAATAAGTCCGGAGTTGTAATAAGTTATTAAAAATAAAAAAGAGGTGCAATGCTTCGTTAATTTGCTTCAAGCCTTTCGAAATAGTGTAAACTGCACTGCGCGTAGCTCCGTGCAATCTACCATATTCCTAAAGGCTTGAAGCTAAGCAACGTGAGCATTGAGCCTCTTCTTCATCGTCTCTGCACTCAGGGCTTATAAACCACTCCTAGTCCCTCTCTCTTGGCGAGGTGGGACTAAAAAACAGTTTACTAAGAAACTGTAGTACTGGTCACCCTTTAGTACCGGTTGGAGCCATCAACCGGTACTAAAGGTGGTGCTATGCCTGCACAAAATTTAGTGTCATTTAGTTCAAAACAAATCATTGAATGCATGAAAAATAGCAAATGAAGGCAGAAATGGTTGAAAGTTGATGGCGTCGCTTTGAATGGTGCATACTGAATGCACAAAAATTCTGGAGTTGTAATAAATTTAAAAAAATAAAATGCCTTTGTAACATATGAGTTTAATTTCATCAGAAACCTGACTACTTCGAAAGAGATTGTTCAGTTTGTAAACGAAGTGCATCTAGTTTTAGCCGTAAGCCTCTCTACTTTCTTGCACATGCTATGTGGGTGAAATGATGATACCATACCAAGTTTCAACTTTTTCAGAGTTCATTTATAGTGCTTTTCAATTTCCAGGTCATTTAGTTCTCAAAATAAATCATTGAATGCATGAAAAATAGCAAATGAAGGCAGAAATGGTTGAAAGTTGATGGCGTCGCTTTGAATGGTGCATACTGAACGCAAAAAATATAGCATTTACATCATGAGCTTATATTTCTTTACAGTCTAAATTGTCAATATGATCTAATAACATAAAAAATACTTTGATCATCAAAGATCTTTGTGTGTACAGTCTGAATTGTCAATATGAGTCATCAACGATTTATAAACCGATGAAGACTCATATTGCGGCCACAAATTCTACACATAGAGTTCAATGAAGACCAAGTGCTTATGATAGTTTGAGAAATAACATATTTCGGGTGGTAAAAGGCTTGTTAGGGGAGCGAGGTGGGACTAAAAACAGCCTGCCACAACCTCATTAGTACCGGTTCGTGGTACGAACCGGCACTAAATGGTGATGGTGGGGCCATAGCCTGACCGCAGGCTGACACAGCCTCTTTAATACCGGTTCGTGGTACGAACCGGTACTAAAGGTTCTCCACGAACCGGTACTATTGATTGCCGCCACGAACCGGCACTAATATACACATTAGTGCTGGCTCTAATTCAAACCGGCACTAATGTGCTTCACGTTTGACCTTTTTTCTACTAGTGCTTGTAAAGTTTCATTGAGAAAATTCTGTGGACTAAAAATTTCAAATTTTTGTTCATAGGAAAAAGATGAGTATATTTAGGAAGTTTGCTTCCAAGAAAAACTCCAAGGGAGTTAATGGGGAATCATCTGACAGTGATCTCCATACCCGGAGAATGGCGTAGGTACGGCTGTGCGAGTGGCCGCATAACCCGTTCATGGAAGAGGTCGGAATCGTTCAGGAGTTTGCGTAATATGCTGCTAATGCCGGCCTCCCCGACTTCATCGCAGCGGAATGTGAACAGTATCATCTCCTCACAAATTCCTTTGTGCAAAGATTAAACTTCCTTCCTAGGAATAATCGCCCTGCGGTGGGGTTTAATTTATATGCTGACACCCGTCAGATACCACATACTGAATTTTGTAACATATGCATGATCCCTTCTAACCGGAATTTAGTAGAGCCTAGGCCCGCGAAGTTTAATGATTTTTACCGCACTCTGACCGTGGGGGATGAGAGAAGGGTGTCGAGTATCACCGCCACTAGCTTGCACTTTCCTGCTATACATTATTTTGCTCTATTTATTGCAAACTGTTTACTTGCTAGAGAGAAGATATGTGCACTTAGTGCTCCAGACTTTGTTGTTTTACGTCGTGCACTTTATGGCGACAACACTTATAGCTTGGGAGCTATTGTGGCACGTCGCCTCCACATTAACAAATCCAAGGGCAAAATACATGGTGGTATTTACGCTACTTGCTTGGCTACTCACTTTAACGTTCAGATACGCCAGCATGATTATCATTTGCCCAAGGTTTACCTAGATCGCGCAGCCATGGAATGCCACCAATTTATCATAGGCGATTACCCGAACATTCATGTTCCTTATAACTAAGTTTTCAGCGAGAACACTCGTGATATTATTCCATTTCCTACACCTGCTTTGCTTGATCCTATTGCCAGGGGTGGATACATGATTATGCCTACGGAAATTGTTGCGTACCAGAACAACCTAGCTGCAGCACAGGCTGAGCCTCAGCAGTGGGATCCACAGGTGCCCGCTCCTCAGCATTTCAACATGGGACCCCATGGTTTCTTCGACTACTGATTACCAAGTTAGGCCAAAAGCCTAAGCTTGGAGTACGTATTTCTCACCGACATTACATTCACGTTCACACATTTCATTTCTCGGTGTTCACATTTTTTCATTGTATTATTCATGCTAAATTTATTTTCTCGCTTTCTTCTTGTGTGTTTGAAAAACTTTGAGAAAATCCAAAAAGATATTTCGTGCTTCTTTTTTATTTTTCTTTCTAGTGTAGTGTAACACTCATGCTACAGTAATCCCCTCTAAATGATGCCTTGTCATCATTGTTACTGTTGCTAATCTCACTTTGATTCTATTCCAGTCCAAATCTCAATTTCAAATTAAAGTCAAAATTCTAAATTGCTCAAACATGAAAACTAAAATGTTCATCATGTGGCAAGTATCCTTTTGACAATATTGGTGGTGAACCAACATTTTTGCAAAGTGTTTAAATGCCCTAAGCTAATTAAAACAATGGTTAAAACATTGTTTAAATGCCTTTTTGTTTTATAAAAATGCTAAGCTAATTTAGTTAACTACCAAACTAATTGTGGCAGTAGTCTAAATTATAATAATAATTTAGGTTCAAGCTTTGTATTTTATAAAACTGTTTTGCCTTTTGATTTTTTAAAAGAAAACAAAGAAGTTTCAAAAAAAGGAAGAGGAAAAGGAGAGGAGAGAGAACCCCCCTGCCCCCTGGACCTCACCCAGTCTGGTCGGCCCAGCCGGCCCAGCTCCCTGCACCGCGCCCCCTTCATGTTCCTCGGTCGCGCGCTGCTACAGGGCGCGGTCGCCACCGGACCACCTCGCCGGCCTCGCCGGGAGGGGATAAGGGTGACGCCTCGGGCTCCCTCGTCTCACCTCACCTACTTCCCCCTCCCTCTCTCTCTCGCCCACGCGCTCGCCTTCCTTGTCCAGATCCCCCACCACCGAGCGCCACCACGGCCGCAGCTCCGTCGTCCACGCGGCCACCGGCGTTCCCGCGCCTCCTCTTGGTGACCAGAAGCTCCGCCGACGACCGGTACTCCCTCTCCGACCACGAGCTCGAGTTCGGCGCCACCTCACCGACCGGATCGACGCCGCCTTCCCCGTTCGGTCGCCGCTCATCCTCGGCTCCGACGCCGTCTCTGCTGCTACTAAATCGCCGAGGGCCACCGTGCGTGCCGCAAAGTGAGCCCCTCCTCCCCTTCCCTTGCTCCCCTGGCCTCTCGCGCTCCCGTAGCCACTAGCTCCGCCATGGCCGAGCTCGGCTCCGCTGCGCAGCAGGTCGCCGTCGTTGCCATGCTCGCCTGAGCACGGGAACGTGCTCAGTGCAGCCCGCCGAGGCCGCCCGTGCCGTTTTCCCACCTCGTCGACCCCCGTAGCGCGATCCCGACGAGGTCCCAAACCCCACCGCCGCCTCCACTCGTCGCCGATGCAGTTCCAGTCACCCCCGCGTCCAACCGACCACACCACGCGGCGCGGTTTCGTCTCCTCGTTCGAACGCGCCAAGTCCCGGGCCAAATGACCCCCCTGTACGCGATTCCGGCGAAGTCCGGCGAGCCCCGCCGTTGTTTTGGTCGCCGGCGGCGAAGCCCCGACGCCGCCGACGTGGCACACCCGGGCCCCACTTCTGGGTCGCTGCCCGTGGGCCCCATGGACTCAGTTGACCACGTTGACCGTGGGCAACTATGCTGACTGGGCACTCATTGCCACTGACACACGGGCCCCACCGCCTAATTAACCTAATTAAAACATTTTCCTAAATAAAATAATTAGCTAAACTAATTAGTCACTGACATGTGGGGCCCAACTGCTAATTAGCCCCCTGTTCATTGAAAATAACCCACTGTTAGAGCTCTGTCTATGACAGGTGGGACCCATTGGTCAGTTTGACCAGTCAGCGGGTCTGTTGACCTGCTGATGTCATGCTGACACTCTGTTGACGTCATAATTCCATTTCTCTTAATTTTAATAAATTCTAGAGAATGTTTTGATCTTTGAAAATTCGTAGAAATTAAACCGTAACTCGGATGAAAAAGTTTTGTACATGAAAGTTGCTCAGAACAACGAGACGAATCCGAATACGCGATCCGTTCGTCTGCCACATGCCCCTAACTACCTGAACATGCAACTTTTCCCCTTCGTTTCATCTGTCCGAAAATGCTAAACCTGGGGAAACATTCCCGGATGTTATCCCCCTTCGCCGGTAACATGTAGCACCGCGTTAGAACACGTCTAGCTCTGCCTGTTGTCCTGTTATGCTCTTGCCTGTTATGTATTTACTGTTTCTCCCCCCTCTTCTCCCCGGTAGACCCTGAGACTGCCGTTGATGCCGCCGTGTTCAACTACGTCGACGACGACCCCTTCTTCTTGTCTGAGCAACCAGGCAAGCCCCCCCTTTGATCATCCCGATATCGCCCGTTCCATTCTCTCATGCTTGCATTAGATTTTGCAACTGTTATTGTTTGCTCCTATTCTGATGCATAGCCTGCTTTTGTATCCACTGTTGTACCTTGCCTGCTTATACTAAACTGCTTAGTATAGGTTGCTTAGAGACCCATCAGTGACCCCCCCCCCACTTGACCCGACTGCCTCGCTGGATTATCAGAAGACCCGATCAACGGGATCGAAGACCAGGCCCCGACACCGCACATCACTTTCCCCTTTTGTTGCTCGACTATACAGAGTTATCATCGAGTGCCGAGGGTGGAACCTATACATCACTCCTGATGAGATCTCTGTAGTGTAGCTATTTGGCCGGGGTCATCGAGGGTGATTTCCTCCTTAACCACTTCCGACACAGCTCTGTCGTGCAACCCCTCAAGTGTGAACCTCGGGGGTGATTCCTCTTACGTTCACCTTGATGATTACATCGAGTGGAATTCACCAGGGGTGATTCCTCGGGTTTCCCCTTGATGTTTGGACACACAGTTACTATGGTTACTATGACTTACACTGAACCATGTTACTAAAGACGGGTCGACCCTGAGGGGTACCCGCGCGATCTTAATTGCGAGTGATGTGGAGACGGGTTGACTTGGAGGGTGCCCGCGAGATAATTACGAGGCGTGGCCGGGCATTCCTAGCCCTTGCCGCAAGTCCTCGAGACGGGGCAACGGGGTCACATCTTTCGTGAGTCTCTGCTTGTTACCGTGCGTTCCTAATCCACTACGATTTGGATATTTGATCCGAGGGGCCTCTGGTCTGATAGCACTAACCATCACGTGGGCATAGTATGGGCGTTCTGCGTCGTATACATCAGCCTAAGCTTAATAGACGTCAGCGACTAAGCGGCGCGCGCTGGGTTGGACTGCGTAAGCGCCTGCCTTGTTGAAGGAGGTAGCTAGGTCTGCTCACCGGCCGCCCTCGCAACGTGTAGGAGTTCCCGGGGAGATGGCCCATGACCCCTGGGGGCATAGGTTTAGTCCGGCGTGCTGGCCTCTCTATTAAGCCTAGGTCGGCTTGCGGCGTATTGTTTGGCCGAGGCCGGGCATGACCCAGGAAAGTGTGTCCGGCCGGAGTTAATCGAGCGTGGTGGGTAAGTTGGTGCACCCCTGCAGGGAAGAAAACATCTATCAATAGCCTGTCCTATGGTAACGGACACTTGGAGTTGTATCCCGATCGATACAACTAGAACTGGATACTTCTGATGAGAACTGGATAGTGATGATGATTGGATTGTGATGATAACTGGATAGTATGGCTCTGGGATGCCTTTCTCGCAGGGAGTCGAGAAAGGATCTTCGGCCGAAGTTGATAACACTTCTACTACTTTACTTTATGCTACTCTACTCCCTTCGGTTGCTGCAAGATGGTGGTTTCCAGAAGATGCTAGTCTTCGATAGGACTAGGCCTTCTCTCTATTCTGGCATTTCTGCAGCCCAGTCCACATATACAGCCTTCCTTTGATAATGTTGCATATGTAGTGTAGATCCTTGCTTGCGAGTACTTTGGATGAGTACTCACGGTTGCTTTGCTCCCCCTTTTCTTCTTCTTTCCGGTTGATGCAACCAGATGTCGGAGCCCAGGAGCCAGATGCCATCTGCCGATGCCTACTACTACGTGGAGACCGACGACGACCAGGAGTAGTTAGGAGGCTCCCAAGCAGGAGGCCTTGCCTTTTCAATCGTAGATGCTTTTGTGTTAGCCTTCTTAAGGCAAACTTGTCTAACTCATGTCTGTACTCAGATATTGTTGCTTCCGCTGACTCTTGTGAATTCGAGCTTATGTATTCGAGCCCTCGAGGCCCCTGGCTTGTAATATAAAGCTTGTATTATTTTAATTTGTGTCTAGAGTTGTGTTGTGATATCTTCCCGTGAGTCCTTGATCTTGATCGTACACATTTGCGTGTATGATTAGTGTACGATTAAATCGAGGGCGTCACATGTAGTTAGCTATAGTATCTTAAAAGAAAACCCAAAAAGATTTCCTTGTTATTCTTTTACTTGTTGGGAGCTTTCCCGTGTAAATAGTTTTTCTTGTTTTTGTTTTTCACTTTTATTTGCTTGTTCAAGAAAAACCAAAAACTCCAAAAATATTTCAGTGTGTTTCTATGAATTTCTTTTCTTTTTATTGATTCTTACCGAGGAGAAGACCACGATGAAAATGTTGAGTGGCTCTCATATGCATTATTGTTGATCTAACAAAGAGCTCATTTTACCTTGTCTTCTCCTTTTGAATAACATGTTTGTAGATTCCATCTTAGTACACGGCACTCTTGCACTATTATT